>OY728132.1:2140554489-2141804489 GCA_963277665.1 Viscum album
CATGATATAAATAGTAACACCTAGACTTATACTTTTTATCCCAACAAAAATATTCCCTTAAATTCACATTAGTTCACCTCCTTCCTCACAACAGGACATTAAACAACTTAGGATTTCAAGAACTACTTATGCATTGATTAACATTTTTTATGAGATATGTAACGATGCCCAGACATCCATCCTTTGTCCCAGCCACAACATACCCAATTTTTCACAGTGTACCATCCTTATCCTTTCTGCATGATGGTAAATTGCATGGTTCCTCAAGAACTATGTGTGTCTTGATTCCTGTCATCATAGGAAGTGTAGTGATTCTTTGATCTCCAATCCTTGGTCCATATATAATAATCAACAAATAATAATTCCCACCTCTCAGAAAGGGTCATACCAACATAGATAGTTTCTTTCTCAAGAACTACATGTGACTTGATTCCTGTACTGACATGATAAGTAGCGACATCCATATTTCCAACATCGGGCCTAGTCATGACAAATCAATATAAACATGCCCCCTTCTTTATATACAATACAAACCCATGTAGGAAATTCATTGATAATTTTTTGTGTCTTGATTCTCCATCATCATTGAATACATAGTGACACCCATAATTGTATCCATGGGCCCATCTATAATTCCACTATCTCATATAGGTGAACCCACATCCTCACCGCAAGATGTTACATTTCATGACCCATTCAAAACTATACATGGTTCAATTATAATTTTTATGAGATAGGTAGTGATGCCTGAACATCCATCCTTGAACCTAACCACAACATCTCCACCTATCCACATTTGTTCCCACATCCTTATTGCAAGATTTTAAAATGAAAGGAAAACATCCTAGTCGCATGACATTAAAACTGTGCAAAAAAATATGTCCTTTATGTATGATGTTAAACATTATGGAATACGTCCTCACCAAATGATGATAAACAGAACATAACATTCCCTTGACCTATGATGTTAAAATTCATATATATCATCACCCATCACCATTCCATACCAAAGAACCACAAAAGACATACCACAATCAACCAAATCATGGGGTTCATCTATCATTTTTTAAGAACCTCCATGCATAAATCATACTTCATTTTCCAATCACCTAATGTTTCTAAAAAAATTGCACTACCTTTGAAAAAGAAAATAAATCTCTTTGGATGACTATGATACTGACCCAGAAGGGCTCACACCACCAACCAGAGACATCTTGGCATATTATGAAGGGATTATGAATTCCCGTGAGCCTAGCATCACCACAATGAAACATAACACCCCATTGTGTTTTTTATCGCCAGAATGATTGTCCCATTTCATCACCCATGTCCTAATTACCTTAATCTATGATTTAAAACCCTTCTATCTCAAGGATAGAAATATGTTGGAGTACTCTTGAACCTAGGAATCATAATAAGGCTCTTGTGTGACATATCCCATATTATGTTTATGTGAGTCATGACCTTAAAATTCCTATATTTTTGTTAAGGATACATGACCATAAAATATATCCTATAATGTTTTGAATCACAAGACCTTAAATTACCATTGAAATAGACTTAAACCATTTTAGGTTGAAAACCTGCAAAGGGCGGCTTGAACAATAATTAGGTCTTCTCTCTTTAAAGTCTTTATATCCAAAGTTTAGGAAAAATTAGGGAATAAATAAAATTCATAAAGCTCATAGGCTTTACTATTTATCATTAGTAAAATAAAATCTATGCTCACTTGACCCCCTAGTACAAAAATGCTATAGAAATTATTTTCCACATTTCCTCATTGTGGGAATATGTTCACTTGGTTGTGGCACAACTTTTAGGGTGCTCAAGCCCTTCTTAGATATTACATTTTCCATAAATCAAACTTCACGATTTAAAGAATCACAATATTCCATAAAGCATTCATAACTCACAAAGAAGAAAAAAAATCTCTTGGTTCATCAATGGCATTGATGCATAAGGGCTTGAGACCCACCAATTAGTGACATCTCAGTAAGACATAAAGTTCTTTATGATTCTTGAGAGCCTAACATCATCACATCAGAACCTAACACCTGACTGTGTTTTAAGATATACCCTATGTGACTATCCCATGCCATATTTATGAGATAATCACATGAAATATGATTTTCAATCTCCACATCAGACTATTTAAGATGTCCCAAAATCCTCGACATTGCATGACCATGTTTGGTACCCTTTCTTAAGGCCAGAATGCGACACTTCATTCCTAAACATTTGATGGGCCTACACCTTGTGATTCTAAACCATAAGGTGTTGGGATTCGGATTCATAACATGTGATTTTGATTACCCTGGGGACTAGATACCTTCTCAGATATTTCTCCATCCATACCCAACTTCATCATCTAGAAATTATAGTCTTCATAAATCATTCATAACACATGGAAAGATATAGAGATCAACTTTTCTTGGCCATGCTATTGATGCATAAGGGATTTAATTCAATAACCAAAGTCATAACTTCATTATAAGAAAGGAGAATAAAATCCTTGTGATCCCTAAAAACACTGATGTGGAACTGAACATCTCAATGTGTTATGGGACATACCTGACATGTCTGACCCATCCCATATTCATGAACTTAAGATTTTGGGTTATGATTTACATCACCCACACTTCAACTATCCCGGAAAACCTGGTAGCACTAGTATTTCACCCTCATCCATATTTTCTTCTATAAATCTTTCATTTCCCTTGTAAAATAGTTGAGATATGATTTTCTTATCTATGCTATCAATTCATAAGGGATTTATCCCACCGACTAAACGAATATCATTATTTAAAGAAATTAACTCCAATCCTTGTCAGCCCTAGTAGCACCACGATGGAACTCAACACCCCATAGTGTTTTGATTTATTCCGGGTTTTCTAGACCAATATACCAAAAAATTAATTCCATTAATACTTTAAAATAAATTAAATCTCAATGGTTTGAGAAAGAATACCTTAAACTACAGTACACCAATGGTCTGAGTTAGAAGACCCTAAACTAAAATGATATAAAGTTTCAAGATAGAAGACCTTAAACTTTAGTACACCATAGGTATGAGCTATACTGCCCTAAATTGTATTGATACTAAAGTCCAAGATAGAATATATTAAAACATTGTACACCGAAGGTCCATGATCAAGGAATCTAAAATATAGAATAATGGCAGTCTAGATTTGAGGACATTAAAACAACAAGAGACATGATACTCACAAAGCTGTAAACTTGATATAGGAATCCTAGAAAAAATTTGAGTCTTCGATTACTATACACACACTTTGTGAGATCCTGGTAACAATGAGCACTAATAAAATAGAATAGTCACACAAAATTATTAGGGTGAAAAACTGTAAGAAGGAAACATGAGAAAAATCTGAGTCCTTGTCTTCTAAGTCTTCATCCATGTTTAGCTTATGAAAATGTTAGGAAAAAAATGAATAAAAAATTCATGTCTTGTGGGGAACCTCATATGGCCTTAATAAAAATCAATCTATGCCCACTAATTATTTTGACTTAGGTAGATGTTTGAGTTTTTAGGAATGATACCATCTTCAAATTCTTGTTGTAAACCATGCGATCTCAAGAATACTAGAGTAGGTGCATCAATGAAAAATTTCATTCGAGTGGGAATTCATAAAAATTTCTCAAAGAGAAACATATTGAAAGTCAAGTTCTCAAATCAAGGAAATTAGATATATTCGGTATTAAAAATAAAATATGGGAAATGTGGTTGATTCGTGCAACATATTCTCCAAAACATGGATCTTTAACTATGATTTCATCTAAAAATAAGGATATTTTCCCTCCTACAAATGAGCTAGATCTACTCAAGTACATTCATCATATAGTTATTCATCAATGAAATTGTGTATCCTATGCATGATTTTGATCTAAATAGTGGTATATTTCAGAACTGCATGTGGGTTGATTCATATCCTCATAGTACACATAGAGACATAAATGTGTTTTAATTTTCATCTAGCCAAATGTTCCACTTCACCCAATCCATGTTCCATTCTAGAATTTGTATCCATTCCAATTTCACGGTACCTATATCCCATGTCAAATCTACTTCCTATGCTGGATTCAACCAATCATTTGAGGCCATAATTATTATCTTTATAAAACATTAGAGTTCCTCAGACATTATCAGGCAAAATCCTCTTAGAAAGTTCAATATCATGTATTGTGAGACATTCAAATATGAAAAAGAGTTATTTATTCTTAATTTTGAATCATATTATTTCATTTTGCCAAATCTAATTATAAGAGGGTCATTTTTTTGGCACCAATATTTCATCATTTCACACTTTTTTGTCAAAATTAGAGAACCATGAAGAATATTGGAGTAATACATGGAAATAGAATACATGAAGGCTTGATCTTATTTTAAGGAGATACACTTTGGGACCCTTATATTCTACTAAGAATTTTATTTTTAGTAGTTAGAATTTTAATTTTTCCCTTTTCTAAAGATGAAGACAATCCATTAGGTACTTAGGAATATTTGACTACAGACCCATTTTGGACCATAGTTTGACCACACCTAGTTGGATTTGGCCTATGCTGGCCAACATACCAGCAGAAAGAGCATATTTCCCATGAGAATCCATAAGGCCTGTGTATAGGACCCTTAGTGTGAAATCCTGAAGGTATGCATAACACGATCTAGAGACTCGGTGGGCTAAAGACCAGGTGGTGGAGGTGATGCGTATGGTATGGGTGTTGACCCCATTGCCATCTCAAGAAGAGGAAGTCATGAAGTGGCTTACATACCAGAGGAAAGGGGTTGCATGATTTTGATGTGGGACATGATATTTTCAAAGCGATCAAACCTAAAATGTTTGATCATTCCAACCAATAATTTTCACTATTTGATCATTGAATTCTATGATACAGTCCATTATACTCAACCCCATGGATTTTGATTTCAGACTAATTAAATACCATGCCTGTTCAGTTTTGAAAACAATCAGTCCCATGTTAACTAAGACCACCATATTCAACCCCCTACACTTAATGGTTCAACATGGAAACTCAAATACACCTCTCATGTGATCAATCGGCGATCAAAATCACCATATCTTTGATCATTTTCTAATATCCACACAAGTCTGAGGTATCAAATATAATCCACCATGAGCTCTGATCGAAGTCATTAGTAGCATGATGTGATATCACCCACCAATACTCAATGCACCACATGATAATCCCATGATCATGAGATATAATTGAAGACAACCGATGAAGTGTTCATAAGAAGTTCAGTGACTACGAACCCTTCTGACTTTGAAATATTTTTATACAATTTAAATCAGATTTTTGGGATCAAACAATGCCATAGAAAGGAACATAGGCTTCATATGATCAAATGAAGTGATCATACGATGAAGAATAGAAAACCACATGATGTCGATCTGGAAAAACTCCATCACTTTAGTCAAAATGTGCATTGTACTTCACATGTATGGTGGAATAAAACTCAGTTTCCCATCACCTATATATACCCTAATCCAATAACAAAAAACATACACAAAGCGAGGGAGAAATAACGGATACAGAAAAGAAGCATGGCAAAGGAGTATAGTGTGCTAACATTCATCATCGGAGAAACTGTCAGATGATCGCCAGAATCCACCTTATGTTTTTTGAAGTACATATGATCAAATGATGAATTGAGCATCATTCAATTCCATGTCCAGGTAGGGATTTCATGAGATCACATGATCCCCCCTTATTGATTGGTTTATCGACTTCCCTAGGGTGGTCCTTCATCCGCGAAGACCATAGAAGTATTAACCATATTCACTCAATAGAATGATGCCCCAAAAATTTGTCATTTGGATCAATAGAACACATGAATAATGAATCATCATACGATACAAACAATATAGGCCCTAGAACGTGTGAATCTACCATACTGGTGCCTGTGAGTATGAGCTGGCATGCATGACGAGCCTTGGGTATCATGAATAATGTGAGCATCGTTTTCTTACAATGATTACATGGAGGCCTAGAAATATTTCTCTAGGCCCAAAATAATCCTCTATTGTTCCTTGGTGTGATATAAGAGACCGTCATGAGACCCCATTTGGAAGACATACAAATCGCATGTACGAATGAAACAGACGCAAACCCTATATTGTGCGATTCATTCCTATGAACTCATGATCATGAAAAATTACATCCTCTACACTTAATATCCCCGATAGATAGTTCCTGACATAAGTTCTATATATATGTGATGACTCCATGCATCCACAAATTGGAGATCATGCTGGTACTTCAGTCTTATAGTATAAAGAGCCTTCATGACTCACGATACATGCACACATCCCCCATGGATACATCCTCCATACAGGAAAGACAATAAGGATGAGAACCCTTTAAGACATGCATCTACCATGCACTCCAGTTTTGATATTTATCCTCCCTGAACATAAGTGTAGAGCTCATCACAAAAACTCGTGAATGTTATGCGGGTGGCAGATGTGCGGGTATCATGATGTGTCCTAAAGAAACCCACTAACATGCAGTTTATCCAATGGGAAAACCCCCAAAAGTGTGCACCATGGAGCCTTACCCATACTTATGGTATTATTGGGAAGCCTCTGTACACATTCACAGAATCCCTCATGAGTTCCTTTTGAGTTCATGCGAATCACATGAACATAGGAACATCATACAAGTACGCTCTTGGAAATCATATAAACCTATGAAAAAACCCTCCCTTTTCCATGAAATCTCTTTGGTGTACACCCTCCACATAAAAATTTGGGTATGTGATTTTCCCATGAAAATTAGGGAATGTTACCTTTGGACATGCACCGAGGATATGTGAACAAAAATGAGACCATAAATATATCCACAATACCTCTATTCATGAATGGTTTTAGGAAACACAATCGCAAGAGTCCTCATGGGACTAGTGATATCACTACAATGCTTTGGACATGTCACTTTGATCATCAGACATGCCTAAAAAATGTACGATTAATCTCATAGAAACCCATTAACATGTCAAAATTTTCACATAAAAATACTTGGAAAAAGTCATATCAATAATGTTATGTACCTTGGTATTATCCACTTAGTCATGTGAATAAATCGCACAAAACACACTTTGATAATGTAGAGGAGTCATTGACATGTTTTCATGATCATGTGATTGTCGATAGACATGCCGACGTTAACATGCAACAGTTTGAAGATAAATCAGGTCGATCATCCAAGATCAAATTGTTATGTCCACTTTGATCATGCACATATCCTTAGGCATGCCTTCTTTGGTTATCTGAAGCATCTCCAATGTGGATGCCTTTCCCTTGAGAAGGTATCCAAGGCATATAAATTCATTATGCAGGCATCCTTGTATGTGTCTACCTTATCAAGAGGATTCCCCTACATATTGGGAAGATGATCAAGACACATCCAACAGACATCCAAGGCATGTCAAGAAGATCTATTATGACATAACCACTTTGTCGGACAGACCTAATTAGACTCACTCCATTTGTATACTAACCAAGAACCTCTAGCCGCACACTCATTTTATAAGGGATGTTCCCTCAATGAGCTATGACCATGAATTCATGTGACCCTTCAAATGAAATGATCTCACACATACCTCTATTGGTCATCACCATCTATGTTTATTCCACTAGAAGATAAATAATGAGTATACCAAATGGGTAGCCTTAGAGTGAAAGCCCCAATCAATTAGGTAGTCTCAGTGTGTAATCCCTGATAACTGACATAATATCATATGTCTCTAATCTATCGGAAGTCCATTTTTGTATAGGTTCCATAGAATTCCTAAAATATCAGGGATAACCATAATGTCTCTGAGCATGATCATGAACATTAACCTATCATCTAGTTAAGGGATAACCAAACTATGAGAACACTAATTACTACTATAACTGGGATATTTAAGAAGAATTAAAAAGGCCCGAGATCCATACCATATCCTATATGAGATGGGTGATCATTCCATTGAAATGGAATCTTTAATGTGTAATAATCATATGAGGATTATCTTGTGCAATGTGTCTAATCTATTATTATCTCTTGTTTCTCACACTAAGCATGGCTCACATGGGATTTGGAAAAAAAATATGATTTTACTAAAATCATATTGATAATTCCCCTATCACAGACCCACCATTGGAATGTAAGTCTGATTACATCCCATTCCCACTCAAGGGGCTACATTCCTAAATAAGAAATGTAGGGTAATATTTTATGAATACGTCCTTAATAGGGCCTCCATTTTCATATCTATCACGACATAGAAACCCATTATAAGAACTACATGGACTCTAATTTCTATATTAAAAATGTAATGTCAGATGAAAAATATAGGTATGAGCTTGATATTCATGTTTTTACTGTATCATGTTAAACTGAATGGACAAGTCCCGTCATATTTGCTTAAACTATGTCAAATAAACTCTGTGAATTTTGATTCGTACCTTCAAAGGATTTGTAGTAGGCCTTATAAATGTTCAATCCCATATCCCAGACACCTACCATCTTCCTGTATAACAATAAACACTAGATTACTCAAACATGTCCATAATCTAAAGCATCATAAATAAATAAGAGAGTAATAAAGAAAAATTTATTTGGACACAGTTGTTCCTATCAACCCATGTTCATAATAATGTCAATAATACATGTGTAAGCACTATCATTTCATGGTCTGAGAAGGATTTCATAATCATACCTTAAATCCATAAAAGCGTTCTAGAGTAGAAAAAAAATTCTCCCATAAGGGTGTGATGATCCAGACCTCCTATCATATCTTCCAATGCAAGTCCCCAAGAGTCACTAGGAATGAAAACCAAGGTAAATATCAACCATTGGATATTAGGTCCATACCCAGCTATAGATGAAGGAACCAATGGGAGTTTATGGGAAATACGAAAAAAATTAAAAATCCAATGCAAGTGATTGAGCGAGGGCCTAAAACCCCCCTCAAATAAACCATTGACCAAACCCCATTCCACACCCTAAATCCCTATGAAATAACATCATTGATAGAATAAACCTTTTAATGATAATTGGTTTCTAAATATCAATATATTTCATTATAATTTATTGAAATCAATTAATTTTTAACCATGAAATAACTTTATTGTGATGTGACATTTACATAAATTATTTAATTGATGATGAAATGTTTATTCTTATATTTTGGTATCATAGAGATAAATTTTTTACCTATGATACTTTATGTAGGATGTGTCGACATATATTGGTGTCCTATAATTATGTTTGTTGTAATTTATCCAGATGAGATGTGTGAAGGTGGTATATCATCTACCATATGCTTTATTGGTGGTGTAACAACCCATGTCTCTACGAGTTATAAATATCAGGGGAAATTGAACTTTTTATGTAGTGAATGGATCATTTAGAGAACTAGGTGATGAAATGAAGTGAAACTAGTTTAAAAAAATTGATGATGTGTTTTTAGACTTGATTGGGAGATCATAAAGAAAATAATGGCTTAGAGTTTTAGTGGAGAAGGCCTAGAGTAGATGGGGTACTTTCTATATCCACTAGTTAGTTGATAGTCCCATCTACTAGATTGTGGGGTGGGAAGTATCCCTAATACCCAGTATGAATCAGTAACTAGCCGATGGGTTGTACTGAGAATACCTCAAGTGACAGCCATTTTGGTATCTTTGGAAAAAAATACACCTTGGTATTATATGTTTTTCCTTGTATTTTTTGTGTTCCATTTGGTCATATACCTATTTCCTCCACCGTTTATGAGATTCCCTTGATTCTGGGTGAATATATATACAAACAGATGGTTAATTCGAGTGCTATCCTTCATTTTCTTCAATCATGGCCTCTTTCTTCCTTATGTGGTGGTGAATCATTGTTTTATTTTTAATGGAAGATCCTACTGGTAAGTCTTGACCTTTACTATCATTTAATGTCTCAATTGTCATTTAATCCTCTTCCCTATGATAATATTGACAATTATTTGATTCATTGGGTGATCTAAATTAGAAAATTGGATGATAATTCCATCAAATATCAGTGGAATTTTCTACAAATGATAGGGTTTTGGATTGATATATCTAGAAGATGTCACAAGATGAGGAACACATGACGTTAAGGGGTGTTTCCTTGATGATATGTAACTTGGATTACACTTCTATTATTTTTAGTCAAATTTATTTAAATAATCTACTAGATCATTGAATTGAATTTTGTATTTTCCAATACTTAGAATCAAGAGTCTGTCGGGACTGGCCAGACTCTATTAAATGGTGTTATGGTTAAGGTATGTCACTTGGTTTGGTTTTTTCTAGAGGTTGGAATTAAATTATGTTAAATTGGTATTTTTTTCATTCCCAATTGATATGTATTTTTCCCCAAATAATGTTATAAGTGTGATATAGAATTTCCATGGATGGTTGGTCGTGGTTCGGGCTAGGTGGTGATACCCAGTAAGCCCTTTGGAAAAAGTTATTTTCAATTTTAGTTAAAAGTTCCTTTTAATCATTTTTTTAGTTATAATATATTTATAATTAATTAATTTGGAATTCTCATCCATGAGATATTAATTTTTGGTGATCAATGGGAGATGAATGGAATTTCAAGACATAGATAAAGAAACTAGGTTTTACTTGGATGGGAGTAGTATCTGTTTGAGGTAGATGATACCATGAACTGTACCATATTGTTTTATACATTATGTATTGTCATGTTATATATGGTTTAGAACATTAGGATAATGACCCTAAGTTACTAATGTGTCATTAATAATAAGTAATGGTCAATTAGTTAATGAACACTATATCTTAACAAATTAAAGGATTCAAGCCCAATGTAATAGGAAATGAATAAATAGTTATGATTAATAAGATAATTTTATAAGTGTTTACTACTTAAATAAACTTTTCCCAATGTCGATGGATAAAGTTACAAGGGTGATGAAAGCCAATTGTGCACTAGCTTAATTCCAAACACTGTTGGTTGAGGCATTATCACTAATGAATGAATTGAATTTCATAGACCCCTATGGGTGTGTGGCTGTTCTAAATGATACCCAACTCCATGAGACCATATTTAATGATTTATCACGTGTTTGTATATGTTTTAAACACATGAGATCTTGTGGGATGATTTATCACATGTGTGTGTAGCCGGTGAGACCATGATTACTAGTTGTTTAAATTCATGTGTTTGTAGCCTGTGTGACCCATATGAGATGAATTATACCATGTGTATGATTTTGTATCTTATTAAATCAAGTTTTATAATGATCACATGTATTATGTATATTACTACGAAATTCTCATGATGAAATTCAATGTTCTACCTTATTATTATCTACCCCACTATGTGTTATTTATTTTTCTTTATGGGTGTTTCTTTCGTAATCTTGATAGGTAGACCATAATGATGTGGTTATTCCTTAGAGGAGAAGTTTTCATGTCTTATGATGATGAAGATGATGGAACTGAGAACAAGGTAGGGCCATGATGAACCTGAGGCTTGATCTAAGGAAGCAATATCTGGTGTTTGATGACATTATGGATGTTGAGTGATGTGTTCACCCATTTCCTGGCAGCAGATGGGTCACGTGATATCTTGATTCCTTGATAATTTTAAGTGAAATGTTGTCTAGATTCCTTGTGGATTCTAAGCTCATGTGGTCTTGATGAATCATATATTATGATTTTTCCACTATAGATTATATGTGGTGGAATTTTGGTTGACTCTAGTTAATGTATTTTACATGAATACATCCCCATAATAAAGCTAAATCATTTCTGGTTGGGGTTCATGGAGGTTTGGTAAGTTCAAAACCACTGGATATATGTGTGTTTTCTTCTTACATAACCTTTGGTAGTTATATTCTATGTTTATATAGTTAGGTATTTACTATTTAGTTTTTAATGAGATTATCACATTCATATATATTTTAATTTATGGGTTGGGTACTATAAGGAATTGTTGCCTTCCAACTGAGTTTCAGTCACATCTTACTTGGGTGTCCATTACACTAGGGTACCCGAGTAACCCTCACTTGTTGTAGTTATATGTTGGGCTAATTCCTGAGTTTGATCATTGATCACCATAGCTCTCAATGAGTCTGGACACCAGGATGAGGTGAGTCTTAGTGTTGTAGATATTTTGTACTTATTATTTTCGTGTTGAATATGTTTTCCATCTAGTAGGTGATATGTCTCCATTATTTAGGTTTGACCATTTAGGTCTGTTGTTTTCATATTCATTCATTATAGGTGGTGTGTTTATTGGTTTCAGAATACTATTATTGTGTATTGTTACATGTTGGGTTATTTATTTGTAACTATGAACACTTACTGTGGGTATAATAACCCCAAATGTACACCTTAAACTATCACTTCTAGTCAGTATCCTTTATCATATAGAGAGGCACACTTGAGGTCTTGTGACATTCAAGATCAGAAATGGTTATTCGTGTTGGGATGTTATAGGTGGTATATTATCCACCTAAGACTTGTATTGGTGGTATATAATTCTCCCATTGTTATATTGGGGGAGATTTTCCCTCCCCAGTAAGTGAGTTTATGGTGTATCATCCCCCTCAAATATGTTATTTGGTAATAAATCATTCACTTATGAATTTTTTAGTGGTGATGCTTCATTTATCGAGTCATCTATTATTGATCATCATTGTTGTGATGGTGATATATCATTCACCAACAACATGTGAATGTGGTATGTCATCAACCAAAATTATATTGTAGTGACATCTCATTCATTGGGACGACATTATGGTGATATAGAATTCATCAAGGATATATAGTTGGGATGCCTCATTCAATGATGTAATATGAGGATGATGTATCACTACCCCTAGAATTTTAAGTATGCTGATAACTCATTCAACATATCTTATGAGACAAGGAGTCATATATCATTCAATATTGAGGTGTGTTTAGACCATGGGTGTATCATCCCATTATAGCATATTATGATGATGTTATGATATCTCGTGGGTTGGATTTAGAGCATCCTAAAATTTTATGGTGTATTTATTTATTTAATTTTTATAATTTCATATAGAGGATGCACTTTTATTAATTATACATGCTTAGGGACACCATTAGTGAGGGCCTGTTGTGTTTTACTCACACATTTACTAGCATGTTAGTACCCAAGAAGACTTTATAGTTATAGGAATAGGTATATACAAGGAACCTATGATAGATAGATATGTTAGGTGGATAGTTTACTTAGATAGGATTGGGATAATATTTGGGGGCCTAATTTAGTTTTAGTCTTATATATATATTTCTTTTTTATCTATCTTGTATATGATAGCCCATGGGTGATCTCACCTATTAATGCATGTCTCAGTGACATCGAAGTATATTTTATTTTTATACATAATGCATAGTAATTATAACATGTTTGGATCATATTTTTTGTAAAATTATTGTGATCATTAGGATTACTATTATTTCTGTTTCTTTCTTTATGATTTGGTGTTATCTATACCAGAGAGTGAATTCTCCCCATCAATACCATCAACCCTCACTACTAGTCAGTAGTCTCTTGTATACAAGAAGGTGTTCCTGAGGTGTGTCTCACTACATATTTTCATAGTATATGTTAATAAGGTTGGGGAGGTTATTTGAAAACACCCATTATAGTGAACTCTTAAAACTGTATTAGAAAACTTCTACCAGTGTTGGACATTAGCTAGTTATCTGATTAGATCAGATCACCATTCACATCCTATAAATCCATCGAAAGAACCCCCATTCAAATACCTCACCTCTAAATTGGATCTCTAGAATTTTTATTTTTATTTTTATGGATCTCATCTAAAAGACAAATAGTTTAGTCACATATCGTTCTTTCTTCCTGAGTAACATGGGATACTCTTGCCATCATCAAATTGTGCACCATGGAAGAATACCTAATCTTCTATTTTCGTTTTTCACTTGCTAATATACTCTCAACCACTATTTATGATCTCCAAATCTCAAACACATTCTCATGTATCTCCAGCAACGGTTTATTCCCTAAGAATAACTCAACTTATCCTAATTGTAATGCCAAAAATCCACTCACTCTATAATAATCAGAATAGTACACCACATAACCTTAGGGACACCTCATCATATAATTTTTTTTTCAACTATCAGTGATGGTCTATAGTGTGATAGTGGTGATGCTATAAAATCATTATAAAAATAATTATAAAACCCACACAAAATAAGGGAATAAGTTTTAATATCATGAAAAAGTGAAATTATATATAAGGACCATTTAATAAACATTTACAATGTCATTATTGTCATTCAAACCGAAATTATTTCCCCTAAGGCCAATAATAAATGTATAATTACAAATTTAACCAAATAAAAAATCCGCTCGATACGAAGGAACCATAATGTCTATTTTTAAAACCATGTTATCTTTCTATGGAAAACTTTTCACCCATATCTATTATTAGTGTATAACATTTAACCCTTACCCTTTACTTTACCAAGAACCATAAAGTATGACACATCCTGGAGGACCCATAAAATGTGTTCATATGAACTCAATAGAGAACCACTAGTAGTGTCGCTAAAGAATATCCAAACATATAGAGGAACATGAAAACCATAAAAAATGAAAATGATTTTTATTTTGGAAAATATAATCCACTCATTCCTAACTAGTCTCGAGAAAACCTTTACCTTACTTTTCATGTATTGGATTCGAATTATATATCCATGGTATATAATACCAGAAGTGTCATTTACCTTCTAATAAATCCCATGCCTCGTGGAATCACCATTTCAAAACAATAATGACACCAAAATGACATGTCTAGAGGTCATATCACAAGTTACAACAAATTCCAAACTATTTAAAAACTACCTATTCAATAAACCAAAAAAACCTTAGACACAGATACACCCATTCATTACAAAAATCTGGATCATCAACCCCAACATGTATAATTAGAATCAACTCCTATATGGTCGTCTCACCGACCACCAACCAAAACCTTCTACCACGTGCACCTCCTCAATAATGATTTTCAACACCATCCCCCTATATTTATTAACCTAAAGAGTCTTTCAACCACAATGAGTGGACTAAACCACCTAATGGGAGCTTTCATGTGTGCATAAGTTCCCAATGGTTTTGACCCCTTGGGGAAAGGCATCCCCAACAACCTAGGCCACATAATAACCAAACATCCATCACCACCCATGGAAATGGTCTACACCATACATTACATACTTGTGAAACACATTGAGCTCAGCCAATATTGATCAAAATTATAATTTATTTAAATTAACAATTAACCCTCTATCTAACATAAAACCTAGATAATTAATTAATTTTTGCGCCATTTGGACATCTGGAGTTCAATAATTAAATGGATTTAAAAATTACCAATGTGTGTTAGGTTTACACCATAATCTCATACATAACATATCCTGAGATACGAATCATTACTAAATGAATTGGAGGGATATATAATTTTTGGTCCACCCATCACATAACATATTGTGCTTAGAATATCTACCCATGCATCATGTATAGTGGAAAAAGACCATACTAGATTAGGTTCACTCCCTACTCCCATCCATATCATATCATGATATATAAATAATTACCCAATACTTTAGAAGGATTTCTAGTTTTGGGACCACCCATCATATAATGAAAATCATACAAATTCATGTCACATGAGGAAAATAAACAACACATAAACCATAAGCATGATCAAACCCATGAGAATGAAACTAGGTTTAAAAATTATTATTCATGATATAAATGAAGAATAATTCAAAAAGATTCCAAATATAATATTGAATTCAATTGTTGTTAACATTCATAATTTAAAAAGTGTCATAGTTTTTTAACAAGGAATTCCATTGGAGTAAATTGTTGAGAACGATTTGAATAAAAAAGAAAAAAATGAACAAATGGGTTGAGGCTTTATGATATAATAAAATGATGTTTTTATTATGTAAAGAGTTTATTTTTTTAAATAAAAATATAATTTAACCAATTGGGATATTTATAAAACAATTTTTTTTAAAATCTATTCATGGTTTTGAAAAAATTTATTGGGGTGACTCTTGAAATGATCCATGAAATATGATGGTTCCGTAGAATTTGGTATAAATTAAAATGGAAACATAAAAGTTGTATAAAAACATGTACAACCATATAAATGAAATGTATATTTAAATTGTAATATATTTATATGAAATATGAAAAAAATAAAGGAGTTTTATGAGAATAATATTTAATTAAAGGGGGAAATGAAAGATAATGTGTAACCGACAATCAATGGTGCTATAGAAGATCCCTTACCTTGTGTATGAGTATGATATAAACATTTGATTAACTTTATAAATAATTAAATTAAGTTCATTAAATATATAAAAAAATAATTTTATTAGTAAATATTTAATTTCATTTTCTATTTACCCTGTTTTGGTATTTATTTTTTATATATTTCCGGCTTACATTGGTTACATGGGTTTGTTCCGTTAATTTCTTTGTAACATTTTGAGTTTTTTACCATAGTTAAAGGTGTTGTAAAATAACATCATAATATCTATAATTAGGGATTATTTTTCATTTTATTAATATATTATGACAATACATATTCAATTTTAAAGGTTATCCCAAAAATAGAGAAAAATTAATAAAAGCGGCTTGATAAGACCATTTAACATTGTTAAAGTTACTACGTCCATTTATTGATAATAAAAAAATATAATGAAAAATATTATTCTTATGGACAATTAATTGTGTCCAAAATATATTTTTTACACACCAAATAAAATTTTGATATCATCCATGCTAAGTTGTCATGGAATAAAATACATTTTTTCATGGAGGCTGTAGTCTTAATGTATGCATAGATAAAAAATTTATTTTCCATGGAATGGGAGGAGGAGTATGAAATAAGAAAATTATAATTTAAAAATCATAATAATTTTATAAATATCACATTAGTTAATTAAATAATATTTTTTTCTAATCATTTAAGGAGGTGGTTGAAAATTTAACACATCATTCACAGATGCGGTAGTCTATACACACACATGGAAATATTTTCATTTTTCTCAGTGATCTCTAGAGGAAGGTACAAAATGGATATTACAATAGTATAATAATAAATAATAATATTTTTAATTATAGTGTTATCATACCTTCATGGATAGAAGGAAATTGATTGGTGTTGTAGAAGAAGATAACTATACAATTTTGGTTAAGTGTCCTACCTTTCCCCTAGATGGTCTTCGTTGGGTAACTCCTTATAGATTCATAGCATGGTATTTTGGTGAGAAACAATATTTACGAGTGTAGTGAGTTAGTTGAGGATATATTAGGGTATATTTTTGGTTGATAAAAATATTTTCAATTGGTGGAGAAATGGGGAAGAGTTTAGCTCCTTTTATAAGTAAAGAGAGTAAATTTTTTGAAGAATCTCATCAGTTTTAAATAATACCCATCCATTATCCAAGGCCAAAGGATCCAAAAATAGAAAATAATGATGTTTTTATTGTGATAAATTAATCATATCTCAACCATAAAACATCATACCTGTTTTCACCAGTTCTAGCAACTTTCACATGGTTTCAAACATTTCCCCCAATTTACCCATACCACAATAAATCAACTTTCACCCTCAGTAAAAATTTTCAACTAAAAATATTAATATTAAAAATATATAATAATGTAATAATATTCATTAAAAATAGATAAATACTTTTTTAAAATAAAATTTCTATGAGTTAGAGAAATTTATTTTAGTATTAGTGTATATAATGTTTGAAGTCAGTTTCTTAAAAAATGTTCATTTAAACATTAAATTTCTGTGTTTGATAAGATTATCAATGATTTTGATTTTAAATAAAGAAATTGGTTTATTACAAAAAAATAAATTTTAATTTTTTTTTAAAAAATACAATCTTTTTACAAAATTAATATTTAATTTAATAAAAAGATGAAAAATATATTTTTCATTAGAATTAAAATATTTCATTCACTTTATAATATTCAACAAATGTTATATAAATTTCTAAAAATATATTTCAAATGAATTAAATTATTAATTAAATTAAAAAATATTTTATAAATTTATATATCTCAATTATATACTAATAAGGTAATAAAAGACCATAGTTTGGAAAAAAATATATTTTTTCTCTTTACATCAATTTTTTTTTAAATATCAATAATTAATCCTGAGATAATTTTAAGATGATAAGTACAAAAATGGATGTAATTTTATTATATTCAACTTATATAAGTGATAAGAATTAATTTCAAAATACTAAATATATAATATATTTAAATCAATTTTCAGAAAAAATGTATTCAGTTCTAATATATCAAATATTTTTTTGTATGATAAAGAATATTTTTTGAAAATTAAAATCACTTTTAAAATACATATTCAGTCTAGGAAAAAGGTTTCCTGTGTTTCAAAAGAATACTTAAATGTACAAATTTCATAAAATTCATGTTATTTATAAAAAATGTATTATACACTTTTCACTTTAGAATCAATATTTTTGGAACAAAAAAAATTCATCTTACAATATTATTAACCATATAAATCCCCAAGTGAATTTTTTTTCTCCAAATAAAATTATGTAATTTAGTTTTTTAAATATTATATAAAATATTAAAATACAATGAGAAAATATTATTTTGGGAAAATAACTTATCTAAAATAATAGCTATTCATATTATTAATTTCTATAAAACAATAATAGGGATATCATTAATGAATAGATATTTTATTTCAAAAAAAATCAACATTTAACAATATTATACTTAGATTTATATAATAATAAATAGACAGAATAAAAAGAGAGGTTCACAAACAAAACAATGAATTAATAAAATTTATATAAGACAACCTTTATATATAAATATATAAATTAATATATATCATTGTTTTTGACTACTATTAATTCATTATAATTATATGGACAAGATTTAATGATATAAATATATCAAAATTTAATTTTCATTCATTGTTTCATGTGGAGAACACTTTTGAACATATTTGTCTCAATTAGCGGAAAGCATATATTTAAAACTCAAGGTATTAGATTCACACCTGTTAAATAATTGGAATCCACATAATTTTTAAAAATAACACAATGGGAGTTATTTCTATACAGAGATCCTAATTAAAAATACACTTGTTGTTGATCATGGGTTAATTTAGGATATGAAGTGATATTTCCCTACATTAAATTTTATATGAGCCATTTATAAAAAGGGATTTTCCATTTCTAATTGAATCCTAATAGGAAAAGAATAGATAAATATATAATTCGTAACATTCCTCAAACCTTGAAATTTTTTCACATAACATGGATATAATATTTATACCACAAATGTTTTATTTATATCTCATTACTGAATTGGTTAAATATTAAATGACATAAGAAATTGATTAATATAGAGTGAAAAATTTCTACCTACCTCAATAGCAGTCATTATAATGGGTTTTACTTATTCCAATGATATTATAGGAGTTTGCTGTTGGATGTATACTTTGAAACAAGGATTGGTACATTGGGTTTCACAGTAACCAAATTCATGAAATATAAAACATTTAATTTTTAGTGGATCCTTATGAAGAACATTATCTTCTTTCAATGTATCCATCTTTTTACATAAAGAAATTTTTTGCTCAAAGCCCCCCTTTACCGAAAGTAATTCATAATCCAGTCCCTTTGAAGAAATAACATTAACTATTTTTCCCATATTATTAACACAAATGATGTTGAATACTCTTTACCTCATCATCTTCAACACCTGATTTTGCACTAGCCTCCATATTTATCTTCTTTGGTGGGTTCATGATTTTATCGATGATCACATGGTTAATCATATATTATAATAGTTGATTTTGTTGAATCACTAGAATTATTATTCTAACACATAATTCAATGGGTTTATTATTTTTAAAATCAGTATAACACCCAAATATTTTATGGTATGTCTCTCTTTAAAGTTAATCTTTTCGAAAGATTACATTGCACAGAAAATCCAACTTTAATAAATAATGAAATATTATTATAACCTAGCCATTATTACAGAGGGTGTGAACATGATTATCTAAATTAATAAAATATGGTTTACAGATGTGTATATAATTAAGTATTTTGTGTTCAAATAATTATAAATTAAAATAAAACCCTATTTAAAAATAAAATATAATCTTTTACGAAGAAATATTTAAATGCGCATATGCTTATTTTATACTAATAAAATAAAAAATTAACACTTTTGGAATTATATTATTGAAATATTTATAATATTTAATATAATGTTTAACATTCACCCTATTTATTTTCTAGACATGATATAAGAGAAAATCTAATTTTATGCATAAAATATGTATTTTTATAAAAGGACATTTTTACCGCAATTTGATGGAAGACTTGTTCTAAATCCAGTTTTTGATAAATTTGTAAATTAAATTTGAAAAAATAAAAATAATTATTTATATATTAATTTCTAAATTTACATTGGTTTAATTAATGGTATTTTTTTGATATGTTTCAATTTTATATGAATAGTGAGAGAATACTACATTATAATAAAAAAATGCACTTTTGTCTAATTTATTTATATTAATAAACACTATTTTGAAATGGTATTAAAAAAAATCCAAATAATACATAATTTAATATAATATGGGTAATTTAAATTAATTTCACATTTAAATTAGATACCAAAACATTTAAATCTTTTGAACATTTTCACTTTTAAAACTCGTTGTTTCATTCAATCTCCAGGATTAATTTTAAAATAATTTATGAAACTTTTGTGAATTGAATTATGAAAAATGGATTCTATATTTGGAATAAAATGGTTCATATTTATTAATATATCACTTTAAGATTTTGGGAAATAGGAATAGTAACTTTGGTATTTTTTTAGTTATCACGATTAAGGGTAAATCATGTAATTGATGGTACGAATGATATTATAAGTAATATAAAATTACCCTAATAATTATAATAATTTATTGGATGAGTTATAGTTGTAAAAAATAATTATTAGGATCATTTTATGGCCTCATGTATCCACTTGTATTAATTTAATAATGTTATAGTATTTTACTTTAAAAAAGTCCAAATATTTCATACTCGTGTTTTTAATAAGTATTACATTTTTAATATGTGGTTGGTTTAAACAAATCATTGACTATTAATAGTAATTTAAAGATAATTTATTTTATTCATCATGATAATTTATTTTCAATTTTTTTGAAATAAATAATTACCTTAAAAGACTACCCAATGATTATGCAACAATTATTTAATTAATGAGAACATCAAATTAATGATTATAAAAAAATTAAAATAAATAAAATTAGAATTAATAAATTCCATCCAATAATTTTATAGATACTTTTACATATTAGTGATATATTATATGTATTTATTCAATGATATATTGTTTTATTGGTTTTTTTAAAAGTCAAAGTGATGAATAGTATCAAAATTATCATTAATTTTATATTAAAAAATAATATTTTTTTAAATGATATAAAATTCATAAAAATCTAAAATTTAGAAAAAAGATATTTATAAGGTTTAAAATTTCATTAATAATCCATTTATCATTAGTTTTTTATTTTATAGTAACTATATTGACCATTATGTAGTAAAAACACATGTTTTCACTGTAAAAATTAAAATGATTAAACAAGATTTAGAGCCAAAAGGTAATGGTATGATTGTGACATAAAATTTCTTAAAAATAATTTTTTGATAGTATTTAGACTCATAATAATATTATATTCAAACTAACTCACTTTTTAATAATTTTTATTTGGAAATTAATTTATAGTAATTTAATATTTTAGAGTTTCCAAAAGTGCCCCTCACCTCAATTATAAAAGGGAACCTCCTCCATCACTTCCTCACACCACTTGGATCCATATATATTAAAACAAAACAGCTTATTTATCTTAAAAATATCATTATAAATGTTCTAGATATCCAAATATTTCAAAAATATCAAATATATAACCTTTAAGAAGAGATTTAAAGGAAGTTCTCCAAAGAAGAGGTAATAGTTTTTACCAACTCTATGAAGTTCATTTTTTCTACTACTTAATTTTAATTTATTGTTTCCACAGTAAAGTTGTAAATACAGTATAATATATATTTTTAGAATTTATTATGATAATGGGACTATCATATTCCCCATTTTTCCAATTTATGAAAAATGAAAGCACCACGTGTGCGTACGTATGACATACTGTTTCCACGCCATAGTGTAATATGTTTTTCATCACCACATTACTTGGATGGGTATAATTATGGAAGTAATGGATATATATAATAAAAATTACATTATATTTATTCTTAAAAAAATTAATATACCATATTTCTCCTTTCTATTTCTCTTATTAAAGAATAATATCATCGCGCATAAGTACGACCTACCATTTCGATGACATGATGTAATTCATTTTCCATACCCAAAATTCAAGAATGGATATAAAAATAGATTTAATGATTAAATATTATATATATATAATTAAAATACTTCTTAATATATTTTATCTATAAATTATGAAAAATATATGAGATATTCATGAAAAACCATTTATAGGAAAATGAAGCAGTTAACACCCAGAAAAGGGTAATAAAAAAATATTATCAACAAGACTATGATAAAATAATAAAATAATATCATATATGATATCATAAATAGGAATAAGGTTATGATATAAGTTAATTACATTCTTAAAACTATTATACATGAGGTTAAAGAATGTTTGACTAAAGGATGTGAAGGGTAAAAACATTGTCTCAATCTCCTTTCATTGAGGCGTAGTTTGATGTTATACACCCACTTCATTGATGAGGTGTATTTACGGACTCTTTGACTTACCTGGTAATTAATTTATTTATTATCATGTTATTTAATTTTTTTTTAAATGTTAAATTTTCATGGGGGTTTTTATTTAAATGTTTAGTGTGGTATGAGACACCTTGAATGCTTAAAGATTTAATTATCAAATATTTTTATCCATGTCAATATTCTTGATATTATTTTAGATATTTATTCATAATGATTTAAAAGGATTAAAAAGGTAATTTATGTCTATTTTTAATTTCATAAAAAGGATTTAAAAATTAATTTTTTTTATTTTTGTATATATAACATTTTGAAAAATGACAAAAGGAATTTTATATTTTTAATGTACATGGTGATAAAGACTTTCCCACCGCTCTGACTATTATTTAATTTCAATAACCTTTTCCAAGAATATATAATTTCTGAAATGAAAATCCCACTTCATTTGGGATATTTGGTATTGAAAATGGTTATTTTTTTTAAAAAGATATTTTTATACGAATTTTTTTTTCAAATAGGTTTAATATAAGTTTTTACTTAATAATTTTTCAATGATTTTATATAAGTAATTTCACCAATGTAAACACCCTTGGATGAATCTTTTTTTAATTGAGTATGATATCTAATGATACCATCTACCATATTTTATTAAATGGTTCATGATTACTTTGATTGTGGATGTAATATTTTGATACCATTCCTGTTTTATGGTTAAAGTATTCAAATTATTATTCTAGTCTTTAATATGAATGGTTATATTGTTTTTGATTCACCTATTTGAGAAAAATAATTATTTGGAATCTATAAGTGATGGGAGGGACCCTCTATAGACCCTCGATGCATTGTTATTTCTCATGAGACAAACTAGTTTTGGAATTTCTCCAAGGCCTTACTAGTTTATATATGGTGCCTTGGGAAAATCTTTTATGGTATGTTTATACGGTCCAATATTATGAATTCTCTTATTATGAGATTAGTTATTGACATTCCAAGTTATTATTCGATTGGATGAATATCCATGTGATTATTTATATTCACTTTTTTTATTATCATTCATTCATTCCATATTATTCTCATAATTATGTTTAAATGACATGTGTTTTAGTTATTCATCCCAACTTAATGTTTATTCTTATTTATTCATGATATCTTCCATTGTACTCTTACCCTTATTGAGCATCTCAGCTAACTCCTTTGTTATGTTTTATATTTTCCAAGGATTCTATGATATATGTTATGACTCACATGGAATGATATGTAGGGAGAATAACAATGTTCTTAGAAGAATAATTATGTTTTATTTTATAATTTCAATTATAATATATGTTTCAATTATGAATCTAGTATTCTAAAACTACTAAATTGTTCGGTCATTTAGCATGATATTCCTTTTATAATATGACAGTGTATTAAAGTAACCACCAAATCTAGGGTACTTGGGTTAGAGTATTGATAGTTGGTATCAAAGAAGGTTTAGTAGAAAGATTTGGAAATATATTTAGAGAAACATATATTAGAGAGATAAACCCTTCGAAAAAATGTATATATATCCAAATAAACATTTCTTAGGATTTAGATAATAGTTTTACCTAAATATTCAGTTTAGGTTTTGTGATTTAGTAGTTATAAGACTATACATTATTCATCATAATCTTACGATCTAATCTAGTGTATGCCATTTTTTTAGAAATGAAACCTAGGGGACAGAATGAAAATTGTATCAATACAGGTAATCCATGAAGGGATTCACCAACTTCAAAAGATAATGATGTTGGAGTTGGAGATGAAACTGGTAATGAAAAAATAATATCTATACTGGGAAAATAACCCAGGTTAAAAATAATAACATTTCCCATATGGAGTATCCTGGTCAACAGTGTGACAGAACAATTCCAGACCACTTCCTGAGACAAAAAACACCATCATTAAATGGGACTAAAAATCATTTTATAGCTAATAAATTAATAAGTTACTCAAAAAAGATATATCTCTCTTTGGAAAGTAAAGGAATGGAGAAGTTGTCGTTCCATTTAATTTTCTATAGGTATATGTGGGTCAATGGTGTTCATTGATTTAGAATAAGAAGGGGGATGAATCAATAGAAAACATGGAATGAATGGATTTTAAGGAAAATCTCATAGAAAAATAATTTACTCACAAACATTTATCAAATATGGAGAGGAAATTTCTAAGTTTGAGGCATAAGGAGGAAAATAATGTTCTTAAATATGAATCCAACTTTACTAGGTTATAAAGACATTCTATTGACAACATACATAACCCAAGGAGTAAGGTTGATAATTTTTTTATGGGTTAAATCAATTCTACTAAAAGTAATTGGTATCCAAAATATTCTAATCACTTATAGATATTGTCTCATTTTCTATCAATATAGAGAAATAATTCTCTATGTCTTATGAAATTAAAGGAAATAAATAAATTGATAATGGAGGATAATTAGTTGGATAAATGGAAAAAGGGAAAGTACTATTTTCACACATGTGATAATTATTGGAAGAAACACCGCATAATTACTTGAAGGGAATGAGAGTTTGTTACAATTGTGGTTATAAAGTTCACTCGGATTATGATTGTAAGGGAAATAAAGAAGTTACAAACTGGAAAATATTCAACTGTAAGGAGATGGGAAAGTACAAAAACGAATGTACTGACCATCGATGAAATATATATTTGAAAAGCCAAAGGGATCAAGGTCATGCTTTTGTTGTTAAAACAGTTCAAGTATTATAATTAAAGTATTTGTGTTTTTATATTAAAGAGTTATGTTATGTAATTATGGATATAATAACCAAGAGATATATATGTATTGTACTGTAGTACTAATTTTGTAAGGATTTCGAATAATTCATGTTATCATTAAGGTTTTGTTGTTAATAATGGTTTCAATATATTTGGAATGTGGAAAAAAAATACTTGCATTATTTTTTCTGGGGAAAATATGATGTTAATATTATTTTTGGAAATTTAGTAACCTACCTTATAATGTTTTGGTCATTGAACATGGACTGAGGTATTTTAGATGAGTCTTCAGGTAACTAATTACGAAATGTATTATGTTGATGTTTGGATATTATTGTTTGTGGTTAAAGTATGATTTATCATATTTGGAAACATGTGATAACAATTTTTGATTTAGAAAAAAATTAGAAGCCCAAGGAATGAATCGTGGATCTTATGATTCCCAAAAGTTATTTAGGAATGAAAAAATATTTTGAACATTCATTTACAGTAGTAAGGTATGAAGTTAAAATAGATTAAAGCACAACCAAACGTTGAGGTCATTCAAATGAAATGGGTAAAAATAATGTTCTTATCTATATTTTAAATTAATCCCTCAACTCTAGGAAAACTATTTTAGGATTTTTTGTCCATTTACTTTTCTTTCATAGAAATAAATGTTTTTAACCGATTATAGATTTATTTTTTTGCGATCGTTTATTTCTTAATGTACATGTTCTCTATAACTCTTAATTAGAACTTGATAGTTAGTTTTCTCTTTAATTTCCTTGTTTTACTACATGAAACTGTTCTATATTTTATATCGAGTGACCATCATACTTATCATTCATTATTTTAAAGTGGATGTTTCATTAACCATATTTCTAATGTGGGTTTCTGACAAATAAATTGTCAGGTATCATCCTTTGATTTTTAAAGTGAAATTTCAAATTTTGAGGATAAAAGTTATTAATTGAGGGGTTAATGTGACACCCCAAGAATATATGGAATGCCTCTCTTTAATGTAAATATTTTTGAAAGCTTACGTTGCACACAAAACCCATCTTAAATGTACAATGAAATATTACTATAAACTAGCCATTAGAATAGATTGAAAGAATATATTTTACTAAATTATGAAAATATGGTTTAAACATGTATATATAATGAATTCATTTACAACCAATTATTTATAAATGAATTTAAAAGCCTTTTTTAATATTAAAGGAAATCATTTTTGGAAAACTATTTAATGAACACTAGTGTATTTTATGCCAATAAAATAAAAAAAATCAGACTTTTTGAATTATATTAATGAAATATTTATGTAATATATTTAATATAATTTTTAATGTTCCTCATATTAGTTTTCTAGATATTGTATAAGAATAAATCCAATTATAGTTATAAAAGATGTATTTTTATTAAAAGATAGTCTTACCACCTTTTTACGGCTCACATTTTTTAAGTACATTTCCTGAATTTTTTAAAGTATATTTGAAAAATTAAATATAATTTTTAAAATATTAAAATCAAAATTTACTATGCTTAAATTATTTTTATTTTTCTAATATGTTTTAATTTTTTATGAATAATGACAAAATAATGTATTTTAACTGAAATCTTGTTTTGGGACTAATTTATTTATATTGTAAAATAATATTTTAAATTGGTTTTAAAGTATAAATAATATATATAATTTCATGAAATTTTAATTGTTGAAACCAATTTCACATTGAAATTGGATAGAAAAACATTTCAATATTTTGAATATTTTTTACTTTTAAAAATCTATTGCATCATTTTGTTTATAAGATATATTTTAAATTGATTTATTCATCTTATATGAATTGAATTATTAAAAATGGATTTAATATTGAATCATTATGTTCAAATTTATCAAATAGTTTTATTTTATTTTTTAGGAAATATGAATCATAACTTTAGTATTTATTTTAATTACTATAGTTAAGGGTAAATCCGGTAATCAAGGGAAATAATAATATTATAGGTATTATACAATTAACCTAACACATATCCTAATTTTATTATATTAGTTTGTGTAAAAAAAATTATGTGGCCAATTTTATGGCCTCATGGAGCCACTTGGATGACATTAATTATTATATAGTATTTTATGTTAAAAAAATCCAAATATGTCATAAACATATTTTTAATTAGTTTTACATTTTTAATAAGTGGCTATTTAAAAATATCATAGAATATAAATATTAATTTGAAAATAAAATAATTTTCTTCATCATGATAATTTAATTTTAATTTTTATGAAATAAATAATTACCTTAATAGAATACACAATGATGATGAAATATTTATTTAATTAATGGGAATATCAAATAAATGATTATAAAATATTAGAAAAATATTTTGTGAAATAATTAATTTCATTCTTTCATATTATAGATTAATTTAATATGTTAGTAATATATTATTTTTTCTGGTTCTAATTTATACTGTTTTATTGATTTTTTTAAAAGTTAATTTAATGAATCGTATCTAAATTTTCATTAATGTTATATTAAAATAAATAATATTTCATTAAAAGATATAAAATTCATAAAAATATGAAATTAGGCAAAATTAGTCTTATAAGGTTTAAAATTTCATCAATGATCCATTTATGGTTAGTTTTTAATTTTATAGTAACTATATTAACCATTAGGTTGTAAAAAGAAATGTTGTCACCATAAGAGTTAAAGAGATTAAATAAGGTTTAAAGGCAAAATATAAGGGTAGTAATGTGACCTAAAATTTTCAAAAAATTATTTTTTGAGTGGATTTAGACCCATAATAATATTATATTATAAATAAATCAATTTGGTGTCATTTGGAATTAAAAAGTAATTTATAGTAATTTAATATTTTGAGAGTTTTAAAAAGTGCCCTCAGGTCAATTAAACAAGAGAACCTCCAAAATCACATAATCATACCATTTTGAGATTTTTTAGATTATAAAAATCATTCCAATTTATCTCCCCAACATCCTTATGGAATTTTTGGTTATTATTTTGGTACAGAAAGGCCAACCCGTAGAACCCTTAATAAGAGATATAAAGGAAGTCCTCTAAAGAAGAGATAATCGTTTTTACCAAACCTTTGTAGTTAATTTCTTATTATTTATCATCATCTTGTGTTTTTAACTTATAAAAAAATAACTATAGTATCATATATAATCTTAGACTTTATTATTATTATGGGACAACCGTATTATACCTTTTATCCTTCTTATGAAAAATGAAAGCACCGCGTGTTCATATATATAGATTACTATCTTTATGTCATGGTGTAATATGTTTTTCACAAAAACATTACATGGATGGGTATAATATTATAAATAACAGATATACATAATATATATTACATGATATTCATTCTATAAAAAATTGATACACCATAAAATTATTTAACATTTCACTTTTTAAGGGAATGATTCTCTCGCATGTGCGTACGTAGAGCCTACAGTCTCCGTGACACATTGTGATCCATTTTCCATATCCAAAATTAAAGAACAGATCTAAAAATGAATTTAATGAATAAATAGGATATTGATAGAATTAATATCATTCTAGAGATATTTAATCTATATCCTAGTCAAAATAACCAAGTCATTCGGGAGTAAACAAACATTGGAAAAGGAAGTAGTAAACACCTGAAACAAAGGTAATAATGAAATATTATCAACAAACAGGTGATAAAATAATAGAATATAATCAAATATTATATCATAAATATAAATAAGTATCTGATATAAGTTAATAACATGATTGAAACTATTTTACATTATTTTAAATCAGGTTCTTTTCCAGGAAGTGCAAGGTAAAGTGCGTCATCTCAATCTCCTTTCATTGATGCATAATTTGATGTTACACACCCACTTTATTTCATGAGGCGTATATACAACCACTTTGACTTATCATGTAATTAATTTTTTTTTACTATCATGTTATTTATTATATATTTAAATGTTAATCATTCATGGGGCTTATGATTTAATCTTTCAAAGTGTTATGAGATACCTTGAATAATTAAAGATTTAATTATCAAATATTATTCTCCATGTTAGTATTTATGATATTATTTTTCATATTTATTTATATAGATATAAATTGATTAGAAAGTAATTTTTATTTTTATTTTAATTTAAATGCATTAAAAAATAATCTTTAACAATGTGTTATACAGAAATTGTTTACATATGAAAAAGGAATGTTAATTTCTTAATATATATAGAAACAACACGTTTCACACCACCATGGTGCTTAATTAATTTATAGATTATGTGGAAAGCGTAAATATATTATTAAATTAAAAACCCTATTCTTTGGAGATATTTGGTATTGAAAATGGTTATTTTTTTAAAAAGGATTGTTTATATGAAATTTTTTTCATATGGATTTGAAAATAGTTTTTAGTCAATAAATTTTCCATGATTTTATAAGAGTATCTTCACATCTTTCAACCCACATGGTAGAATCTTTTGTTTAATTGAGGTTACTCTCTTATGATTCTATCTCCATATTTTATTTGATTTTTTATGATCATTTTTATTATGGATGTTATATTTTGATTCCATTCATGGTTTGTGGTTAATGTATTCAAATTTCATATGCAAGTTTTTAATATCAATGCTTATATTTTTTATCATTCACTTGTTTCATATGAGCAATTCATTTGACTTAGTAAGTGACGAGCAAGGCATGATATATCCCCTTGATGCATCAATAGGTCACACGAGACAAAATTGTTTTCGAATTGGATGAGGACATACCACATTTTGTATGGTGTATTGGATGAAGCCTTGAGAATATGTTTTTTATTTCTGACATTATGAATTCCCTCATATTGAGATTAGATAATGATATTCCAGGTGATTATTCGATTCGTAAAATATCCATGTGATTATTTATGTGGAACTATTTTATTATCAATCATTATTTCCATATTATGATCAATATTATCTTTAAATGTGTTGTGCTTAGTTATTCACCATGTCATAATTTTTTTCTTATTTATCCATGATAGCTTCCACTATACGCTTACCCTTACTGAGAATCCAAGCTCACCCATTTGTTATGTTTTATTTTTTACATAATACCAATATGTAAATTATGACTGAAATGAAGGGATAATCATATAGAATAATGGTGGTATTAAAAGAATCATTATATTGTATTTTATAATGTCAATTTTAATGTATGATTCAAGAATGTATCTTGTTTTATAAAAATAATAAACTAATTAGTCCTTCAGGATTATATTCATCATATAATATTCCAATGTAATAAACTAACCACTAACAGTAGGATATTAGTATTGGGGTATTTATAATAATTACATTGTATCTCAAACCTATTGTTTACTTAGTTCTTTTTGGTTTCAATAAAAGTAAAATTTAACCTGATGTTAGATCACTTTATAACACCATAACGTTAGTCTATAATGACTTTAGTTCATGCTATATCACACTTTTTTATTGTATATAATTTTCATTTTAGCCTACATTATTTTTATATAAACTCATATAATCCTTTTTTAACCTATATCATTCTGTATTCCTCTTATTTTACCTTATGATGGGTTTTCTTATTCTTCTAAACCTACTTTCTCAATGTTAATAAGAAATCAATTCTTCATAGTTATTCACAATGTATATATGGTCAACTGAAACATATCCCATGGGAGTGTCTAAATGGGTGGGTAGTCTTAGTCCTACTGATCATGCATTAGGTTGATGATCGAGTCAATGATAAAACAACCTTTTTGGGGGTGATTACGCGAAAGTAAATCTATGCCATAGACACAACCACATTCAAGTATCCCTAAAGGGATGCAATTTATAAGAAACTGACATATTTAATACTTTACCAAAATTTCAATATGTTATCCAGTATGTTAACTCATATACTGGGTTTTAAATAATGTTCGCTCATCCTAAAATCCAAAAATAACAATAGATTATATAGATACAAACTATTGAGGCTCAGGATTTAAAAACACTTTACATGGGAATTTTTCAAATAGATATATAAATAAATAAACATAAATGTAAAAACAATATGTTTACTGAAAACTAGATATAGTACTCCCAAATATCGTAGAACTTCTTAAACTATATAGGACACCTTGGGGAATATACATAAAGAAAAGGGTGATATAGATAGTCTAATAAGTGAATTGACATGTAAATAATGCATTAAAAGAGAGTCATGAGGAATAACATGATACCATAAAGGGAATGATCCTAATCATGAAACATTTCATAAGGAAGATAAATCTAAATATCATAGAATCATAATTACAAGGAAACAACATAAATAATGAGATCATAAACACAATCAAGGATCACTGCCAACACTATTATAGTTGACATAGTCCCATGGTTGATTAAGTTCACTCCCCATTCCTATAAACAAAGTGGACAAAGTCAAATAGTGGATTAGGTCCAATACCTTATCCTATACATAAAAAATAATTAAATAAAAAAGTTACCTAATTCATTAAATAGATGTTTAATTACAGTCCCACCATCACATAACAATGTGTGCTTAAGCTAATCAAATGTCTAGTATATATAGTGATCACTGTCCCCTAGTGGATTAGGTTCAATCACTAATCCCATACATAACAACTCATGATATATAAATATTTAACCATTGAATTAGAGGGACTTATAATTTGAGGCCCACTAGACACATAATGAAAATCATACTTATGATTTCTACATGAAGAAAATAAACCATACATAACCCAGAAGCATGATCAAAACCATAGGAAGGAGGTAGGTTTCATATATATAATTCATGGAATAAATGAAGCTTAAATCATAAGGATTATGATGATAATAATGAATTAAATTGTTTTATAATTTCATAATTGTAAATGGTATATAGTTCTTTATCATGGAGTTCTTGTGAATAATATTCATGAAATGTATGTGTAGAAGAAACAATAAAAATGAACTACTTAGTTAATGAAATATGAAATTTGTAATAGATATTTTTAAATAAGTAAAGATATTATTATTTTTCATAAAAATACAATTGAAATAAAAATGTTATATATAAAATAATTATCAATTTTATAATCTATTCCGGGTTTACAAACATTTTTTCTTGGTGATGCTTTATATAAAATAATAAATAAAAAATTTTCATTCAATTTAATTTTCATTGAAATTGAAATTTTGAAGGGAATTAAATACATGTACAACCCCAATAGTGAAAATGATATCTAATGTGGAATATATAAAAGTTATATATATAAAAAAATATCATAATTTAATGATAGGTATATTTTTTGAAATAGAGAAACAGAAAGTGAATGTGTTACTCACAAATAAAAAATCTTGTCACAAACCAGATATGGTCCCCATCCAATCCAACACCCAACCTAGTCCATGGTTAAGACCTAAGGGAATTACTGATCCCTACTAGATTTCACACCTTCTCGGGTATCATAAATAAATGTTGGTAATTATTTACTTGAATTTATAGACATAAAAGAAAAAATAAAATTCCAATAAAATGAATCTGAATTTTTCAAACCAGACCATCCTTTGAAAAATTCAGAGTTGAAATACATAGGTTTATATAAATCCCAAATACTACCATAAGGGAAGAAAGACAAAATAACTTCCGAAGAACCACCTCATGGAATTAGGGCATCACCCTCAAGAAATCTCCACAACACCGCACCGTGAAAGGAACAAGAAACTGGAACCACCGTCTCCAAGGACCCTTCTCATACCTTTTCCAATCATTTCCAGGTCTACATACACCCAAGGGTGTATGTATGGTGTGAGAATAATCCAAAAAGGATTCCTCCTAAAAATATTCCATGTGATAAACATTTTAAGACAAAACGCATTCATATCTTATAAATAATAAATACTAATTACAATTTAAAAATAATGTAACTTTAAATGAAACTAGTTTTAGAGGGAGAATATTAAATAATCTACACATTTAAATAAAACACACATGATAAAAAATTTCTCCAGCAAAACACATCATATGACGACAATGAATAAATTATATCTAATGGGCACTAGTTATGGTAACACCCCTAGGAACTAGCTAACTGTGGGGCCTAGGTACATCATATCTTATTGTATATGTAACCACAATAAATATGCTTCTCATGGATGAGCCACTGGGGGGGGGGGGAAACCATAATGTCCATGTGGTACATAAACATCATCTATGTTTATTTAGTGTTGTCATCGTCAAACTTTTTAAGTTAAACAGGGATGATACCACTACCAGATCACTTGAATACTAGTCCTAGTCCAGCCACCTAGATACCTGAGTTTCCCACTATATTTTCAATCAAGTTCCACATGTCATAAAATACAATTTTTTTATGAAAATGGACTTTTTAAATAATGCACACAAAAAAAGCGCACAGACATGTCACATAATACCCTTTTGAAATCCAAATTCAATTCAACATCATATGCACACAAAAACATCCTAGAAACCTATCTCATATTTTTATCACAATTTAATAAATTGTATCAACAATTTATAAAACATTCTCAAAAAGTTTGACATAAAAATTCATAAAATTATCTTTCAAAAATACATTTTATGAACATACACCCACCAAAATAGTACCCAAACATATTTTTAACCCATTTTGTTACTCAATAAACCATTTAATGTTTTTATAAAACAATTTCTAGAAGTAAAACAATGATTTCCACACAAAATCCATTGAAAAACATCTATCAAGGCCAAATGAACCCCAAAACCACACCAAAATAGAATTTAAGCCTTATCAACATTTAATAAACCACTTGCATATATTATAAAATTCCCTCAAATAATACCACATGAGTTACAAATGTAAAACACCCAATTTCAAGAAAAAATGAATATTTAAAACCAAACATTGAACCAATTATTTAAAAAATAAATTTTTAATTAAGAAAAATAAGTAAAAAATATTCTTGGAAGATAAATCATGTATTATAATTCATCAAAAAATACTTTCACATAGAATAACCTACCTTAGTGGTAAAAATCCCCAAATCATTATGTGAAACCTCAACTGACCCACCGCTGCACCAAATGGGAATGAATCCAAACCCTAACTAGGAATATTGAGCCAATAAAATAAAAAATAATCCCTAGGTACGAATTACTTGTTTTTGGACATTTTTAACATTAATTATGAGTAAGAAACCCTAAGTAAATGTATGAAACAAGAGAGGAATTCACTTACTTGAAAGATCTTGATGTTCACCACCAAAAACCAATTCAAAAATGCATTCCAAAGGATCCTGAGGGACATATTGATAACTACATGGATATAATAATAGATTGGGGTAAAAAGGGTTTCATTAGGGTTAGGCCTAGATGGGAAAAATTGGAATTACTAAAATAATTTTAATGAGCTGGACACTGTGCACTGTTTTTCTGCATGGTTCAGTAAACCGTTCACCAGTTCTGTCCATTAAAAAATTGATTTGTTTCCAAAAAAATCAATGTTAAACAAGGGGAAACCCGGGGGAAAGAAATTACAATAATAAAAGATAAATAATACCTGAAAATATCAAACTTTTCACACCCGACTCCCGAGAAAACAACTACGAATCCAGCCCGAACAGAAATAAGTAAAACATAAAAACCAGGGTGTGAAAAGGTGGTATGAAAGGTCGGTTACCTTGTGTCCAAATTTTCTATGAAAATAGTTTTAAATTCATTAATAATTAAATAAAATTATTAAATATATACACAATAACATTTTTAACCCATATTTAATTTGAAAAGGTATATTTAGTATCTTTTTGTATTTATTTTTAATATATTTTTTGCGTATGTTTATTACTCGGGGAAGTCATTTTTATTTTTTCATTTCATATTTATTTTGTCATAAATGGAAAATGTTTTTGTAAAATAACATCATGATATCCGTAATTGTGCAGTTTTATGTTACTTATTAATAAATTAGAACAATACCTATACAATTTCAATGGTTATCCCAAAGCGTAGACCAAAATTAAGAACGATTCCTTGATAAATACATTTACGGTGGTTAAAGTTACTACAAACATTTATTTTTTAATCACATATATATAATGAATAATATTATTATTATTGAATATTAATAGAATCCTGAATATATTTTTTAAATACCAAATAAAAATTTGATTTCATCCATTTAATGTGGTCATGGAAAACAAAACATGTTGTTTCATGGAGGCAGTAGTTCCCATATATGTATAAATGAAAACATCAATTTCAATGGAATGGGAGGGGGTTGGAAATGATATAATTATAATTTTAGAGTTATAATATTTTTATAAATATATTTTTTTAATTAAATAATATTTTTATGTTTCCATTTAAAGTGGTAATTGAAAATTCAACACATCATTCATGGAGTTGGTAGTTCTCACACACTCATGAAAACATTATCATTTAAATCAATGATTTTGGAGGAAGGTATATAATGGATATTCCATCAGTATATTATCAAATTATCATAGTGAAAATTCTGGTATTATAATAACTTCATGAATAGAGGGATGTTTAGGGGTGTTGAATAAGAAAAGAACTAGGAAATCTGGGTTGAGAGTATTACCTTTCCCTTAAAAGTTATCCCTTGGGTAATTCTTTAAGGCAACTTAGTATTCACTTTAGGGGAGAACATGGCTTCCAGTTAATGGTTATGGAGTTGAGTAGAGTACATGGAAGAGTTTTCATTGATCCAAAGCTTTGTAATGTGCGGATTTTTGGGGATAAGGTGATATCCTTTTATAATTAAAGGGAGTGGGATTTTTTTTTGTAAAATATCCTTACTTTTCAATAATGTCACAAGATTCTTCAAGGGAAAAGGATAAAAAATTTAAGTTAAGGGTTGGATAAATATATAATTTCAATACTTCCCCCATCCAATAGAATACCTATTTTTCACATGTTCTCAAAACTTTCATGCAATGACTAAGAATTTTATAGGAAAAAATCATTGTTTTTAAATATTAATTCCTTAGTGTAGACCTTTTAATGTTACCTAATTGATTTATAGAGGTCACAAGTGTGTATGGGGATTGTTTAGGGCCTAAAATCGTAGAATTTGGAAAAATAGATTAGGCCACATGGTAAGTAGAAACTATTCTTCCAAGTCCACATTGTTCATCTTATTGGTGTCGGGGTGTTTTAGAAGGGAGACGGGGGTTGCAAAGTTGTTTGAAACTATATGATATGCGGTTAATCCCCATGAAATATTTCATACTTAAGTGATAATGGGGTTTTACATGTCTTTCATATGGTTAACCAAACAATTTTCTTAGCCCTTATAGCTTTCATCTTTATGTAGTTCTTGGATTTTGGTTGGTGCACAGTCCAACCATGCAACCAAACCATACGACCCTATCTAGAAGGGTAATTTTATGTTTTTCCCCTTAATAATGTTAAAGCCTTACCCCTTATTTCATTGTCTCATTTCCAGTGGACCAGCCCACCTCCTTCCCCTATATATCATTCCCATTTCCTAATCTAGAGGTCATGTGTGATCCTTCATAGGAACTCTAAAATGATTTCCATCAGAAACACTGGATAGTTAGATGTGCGCTCCTTAATAGCCTTTCTTCCTTTATTAGTTTCACTTCACATATCTTGTGTTATTTTGGTGAAAGATATTATTCCTTATTTTATGGGTATTGGACCATTCTTCCATTATATTCTAATCTACTTCAAATATAATATGATATTAGAAGATGGGTCGTCTATGGATCTAAGGTAGGTGGTCTTGTTTTTTAAATCAATGTTGATGGGTTTCATAACTTTTCTATTATGCCACAAGCTATCCATTTCTGCACATTTCCATTAAAAGTATTCTTCCTTTCTAAATAATTTTACATGTGTTGTTATACTCTTGTCGACACTTTCTATGTATTTAGAGGATTTCAACCTCAATCATAGCCATACCATTGAGTGTACCGAATGAAATTCACTATCTTGTGTATTTTTTTAAGTGAACAAACAACTCTTAAGTCTTCATATTGGCTTGGAAATGGAATTTATCTCCTTTATATAATTTTTCAATGGATTATAACATATTATATTTGTTAGTCATGTCATTGAATTGATTTTAAATGCTTAATTAATTAAATTTATTAATCCTAATTTATGTAATGTATGTCAAAGAAATGAAAAATGGTTTATTTTTTTAATTTATATAAATCATATGAACTGTGATTCCGTGATTGTATTGAGATTGATGATTATAATGCATTATATGGGATCCATCATGTTATATTCATTAATATGAGTATTCCATTGTTAAGGGCTATTGAACGATGATTAAGTGACCTACTCATCAGGATGTTTTGCACTCCCTTATATAAGGAATTGAGCTTGATGTCCATTACCATTATACTTTTATTTGGGCGATGGGAATGACGTTCCACATTCTTCTAAATCAGGTGTTGTACATAACGTCTCACCCCCCCCCCCCAATCTAAAGATACAAACAAGATGTCTCACATTCATTATTAAATTCAGGGAATGTACCCTTTTGTTGAGCCTATATCTTACTAGACTAGTTATTGACTCTTGAGTAATAGCCTGGGTCCAAGTAGCTCCTAGTATCCATGTATATGACTAATTATGTGCTCATGTGCTTAGTGAATATATGTTTATAAAATAATTAACTATATAATACAGTATTACTATATATATATAGTTACTAATCAGACTCTTATATCGGCCTATGCCGAAGCAGGTAGAGCTATCCTGGTGTCTTGTAGGAGCATGATATAGATCGTATATATTGTTCATGTTTGTTTATAATTTCCTTATACCTTATCACTTCATAGCTATGCACACTAGTTGGATTATTTCTAGACTCTGTTGGTGGTGGTCTACAAATTTTATCTCACACCCTACTTAAGCCGTCGTTGGTACCCGAATATATTACAAGTCTACATGTATAGATAACGGGAAGCACCCTATTATATATTTTTGAATTATTTATATTATATCATGGAGAATGGTATAAGGGGACTGAGTATATACTCATGATTCTAGTGTAGAATTGTTTTGGCATTTTTTTATTTTCTTATAGAATTATATACATGACTATCCACATATTTCCTCATTTTTAATATTAAAATTATTTGACATCATTTTATATGAAAAATACTTTGGGATTTTAATTATTATTATAGTTTAATGGTTATTTATAATTTTTTAGTTCATTATTATATTGTTTCTATTATTCCATTTGTTTATATATGTTTCCTCTATTTTTTATTATTCATTACTATCCGTTGTACCACTCTGGTATGAGGGTATAGTCTCTCCACTATACCACCATAGACCATCGCTGCTAGTTATAAGCCTTATCCATACGGGGAGTAATGCTTGAGGTCATGCAACCCACAGACATGGGGAACCAATTTAGTGGATCGTGAGTAAGGATGTTAAAAAGTGTAATAATAACATCTATTACTGTTTTTCATACTATTTGGATATTATATATGATACCTACAGGTAAGGAAATTTTGTAATTTTACTATTCCTATGCATAGCTAACCAATGTTCCGGGAAACCCAAATCACCTTGGGTGAGTTATTGTTGCTATGATTCATTCCTGTTAAATTTGATATAACATCACCCTTGGTTGAAACACATGAATTATGATGTTATTATCATTGGTGTTATTTCAAAAAAAATTATTTTTCATATGTTGGATGAAATGAGGGAATTTCATTTCATGCATCAAGATAGGAACAATATATCTTATATACCATACATTTTTCCAATCCATGTATATTTTCATCAAGAATTTCAATGCTGTATATAGTTATTTTCAGGAATATTATATATTGAAATGTGAAAACAATTTTTTGCATGTAGAATATAATTATATTAATTAAAATGCGTACATCAATCTAAATTGTGTTTTCCCACTTGGATTGGGGACGAATCCTTAATTTTCCAATTATACCATGTTGTGGGTTCTAAACCTACTTGTTCTAGACCATGATATATGTATTATATATATAAGATTACAAATTTAATGTAACTTAATCCATAAAAGAAAATGACTACCACTAAATCAGATACCAATTGTAAAATAACGGGGTTTTCATCCAGACCATGTAATTGAAACTACATATACCAGAACCCTTATCATGTTATATGAGACCAAGGACCGAAGCCAGACTTAGTTATGGGTAGATGTGGTTGTCTATTTAATTCTTACGGCTTGTTGGGGTCTTTCTTTATCACCTAGACCAAGATTTTAGTGCAGGAAAAGTGGTGTGATATTTTCAATTAGAAGGATGTGTACCTAACCTAGTTATATATATGAAATTATTTCATTTTTTATTTCTATTTTGAGGAATGTTTTTGGAATAATATAATCATTTCATCATGACAACCTCGATTCGTATGCTGTAAAGGTAGTGATGACCATGCACTGGGGGGTGTCAGGCCCTGATCTTCCAGTGATTCATCTAGTAGTGCCACACATTCCACCACTTTTTGTTCCTAATATGGGAACCAAAACCTAGTTTTGAGAGATATTTCATTGTATGTTATAGTCCATTTATTGTGTTTTTTGACCTTCCTTGAATATGGTAGAGTCGAATCAGGAATTCAAATAGAAAAATCCTCCTACCTTTTCAGAGGATTGTGGACCTCATCTTGCTATGAAATGGATAGATTCGATGATTTAAATTTTTTATTATTTGGAGATTTATCTAAAGTGGAGGGTAAAGGTCACTGCCTATATGTTTTTTTTATTCTTCCATGGGATGATGGGATGTTATTACCAAGGTAGAACGAAATTTAGATATGATCTAGATGGATTTCCAAGTGATCTTTTATGATTATTTCTTTCCATAGGGTCTGAGGGTTGACTAGGATAGAGATTTTATGAACTAAAATTAGGGATCCATGTCTTTTATTGAGTATTATACTCATTTTACTTAGATATAATAATTCATGCTGACTCTATCGAGTGTTGAACTTATGACTGCTAGGAGATTTGACGATGGGATAGTATACGCCATCCTATCACATGACAATTTATTTCGACTAACTAATATTTATGAGATAGTCAAATAAAACCTTATTAATGAGAAGAATTTAAGTGAAGCCGATATTGGGAACTAGGATTGTTCATCACCCATATCTAGTAGTGTTTATTATAGTGGGAAAAGTGTCTATTTGAAGTTTCTTGCTAGGGTAGTTGAAGTCAGACGATTCATACTGACAACTTCCTGATATGTCACCTATGTAGAAAATTGAGTGACATGAAACCTCAGTGTTTATGGGAAACAGTTGAATACAGAGGCTGCAGAAGGACATTGGATATCTAGTGATTCTATATGACTTTTACACTAGTTTATAATGATTGGGGATCTAAACCTACCCAATGGTCCAAAGTGGGGAGAGAAGTATTTTTCTATGTAGGAGGCTGGAATACCAATGCTCACTCAATCTGAGGTGGTGGTAGAGGTGGTGATAGTGATACTTAGGATATGTTACAACAGTAGAGGGGGCATTCTTTGGATAGTCAGCCTATGAATCAAGGCCATGGTCCAGGCTAGTTAAATGAAGTTCAGCATTTTTTAGAGGATTATTATGTCAGAACATCTACTATTCATGGTACCATGATAGTAGCATCTTATTTATTGTCTCCTTTGTTTGACGTAAGAGTGTCACAATATTTTATATCAGAGGAAATCATGGAGAGTATGGTCCTTGATATATAACAATTCAATGGTTTGATGATGTGGATACCTCATTGGGTTTCTGATCATAGAGAAATCAATGTTGTATTTTCCCCTTGATATAGGTATATCTCTCTTCATATAGATGCTTTTCATCCTTGAAATGTAAAGGTTTGATGTAAACATAATGATGAATGGGTTAGTTCCCTATCATTCCCATATAGATTTCTATACACGAAGGGTAACAATTTCATCACCAAAGGGTGGTAGAAATGTACACAATATAGAATGAGACGATCATGTATCTCAATAAAGACCTAAGATTATTGTTTGGGATAGGTAGAGTGACAACCCATATTTACTATAATTTTATGGATGATTAGGGGATATGACTAGCTGTTTTCAATCATGTGGATGATCATTTCAAAGATGAATTTTCTAATGACTTTTAGAGGATACATCTAGTGATATAGGTATAATTCACCATTGTGGTAGTTTCTAGGAGTAGTAGCAGTGTCCATTACTCCTTACAAGATGGAATCTACAAAGCATATGGAGATCAATAAATAGTTATAAATCCTATAGGATAAAAGTTTTATACACACCAACACCTCTCCATGGGGTTCATAGGTCATTTTTAAACAAAAAATGATGGTTCCCTTAGGATTTTAATGGATTATCGATGGTTAAAGAAGCTTATTGTTAAGAACTGATATCTATTTCCATGAATAGGTGACCTCTTTGATCATATTTGGGGAGCATAGTGGTTTTAATAGATCGATTTGATGTCAGGATATCCTGAAATATGTCTCATATCTGTAGAAATACCTCATACATCTTTCTATAGCAGGTACAATATCTAAATATACCTGGTAATACCGTTAGATCTCACGAATGCACATACTATTTTCACGGATTGGATGAATTGGGGTTTCCACTTATATTTGGATTCAATCATTGTAATCATTGTGGAAAAAATATTTGTGTATTCATGTTCTCAGAATATCCATGCTAACCATCTTGATATCATTCTGAATAAACTAAGAGACCACCACCTTTATTCTATGCTCAGTAAATTCCACTATTTGATCAACAAATTCCACTTTATAGGTCATATAATCATTGATTCATGAGTATTAGTGGACCCATAGAAATTAAGTGTTTTAGTTTTCTGGAAACATCCCTTAAACTTTGTTGATATATGGATTTTCTTGGGGATATCTGAGTATTAAAAACGATTCATCCATAATTTCTCATGCCTATAAGTGCCTCTTAAGGGCATGAATAAGAATGGTGTGAAATTATTTTGGTCATAATATTATAATGAATCCTTTCAAGAGTTTGAGGGATGATTGAATACAGTATCAACATTGATTCTTCTAGATCCAAGAAGGATCAATTTTGTTTACTTTGAGAAATACTATATCGAGATGGGATCGGTTATGATGCAGGAAGGGTGATTCAAATCACCCGACTCTTGATAGTTGAGACCTCACAAATGTAATTACGTGATACAATACCTCATGCTAGTTGCTATTGTTCATGCTTCACACTTTTGGAGACACTACTTACTTGGAGAGAATTTAATGGTGCCCACTAATCAAAAAAATCCTCAATAAATATTTAAAAAATGTTATATGAATCAAAATAATGATAGATGGGTTGAATACCTAAGATCCGTACATTTTGAGCTTTCTTGTACACCATGAAAAGGAAATGTTGTTACCGATGCTTTGAGCTGGAATATAGAGACACATGTGGTTCAGGAGGCCAATGATGAGTGAAAACACATATCCTTGTTTTCAGAGATGCACTTTGAGGTTTAGGAGGATCATGATATGTCTATTATCATAGATTTATCTATGACTTCTACTCTTCTGGAACAAGTGGTAATGAGGAAAATTTTAGATCCCAAGGGATTAGTCCAAAGAGAATTTAACATAGCTAACGATCCCACTAATGGTTGGACCATGGATAAGGATGATACCATATTCTTTCATGGGTGTGTCTAGGTACTAACAGACATCAATGAGGAGCTAATGTGGGAATTCCATTCCTTAGTTTCGGTAGTTCATCCCGGTTCACCAAGATATATTGGGACATACGACTTCAGTATTGGTGGAGTGCTATAAATTGGAGATAACCAGATTTATCACTAGGTGGTCTACTTGTTAGTTGGTTAAGGTGGAATATCAACTATTGTTAGGACTTTTATAGCTGTTGTCTATTCTTTGTTTAAATGGGATGATGTCTCTATGAGATTCATGACTTGTTTACCCAGATCACCTCATGTAAATGATACTATTTTGGTAGTTTATAATCATTTTATGATGTTTACATACTTATTAACTCTGTGATACACCTTTTTTGTAGAAGATCATGGAATTCTATATATCATGGATATCACACATCTTCATGGACCTCATTTATTTATAATATATAATACGTATTATCACTTCACATATTAGTTTTTAAGGGGTTATAGAAGGTGTTAGGTATATAGGTGCTTCTGATAATAACCTATCCCCCCCCCATTCGATGGAATGACAGATCGTATAATTCAAGTTTAAGATTGCATGCCTCGTGAATATGTCCTTAACTTTGGGGGTTTTTGAGAGAAACACATACCCCTACTTTAGTTCACTAATAATAATATATTTTAGGCACTATCCAGATTGTTCCTTATGAGTAATTATTTGGTAGCACTTGTCAATCATCTCTATGCTTGTAAGAGGAAGGGGGGATATATTTTGTTAGACCCCGTCTCGTATGGGATACTAAAGAGTAGTTATATTGAATTAGAATGTGAAGGTTGAAGTCCAAGTCCATACATCAGTCATTTTCCAACTGACACTGAAAAATTCTTGAGTTCAATGTCAGATAGTCATTTTTTTGTGATTTGCACCTAGGTTGGGCCATCGACATATTTAGAGGTATGTAAGACATTCACCTCGATTCATTGGAAACTTTGAGGATTTGAAATAGACCAGAATAATAGATTACTAAATATAACTTACATAGAGATTCAATTATATTAATGATGTAGTTCATGTATCTCTGCCCTATTGATATTATCCAAAACCATCGCATATTTTCCACCCTGATGAGGTTGAGTTATATATGGATGCTTATTTTGAGTAGTACTCTCTATGTATCATGAATATAATCATGAATATACTCCGAGGTAGGACAACTTATTTAGTATGGGTGCTATGGAAGCATAGTTGAGTAAAGGATGAGATATGAGAGAAGAAAGTTAGTATATGATCAGAGTGGCTAGAATGTTTCTCAGATGATCACTCTTTTCCCTCAGATGGCCGACTTAGGGAAGAGTTTTTTTAAGGTGGGTAGATTGTAAGGAAACACCATTTATCAATGAATGGATCATTTTTTATTATTAATTCCTCAATGTGGCCTTTTTAATGATACTTAATGGATGCATAGATGTCATGAGGGTGTTTGGGGATTATTAGAAGCCTATAACCCTAAATTTCGGAGAAAAATACTAGGCCACACGGTTATTAGAAACCATCTAGCCAAGCATGCATGGTTTCTACTAACAGTGAAGGGCATTTTATAATGGATTAGGGGGATTCATTATTGTTTAGAACCATGAAATCTGAGGTGTAATACTTTGCAATATTTTTTACTTCGGCGATAGTGGGTTTCCGCATGGCTTACGCACGGTTAGACTAAATATGATATTAGCCTACGCAAGGTCCCTCATAATTCAGTTCCTAGTGAATGTCTATTTCATGGTTTGTCTACCTATGTGGTTAACCTATTTAAACCTATTTAAAGGGTAATTTTATGATTTTTAACTTAATTATGTTAAACCCTCACACCCTATTTACTTAAATCATATCTAGAAGATCAATCTTCCTCTTCCCCTGGTGCTCTCCTATTTTCTAATCTAAGGTTCATGGTTTATCCTTCTTCTAGACTTCAAAATCAAGTATTGTTGAAAATGTTGGATTTTTAGAGGTAATATCCTTAATCCTATTATATCCATTCTTAGTTTATATTCTTAGATTTTATGCTATTTTTATGGAAGATCTTATGCCATATTTTCATAATATTTGAATATTATTATATTTTATTATAATTTATTTAAAATTTCAATCTAATATTGGATAAGGATTCATCTATAACCCAATGGTAGGATGTCAAGTTGTTTCCCAAATAGTTGATTTTATTCATAGCTTTTCAATTGTACCGCAAGAAAGCCTTTGAATCACATTTCCCTTAAATGTATTTGTCCTTTTTAAATAATTCTCTGAATCTTTTTTTACTCTTGTGGGCCCTTTCTATGTGTTTAGAGGATGCCGACCTAAATCAATGTTATAACTTTGGGTGTGAAGATTGAAATTAGCTCTCGTATGTAGTTTTTTTAAATGACCAAATACCACCTCACTGTTCGTCTTGGCATAGAAATACAATTTACCTTTTTATATAATTTTTTAATGGACAATAACACATTCTAAGTGTTGGGGTTGACCTTGAATTGAATTTCCTAGCATAATTAATTAAACATAGTAATCCTAATTTATGATAATGGATGGAAAAGTGATGCCAATTGATGCATGTTTTTTATTTATGTAGATTGTTTGAAATTTTTTACCTTGAGTGTGTTGGGAATTATGATTAGAATGCATTGGAGGAGATCCATCATATTATCATTATTACTAAGAGTATTCCATTATTATGGGATATTGAAAAATGGTTAAGGGAACAGTTGAGCATGATGTTTCATGCTCCCTTAAATTAGGTGTTGAACTTCAGGTCACTCATCAATATAATTTTATTTGGGCGATGGGCATGAATTTCCACATTCCTCTATTTTAGATGTTGGCTATAACATCTAACATCACCCATCTAATGCGGTGGAAAAAATGCATGACATTCATTGCGAAATTCATGGAGTGTACCCTTTTCATGAGTTTATAGCTCGTTAGATTAGTTATGGATACCCGAGTTACACCCCAGGTATATCTAACACCCAGTATCCATTTATAAGAATACTTATGATTCCACATACATAGTTCATACACATGGATACAATATATAACTATATATATATATATGATTACTAAATATTTATTTATATATAAGATTTATGATCAGACTCTTATATAGGCCTATGTTGAAGTGGGTAGAGATAGCCTTGTGTCTTGTAAGAACCTAAGCCAGATGGTATTTATTGTTTATCTTTATTTATAATTTCTTTATATCTGAACACTGCATTGTTACATACACTGGATGGATTATTTTGAAACACCATTAGTAGTGTCCTACAATGTTTGTACCACACCCTACTAAGGCCATCTTTGGTACTCGAGTAGATTACATGTCTGTAAGTATTGATAAGGTAATTTTTCCTATTGCAGATGATTTATTTATTTCCCTTATAGCAAATGTTATTAGAGTAGAGGATCATTAATATTCTATTGATGCTAGTGGGGTAGTCTTTTATCTTTTTTTTTATTTTTTTGTAACATGATATCTATGTATTTCCACCTATTTCCGCCTTTTGAATAATATCATTCCAATAAATCACTGTATATGGGCCAAACTTTGAAATTTTGATTATTAATATGGTTTCATAGTTATTTATGCATCTACATGTAATCATTGTATTATTTTAGATGCACCTTATATTTATTTGTTCTTATGATATTGTCTATTATTAATTAATATCCAATTTTCCACTCTGATATGAAGGTATAGTCTCCCCACTATACCACCTTAAACTCTTTCTACTAGTTAATAGTCTCTAGCATATGAGGAGGCATGCTTAAAGCCATGTGACCCACAAAAATAGGGCATTGATTAAGTGGATCTCAGGTTTAGATGTTACATTCCTAATGTTTAAACCATTTCCCCCTTATTTACCCTTACCGAGGATACTCATCGTTCATCATTTTTAAGTAATTTTAATGGCCAAAATTTAAATTTAAATAATTAAATAATTATAAAATAATTATATTACATTTTTAAATGATTTTATAAAATAAAATTTCTATGATTTTTGGAAATTAATTTTTTTAATAAAGAACAAATCATGTAAACAAAATTTCATAGAAAAATATCATTTTAAACCTAAAATTAAAGTTTGGACTATGCTACTAAATTAGTCACATATGGTAACTATGCACTTGTATTAGTAGAGGTATATCTATGTTCCATGATAATAGATAAAGTTGTTTTATCGACATCACAATATGAGATCCATCTTAGGATTGAATATGAGAAGACACCCCCTTTTTGTGTGCTTTGTAGAATTATTGGACACTCCAATGAGACATAAAGAGAGATATAGTGTACTCTAATTTTCACTCTAATGGAAATGATTCGTAGCACTACCAGAGGGTATCAAAGTCTATTATTCAAATGTATGATGACCATAACCATGGTCCTGATGTTAATCCTGCTGAATCCTCGAGCAAGCTTGATAATGATGACCCTACCTTAAAGGATGGTCTCACTTCCCATGATGGTTTGGATTTCATTTCCCCTATTCAAATAGTGGATAAGTCTTAATATAAAATGGTTGATCTTGATGAATATTAAGAGCTATTAAGTGAAGGAAATTTCATCAATGAGGTCAAAAATGAGATTTCTTTCAATGATATGTTATCAAAAGGTTTATCTGACGAGGATGAGGTTGAATGAGTTGATTGTCAATAAGATAAGAAGTACTCTTCTCATGCGGTGGCTGATTATAATCTACTGTAAGGGTAGTTTACGGTGAATTCTAAATGTATATGAAAAATTTAATATAGGGATGTTGTCATAACAAAGAAAAATAAAACCCTAGGGGTTGAACAACCCCATTGATTATCCTATACTGATACATATGATTTATGGTGTTATAGTGTTTTGGTGAAATATGTAGATCGAGTGGCCACCTTTGAAGTGGATTTTTCAACATTACCTCAATTGGAGGATGTCTCAAATAAGAATATTATATTTTATTTTGATGCTGACCTAGAAAATCAGTTGGCCTCTATACACGAATCTCCTACAAAATCTATGATGTGGAAGACTTTACCTGATGATATTTTATTTTAGAACAAACCCTCTACTATATGTGGCAGTTATCCAATCTCAGGACAACATGAGAAGGTTTCACAATATTCCCTTTCTCAGTTACCTAACATTACATTCTAGTCTTCTACTTTAGGCAATGATATTATGATTACGTCTCTTGGTACCTATCGTTGTGATATGAAATTTCATGCACAACCTATGGAAATCACTAAAAGAAACCATAATAGTAAGGGGAAATAAATTCAATCTACTAGTGCAATGATGTCACCTGTGATATATTATAATTTCTTGGTTGGGGAAAGGAAAATAATGGTAGATGTAGTTGTTATTTTGAGATAATCTGCTTCTCAAAGTTGGAAGGCTGATGTAAATAAGAGTTTGTTTACTCATAATTATTCTAATATTATTTCTTTGACTAGTAGTGATGACGATGGTGACAAAAGATATGGAATATATGGATCTGAAATCGAGAATGATGATATTACAGTTGGCATGGATATAATTGAAACTAAGAAGGATGACGCAGATGCTAAACAATCAAATGAAAATAATGGCATATGGGTGAAGGTTAAAACATGGAGGTGGGGGTGTCACCCTAGATGCAGAGGTGGATACATCATTTCTCATAGTATGAGCACCCACCCAAAAATATTTTTATGTATTTTTTATGTTCCTTTGTGGTTTTTTGTATCCACCTGACCTTTTTATTTTTTATTCAAATAAATAGGCCTTAGTGCGTCAACCACTTTAAAAATATGTTTTTAGCAAACACTAAAAAAATATATTAAACTAATATTGAATTTTTAAATAAAAAAATAAATTTTATTTTTTGAAATTAAAATTTTATAATTTTATATTTTATATTTTAAATAAAATTAAAAAACACATTGAGAAACTATTTTTATAAGAAAACAATTTTTTAAATACTTTTGTATATTATTCATAATTTATTTAAAAATGATTAAATATAGAATCATTCAATAAATATTTTTTTAAAATATTCGATTTTACAATAATATATTTACTTTTATTCTATAAAAATTAGATATTATGAATTGATAGATTCTTAAACACAATATGAATAATGCAAATCTCATAAAATATCCTATATATATTAATATATATATATATTAATATATTTTACAATTCAATTATGCATATTCATACAAAATAATTAAATAGAATGGTGTTACTAATATAAATATATTGTGTTTCTATTTCTGTTCGGTATTAAATTTAGAGAAAGATATATAACATATTTGACTTAATTAGAGGAAGTTATATATGAAAATATTTTTTCGTTATAAATAATTACAAACCCATCAAATAACAACCTCATTTCCTACAAAATATTTATATAATGGACTTGCACCAATAGGGAAGCCTCTTACAATTTGATGTTATTATGGGAGAAATAAATTTTTGGAACTCAAATAATTTTTGATGTGATGTTCATGAACTCACATGAGAAGGAAATAATAGGAAGGAATGATGTGGTATAGGACCCCATTTCAAAAAAAAGTGTTCAAAAACATATTGATAAAAATAAAAAACTACTATAATTATTTATTTAAATTACTCAATATAAGGAGAAGTGATGTTATTATTATTAAGTGGTTGAGATGACTAAAATCTGTGTGGGAATTTTGATATAAAATCCCACCCATCAGGGCATATAAAAGGATTAGATTATATAAGAAACATTAGAAAACATCTTGTAACTGAGGAATAATTTTTAGATTCATATAATGAAACATATATGAATCATTTCAATAATCTTTTGATAAATCATGATGGCCTAATTAAGGATGGTAATTCCTAATTTCTTGGGATAAAACAACCCATATCACAATGGGAACTTGAAAAATAATGACATTAATTAAATTCAAGGGTGGAGAGATCAAGCTTACATACCATTGAGGGAAAAATATTCATTCAATCATACTAATGTATCTAGTTTTAGAAGGAAAATTCAACCCACACTATAAGGGAAAATTCAATTAGATTATAATAGGAACAAACACTCAAAATATGATGAATAATATATGAGAATGGATTTGACATTGAAACACCTTAAAAAAATTCAATAAAATAAATTAAGGAATTATTATAGATTATAGAGCTTTTTCTATGTTGGGTACTCTTATATCCATGAAACATGCAATAAAATCTCATAATTGTATTCATGGATTTATAGTATTATATAAAATACTCATGAATGCATACTTTTTTTGATATTAATTTGAAGATGTTTTCAGAACAAGTAAATGAGAAAGATCAAGATACGGGGATAAACAGTGATGAAATTCATCCTATGTAATGTATGGTTGTAACAATAAGGTATATCAATGGTGTTGATGAGGGAAATCATGAAGTAGAAGAAAATAAACTTTAACATGATGAAAAAGTGATGAAACTATAGGGAATTGGAAATTTTTTTTCTGAAGTTAAACATTATTAGAGTTTCCCATAAGAACCTATACATGGGTTTTTAAAAGTATATTAACCCATTAGAAATGAAAATTTGGCACAACTTGAAAAATTTAAATACATGAAGGAATAGTGCCAAGAAATATAGGAAAATGGGGTGGGTATGATGTCGAAATTAATGATAATGAGTGGAAGAATGATAATCCCCTTACAAAAATAATAACAAGAATATTGGGGGTGAACCAGAAACTAACACATAATCATGAAAGATAATTTTTAGAAATAAAATTGGCATAAACAGTGGTACAAAATTGGAAATTTTTATCCTTTAAACAATATTAAAAATAAGAAAAAAATGATTGTAAAGAGGTGATGAAGAAAAAGTCTATAAATAACTATTTTTGGTTGAAATGTCAACCAAAAAAATATTAGGGGTAAATTATGATTTGATAGAACTATATTGACTAAAAAGGTTGTTGCCTAAGAAATATTGTAAAGACGAAAATATATTGAATGAATATGAAAGATATAACATTGACATGTACATCCAAAAACAAAAATTTAAATTGAAAGTTATATATATAGAAACAATATATATCTAAATAAAATAAATTTTCAAGGAAGAACCTAGGTCCCCATCTAATAAAAACCTCTTACCATTACACTATGGTAAACACTAAAGAAAAATATGTTTGGTTGAAGACTAAAAATCAACCCCTCATTGTGTGGAAACTCAATAATATGATTTTTTTTCTTATTTTAGTTAGTTTATTTTTTTGATTAAATGACCACCACTAAATACATTTTGTTACATTATTTTTTTATAACTTCATTGTAAAATAACAGAATATATCAATGGAAAGAAAAAGGGCACACAAATTTCAATAGAAAAGAACCACTATGGAAGGGGTGTGTTGTACCATCCCATTAAATTCATGCCCAATTTCATAAAATAACTTTTTAAATCATTTGATGAATTCCCAAAATGTGCACACAATGATCAAATAGTTAAAATCAAGTGCAGAGGGAAAGAATTTTGTTTTGTGTTGTGTATTTAAAATGAAAACTTTGCAGAAAATCAATCCATAATTAATCAAGGAGAAAAATTCACCTTGATATTATTTAAAATCATTATTTCTATAATTGATCATTTAGGATTAATATGATTGGATTTTGGTGATTCAAAATTGAAAAAGAATTTATTGTATTGATAAAATTATGTTTGGATGATTTATTACACTAAACATGAGTAATACTTCTATAGTTTCGAAGAAACAAAAACCAAATAAAAAAATATGAATTTGATTATTATAAGAAACTAGGATCTAAATTGAATTATCTTGAAATATATTTTCATCAGTGTGTGTGTGTGAAAAATGAAAATCCATTAATTTTTGTTTGATAATCTGAGATCTGACTTCTCAAAATTTCATAAATTACCTGACTATTTTAATTAGTCTTGAGATATTCTTATTGATTAAGATTTATTAGTTCCATTTTAGTGTGAATAAATCCTTTAATACATGAATTTAACATAAATAAATACAATGTGTTTAAAATTTTCATAGTTATTTAGAGGGATGAAGTGGAAGGTGAATTTTATAATCATGTTAATAAGAGGAAAATTACGTTATATTGCCATTTCATAGTGATGAGTCATGGATTAGGTAAAATTACATGGTGAGATGATTATCTTGTGTAAGGGGGATTTGAAAAGATGTTTCATGTCACCATTAGAATTAGAATATTATCCTGGATATTAAAATTCAATGAACAATGATTAAAATTGAGATACGATGACTTCGTGGTTAAATCCTAGGATGGGAGTTATTTTTTCATAATAAGTATTTATCATGTGAGTGATTTTGCGTATGAAATTACTTTTTCATTGTTCATAATTAATAATTTTTTTATTGTTAGTGTTACCAATCATAAATAAATTCGAAATTGAAGTTTTTATTACTATTTGAATATGATTTTAATTTTTAAAATTTAATAGTATTAAATAATTAAAAATTAGACTTCTTTGAAAATATTAATTTTAGGAACACATGTTGATTTATTTTTTTGATGTAGAAAATAAGATATTTTGTCATGATGGACACATTTTGATCATAAAATGGTAACAATGAGATGTTGGAAATATAATAGGGTTTAACCCCTAGAGGTTAACCCATTTCATGGGACCCCATTTTAATGGGAAACCCCGCTCATGTTATGGAAATGTTCATGGGTTGAAATTGGATACTAATGGGTAATGGATGGAATCATGGATGCATAGAAAGTGTAATGGCCCATAAGTGGGTTAGCATAAGGATGAATCATTGTAGTGTAATCTCCAATTTTTTTATAAGGTAGGTGTGAATTAAATATTAATTTAAAATATTTTTTATCCTTATAAATCTTCCATATGGTATAATGGGGGTCTCATGAGAATAATGGGCCAGTTTGGAGCACAGAGCACCCAGTTATAGAGGGAAAGGTCCAGGCACATGATTTGACCAAACTGTGAACATGAGGCTGCATGGGTTGGAAAAACAATGCGGGGTGATGTAGGGATCAACAGAGGGGAAAGAAAGGGAAGAGAACGGTTTGACCAAACATGATCCCCAACCATGAGAGGATTTATCCGTGGAATGTAGGATGAGAATGGCTAACATATGACATGACTAACCATGAAAAAAAACAATGTGCCTCTTAAAAAGTGGGTGAAATTACCTTCTCACCTGAATTTATATTAAAAGGGGATAAATATTTTGTTTCTAATTTATTTCCAGTGGATTAACAACAAACACACTTCCCTTGAATCTCCTCCCATAGACTAATTTTGGTTTCGTAGGTTATCTTCCTTATAAACACTCATTTGAGTACTTTCAATCAAATTGGATAACCATTTAAAGGATATATATTACTCTATCTTATTTTTTAATTCATCTTCCTATCGATAGAGTTATTTTAGTGTGAGATCATATGCCCTATTTTTATGGAGTTCATTAATTATAGGAATAATATAGGAGGTCTATGACTTCTCATTCAAGTCGCAGCATTTATGGATTATTTATATTGAACCATATAATATTTTAACTACGTTTTGACTCTAAAATTCATATACATAATGTAACTTGACTAGATTGTAATATAAATCCATAATGAGACTTATTGAAATAATATGGGGTTGATACCTCAATGCCATCAACCCAATTAGGCTGCGTTCCTTATTATGCCTTCAATAACCAATATTGTGACTACCCATAACACCATTTGGGTGTTCTTAAGTTTAACTTTATTATACGAATTCCCTATTTAGATTAAATTAATTATAAATCATTAAATATAAATCCTAAACCAATCGGACTGTATTATTTATAGTTAAATATTTATTGTTACAAGTCCCTCAATGACCCCTGTTATCTTAATGAAAACAGTTGGAATGAACCTAACTAAATTATTATAGGAATTTTTATCACATGGAATACGATGACTTATGAATATATATATATATATATGAGTATATGGTTCTTATTGAATATGGTCCTTTTCATCCTTATAAGAATAATTAGAAATGATACTATCTTGGATTCCAAAGGGAATGCCTTGAGAACTCAAAGGACATCATTTTGATTCATTGATCCGGTTTCCAATGGTGATACCCACATTGAAACCCAATCCTTATTTATTTGTGTATTCCCAACATGATGTTGTAGGATCCATAATCACCTCTGAAAAATTTGAATGCCTTGGATGCACTCCTTGGATTCAGCATGATGTCTTAGGCAAAACCACTACTTGGATTATTCTACTTGGGCTCCATTATTTCATAGTTTTGGATTTACCATATACCTGATCCATGTACTTGGTTAGGAATATTTTAGTGTAATTTTATAGTTATACCCCTTGGATTACACTTATCCCTTATTTTTAGGATGAATGGTTATGCATCGTGAGCTAGCATGACTATATAAGGTCAATGATACTTTGATTCTTCTGGGAACTATTTTAATATTGTCATTATTACATCCCATGTCCACCGGTATTATATTAGATAATACCTTGAATAAATTATTAAATGAAAACTTGCAGAGATCCATCCATCATAGGCTGAAATATGTATGGTTGGCCATGTCTCCCATGGAGAACCTGAGATTAACTTGGGTTGTATTTATTTCCTTTATTACAATGATATACATAACTACTGTTATAGTTTATATTCACATACTGGATTTGTATAAATGCCATTGTTGGTGGTCTACTAATTTTATCCCACACCCAATATAGGATGGAAATGGTACCTATGAACATTATATGATTATAGGTTTTGAAAATGGGAAGTATTTTTTATGGATGCATGAATATTTGTTTCAGAATAGAAGATTGGAATAAGATGATCAGGGCAATGCTCTAAATGATTGAAAAGTTTTTTGGTATTTTCTCACTATTTTGTATCTTCCGGATTCCTTGTAATCCTAATCCATTTTGTAGAGGCATGAATTATTTTTTAAATATGGAGCTATTTTATCTTGGGATTTGATTATTTATAGCTTAGATGTTTATACTTGTTTCATAGCCTTGTCCATTATTATTGTATCAATTATTGAATATTTACTTATACAATGTTAAAATTATGTTCCACTATAATTATGAGGGTATAGTATAACCACCATACCACCAAAGTCCCTCGCTGCTAGTTGTCATCCACTAGCATACGGGGAGGTGCACATTATTCCATGTGGATAACCAGTTCCACAATTTTTATCGAGTGAGTTGGTCTAGAAAATGTCAAAGTAGAAGTATCTTTATTCCATTGACTTACTATTTGGGTTAGCATATGGGAGACTAGGATGTGTTAGAAATTTTTAATGAGATTTTTTGGGGAGTAGATAACCCACATATAGGGAGAATTAATTTCTCGAGGACATGAATTAATGTTTTGGATTATGGATGTTACAATTATACTGATTTCACCATTGGGTGTTTCACCTGAGGTATGGATTGGATTGTGCTATTATTAGTTATACTTTTACATTTGATCTGTATGGCATGAAAACATTGATCATTCATCATTACAGGAACATTAAGGAATAAAATATCATGAATTAGTCCATTCTAGGTAGGTTTCATTGTTTGAATACCTGATATCTATTTTATGCTTCTGGAGTGATATACCTATTTTGAAACTAACATATATATAAGAATAAAGAGATTGAAATATTGGTTATTAATGTTTCTATATCAACATAAATGATTTTCTCATATATTTGGATGATTCCACATTAATTAACAATTAATCAAATGTTTGAGTTATGTAATAGAGGTTACAAAGAATGAAAAAATAGTTGATTTTTAATACATGGATTTCATTTGTAATTTAAAGAGTGCATGTAACTATAAATATTGTGAATGATGATTTATTTAGTCAAATCATATTATACTACCTTTTATATTTTACTATCGAATGTAACAGTAGGGATACAATTAAATGAACTACAAATAGTAATTTTTAAATTAATTGTGTAAATTATGAATGGTATTTCATTTAAGTGGTCTATAATAAAAATTCAAGAACCAACAAATACTAAATTTAAACACAATATCCATTAAATGGGGATACCAATTTCAACTTAAAGATTATTTTCCTCTATAACATTTTATTGAATCTCTATATTCCAGGACCCTTGTATAAAATAAAGAACTAAACCCAGAACCAACATGAGTACTCGCCAGTAGAAAATCTCTCTTATGGTTCTTTATGATCTACCAAACCACCTACACATGTATTTGGGAGAAATTAGTGGAGTGTGACTTACTTATAAGAAGTATTATACTTGTCATTATTTTATATCTATGGTATTTCTTCATCAAAATCGTTTTGAGTCATATGATTGAATTTTTTAGAGATATTCCACCACAACATCCACAAATTGTGCAAAAAGAGGGTGGTGATGACCATTATTTGGAGGTGGTGGGACCTAATACACTAGTGTTAGCTCAAGTAGTGACACCTTATAATATTTAAATTGTGAGAGATGATTCCCAATTTCTAGAGGGATTCCTACATCTTCTGCAGATTATAATGAGATCTCTATATCCTACCTATTCTACAGAATAATTTCATAGAGAGTTTAAGTGGTAGAATCTTCCAATGTTTTCAGGGGATAGTGGTCCTCAGGTTGTGGATTCATAGATTAAGCCCATGCAATAATTTTGTAGCACCTTGAGACACCTCCTAAGAGGAGAGTTATTGTATCCAATTATATGATTCATGATTCCACCAATATTTGGTGGGATGTTCGGAATCAGGTTGATCAACACAAGGGTATGAATTTGAGCGATTTGTAGTCTTGTTTTTATGAAATTTTCTTCCTAAATATGCTTAAAGCTAATTGGGATAGATTGTTCATGCCCCTAGGGTAGGAAACCATGTCCATCATGGACTACTTATCTATCTTTATAGAGCTTAATATTTTTTCACTAACAATAACAGGAGAAGAGATGTCTAGGGTGAGACGCTTATAGAATGTGGTTAATTACACCACCTGATATTAAGTAAATGTATATTGGTTAGCTACCATCTTAGAGATTAGGAAACGATCACTTATCACAAAACACAATCGTATGGAAACTAACAATACAAGGAATGAGGCCTTATTACCAAGAAAGAGTAGTGGTTCCTCCTATAGACATAAATGTCATCATGAGAATTTTCCGCAATGTAGTAGTAGCAAGAATATCGACACAAGTAGTTCAGTACCATGACATCAATATTAGAGGTAAGTCCACATGAACCCTCAATATGATCATAACCCATTCAAGTATTGGTTCTATGGATGAATGGGATATATTTAGATACTTTTTCTGACCTTACCATATATTTTTAGTGGGAGAGGATCCAAACCAACTCTAACTTCTAGAGAAATATCAGTAGCTCCACATCAGGAGGAAGCTTTGTTGGCATAGAACATTAAGGTTGTGGAGGATATTATTGCCCTGGTATCAAGGCTTCTATTTTTCATTGTCAATAGAGTGGACCCATTATGGTTAGACGAGTGATAGCTTTGGGCCACAGATCAAGCCATTTGCACAAAGTACAAATGATACCCAAGGAGAAGAGTGTAAGTTCATCTCTAGTAGGAGGTAATATTCTAGTAGTCTCTAATATAGTGTATGATTTTATTCATACATGCGGCTCAAACTCTTTTATTTTTATATCAATAATGGAATGTCTTGGTCTTTAAATGTAGTACTTTTATGGCATGATGACAATTGATACTCTATTAATAAATTGATCGAAGATAGTATTCCAATGTAAGGAATGACCCATTAAGGAATACAATTATCATTTCTTATGGTACCTATTCATCCTCAAGATGGTGGTCTTAGATTACATTATCAGGATGGACTTGTTGGCCCCCTATCACACATATATAGAATACTATCCCTATAGGGTAGCATTTACATATCTATAGGGAGGTAGTTATCCTCATAAGGGTGAATGGGATGTTATGGAATATAGATCTATACTAGAGAATCATGGGTTTGGTGGAGTGTCAACCCATACTCCTAGCCTTTATTTTGAGGATTAAATAATATGTTAGGATGATATTTCTCATATAGTATATTTTTTCTAGAATGTCTTCCCCAAAGATTTTTAAGGGTTAAATTTTGTGGGAGTTGTGGATTTCTCCATCAAGCTAGTGCCAAGAACATCACCGATATCCATTCTTCCTTACTTAATGGATACTACTGAGTTGCTGGAGCTCAAGAGGTTGAAAGAGGACTTAGAATATAAGGGTTTAATTTGACTAAATACCACACCTTGGGGTTCACCCATTATTATCACTCAGAAATAAGATAAGACCCTTAGATTGTGTAGGTATTACCAATGGTTTAACCATCCCAATGTTAATAAATGATATCTATTTCCTTTCATAAATGAAATTTTTGGCCATATTTGTGGAGATATAGTATTATTGAAGATCAATACGAGTTTAAACTATCATTAGGTATGTTTTAGAACTTCAAACATACATTGTAAAATATTTTTTAGTAGGTATTTTATTTAAGAGTATTTTTTTGACATTATATTTTATGAATGTACCAACTATTTTCATGGCCTTGATGAAATGTGTATTCCAACCATACCTGTATTTGTTTATTGTTGTGTCTGTGGAATACGTCTTAGTATAATCAAAAAATAAACATGATCATTCCAATCACCATATGTCATTTTGAGTACACTGTGAGAGAATAGGTTGTATGACAAACTTTCAGAATGAAACTTATAGACCGACAAGGTTCGCTTCATGGTTCATATTATATAATAATAATGAGTATCTTCTAACCTAGAGAAGGTGAGGTTTATAGTTTCATAGCAGGATCCCAATTAGATATTATACATACATAGTTTGTTGGGGTATGAAAGATATTACATGAATTTTATATTGGATTTAACGTATCTATAAGAACCTATTACATGCTTGACCAAGGAGGGCATAATGTTTAGCTTTTCTGAATCATGCGATAAAGATTTTTAGGTGTTAAAGGGGAGAATTAACTCATCCCTGATCCAAATACTACTCAAGGTAAGCAAAAGATATATTGTGTTTTGTGATGACTCAGACATTATTCTAGTTTAAAATATAATCCAGGAAGATAAAGTTTTTGAGTAATGGTCTTAGAAGTTGAGGCCCCATGAGTGTTAGTTCCCGACACAAGATCTCATACTAATAATTTTTTTTTCCATTTATTATGTTGATTAAGACAATATTTTTTGTGAGAGAACTTTATGGGGTATATGGACCAAAAAACCTCAATTATGCCTTCAAATAGTGTGACATGAATGTCAGTTAATGAGAATGTTTCAAATACCTCCAGTCCATTGATTTCAATAATAACTATATTCCTAATAAGGGAAATGTAATTTTTGATTCTCTGAGCCAAAAGGCTCATAAATAAGTTATTCAAGAAGAAAATGATGAATGGAGGCTGATGGATATTATTTCTGAGATTTATATAGAGTTTCAAGAAATTTATGAGAGGAATTTTATTATAAGCTTAGTGATATACTCATCACTTCCAGATAGAGTTATGAGGAGGTAGTTCTCAGATCCTAATTTCATGGTGCTAAGGGAGAGTATTTTAGGTGCAAGCCAACCGCCACATTATTCGGTCTATGAAAATGACAACATACATATACATGAGATTATATGCGTACCAAAGTATATGTGAGAAGAAATGAAGTGAGAATATCATGCTTCACAATAGGTAGTTTACCTAGGTATTTCTAATATTTATTGCGACATGCACAAACATATATGGTAGTCTAGGATGAAATGACAGATTGTAGGTTTTTACTAGGTGTTCCCCCTATTAGTAGGTGAGGTTCAAGAAAAAATGGCATGATTTCTTATTACGAATATTTCTAATACCATAATAGAAATTGGATGATGTCACAATGGATTTTGTGGATAGTTTATTAAGGCCACCTAATGGTTTTGATGTAGTTCAAGTAGTTGTGGATTAGACAACACATGTAATATTATTCCTTCATATCCATGAGATATTCTCAGTGGATGAGTTGGGGAGACTATATGTTTATGAGATTATACACCAATATGGGATCCCTCATTCTATCCTTTCTTATAGGGATGATCATTTCATGTTGAGGTTCTAAAATGGGTTTCCAAAAGCACAGTTACAAAGGTACTTCTTATTATATCTTAGCACCCTTTGATAGAGGGCTAGTTAGAAATAATAATAAAAGTTTTATAGGACAAGTTTCGAACATGTTTCCTTGATTTCACATGTTCATTGGAGAAAAATATTCCTGTTTTTGAGTTTGAAAATAATAACATCTATTAAGTTACCATATAGATAGACCATTAGGAGTCCATATATGGTATGCCATAATGATCAAATCGGTTTTGACTAAAGGTACGAGAAGTAGTTATACAGGGACCTCATCTAATCCCGGATACATTGGGGAAAGTGCATCTTATCAGAAAGAATATGGTTACATTATTTTATAGATAGAAATATTACATCAATCTCCATCGATGAAATTTGGAGTTTGAGATCATGTATTATTTTTTCTTTCTTGTTTATCATAGATTTGTTCATAGACAAATAAAGAATCTATGGAAGATGTCTAAGGGGTTTTTAGATATTTCAAGATATTGGAGAGTGTCTGACCAATATTAAATTAGATAGATCCATCTCATAGGTACTAATCCATAAATTACTTATTCCATATATCACATCTTTGCTAATATCATTCCAAACCATCTCATACTTTGATCCTGAGGATGTAGAATTTGAGGTTGATGATTCTTTGAAGGGGCTACTTGTTCATATCATCTATAAAAATATGAAGTATCTCTGATTTTAATGGTCCCATTTAATATGGTTTCCTTGGTTGAAAATTTGTGTATTGGATTAGACTTTTATGATAATGGATGATGTGAATGATCAATGACCATAGTTTTTCTCAGATGAAGCTTTACCACTTATGGAAGGGAAAATAGATGATTAGTTATTTTATTGGGGGAGGAATGTAAGATCATTTTTTTTCATAAGGTAAAAACACTTTAATTATTTATTTTAACTTTCATTTTATACTTATAAATGTTCCCTATTCCCTAATGGAGGTCTTGGGAGATTCCTGGCCTTCTAAAAATCCAGAAGGTCTGATTTATGAAGGAAATGTTCTTAAAGCATTGTTTGACCAAACAGTGCACAAAAGCACAAGTGGTTTGGAAAAACCTAGAGGGGGTGGTGTGGGGATCTATAGAGGGGAGTGAATGGGTAGATAATAGTTATAAAGACCATGCTACCCACTTATATGAGGATATATATATATATATATATATATATAGTATATGGGGTATGGTGGGCACATGGTTTGGCCATTTGTGTGGAAAAACTGTGGGCCTTCAAAAATGGGGGTGAAATTATATTTTCTCCAATTATTATTTTAAAAGGGGATATAAATTTTCTTTCTCCTTTGTGTCCAGCAGACAAGAAACATCCTATCCTCCTTTAGAGAACCCCTCATGTCCTTATCTAGGGTCTTTATGTTCTCTATAATTAAGACCCTGATACGAGTACTTTCTGTCAAGTAGTATAAAAATGTGTAAGATATACATTCATTTAGCTCCATTCCCCATTCATATTCAAATAGATTGAGTTATTTTTGAGTGAGATCATATGCCCTATTTTAATGGAATTTTTCTTTTCTTCTATTTTCTCTCATTTCTTGCTGAATTAGGGGCCGATACTTGATGAGTGCTATACTACATACATAAGGTAGCTAGTCTATGACTTTTACCTCAAGTATCACTATTTATGAATTGGTGTTATTATGATGCTTTCCAGTTTAAATGTTTTGTTTCCTATAAACTTTATACTATTCAATTTAAATTTACAGAATTGAAATATAAATCCATAATGAAACCAATTGACATCATTAGAGGATGAGACCTTAATTTTAACCACCCAATTAGTGTGCCTTCCAAGTTATTCCTTCAATGACCAATGTTGTGACTACTTGGAACACTGTTTGGGTGTTATTTACTTGACCCTTATTATGGTAAGTCCTTATTTTAATTAAATGAATTAAAAATTATTAAATCTAAAGCCTAAATCACATGAATTTTATTATATATTGTTTATTTTTTTTGGTTCCACGTCCCTTATTGACCCATTTCATCTTAATGAAAGGTGTCAAAATGAACCTATATAAATTATAATAGGAATTATTATAACATTTATTATTATAAATTATTGAAATATATAAATATGAGTATACAATTATTATCGTGTATGGGGCTTTTCACATATATAGGAATGGTCAGACTTGATCTTTCCTTGGACTCTCAAAAGAATTAATTAATCACTTAGAGGGCTTCATTCAGATTCATTGAGCGAGTTTCTAAGGTAGATAACCACTTTGAAACTTGGTACGTTTATATTATACTATTCTTGATGTGATATTTTATGATACCTCTTCTCATCCATAAAATTAGATTACCTTGGATGCACTCCTTGGATTCAGTGTGATGTGTTAAGACATGTGACACCATGGATTATTCTCCTTGGGATCCAGTCATGATTAGCATGATATTTACCATATAATTAATCCATAGACTCAGTAATACATATTTCTAATGGAGTTCCTTGGGTGCATCCATTTTATTACACTTATCGCTTTTTTTAAGGATGTATGGTTATGTTGAGTAGGATACCCTAATCTTCTAAAGTCAAAGATGTTGTGATTCCTCTTGGATCCTTTTTAGTATTATCATAATTACCCCACATGGTAACTAGTATTATATTCCTTAGTCCATTAAATAAATGGTTAAATAAACATATTATCAAATACATCTAATATAGACTTAAGTAGGAACCATATGTCCCAGTAGGAACCTAATCTCAAAATGGATTGTATTTATTTCCTATTTTACAGTAATATACCATCAAACTATTGTATTTTATATTGAAAAATGGATTTTTATAATTTACATTGGTGGGGAGATACTGATTTGATCTCACAGCTAATATAGTCCAACAATTGTACCCGTTATGATTAAATGATTGCGAGTGTGGTTAAATGGAATAGTCTAGTTATGGATTCCAGACATATTGTATTAGAATGGATGAATGTTAGTAGATAACCAAGATAGTGAACAATATTCATAGATAATTTTTGGTCTTTTTTGACTCTTTTTTATCTTCTTTCGGCCGGGTATACTTGGTCATTTTTTGAAGAGACGTGACATCATTTTTGTATATGGTATTGTTTCACATTTTTAGTTGATTAATTAAAGCTCATATATTTGAACTCATTTGAATAACTTTTAAATTATTTTTCTATATTTTATTTATTATTTAAATATACATTTTTTCCTTTGTGTTCACTCTTATTATTAGGGTATAGTATCCCCATCATCCCACCATAGACCCTCACTGCTACTCAGTGGTCTCTAGCATATGAGGAGGCGTGCTTAATGCCATGTGACCAACTGAATTGACTACTATTACTAGGTGAGGCGAGACATTAGACCCAGTGTGGGGATAAAATAGACAAGGTAGAGGAACACATATACAAAACCATTATTAACACTTTTAAAAAATATTGGGTTTATTGAGAATTTTAATAATGTTTCATTCCCATTAAATTTTTGATGTGGGATTTTGTAACATCCTGAGATTTTATGAGAATTATTCTTTTTAATTTTATTGATGTCTTGTGTTGTATGATACACCAAGATTATCTTGCACTATACGCAACACCGTATTAGCTTCTAGTATACACAACACTATTCTTGGCTCGTGTTACACACAATTTCAAGTTCGTTTTATAGAAATTATTCTACGCAACATAAAGTATAGACTTTGTTTAATGTATAAATGAAATATGGTTTTATTTTTTTATACGCAACAAAGAAAGAGTCTTGCACAACACGCAACCATGACTTGGCTTGCATTACACACAATCACAAATTTCCTCGATAGCGTGTGTTGTACGTAATACCAGGTTTCACTAAACAATGATATATGGTTTAAATATTATGATGAACTAGGCGTTATGAATAGTATTAACTACATTTTGAATTTTTTAACATTATTATTCATCTTACATATTTTATAGAACATGGTATGAGAACAAAATAAAATTTTCGGGTAAAATAAGTATTTTTCAAAAAATGTAGTTTTGCGGCCTTTTGATGGAGCACCCACTTTAAATATAGTTTTGACATGTTTATAAGTTAAATTTGAAAAAAATAAAATTATTCTTTGGAATAAGGAAATAAATATTTAATTTGGATAAATTTTTCATATTATTCTGATAACTTTAATATTTTGATGAATAGAGAAAACACGCTATATTTTAATTTAAAACAACTTTTTTTCATCGCAATAATTTATATGGATAGATCATATTTTTAATTAGTTTTAAATTTTAATTAGATTATATTTTTACCATTTAATCCAATGTTGGTCATTGGAATTAATTTCACTTTGAAATTGGACATAAACAAGTGATGATCTTTTGATAGTTATTGTTTCTTAAAAACACACTATTTGTTTTGATAACGGGAATTACTTTTAAAATTAATGAATGACACTTCTATGTTTTGTATTTGGAAAAATAGACATCATTTTTTAATTTGTAATATCAAATATAGATTAGGCTGAATTTTTGGTATTTTTCTGAAAAACTTCAATATTTGTTGAATAGTGAAAACACTGACTTTTTGGTTAAAACCGACTTTTTATTTAAATAATAATTTATTTGATTGAAATTTATTTTAGGTCAAAATAGATACATAATACTTATATAAGTTCAATTAAATTAATTGGAATCAATTTATTATAATTTTTGATTTAAAAAAAATTGTATTGAACTATTCACCATCTTTTACCCACCTCCTAGGAGCTTTTGCAATTGTTCATAAAACATAATTATACCACTTCTGTAAGTTCAATTTCAAGAATCCAAGAGACACAGTTAATATCAAGGAGTAAAATGTGGTTTAATTAGATAAAAATAATTTTTGGTGAATACTATCCTTTTACTTTCATTTTCCATAGTTAAAGGTAAATAGGGTAATTCAATGTTAAATGAATATTATAATAATTCAAAATTAACTTAACACTTGTCCAAAACTTTTTTTATGAGTAATTTCCAACAATGGGCATCCTCGGGTTGATTTTGGGATTCCATGGAGCCACTTATGAAAGACTATGACACATTAGATTAATTAATTTAACGTAAAGACAAAATTGGCATTAATAAAAATCCTTTAGTAATTAATTTTTATAAGGGGATATATAAATTATACTTTCAACTATAAATATTAATTGGAAATCTAAAATGTTTTCCTATATGTTGGTATTTTTTTATAATTTTTAGACATCAAATTAATTAAATTATTTATTACACAATAATGATGCAGTATTTACATCATTAATAAATGATTTAAATAAATATGATTATAATGAATAAAATATTATCCGAAACCTATCCAATTTCTATTGGATGATTTTATTTCTAATATGAGTCCTCTTATCTTCGACATTAATGTGTTTTGGAACTCTTGAAACTGGAGATAAGTATATAATAAAATAATGATTTCACACTTTCCTAAAGAGCCCCTCCTTTCCCTTATAAAAGGAGACCACTTCTATGCAATTCCTCACACCTCTCAAGAATTTTGGCTCATCCAAACTCTGCCCAAATAAGATCCCTACATACTTATACTCCCCCTAGAATCCTTAAATTATGCATAAGGCACTTCAAGAAGTCCTTCTGGTTCAAACCAATGGAAGTTACCCAAATTAAATGCAATAGTTTCTCTTAAGTTGATTGATTTTATTCTACTTCTCAATCCCATAAACTATTTTTAATCCTTTCATTTGTGACAAAAATAGTGTCCTCAAAATACTAGGATTTTTTTCTGATAAGGATTAGAACAACACATACACACACCTCCATCTAATGGATGAAGAACATAATGTTTCTCTGATGGCAAACTAACGCCTCACGAAATGATGATTGTTAGATTTTCTCCTACCGCCTCTCATGGTAGCCATTATTATGGAACTGTATTTATATATGATACATAATATATTTAATATTTCATTATTCTTATTTACTTCCCAATTATATCAATCCTTTATGTTTTCTATAGTTGGTAAATACGATAATCTCATTTGAGGAAGTGCGGACTATCGCCCCCTCAAAGTGATGTGATTCGTTAATGCCTTATGTGGGATGTATAAAGGATGGAGTTAATGATATTATATATGATATTATACTGGAATTATAATATACCTATTTATCATTATGTTTTAATTCCATTATAATAATAAATAGAAATGAAAGTAGTGTGCATGCGTACGCACGGTTTACCGTCTCCATGAATGGTGCATTTCATTTCTTACCTCCATATGTTATGTACTATTATAAAAACATGTATATGATGGATATATAATGAATATATATGATATATAAATCATCATTTACATTCTTGAAGTAAGTAAATAAAGATATAAGTAATAATAACATTAAGAAAAACACGTCCAAACACGTACAATAAATAAGATGATTTTACCCAAAACATTGCTTTAATAGGGTATTTACAAAAGAACAGGTAATATAAAGTCATAAGTGAGCCATATATGATATAATAACAATGAATATGATTATTTAATAAGTCAATGACATTATTTAAATCATTATACAGGAGTTTTGGATACATACAAAGCATATCGGACCTAAGGTAAGGGACAACTTTTCCTATCTTGTTTTTATCTGAGATTGTTTATTCGTAAGTATTCACTGGGGATATATTTATCATCCATGTCCCTATTTTATAAAAATAGTTTCATGTATTTTTAAAGTCATTTTTACCAATTTTTGACTTTTACTACATGGTATGCAATGAATCTTTCTTTTGTTTACGTTACAAGGTACTTTTTTATCTTTTCCGGAAAAAGTACGAGAAGAATGTTTTTTTCAACTTATATGGCATGAAAGGATTTTTACGGTTTTATAAAGACTAATTTTCATGAAGCTTCCTCCAAAATATTTCATGACTATTTTCAACAAAATCCTTTTAATTTAGAATATCATGACATTTTGTGAAAAGAAAATGATTTTGAAGAAGAAAGGATATTTTCCTCAAGAATTCATTTCAAGTAATTTATCAAAACCATTTTCTATCTATGATGACATTATTTCATATGTGTCTATATGATTTACATGGTTTCAATTCTCTTATGATGAAATGATATCCATTTGTTTTATATGGATTATGTGATGATGGGATGATGTTTATAAAACCCATTTTATTCTTTGGGTTATGATGAATGTTTTAAGTTTATTTTGTGGCACAAGTAAGAATGATTTCATTATGAGATGCGTGGGAACTAAATCTCCCTCCTATTCATTGGGTAAATATTTATATCTCATTATATATACATGGATGGAATGAAAAGTAAATCTGGTTCAGTAATACAGGGCTGGAACGACAAGTAAACCCGGTTCAGTAAGGGACTTTATCCACTAAGATGGTATTGGCAGCAATGTCTTGGCTACTATGGGAATCATTACATGTGCTTAATGGATTCCACAATTACATGTTTTATTCCCATTATAGTTTATCATGATTAATGTTCATTTATAAACTATGCTTTATGTACTGCCACGTTTTATGTAATTGCCCAAGATTTTGATGTTTAAAAATTATGTTCATGTTTTTAAGTTCAAATGTATATGATTTGTTTTATTTTATCCATGCTTACCCTTACTGAGCATTTGAGCTCACCCTTTACATGTTTTCTTTTCACCAGGACATAAAGAAATGTTTTAGGTAAGAAAACCAAAAGGGGAATATCTTTATGGGAGATGTTGAAGATCTTTCACCACGATTAGAAGATTACGTTCCGAGTTTCCAAAGACAATAAACTATTATGATCCTTGAGTTTTGGTTTTTGTTATGTATTAAGTATTCCTCAAAAGTAATGTAATGTCCATGTATGTCAAGCTTCAGGTCTCTACAGTAGGTATCAGAGGAAAGGTTTAGTTAACCGTTGGAAACTAGGATGCGTAATAGAGAATATAATGGACAATGAAATGATATTCTTCATGATCAAGCAAATGAAATGGGATTTTTAAGGCGAAAAATCTTTATTATGCCTAATCATCAATATCATAATATGATCAACAGTCTCAGCTTTGGAAAGTTTCCTGAATCATCTAATAAGATAATGATGGAGTTTCATGATGATCATAGAGGAATGAAAGTTCAATTTCTCCCATGTAAGTCTTATGGGAAGAGGCATCAACGAGAATGTTTCAAAGGAACTAGAAGATGCTTTGGGTGTGGAAAAGAAGGACACAAATCTAGTAATTTTAAAGGAAAAGGTTCAGTTAACACCATGGACAAGGATAATGGTAATGCTAAGACATCAAAAATGGTTAAGTGTTTTAAATGTGGAATGTACGAGCATTATGCAAACCAATGCCCTAAGGGAAAATCTCATAAAGAGAATTAGCATGGTCATATGGGTAGTATTTATGTGGATGATGATGAACAGACTACAAATGATATGTGATATGAAAGAATTGTTGAAGATCAGTCAATGGTTTAAGAAGGTAGTGGAATGAATACATGTTTATCAAGAGTAATGTTGTATAAGTAATCTCATGGTACTATGGAATAATGAGACATCTATGGATTGTTACACTGTTGTCTTTACTTATGTTTTGAAAGTGTATGATGAATGGTACATGTATCCGTGAATGGTTATTCAGATATTTTTGGAAAGAACCTAATATGCTCATAAAAAAGAGATAATGAAATGTTTGATAGTATTAATGAGCTCATGAATTATATAAGGACAAAGTTATATCATAGTTTAAGTAGATAGATTTTTTGGGATTTTAGTATGTGGAAAGGGTTAATTTTTGACAACATTCATCTTTTCACTAAGGTTCAATGGGTATTCATTTTTCCAGAGAATACATGATTAAGGTATTCACATGATTTGAATGTGATCAACAAGATATATCGGGGATAAATGATGGTATTCACATGATCGGTAGATGAAATTTCTAGTAATTGTTTTCTTTATACTATGGGATTGGACATATAAATTTTGGATAAGCCTAAAGATTGGAATTGATTATGTTGGACACAAGTTAGTGTTGTTTAAGGATAGAAATTTTTTTGATATTATTGATGGAATGTCATAATGATGTAATTTTAGAAAAAGGACAACCTGCAAGATGGGCGACAACCCGTCGCGTCAGACAAGGTTGCGGGAATAGAACCCACAACCAAAGTGCGACAGGCCTTCATCACCTACCACTGGCCTACAGGAAGTCCCTCATTAGTAGAAACTAGTTTTATTTTATTAAGCGGTATGAAAGATGAAGCATAAGTCCATTTTTGGAACCATATACGATTAATCTCACCATATATGGACTTATATAGATTTTGCTAACATTATATTTGAGACAGATGGAATGACATATCATTCTATCATATGATCTACGAACACGTCACGGAAGACAAATTCAACTTCATTTCTTTAAGAGATGAAGTGTAAATTGTTTAAGGCACAAACAATAGTGAGATTGTACCAAAATAAATTATGTATTCTTCTAATTCAAATTCTTCAACATTAGGGAAATTATATTGAAAGAAAAAAATGTTTTCCTAGATGGTACCTTAGATCATCACAAATTTATGGCTTTGTGACTATTGGCTTTATCATAGCCAGGTCCTCTACCACTCTCTATCAGAACATGATGGTTATATTTCTCCTCCATATCCATATTTTCACCTATGATCTCCTATATGGACATCTAGGGATTAGTTAATATGTGTAACCGTTATGTTTCATACTTCAATTTTTAAAATTAAGCTTTAGTATTCCTTTTTACAATGTGGATTTCTATAAATGAAATTTTCAAGTAACAAACTATTTATAACCCCGACGAATTTCGAGGGAGAAATTCATTTTAAGGGGGGTAAAATGTAACAACCCGAGATTTTATGAGAACAATTATTTTTAATTTCACTGATGTCTTTTGTATTATGTTACACCAATATTATCTTGCACTATACGCAACACCGTATTAGCTTGCAGTATACACAAAACTATTCTTGGCTCGTGTTACACACAATTTCAAGTTCCTTTTATAGAAATTATTCTATGCATAATTAAGTATAGACTTTGTTTAAGGTATAAATGAAATATGGTTGTATTTTTTTATATGCAATAACAAAGGAGTATTGCACAACACGCAAACTTGACTTGGCTTTCATTACACACAATCACGACTTTCCTCGATAGCGTGTGTTGTGCTCAATACCAGGTTTCACAAAACAACGATATATGGTTATAATATTATTATGAACAAGAAGTTATGAATAATATTAACTACATATTGAATTTTATAACATTATTATTCATCTTACATCTTTTCTAGAACATGATATGAGAACAAAATAAATTTTTCGGGTAAAATAAGTATTTTAAAAAAAATGCAGTTTTGCTGCCTTTTGATAGCACACCCACTTTAAATATAGTTTTTGATAGGTTTATAAGTTAAATTTGAAAAAATAAAATTCTTCTTTTTAATAAGAATATAAAATTTTAATTTGGATAAAATTTTCATATTATTCTGATAACTTTCATATTTTGATGAATAGTAAAAACACGCTATATTTTAATTAAAAACAACTTTTTTCACCACAATAATTTATATGGCTAGATTATCTTTTTAATTGGTTTTAAAGTGTAATTAGAATATATTTTTAAAATTTATTCTAATGTTGGTCGTTGGAATTAATTTCACTTTGAAATTAGACATAAACAAGTGATGATCTTTTGATAGTTATTGTTTCTTAAAAACACGCTATTTGTTTTGTTAACGGGAATTACATTTAAAATTAATAAATGCCACTTCTATGTTTTGAATTTGAAAAAATAGACATCATTTTTGAATTCGGAATATCATATATAGCTTAGATTGAATTTTTGGTATTTTTCAGAAAAACATCAATTTTTGATGAATAGTGAAAACACTGAGTTTTTGGTTAAAACTGACTTTTTATTTAAATAATCAAATAATTGATTTCAATTTATTTTTGGACAAAATAGATACATTATACTTATATAAGTTCAATTAAATTCTTTGGAATTATTTTATAAAAAGTTTAGATTTCTAAATTTTTTTATTGAACTTTTCACAGTCTTTTACCAACCTCCTAGGAGCTTTGGCAATTGTTAATAAAACATAATTTTACCGCTTCTGTGAGTTGAATTTTGAAAATCCGAGAGACACGGTTAATATCAAGAAGTAAAATGTGGTTCAATTAGATAAAAATAACTTTTAGTGAATAGTAACTTTTTACTTTTATTTACCACGGTTAAAGGTAAATAGGGTAATTAAATGTTAAAAGAATAATATAATAATTAAACATTACCTTAACACTTGTACAAACCTTATTTTATGAGTAATAGACGACCATGGGCATCCTTGGGTAGATTTGGGGACCCAATGGAGCCACTTATGAAAGACAATGACACATTAGATTAATTAATTTAATGTAAAGACAAAATTGGAATTTATAAATATCCTTTAGTAATTAATTTTTATAAGGGGATATATAAATTATCATTTCAACTATAAATATTCATTGTAAAGATAAAAATATTTCCTACATGTTGGTGTTTTTTTAATAATTTTTAGACATCAAATAAATTAAATTATTTATGACACAATAATGCTGTAGTATTTACATCATAAATAAAAGAATTCAAAAAATAAGATTATAATGATAAAAATATTATCCAAACCCTATCCAATTCTTATTGGATGTTTTTATTTCTAATACGAGTCATATTATCTTTGATATTAATGTGTCTTGGAGCTCTTGAAACCAATGATAAGTTTATAATAAAATAAAGTTTTCACACTTTCCTAAAGAGCCCCTCCTCTCCCTTATAAAATGAGACAACTTCTATGCAATTCATCACACCTCTCAAGCATTTGGAACATCCCAAATCTTTCCAAATAAGCTCCCTACATCCCTATACTACTCCTAGAATCCTTACATTAGGAAGAAAGCACTTCAAGAAGTCCATTTGGTTCAAACCAAAGGAAGTTACCCAAATTAAAGGTAATAGTTTCTCTTAAGCTGTTTTCTTTTATTCTACTTCTCCAACCCCTAAACTATTTATAATCCATTCTTTTGTGATAACACCAGTATCTTAAAAATACTAGTATGTTGTTATGATAAGTATTAGAACTACACTATTACATACCTCCATCTAATGTATGAAGATCATAAAGTTTCTGTGATGGAAAACTAATGCTTCACGAAACGATGATTGTTCGATTTTTTCCGACCGCCTCTCATGGTGGCCATTATGGTGGCACTATATTTATATATGATATATATTATTTTTATGATTTCATTATTCTTCTTTACTTCCCAATTATATCAGGACATTATGGTTTCCATAGTTGGTAAATATTGTAATCTCATTTGAGGAAGTGCAAACTACCACCCCCTCAAAATGAAGTTATTTGTTAATGCCTTATGTGGGATGTATAAAGGATGGAGTTAATGATATTATATATGATATTATAATGGAATTATAATATACCCATGTATCATTATGTTTAAATTCCATTAAAATAATAAATATAAATGAAAGTAGCGTTCACGCGTACGTACGGTTTACTGTCTCCATGAACGGTGCATTTTAATTTCTTACCTCCATATGTTATGTACTATTATAAAAACATGTATATTCTGGATATATAATGAATATATATGATATATAAATCATTATTTACATTCATGAAGTAAGTAAATCATGATATAAGTAATAATAACATCCATAACAACAAGTCCAAACACGTACGATAAATAAGATGATTTTTCCCAAAATGTTTCTTTAACATGGTATTTAAAAAAGAACGGGTAATATAAAGTCATTAGTGAACCATATATGATATCATAACAATGAATATGAGTCTTTAATAATTAAATTACATTATTTAAATCATTATAATGGAGGTTTGGATACGTACGAAGCATATCAGACCTAAGGTAAGGGACAACTTTTCCAATCTCGTTTTTATCCGAGATTGTTTATTCGTAATTATTCACTGGGGATATATTTATCATCTATGTACCTATTTTCTATGAATGGTTTCATGTATTTTTAAAGTCATATTTACCCATTTTAGACTTTTACTACATGGTATGTAATGAATCTTTCTTTTGTTTACGTTACGAGGTACTTTTTTGACTTTTCTGGAAAAAGTACGAGAAGAATGTTTTTTTTCAACTTATACGGCATGAAAGGATTTTTATGGTTTTATAAAGCCTTATTTTCATGAAGATTCCTCCAAAATATTTCATGAATATTTTCAACAAAATCCTTTTCTTTTTGAATTTCATGACATTTTTGTGAAAAGAAAATGAATTTGAAGAAGAAAGGATATTTTTTTCAGAATTCATTTCATGTGATTTATCAAAACCATTTTCCATATTAGATGACATTATTTTATATGTGTCTATATGATTTACATGGTTTCACTTATCTTATGATTAAATGATATCCATTTTTTATATGGATTATGTGATGATGTTTATGAAACCCATTTTATTCTTTGGGTTAAGATGAATGTTTTAAGTTTATTTTGTGGCATAACTAAGAATTACTTCATTATGAGATGGGTGGGACCTATATCTCCCTCCAATGAATTGGGTAAAGATATATATCTCATGATATAGACATGGCTGGAATGAAAAGTAAATTTGGTTATGTAATACAGGGCTGGAACAGCAAGTAAAACTGGTTCAGTAAGGGACTTTTTCCACTAAGATGGTCTTGGAAGTAATGCCTTGGCTACTATGGAAATCATTAAATGTTCTTAATGGATTACACAAATACATGTTTTATTCCCATTATATTTTATCATGATTAATGTTCTTTTTTGATCTATGCCTTATGTACTGCCATGTTTTATGTCATTTCCCATGATTTTGATGTTTAAGCATTATGTTCATGTTTTTAAGTTCAAATGTATATTATTTGTTTTATTTTATCCATGATTACCCTTACTAATCATTTGAGATCACCCTTTATATGTTTTCTTTTCCCGAGGACTTAAATAAAGGTTTTAGGTAAGAAAACCAAAAGGGAAATATCATTATGGGAGATGTTGAAGATCTTTCACCACGATTAGAAGATTACGTTATGAGTTTCCAAAGACACTAATCTTTAACGATCCTTGAGTTTTGGTTTTTGTTATGTATTATGTATTCCGTAAAAGTAATGTAATGTCCATGTACATCAATCTTCGGGTCTCTATAATTGGTATCAGAGGAAAGGTTTAGTTAACCTTTGGAATCTAGGATACGAAAACTTTAGTGAGATCCCTATAAATATTTCTATGTTATGTCTAGGGATGTCCCAAAGGTTAAGTATAATTATAGGTTATAGTCATAGAATTACGGTAAAAATCTTAGAATTAAACCTATGATGTTCGATATTGAAGTTACTCCCCCTTTATTATGTTGTTTTACCTATAATGATTTTTCCTTCTCACTCTATTCTTTTTGGGTTTTAGAAAATGGCTGGAAACATGAAGATTCACGATAATGGAGAATATGATGGACAATGGAATTTAAATCTTCATGATCAAGAAAATGAAATGGGATTTGGAAGGAGAAACATCATTATTATGCCTAATCAAAAATCTCATAATAAGATCAATAATCTCATCTTTGGTAAGTTTTTTGACTCATCTAATAAGAGAAAGATAGAGATTCATGATGATCATAGAGGAAATAAAGTTAAATTTCCCTCATGTAAGTCATGTGGTAAGAGGCATCAAGGAGAATTTTTCAAAGGAACTGGAAGATTCTTTGGGTGTGGAAAAGAAGGACACAAAACTATTAATTGTAAAGGAAATGGTTCAGTTAACACCATGAACATGGATAATGGTATTGGTAAGACATCAACAAAGGTTAAGTGTTTTAAATTTGGAATGTACGGGCATTATTCAAACCAATTCCCTAAGGGAAAATCTCATAAAGAGAATCAGCATGGTCATATGAGTACTATTTATGTGGATGATGATGAAGAGACTACAAATGATATGTGAGATGAAAGAATTGTTGAAGATCAGTCAATGCTTTAAGAAGGTAGTGGAATGATTACATGTTTATCAATAGTAATATTGTATAAGTAATCTCATGGTACTATGGAATAAAGAGACATCTAAGGATTGTTACACTGTTTTCTTTCCTTAAGTTTTGAAAGTGTATGATGAATGGTACCGGTAACCATGAAAGGTTATTCAGATATTTTTGGAAAGCACATAATATGCGCATAATGAAGTGCTAAGGAGACAATGAAATGTTTCATAGTATTAATGAGCTCATGAATTATATAAGGATAAAGTGATATCATGGTTTGATTATATAAATTTTTTGGGATTTTAGTATGTACAATGAGTTAACTTTTGACAACATTCATGTTTTCACTATGGTTCAATGGGTATTAATTTTTCAAGAGAATACAAGATTAAGGTATTCACATGATTGGAATGTGATCAACAAGATATATCGGGGATAAATGATGTTATTCACATGCTCGGTAGATGACATTTCTAGTAATTGTTTTCTTTATACTATGGGATTGGACATATGTATTTTGGATAATCCTAAAGATTGGAATGGATTATGTTGGACACAAGTTAGTGTTGTTTAAGGTGAGAACTTTTTTCGATATTATTGATGGAATGTCATAATGATGTAATTTTAGAAAAAGGACGACCTACAAGATGGGCGACAACCTGTCTAATCAGACAAGGTTGCGAGAATAGAACCCACACCCAAAGTGTGACATGCCTTCATCACCTACCACTGGCCTAAAGGAAGTCCCTGGATAGTAGAAACTAGTTTTATTATATTACATGGTATGATATATGAAGTATAAGTCTATTTTTGGAACCATATACGATTAATCTCACCATAGATGGGCTTATATATATCTTTTTCTAAGCTTATGTTTGAGAGAGATGGAGTGACCTATCATTCTATCACATGATCTGCAAACACTTCACGAAAGACAAATTCAGCTTCATTTATTTAAGAGATGAAGTGGAAATTGTTTAAGGCAAAAAAATGGTGAGATTGTACCAAAATAAATTAAGTATTATTCTAATTCCAATTCTACAACATTAGGGAAATTATCTTGAAAGCCAAAAATGTTTTCCTAGTAATCTCATAGCCGATGAATCAGATGTTACCTTAGATAATCACAAATGTATGGCTTTGTGACTGTTGTCTTTATCATATCCATGTCCTCTACCACTCTCCATCAGAACATGATGGTTAGATTTATCCTCCATATCCATATTTTCACATATGATCTCCTATATAGAAACCTAGTGATGAGTTAATTTGGGTAACCGTTATGTTTCATACTTTACTTTTTAAAATTAAATTTTAGCATTCCTTTTTACGATGTGGGTTTCTATGAAAGAAATTCTCATGTAACAAACCATTTATAACCCTGAAAAATTTCAAGGGAAAAATTCATTTTAAGGGGGGTAGAATGTAACAACCCAAGATTTTTTTGAGAATTATTCTTTTTAATTTCACTAATGTCTTGTTTTGTATTATACACCAATATTATCTTGCGCTATACGCAATACTGTATTAGCTTGAAGTATACGTAACACTATTTTTGGCTCATGTTACAAACAATTTGAAGTTTGTTTTATAGAAATTATTCTACACAACATTAAGTATAGACTTTGTTTAATGTATAAATGAAATATGGTTGTATTTTGTTATACGCAACAACAAGGGAGTCTTTCACAACACGCAACCTTGACTTGGCTTGCATTACACGCAATCATGACTTTCCTCGATAGCATGTATTGTGCGCAATACCAGGTTTCACTAAACAACGATATATGGTTATAATATTATTATGAACTACCCGTTATGAATAGTATTAACTACATTTTAAATTTTATAACATTATTAGTCATCTTACATATTTTCTAGAACATGGTATGAGAACAAAATAATTTTTTCGGGTAAAATAAGTATTTTAAAAAAATACATTTTTGCCGCCTTTTGATGGCGCACCCACTTTAAATCTATATTTTGACATGTTTATAAGTTCAATTTGACAAAATAAAATTCTTCTTTGGAATAAATATATAAAAATTTAATTTGGATAATTTTTTTATATTATTCTGATAACTTTTATATTTTGATGAATAGTAAAAACACAATATATTTTAATTAAAAACAAATTTTTTCATAACAATAATTTATATGGATAGATTATCTTTTTAATTGGTTTTAAAGTGTAATTAGAATATATTTTTACCATTTAATCCAATGATTGTCATTGGAATTAATTTCACCTTGAAATTGTACATAAACAAGTGATGATCTTTTGATAGTTATTGTTTTTTAAAAAACACGCTATTTGTTTTGATAACGGGAATTACTTTTAAAATTAATTAATTCCACTTCTATGTTTTGAATTTTGAAAAATAGACATAATTTTTGAATTCGGAATATCAAATATAGCTTGGGCTGAATTTTTGGTATTTTTATGAAAAACTTCAATTTTTGATGAATAGTGAAAACACTGAGTTTTAGGTTAAAACCGACTTTTTATTTATATAATAATTTATATTATTTAAATTTATTTGAGGTAAAAATAGATACATAATACTTATATATGTTCAATTAAATTCATTGGAATCATTTTTTAATAATTTTAGATTTATAAAAAATTGTATTGAATTTTTCACCGTCTTTTACACACCTCCTATGAGCATTGCAATTGTTCATAAAACGTAATTTTACCACTTTTGTTAGTTGAAATTTGAAAATCCAAGAGATAGGGTTAATATCAAGGAGTAAAATATGGTTCAATTGGATAAATATAATTTTTGGTGAATTGTAACTTTTTACTTTTATTTACCACAGTTAAAGGTAAATAGGGTAATTCAATGTTAAAAGAATATTATAATAATTTAAAATTTCCTTAACACATGTCCAAACCTTACTGGATGAGTAATGGATGACCATGGGAATCCTTGGGTCGATTTTGGGACCCCATGGATCCACTTGTGAAAGACAATGACACATTAGATTAATTAATTTAATGTAATGACAAAATTGTCATTAACAAATATCCTTCAGTAATTAATTTTTATAAGGCGCTATATAAATTATCTTTTCAACTATAAATATTCATTGGAAATATAAAAATAATTCCTACTTTTTGGTTTTTTTTTTTTGAGTTTTAGACATCATATAAATTAAACTAATTATGACACAATAATGATGCAGTATTTACCTCATTAATAAATGTTTTAAATAAATAAGATTATAATGGTTAAAATAATATCCAAAACCTGTCCAATTCCTATTGGATGATTTTATTTCTAATTTTATTCATCTTATATTCGACATTAATGTGTTTTCTACCTCTTTAAATTGAATATATGTTTATAATAAAATAATTTTTTCACACTTTCCTAAAGAGCCCCTCCTCTCCCTTATAAAAAGAGACCACTTCTATGCAATTCCTCACACCTCTCAAGCCTTTTGGATCATCCAAACTCTGCCCAAATAAGCTCCCTACATCTCTCTCCTCCCCCTAAAAGCCTTACATTAGGCAGAAGCCACTTCGAGAAGTCCATTTGGTTCAAACCAAAGGAAGTTACCCAAATTAAAGGCAATAGTTTCTCTTAAGATGTTTTCTTTTATTATACTTCTACAACCCCTAAAATATTTTTAATACTTTCTTTTCTGACATAAAAATTATCCTAAAAATAATAGGATTTTGTTAAGAGAATTATTAGAACTACAATTACACACACCTACATCTAATGGATGAAGAACATAATGTTTATGTGATGGAAAACTAACGCATCACGAAACGATGATTGTTTGATTTTCTCCTACCGCCTCTCATGGTGTCCATTATGATGGAAATGTATTTATATATGATATATATTATGTTTATTATTTCTTTATGCTTATTTATTTCCTAATAATATCAAGACATTATGGTTTCCATAGTTGGTAAATACGATAATCTCATTTGAGGAAGTGCGGACTACCGCCCCCTCAAAGTGATGTGATGCGTTAATGCCTTATGTGGGATGTATAAAAGATGGAGTTAATGATATTATATATGATATAATAATGGAATTATAATATAACTATATATCATTATGTTTTAATTCCATTAAAATAATAAATATAAATGAAATTAGCGTTCATGCGTACGTACGGTTTACCATCTCCATGAACGGTGCATTTCATTTCTTACCTCCATATGTTATGTACTGTTATAAAAAATGTATATTATGGATATATAATGAATATATATGATATTTAAATCATTATTTACATTTTGGAAGTAAGTAAATCATGATATAAGTAATAATAACATCAGGAACAACAAGTCCAAACTCGTATGATAAATAAGACGATTTTACCCAAAATGTTGCTTTAACATGGTATTTACAAAAGAACGGGTAATATAAAGTCATAAGTGAACCATATATGTCATATAAATAGATTATTTTAAATTTATTTTTATTTTACTTTCCATTAATGCTTTGTTTTGTGGGGTTTCCAAAGTTTTTATAGAGAATAGGTGAGTTTTCATGAATTGGGCCAAACCGTGAGCCCAATTCCAGATTTAAAAATAAATTTTGTTTCTTTTATAACGTATTCATTTTTTACTATTTTTTTACTCATTCCAACTCCTAAATGTCCTCCCCTAATATATTAACACCACAATTAAAATTTGAAGTCTTTGGAAATCCATAACCAAGGTGTATATGGGTTTTTATTTAAGGGATTGGGCCTGCCCGAAAGCCCAATTCCAGTTTTAAAAATAAAATTTTATTAATTAATAACTTATTCATTTTTAATTTTTTTCGGTGATTCCAAGCCCCAAACACGCCCCTTGAACCCAGCCGCGCATCCCATATCCTCCCACCCTCTTTTCAGCTCATTTGCGTCGCGGTTTAGGTCGAAATTTCTGGAGAACTCAAATTTCAGGCAGATTTATAAAGGTAATTTGTTTCCTTCATAACTCCTTCAATTCTTACTCTTTTTCCCCCATTCAAATTCCTAAATGATCTACCTATTCTTGTTAGAACCTACCTTGAAGGTTTGAGTATTTTTGAAATCATATACTGGTATTTTTGGGGGAGATTTCTACAAGATATTTTAAGTAAGTTGTTCTCCTCCTTTCTTCTTTCAATTTGTTTAGGGTTACATCCAATTTAGTTAGGGTTTCTTCCATTATAATTGCGGTTCCTAATGTCCAGGAAGTAGGGTTTAAAATTTAAGGCTTTATATTGTGTTTTATGGTCTGAAATTCTGGTTTTAGGTCTGGTTTAGCTTTCTTGAGGTGCGGCGGTGGTGCGTTTGAGTTTTCGCACAAAGGATTCAAGGGTTTCCTTTGTTTTGGTAGGTGATTCCATTGTGTATGAAATCTTTGTGAATTGGATACTGTTTTTATGGTATTTTCATGCTTATTAAATTTTATTATTTTTGAAAAATATAATTTTATTGGTGTTTGTATTTAAAATGAATCCTAAAGGCCAATTTCATGTGAAATTGGGGGTTTTTCATAGAAATGTATTATTAGTTTAATTGGGGATACCCTATAAGTAACTAGTTGATTTTATTAAAGTATAATAGGGATAAAAATACTGTTTTTAATGATTTTCCCTTGTGTTTGTTTCTGAAAAATCTGGTTTTAATGGTGTTTGTGAACCACATGAAATTCTAAGAGTTGTGTTGTGTAAAAATGGAGACTTTGCAATGATGTCGTTTCTTGAACTATATAGGGTTGCCCTAAAAATGATTTTGTGTTTTAACTGACATGTAGTGGGATCTCCTTTATGTTTTGGAAACTTAAATATGTCACATAGTATGCAAGTGAGGTTTATAAGGTGTTTTGTGTCCGAAACACTACGAGATTTTGAGGAATTGTTTTATGAAAAATCTAAGTGTTTTGTTGCGTGTTTTAAGTGGTATAAAATGTGAAAGCTACTGTATTGGTTGTGATTGACCAGTAATGGTGTTTTATATGAAAATTTATTTATTTTGCATGCTGAAATTGATTGAGCACAAAAGGGGAAGCCCAGGTACCTAGGTGGGGCGGATTTGTACTAGTACGGCTAGTGGACCGGATGGGTTTTGTCCCTGTTTCACTTAGCATTTGGATAACGAAAACTCTAACAAAACTATGTGGATGATTATTGGGGACCACTAGGTTATGGGTGTGTTCCCTACTAGTGGCTCGTGCACGAGAAATGATTTTTCTATGGTTACTTTACACCGAGGTACGAGGTACATAGGGCCCAAGACAACCTAGTGCCTAGGGGTGTTCCCATTGTTGTTGCTCATTGGATTTGTAGTATCTACCCATGTATTAGGGTGTGTTTTGAAGTAAATTACAGTATCTAACATTTATATTTTAATGTGTTAGTATTCTAAAAATTTTGGATTGAAAACTATTTTCAATTAGAGGTTTCATTTCTTGAAATTTGAACTCTACTTTTCCTTGCGTTTGAAAACTGCTTGCTTTTTCACATTGTATTTCATACTCTCTGGAATCATTGGGTGGTATCCTACTGGGCTTAGGCTCACACCCTACTTACACCCCTTGGGTGTAAGTAGACTTGGTTATGTTTGATTCAGGAAAAGGAAATGATAAGGGTGATGGCGGTTCATGGTGTTAGTTCCCATTCTTGGTGCGGAGTTGTGGAGAAAGCTTGGGGGAAATGACCCCTAGTCGTGTGGAGTCCTTGGTGCTGTCTTAATGCTATAATTATTTTTATTTGGACCACTTGTATTGTCTTTAAACCAATGTACGCAGTTCTGGTTTTTTTTTACTTAAGTCTTGTTTGGCTCAAAAATTTCAGATTTATATTATGGATTGTTTTTAATGTTTTATGCTTTCATACTCGAATAAATCGTTCCCAAACCTAAATTAATGATACCCGGGAACTTGTGCCAGCCCGTGGGGATAGGGAACGCCCTTCGGGTCATGTCACGGGCTGGGTTTGGTGCCGGTTTTGGCGGTGACCAGATTCGGTTCGTGACAAAATGGTATCAGAGGCAGGTTCGCTCCATGGGTCATGTTATTTGGGGAAGAGTCAGCATAGTCTGGAACTAGGATTTTTGGGACTTGAAATTTCAGTCATGGGTAGTGTGCCTGGCCAGCACACCTCATGAAGATATTCAAGTCACCATGGGAAGAATGGATTTATCTAAGTCCTTTGGTTTTCTTGGTTTAATGATGAATATGGGAAATGAAATGAGAGTTGGGAGAATAATCTCAGTGAGCTTGCAGGGACTGGAAAGCCATGTGGAGCCATGGATATTTCCCTAGTATACTCTCTATAATGGAGAAGTGATTGGAATATGGCGGCCAACCATATGTCCAAGTCACCCACCGAAACTAGTTTCCTCTTGAATTGGTTTGTGCTTTAGTTTTGAAATCTTAGCACTTTGGTTTTAAGGTGACTTGGTTTTAAGAAGCGTAAAGTTTTTATGAAATGATTTTCAAATAAAGAGGGAATGATTTGGTTTATTAAATGGTGGAACTGAATTTTCAGAATTGTTTTGAAATGTAAAATGGTGTGCTTACACCTCTTTTAAAGAAGGAACTATATTGAATTTGGTTTTGAAAAGCGTTTCCAATAGAGTTTTCTAAACAATTAGAGTGTGTTTTAATGGGTTGATATGTATCGAAATTGATGTGAATAACTTGAAAGTGAGTTCTTTTCTAAATGGTTGTGTCCTTATGAACTATTTTGTAAGATGTGAATTGGGATTTTGATCTCATTGTTAGCAGTTTTGAGAAAAAGGTTGGGTTGGTTGACCATTTTGTTTTTGAAAAGTGGAAGGAAGTTTTGTTGTACCCTTTGGTATTTCCATGAGTGAACACATGCATGGGGTTATATGGGATGATGGATGGATGATGGAACGACTGGATGAGTGCTGGGATGGATATGAGGAGGGTGCCCGGTGTGGCACAAAACAAGCATGTGTGAGGCCCATGGGGTACCATTGGTGGATACGCTTAGTGCTAAACCGTTTTTTTTCAATGAATTGGTTTTAAAGAAAAACATGATGTCTTGATGAATAGTTTGGTATGGTTTGTATTATGGGTTTTTGAAAATGTTAATTTCATGGGAGGTTTTGAGTTCAAGAACCCCTTCTGTTTGAACTGTGTTTTGGGTTTGTGTTTGGTCGGTAAGCTGTGTTGTAGGGACAGTTAGTGGTCTCTTTTGAAAAAACAAATTTGGGATGCGTTTACGGTGGTTCCCTCAATGTGTTTGGATCTGGTTTGTGGCATGTTTTGACCAATGGACCAGCTTGGTTGGGTCCTTGGGTTCTCTCATTGGATAAGGTACGCCCCCATTAAGGGTTAATGCACAACTAAAGTGCAACCCGTTTTGTTTCTCCATTGGAAAATCCTCCAGTTGATCAATATAAAGAACATTTTATTGAACATTTCTTTTATTGAGTCTACACCCATTTATTTCGCTGATTTGTGGATCCTCTTGTAGTGGGATAGTGATTGTGGAAGGTTGAAAGTGACCTTAGTTTCTTAAGTTTCCTGATTCATCAAAGGTGGGAGTGTTCTTTCGTTGTTAGTACAGATGAGTGTCTTGATGGTGTCTAAGAGGGCCTCTGGGTTCTTTATAGTTTCTTTGAAGAAAGAGTTATTATTAAACAACCAATTTTGAGATTTAGGTCATGATATGATATTGTGTCCACTTTTTGGACTTATCTGTTGTTTAGGGACTTTGAATATGGTCATGTTCCATGTATTGTTTCTATCAATCGTCAAGGTCAAGTTCGGTGAGGCATTGTGATGTTGTGTGCTCTTTTGACCATAAAGGTGAAGGTCACAAAGTCCTTTAAGGTTCTATGATATGTTGGGATTGTTTCTCCCTTGGTAAAAACATCAAATCCTCTATCTTAGAGGAAGGTATTTATACGTGTCTTTCCCTTCTATTGTTTCTCACCCAAAGAAACAAGGTGCGATGTGTGTGCATCTTCTGATCCCTTGTTTCAATGAAATGTCTGGTTTTGGTAAAGTGGGTTATGGAGTGTGTTATGTCTTGATAAACCCATCAGGGTATGCAGTGTAGTTGTTTGTGGCACCTAAAGAAGAAGTTCCATATAGGGGTTTCAACAGCCTAACTGCGTGGCCGATGATGCTTCAATATTTTGAGCTCCAGCCATAGGTCCCGGAGAGAAGCTGGCGCGTAGTCAGGGGAAACACCAGTGTTGTTTAAACACTTATACAAAGTCCTATCCTCAGTATGAATTATAGGAACAGTTTAAACCTATGGTTTCATCATCTTCCTTCTGTTATTCTCATTCGGTGGAAATAGGTAGAGGGCCTTGTACCCATGTCATCGCCTAATGTCTTTCCCTCCCACATTTGTTTCCATTGAGTCATTGGAGGATGGTTGGAAATTTGGCTAGAAAGTTTGAGCACACATTTTGTGCATGATTAGTAGTGTCAGTGTGTTAGGAAGCCACGTTCAAATAATGATCAGCATAGTTAGTGCATGGTTTCCCAAACCGTGCGGACTGACCCTGCACCCTTCCCAAATATTAAAAAAAATTGAGTCTTTTTGTGTCGGCCCATGCTGTTCAGTTAAGATGATTGGTTCTTGTGGTGGGAAGACCCACTGTGGGTATCATGTATATTATTTTGTATAATTCTAATTTATGTATACCCCTTGTACTAGGGAGTCTGTTTGGGCCTCCCCCTATTAGTGTCTTGATTCTGTCTCGGGAAAAAAAAAATTTAAGTTGTCTCTTATGGTGGGGAGCCCATTTGCGTCTCTTCATACGAGTAACTCATATTTTTCCTTGGTTTTGTATGGGAAGTAGGTATTATCATTTGGAGATATCTAACTACCTACATCTTACTTTGGTAAACATTGATATTGGAGAGTGACCAATGGTTTAGTTATATTAGGGAAAGTGTAACCATGTTCGATATTGTCGTTTATTTGGGTAATTTGATTGAGTGTTGTTCAGATTGGGTTTGAGGAGTTTTCATTTGGGATAAAGCCTGATTGTGATTGATTCTCTCTAGAATGTGGTGTAAGTCATGTTTTTGAGAGTATTCCTTCCTTCATTGATCACTGGAGGTGTTATGGCCTTTGGGGGAGAAACCTGGCAAGAGAGTACCTCTTGGTTTCTTAGTTGAGTTTGGTTGTTGCTTTGGCCTTACTGTGACTTTCCGGGGAGAAAAGTTTTCATGGTGGGGAGAATTGTCACATATATAGCTTATTTTAAATGTATTTTTATTTTACTTTCCATTAATTCTTTGTTTTGTGGGGTTTCCAAAGTTTTTATTGAGAATATGTGAGTTTTCATGAATTTGGCCAAACCGTGAGCCCAATTCCAGATTTAAAAATAAATTTTGTTTCTTTTATAACGTATTCATTTTTTAATATTTTTTTACTCATTCCAACTCCTAAATGTACTCCCCTAATATATTAACACCACAATTAAAATTTGGAGTCTTTGGAAATGCATAACCAAGGTGTATATGGGTTTTTATTTAAGGGATTGGGCCTGCCCGAAAGCCCAATTCCAGTTTTAAAAATAAAATTTGAATAACTAATAACTTATTCATTTTTAATCCTTTGTCGGTTATTCCAAGCCCCAAACACGCCCCTTGAACCCAGACGCGCATCCCATATCCTCCCACCCTCTTTTGAGCTCATTTGCATCGCGGTTTAGGTCGAAAGTTCTGGATAACTCAAATTTCGGGCAGATTTATAAAGGTAATTTGTTTCATTCATAACTCCTTCAATTATTACTCTTTTTCCCCCATTCAAATTCCTAAATGATCTACCTTTTCTTGTTCGAACCGACCTTGAAGGTTTGAATATTTGTGAAATCATCTAATGGTATTTTGGGGGGCGATTTCTACAAGATATTTTAAGTAAGTTGTTCTCCTCCTTTCTTCTTTCAATTTGTTTATGGTTACATCCAATTTAGTTAGGGATTCTTCCATTATAATTGCGGTTCCTAATGTCCAGGAAGTAGGGTTTAAAATTTAAGGTTTTATATTGTGTTTGATGGTCTGAAATTCTGGTTTTAGGTCTGGTTTATCTTTCTTGAGGTGCGGCGGTGGTGCGTTTGAGTTTTCGTACAAAGGATTCAAGGGTTTCCTTGGTTTTGGTAGGTGATTCCATTGTGTATGAAATCTTTGTGAATTGGATACTGTTTTTATGGTATTTTCATGCTTATTAAATTTTATTATTTTTGAAAAATATAGTTTTAGTGGTGTTTGTATTTAAAATGAATCCTAAAGGCCAATTTCATGTGAAATTGGGGGTTTTTCATAGAAATGTATTATTAGTTTAATTGGGGCTACCCTATAAGTAACTAGTTGATTTTATTAAATTATAATAGGGATAAAAATACTGTTTTTAATGATTGTCCCTTGTGTTTGTTTCTGAAAAATCTGGTTTTAATGGTGTTTGTGAACCACATGAAATTCTAAGAGTTGTGTTGTGTAAAAATGAAGACTTTGCAATGATGTCGTTTCTTGAACTATATAGGGTTGCCCTAAAAATGATTTTGTGTTTTAACTGAAATGTAGTAGGATCTCCTTTATGTTTTGGAAACTTAAATATGTCACATAGTATGCAAGTGAGGTTTATAAGGTGTTTTGTGTCCGAAACACTACGAGATTTTGAGGAATTGTTTTATGAAAAATCTAAGTGTTTTGTTGCGTGTTTTAAGTGGTATAAAATTTGAAAGCTACTGTATTGGTTGTGATTGACCAGTAATGGTGTTTTATATGAAAATTTATTTATGTTGCATGCTAAAATTGATTGAGCACAAAAGGGGAAGCCCTGGATCCTAGGTGGGGCGGATTTTTACTAGTACGGCTAGTGGACCGGATGGGTTTTGTCCCTGTTTCACTTAGAATTTGGATAACGAAAACTCTAACAAAACTATGTGGATGATTATTGGGGACCACTAGGTTATGGGTGTATTCCCTACTAGTGGCTCGTGCACGAGAAAGGATTTTTCTATGGTTACTTTACACCGAGGTACGAGGTACATAGGTCCCAAGACAACCTAGTGCCTAGGGGTGTTCCCAATGTTGTTGCTCATTGGATTTGTAGTATCTACCCATGTATTAGGGTGTGTTTTGAAGTAAATTACAGTATCTAACATTTCTATTTTAATGTGTTAGTATTCTAAAAATTTTGGATTGAAAACTATTTTCAATTAGAGGTTTCATTTCTTGAAATTTGAACTCTACTTTTCCTTGCGTTTGAAAACTGCTTGCTTTTTCACATTGTATTTCTTACTCTCTGGAATCATTGGGTGGTATCCTACTGGGCTTAGGCTCACACCCTACTTACACCCCTTGGGTGTAAGTAGACTTGGTTATGTTTGATTCAGGTAAAGGAAAGGATAAGGGTGATGGCGGTTCATGGTGTTAGTTCCCATTCTTGGTGCGGAGTTGTGGAGATAGCTTGGGGGCAAGGACCCCTAGTCGTGTGGAGTCCTTGGGGCTGTCTTAATGCTATAATTTTTTTAATTTGGACCACTTGTATTGTCTTTAAACCAATGTACTCAGTTCTGGTTTTTTTTACTTAAGTCTTGTTTGGCTCAAAAATTTCAGATTTATATTATGGATTGTTTTTAATGTTTTATGCTTTCATACTCGGGTAAATCGTTCCCAAACCTAAATTAATGATACCCGGGCACTTGTGCCAGCCCGTGGGGATAGGGAACGCCCTTCGGGTCATGTCACGAGCTGGGTTTGGTGCTGGTTTTGGCGGTGACCAGATTCGGTTCGTGACAATATATGATATCATAACAATAAATATGAATCTTTAATAAGTCAATGACATTATTTAAATTATTATACAGGAGGTTTGGATACGTACGAAGCATATTGGACCTAAGGTAAGGGACAAATTTTCCAATCTCATTTTTATCCGAGATTGTTTATTCGTAAGTATTCTCTGAGGATATATTTATCATCCATGTCCCTATTTTTTAAGAATTATTTCATGAATTTTTATAGTCCTCTTTACCCATTTTTAAATTTTACTACATGGTATGTAAGGAATATTTCTTTTGTTTACGTTACGATGTACTTTTTTGACTTTTCCGGCAAAAGTATGAGAAGAATGTTTTTTTCAGGTTATACGGCATGAAATGATTTTTGTGGTTTTATAAAGCCTTATTTTCATGAAGCTTCCTCCAAAATATTTCATTACTATTTTCAAAAAAATATCATTCTTTTATAATTTCATGACATTTTGTGAAAAGAAAATTATTTTGAAGAAGAACGTATATTTTCCTCAAAAAATAATTTCATGTGATTTATCAAAACCATTTTCCATCTAAGATAAAATTGTTTCATATGATTCTCTATGATTTTCATGGTTTCACTTATCTTATGATGAAATTATATCCATTTTTTATATGGATTATGTGATGATGGGATGATGTTTATGAAACCCATTTTATTCTTTTGGTTATGATGAATGTTTTAAGTTTATTTTGTTGCACAAGTAAGAATTATTTCATTATGAGATGGGTGGGATTTGTATCTACCTCCAATGCATTGGTTAAAGATTTATATCTCAGGAGATAGACATGGATTGAATGAAAAGAAAATCTGGTTCAGTAATACAGGGCTGGAATGACAAGTAAACCCGGTTCAATAAGGGACTTTTTCCACTAAGATGGTCTTGGAGGCAATGCCATGGCTACTATAGAAATCCTTAAATGTGCTTAATTGATTACAATATTACATGTTTTCTTCCCATTATAGTTTATCATGATTAATGTTCCTTTATGATCTATGCCTTATGTACTGCCATGTTTTATGTCATTTCCCAAGATTATGATGTTTAAACATTATTTTCATGTTTTTAAGTTCAAATGTATATGATTTGTTTTATTTTATCCATGCTTACCCTTACTCAGCATTTGATCTCACCCTTTATGTGTTTTATTTTTTCCCCAGGACTTAAATAAAGGTTTTAGGTAAGAAAACCAAAAGGGGAATATCTTTATGGGAGATTTTGAAGATCTTTCACCACGATTAGAAGATTACGTTTCGAGTTTCCAAAGACACTAAACTATTATGATGCTTTAGTTTTGGTTTTTGTTATGTATTATGTATTCTGCAAAAGTAATGTAATATCCATGTACAACAAGCTTCGGGTCTCTACAGATTTCCCACTTTATCACCTAATCGAAAACATGTTGGGAGTTCTCTAATTGGATTTGAATTCATCTATTCATCAAATTAGATCATCTCGCACATCATATCCATAAATATATACACTAATACACTATTAATCATTAGGTTTTCCCATTCACATCCATTAATTCTCACTTGGATCTTTTTCCATCTTCATTGAATTTGATGAAGCCAATACATGCATCAAACGGGGAAGTGACATGTCCTTTTCATTTTCTGAGTGTTGTGGTATGCTACTAATATCACAAAACCATGATTGCGAAAAGATGAACCAAAATAATATATGCATTATAAACTTGGTAACATAATATCATCCTCTCCCAATGGCCTCTCAAGCTCTAAAAAATTATCAATAAACTCCAATGGTACCCTAGGATCTAATGATATCTCAAAATTTCCCAATTAAATATCAATATTGAACATAGTATATGAAAACTCCAATAGATACCAAAGCCTCAAATGTAACTCAATATTTACCAAATTTACCTGAACTACTATAACACCACAAATTAGTTTCACTATATAAACTTAAAAGCCTCATATTAGGTTACAAGAACCCATTTAGTGGGAAAATTCATGATATGAAGGATGCTATAATTTAATCTAAAAAGAATTTAGAAAACTGTCAATTTTTTAGGATATTTATAATTTTTTTAACTAATATAGTAATTAGTATTAGAATTTACATGTGCAATTTAATTATTGAGATAGAGGAAACTGAAGCAATATTCTCACATATATTAATATTTTCTATTTAAAATGAATCTCTAAGAATATTGATGGGATAAATAATGAATTAAAAATTCTTGGATACTAATTATAAATAAATATAAACATTGAGATTTTCTAATAAAATGAAAAATTTAGAGGGAAACTACCAGTGGCTAGAAATTCATCGATAGGAATAACCAGATCCATTAACACAATTGATTCCACATCCCTATTGTCTATACCCTAAACTTCACCCTAATAATATTCTATTCACTCTTACCAATTTTCTATCACGTAAACATCTTCAATAATCAATTTCAAATCATCTATTCTATAATATTTCATCCAACTTCTCAAACTACTTTATCAACATAAACAAAGGGATGTAAATATTCCCCATTGAGGAGTGGAGGCTAAGCACATCCATTGGAGATATTTACGTTATCTCATAATTTTATTTTTATATAACATTTTATTGTAAAAAATGGGGGGGGGTGATGGGAGTGTTGTTTTATTCATGATGTATGATAATTTAAACATTGAATTTTTTGTTTATTAAATATTTTATAATGATATAGACAAAAATTAGTTTAATACTAAAATCATAAATCAACTCATTATCACTATATCCTAATTAATTAAAATTCATTGTGGTGTAGTGGAAAACTAGACATAAAATAGTTGTAATGAATCACAACTCAAGAGGGAAAATTGAAAACTTATAGGGACTCTTTTATTTATGATTAAGTCCTTGGATACCTTAGGGAGGAAATTTAATTAATTTTTGATGTTTGTAATGATATTTCCATTGAAAATTCACTTATGGTGAAACATGTGATTGACGACTACCTGGAAATCCCACATAACATGAATTGAAAAAAGTCTCCAATGACTTTTTATAATTCCTTCCAATTCCCACTAATTCACACTATCAAAAATTAAATTAATAAATAATAAAAAAACAATCAAATTATTGGATTATCAAACACACAATCTGTATTAAATTTGAAATTTATTTTCATTATACTTAAGTATTTTAGTGGATTAATAGAAGTACTATCCATATGGAGTTGACCAGATTAATCACTCGATTTTATACCACATTTATTCAGTATAATGTATCTTTGATATTTTTATTATTATTTATTTCTAGGATACAATGGGTATATTATACCCAATGTTGATCATAAACCCCCAACACAAGATGACATATTTCTTAAATGAGGTGGCAAGATCGAGGTTTGTGACAATCTAGATTGGGTTGGGAAATCAATGATGAGGAATTATAATAGTATTTGTGAATTATTATTTTTTAATATTATTTCATTTCATAGAAGATGGGTATATTGTTGTAAAATATTAGTATATACTTTGAGATTATGCTTCAAAATACCTGCATGCTGAAATCCCATGTTTATATAGTATTGATATTATGTTAATTAGTTTTTTACTATTAAAATTACGTTTTTATGACTATATGATACTATATCTATTCATTAACAATTTTATCATGGATGATGGTGAAAATACGTTTGAATACATACATCATTCTCAACATATAGTTCACATGAAAAGTTCAATATTTATATTGATTGAAGAATAGTTTTTAAAGGAATGTTATTTTCTAGAAACCTTTTTTAGAGGAGAATACATTTTGGAAATTTTTCTGGTTAATTAAAACTTAATGATAATTTTTTTTTTATTTTTTTATTAATAACTTTTTAGGGGTATTTTAATTAACATAATCCATTGGTACATGTATTATTCCTTTTTTCTAGGATATTAAAATATTTTGATTATGCTTATATGTTATAATGATATCCATATTGTGGGTATGTTTGGGCATTAGATAACATAAATATGTTTTTGTAGGGAAACTTTATTCAATGGATATAGGTTCTTATAGGAATAAGATTACTTTTTTGTTTTTATACCTATTATAAAATTGACATTGAATGATAATTTACTATTGATAGTGGGTTATATAATTATAGAAGATGTGATTTAGGTTTTTTATAGGTAAGGATAGAGGGAATACTAATTTAAGTGGTTAATTTATTAATATTTGGTATGTAGACTAGATATTTCTCTTTTTTATATAAGAAAGTGATATTTTTGTGTGGTATGTAGGATCTTATGAATTATGTTTCTCATAGGAAACCAATATGATTTGTTTTCAATTAAAAAATATCATAATCTTATTGAGTAAAGATGGAATTGGATTGCAGGATAATTTCATAAATAGATCGGCCCAATATTTATATGTTCATAAAAAAATTCATTTGTGGTAGTGTCTTCTTTGTAGGACAAATTATGATCAACACTCTTCATAGGATCATTGATAAAATATCATGTATCTCACTCTTTTAGTTGATTTTCATGTGGATATTCCATTCATATAAACTATATTGATTTTAATTGTATATTTGGAAAATAGATTTATGAAAGGATAAGTTATTGTTTATCAATATATAAATGAATTTTAATTATATTTTTACCCGGGTTTTGGTTGTAATGTTGGTCCTAGAATGAAAAAAATGTAAAGATCATTTTTCTACTATTTTAATTGACTCGTACACATTTAGAGATAATGTTATAGTTAAAAAATGGGAAATTTTATTTTGAAAAATAAAAATTCCGGAACGATCTTGGCTTAAAATAGAACGATAATAATAAACATAAATAAAATGAAATTCTTTATTTTATGAGGGATTATTATGAGATATTTTATATCCTTTGATCTGTTGAAAGGGTTATAGAAATATATAATAATCATCCTCCCTAGAGAAAGACTTTTCGGCACTGAAAATACTATAGATTATGAAAATATAGAGTTTTATAAATTTACATGAATAATAACTTGTCAATAAACTATAGAATATACCTATTCCTATTACATTTCCCATACCCAAATCCTTATTTTTCAAAAGCGTTAGTGACTCTATTACCTTCTATATAGATTTGAGAAAAAAATAAATATACAATGTGCTATATGTATTCACAAGGGGGATGATATATTCAAATTGATAGTCTAAATAATCAAATATGATTCCATATAAAGCCATAGTCCACAGTAATTTTTGAATCTCACAATTTTCACATCCCATATCCCTACTTCCATTTTAGAATCAAAAGCGATAACAATTACACAACCTTTAGAGAAGAATGAGTGTTCTGAATGTTTAAATACCCTAAATATTTCAATACATCAAAAAGGTAAACAATTTTCCTATTGCTATATCCATATAGATCATTATGCAACACGTAATATAAATTTTACAAATAGAAAGAATCTATCCATTGTAAATTTCACACTGCCCACAAATACCGAACCCATTGTTAATGATAACTCCTAAACAATGTTACCATCTAAGAAAATATTTAATTTTTATTCCACCCTAATATACATAAGAATACTACACACAATTATATTTTTATAAATTACATGCCCATCAATTTTTTTAGAGTTTCTATTCCATAAAATAGGATGTATAACATTGGATATCTCTTTCAGTAGTATGTTACTCATCTATAAAGAAACCTATATGCTATAGTTGGTAGTTAGGGAGATATATCTGGTTTTATTGAGAGGATAAAATTTGAATAGATTGTAAATAATTATCCATATGGATTTAAAAAATTGATAGTGAATGAAAATTTGATCAATTTTATCCTATCCAGATCTACAGGCATTGCAGATAGAGTAAAGATTCATAGAAATGTTCATTAGAGATTCCTCTATGTGGAGTTTATTGTACACAAATCTAAAAATTAGAGTACACAAAGAGTGATAAACCCATTAATTTCAAAAATATATTCATGAAGGAAATCATTCTAATATGGAATCCAATATTGAAATTATAAATCAACTTATAGGTGAGACTTTCAAGCCTCACCCACTCCTAGAATAAGGTATCTTATTCAAGAATGAGGTGATGTTTGTTAATAAAGTCCTTGAAAGGTTAAGGTAGTTTCTCAATAAAGGAGCCAATTTTATCCATAATTCTCAAATTAGGATCCAAAATATTCTCTTCAAATCCACTAATTAGAGCAGAACCCACCAAGTTATATTTCTAGATTTTGAGGTTTGAAGTGAGGCTGACCAACTGTTTCTACTCTTCATCACATTTTTGTTGTATATTTAGATACCACACCAAATATATAGATGTTTTAAATTCATCTTACAATAATTATAAATATATAATAATATCTATTAAAAATGTTTTTATTTTGAGTTGTATTTGAGGAACCACCATAAGAAATATTTCTAAAGAGTCATTGAATACAGTAAGATTCTTAATACCCATGCCACCCAATTTTATAGGTTTATAGTAATTATTCCATTTAAACACCGTATAATCTATTTAGTATTTATTTTAAATATATATGATGTTCCAATGGAATTGGATAAGGGTTTTAATCATCGAACGATGCCATTTTTAATCTATAAAGGGAAAACATATTTGGTAGAACAATACATTTAGTAGAAAAATCATTCTAGAAAGGGAGAAATATTTCCATTTCTATGATATTAATTAAAATTTTACACAATTTCATATTCCCCTAAAGTAATAATCTTTTGGTATTCCTCAATACATGGCTATATAATATTTATTACACTCTATATTTTTAGTTTACTTTGTACATTGAGGTTTGGGATAAAGAAAATATAGGAATTATTCAAATTAATGTGTTGATTAGAGTTGCTATAGTAATTATTTATGAGATCCTATATATTCTCAATGTTCCTAAAAATACCTTAGTGGATAAAAATTAGATCACCAATAAAAAATGAGTGATGGTTCAATCAGACTTATCAATTCTTGAATTATTTTATATTTCTTTTTTCAGACATGAAAATAATTCATCTACATAGATAATACTCAACAATGTTTAAAATAATAAATGATATTGGATGTCCCTACCTAATTCACCAAGATAAAGAGTAATATCCTTAAATAGTTTCATTCACTAGAGAATATTTTCAAATTGATTTGAAAATAGTGAGAATAAATTTAGTGAAAAGAAACACTAAATAAAAACATAAGAAGGATCGTTGTCCTAAATTTATAATTAATTACATCAAAGGAATTCATGATGTCTATACTGAGATAAATGTATCCATTTATATTGGACTTCCTTATAAGATTAATATATTTAAATGTGTAACGAAGAAATTCTAGTATCTTCCTATAATAAAAAAAATATATTGATTGGGATTTACCACCATATTGATGATGATAGAATCCATCATGGAAATGATCTAACTACTGATCGTGTAGACTGAATTCACTAAATACAAATGCATAAATTATATATAGGAGTATTTAGCATTAGTATTATGTAAAATAACAGTAAATTGAATGGTTATTTGTTTTGGGAGAATTCTCTTACTGAATAAACTTAAAATAGTCTTTATAATATCATCCTATAAAATATCACAATGAACCTGAAAGAAAAAGTTGGCGAATCTATCAAGTCCAAGGGCACTAGCCAAATTTAGTGAAAAGATGAAATCCCATCCGTTTTCATATTTGGAATCCTAGGTATCATCATATTACCCAAATGATATACAACCTTATGGATACTATTCTTCAAATCAATAATTTCAACCCAGTAACCACTCATAATAATCTCTCGAAAGTAATGAAAAACATAATCTATGGTTCCTTCTTCCCAATTATAATCAGACTTACGTCTATCAAGTGGGTGACGGTTTTAGAATCATTTTTAAACTACTTGTAGTTATTTAATAAATAAATATTCTAGTAAAATTTTATGAGCTATTTGTTCCTCAAATTTTCCATCATAATTTTTTCATTCATAATGTTTCTTTCATACATCCTTAAAAAAATTTCAACCTCCCTATAATTATATCACATTCTAAACATTACATCATTACCATTTTAGGGAACCTCCTACTCCATTTCCATGGTCTCAATTTCCATATTAATAAAAATTAATACCTCTCGGATTCAGGATTAATGATTGGAATTTATGTTTCTCAATCTTCATGAAAAATGAAAATAGGCCATCAATGCATTTTGTACTAGCCTGATTATTAAAAGATCATATCCCTTATCCTTACACTCTGATTGTAGTGTTTGAATTAAATACATTACAATGTTATATGTGGGGAATTATATCCAATAATATTATAGAAAGATATTTCATGAATGAATGGATGATGACCCAAAGTATTTATCTTACATTATGGGATATCAATTCATAATGAGATTATATTACAATATTTGTGAATATAATAGGTTTTTAGAGTTATAAATTATATTTATCTCTTATGAGGAAATTATGTGTTAGTAGATTCCAATATTGTTTAATGATTTTAACACACTTTTATAGATATAAAATCTTATATGGGAAAACACACATGAATCTAGAAGCTGAATCGATTCAGGAGAATCAGAGTCAATTCCTTTATCTTATGTATACTCTAAATAGGGGATGGATATAAACTCAGTCATCCTTTTTATTTATGTTCTCCATTGGGGATGGATGTGATCAAGGTTCTCCACAAAATTTCACCATATATTCATTCTGCTATACTTTATGAAGTATGTAAGGTCGAGAGTTATTGTCATCGGGTAGGGACATGATGCATTGAATTGATTGCCTATATATTTAGTGTTACTAATTAATTATTTTATGGAACAAGTACTCACTGGACATATTGTTGAATATATTATGGACCCTATTGATGGAACCTAAATTAGTTTTATATTTAATCTTGTCACATCAATATTAGTGTATGTGTTGACATTATTTCAGATATAAATGAAGATAGAACAACATATGGTTCAAATGTGACACAACAACTATTATACAAGAATTTAAAATAGGTGATTCACATTTATCATGGATTTTGAAAACCTAATGGATATGATCATTAGAGTTTTTATCAAGAACAAACTATATCATCACTCATGTGTACTAGGAAGAAAACTACATCACCGATGCAATTGAAAATAGAGGGGTAAATTGTGAGAACATTACCAACTCAATTTTTCTACCTGGTGAATTTTCATATTTCTTTCAAATAGACTATTGTAAAATACCAACCACTATAATAATGTAAAATTATTATTATTTTCAATGAAACGAGAATAATAGAAAAAAATAATGCTTTATTTGGGATAATGTTAGTTAATCTTTGTGATTATTGGGGATGGAGGGGGGGTTGGAGACCTGAATTAATTGGGGATCATGATTTTAGTATTTCATCTCTTTCCATGTTTTTTTAATTCGGCATAAATTTTATAGAATATTGGATCAATGGTTTTTTCTTTTAATATATATTATATGTTACATTCAGGACTTATTATGTTATAACATGTTGTATATGATTATTTATTATGATGGTCAATAATTAAATGTAATTCCATTAGCATAATCTAATCATTGTTGATATGGAGGTAAAATGTATAGTGACCCCAACTTTTATTACATTACTATTACATAATTATAATGATAAAAACATAATTTCACATTAAATCACGAGAGTCATGACTTTACCCAATGCACTGGAGTGCTGTAAAATTCCGGGCGCACCCGTGACATTGTAACATTCATTTCGCGCTATATAATTTAGGGCACACCCGTCAAATCATAACATTATCATTTATCATGCATTATAAAATGAACATATATAAAAAATGATCATAAATAACCCTTCAAATGGAATTTGGTTCATCTCATAATAACACATTCATAATAAATGGGTTCCCAAAAGAATGAGGGAATAATATACAAGTCACGAGAACCCTCAAACATTGAATGATGTGTAAAAGGCATGTTCTTAAATGTAGTGTTCCTTTGAATGACATTTGGTTTGACATAAATACCAGTGGAAGACATATATATCCCAGAAGGGGATGGAAAATGATGAACAAAAGAGTTTTACGGAGTAACAATATGAAAAAGGAGTGAAAGAGGGAGAACCTGAAGATTGAATGTTGGGTTTGAGAATTCCCCATTACCTTATATCAGAATGATTACTTTGATTTAATGTCCTATATAATGACATTATATTAATTAATTTTAAATTCCATAACCTTTTATACATGAATATTGGCCGTTTTGGTTTCATTATGTTATTTTATGGGCCTTTTTATGAGTAATATAGTTTAAAAACATTGTTTGGGAATGTTGGTTTTTATGGTTTTCTTGAGCGTTTCACATGTATTCATGAATTAAAGTTTGTTTAGAACACAGATGAAATTATAGAAAATATATTCCATGTTATTAATTATATTATAGAAGTTAAAGTGATCTTATAATGAATTAAATTTAATTCCTTGGTGATGAATCATTAGATAAAAATTAAATGATGATTCTTTGAGTTAATTTGTGCGGTTTTTTGACCACACCGAACTTGTTTTGATTAATAATTTAGTAATATGTACATAAGTTAGTTCTAGAACATTAAATAAGAATTAATAAATATAAAATATTCTGGATCAACCACAAAAATGGTTTAATGAGAAGATCTAAAGGTAGAAATGAAAAAAAAACATTTCATTCTTGAAGGTGATAGATTAACACTTCGCGAACAACGTTTTCTTTTATAAAATAAAAGGATGAGGAGAAGGGGTTTGGATGGAATAATATCCCATTATTATCATAAAATTTAATTATATATAAGATACTAGAGTTACCATACAATTTGTACAATGATAGGTGGCAGTAGAGTGAGAATATAACTTGAAATTGAAAGGGAATTAAAGGAGAAGAGGGATAGAAATTACCTCTTGAATCCTCCTCTTGAGATATTCATTATGGTTCCTAGACTTTATATTTTGATGAGAATATAATCACTTGGATGTGGGTGAGTGTCTATGGAAGATTCTTGGGAAATGTTTAGAGAAGGCATCTCGCCTAAGAGGTGTGAGGAAATGAGGGTGTGAAGGGTGATATTTATAGTGGAGGGGAGATGAGATTTCATAATATAAAATCCATTAATTTATTATTTCTCCATTGGACAAGGAATAGTGATTAATCCATGAAAAAGAATAATAATTTTATAATTTGATCCCAAAACACCTAAGATTACATCAGTATAAAATCATACATGACTCTATAATTAGCTTATTCGGCTTATTTGGTAAATTATTGTATTTAACTATTCATCAAAAACTCAAGTATTTCAGAAGTATCCAAAAAATTCACCCCTATCATTTTTTGATGTGTAGAATCCAAAAATGATGTCTATTTTTCAAAAATAAATTTATATATATGATGAATTTAATATTTAATTAAATTCACAATTTACTCAAAAAAACTGATTTTCAAAATTAAAACTGATTTTATAATGCATTAAAAAATTACTTGAGGTGTTATAAAAATATCTTAAATCTAGAAGACATAGATTTGTTAATTTATGAATTTTTTTTAATAAAATACAATTTATTTTTTAATTAATTAATTAATTATTATTAATAATTTATGGATTACAAAAACACTATAGGTTATAAGATGCACAAAATTTATTTAATTATTCATGGGTAAGGTTACTATTATTTTGGGAAATTTTCTATTCATAAGGGTAGGTTTATATTCATAAGGGTACATTACTATTCACCAAAAATTATTTTTGTTTTATTAGACTCCAAAAAACATCTTGAACACAACAGTGTGTGTCAGATTTTTGAAATTCCAGACACAGAAGTGACAAACATATGTTTAAAGGTAAATTAACACTTATTAGTTCATTATGTTGTGTTTTCATGTGATTTTGTGACTTATTTTTTAGAATTTAATTTCCATTGAAAACTTTGGGTCATAACATTCCTCCCCTCTTATGAAGTTTCACCCTCGTAATTTTGTTTTACACAAATAGGTGAGGGTACTTGTCCTTTATCACCTCCTCCTGTTCCCATGTAGCTTCTTCAAACTTATGGTTCCTACACAACACTTTGACAAGGTTGGTTGTGTTGTTTCATAGAAACTTATCTCTACGGTCTTGAATTTTGACTGGATGCTCCTCATAAGAGAGATCATCTTCTAGCTGTACCACCTCTGAGTTCTGTACGTGTGAGAGATCAAGTATGTACTTTCTCATGAATGATACGTGAAACAATTCATGACCATGATCCATATTCGATGGAAGTGAAAGCCAATATTCTACAACTCCTATGCAGTCAAGTATCTCAAAGGTGCCAATGATCCTTGGTCATATCTTCCCTTTCCTTCCAAACCGCATGACTCTCTTCCATGGTGATATTCAAAGGAAGAATTTATATCCAACATCAAACTCCACGTCCCTTAGACAATTTTCAGTGCATCTTGTTTTCTGACACTTTGCAGCTTTGAGGTGTTTTTGGATGACTTGATCCTTTTAATTCATCTCTTACACAAGATTGGGTCAACATTTCATTCTTTCTCCAACTTCATCCCAAGAGGTTGGAGTTATGCATTGCTTTCTGTACAATGATTCATATGGATCCATCTGAATACTCAGTTGTATGCTATTGTTTTATGAGAACTGAACTAATGGGAGATGCTGATCCCACCCCCTTTGAATTATTTAGAGCACTCTCTTAGCATATCTTCTAGCGTCTGAATAGTCTTTTCAGATTTACCACCATTTTGGGGGATATAAGTCATGCTGAAGTTTAATTCAGTACTCAAAGTATATTGGAGGCTCCTCTAGAATTTATATGTTAAACTTAGATCAAGATCATATACAATCGAGAGTGGAACTCCATGAAGTCTCACCACTTTCATTACATATATCTTTTCTAGTTTTTCAAACGAGTGGTCTTCCCAAATAGTGCTAAAATGGGCAGTCTTGGGGATTCAGTCAACCACAACACATATTGCATTATTTTCCTTCGATATCTTCAAGTGACCCATGACAAAGTCCATAGTAACATTTTCCCATTTCCACATGGGTATAGGCACTGACCACATCAAAACTTTGGACTTTTGTCGCTCTGCTTAAACTTATTGACATACCATGCACTTTGAGATATATTATGCGGTGTCCTTTTTCAAGTTATCCAACCATAAGTGTTCTCAAAGATCACGATACATTTTGGAACTCAACGGATGTATAGACAATGTTGAGCTATGTGTATTGTCCAATAGGTCCTTTATCTTGAGTGATTAAGGCACACCAAGCCGTATTCCAACATGAATCACACCATCATCGTCGATATAGAACACTTGCATCTTCTATTCCTTTACTGCATTCACCCTCTTTTGTATCTCCACATCACCCCTTTGGGCTTCCTTAATATTCTCTTGGATGGATTGTTGTGCAATAATTTGGGAAAGGTAGGATGCATCCCCAACCCTTATGATTTCTAAATCCATCCTTTTCATATCCAAGAAGATTGGGTCTTTCTCAATCTGTAACATGGATAGAGTAGCAGGTTCTTTTCTTACTTAGAGGACCAACTACCTTGTTATCTTTTACAGGATGATAGTGAATAAAGAAATCATAATCCTTGATTAGATCTTACAATATTATTTGACACATGTTGAGCTCCTTTTGTGTGAATATATAATTTAGGCTCTTGTAGTCAGTTTATATGTCACACTTCTCACCATAAAGGTAGTACCGCCAGATTTTCAAGGAAAAAATCACAGACTCCAGCTCTAGATCATGCAATGGGTAGTTCTGCTCATGGATCATCAATAGCCGTGAGGCGTAGGCTATCACATTATCATTTTTCATGAGTACACAACCCAAGCCTTTCTTTCCAGCATCACTGTACATCAGAAAAAATTCTTTACTTTTTGGTAGTGTGGGTACAAGTGCAATGATCATACTTCTCTTTAGCTCCTTGAAGATTTACTCACATTATTCCCTCTAGACATACTTTACCCCTTTCCTTGTAATCTTAGTTAGTGGGATTGACAATCGTGATAAGTTTCTCACAAAACATCAGTAGTACCCAGCTAATCCATGAAAACTATAGATTTATGTGACACAAGAGGGCATGTTCCATTCTTAAATCACCTTTGTTTTTGAAGGATCTATATAAATTCCATCACTTGTGATCACATGTCCCAAGAAAGTGACTTTCTTTATCCAAAAGTCACACTTTCTGAACTTGTTGTACAAATTCTCCTTTTTTAATGTCGCTAACACAATTCTTAGATGTTCTTCATCTTCCTATTTTCTCATGGAGTATATGAGAATATCATCAATTAAAAATACCAAAAAATTTTCTAGGTAATTTCTAATGACTCTATTCATCACATCCATAAAGATTTCAGGGGAATTAGTAAGTCCAAAGGGCACAACTAGAAACTTAAAGTGCCCATACCATGTATGGAAGGCAGTCTTCTGAATATCATCCTTCTTCACCTTTAGTTGATAACATCCAGAATGAAGATCCACCTTTGAGAAGTATTGAACTCCACTTAACTGGTCGAACAAGGAATCAATCTTTGGAAGAGGATACTTGTTATTTATGATGATCTTATTGAGTTCCTGATAATTGATACACAACCACATTGTTCCATCCCTCTTCTTTAAAAAGAGCACTGGTGCACACCAAGGTGATGCACTAGGTCATTTGAACACCTTGTCCAGATGCTCTTGCAGCTGCTTCTTTAACTCCTCCAGTTTGATAGGAGCCATCCTATCAGGACACTTTGAGATAGGAGTAGCTCCGTGTATGAATTCAATTGAGAACTCTAACTCACAATCTGGGGGAATTCCGAGTAACTTTTTAGGAAATAAATCACCGTATTCCCCCACGATGGGCATTTCAGTAAGGTTGGAATGTTTTTTAACCCAACCATTTGTGAGAGTTATGCTTCTTCATAGAGAATCAACACCCACACCATTGAAGGATTTTTCAAAGGAGATTGAGGATCTTACTTGCATTTATAGATGAGCATGGGATGGTTCCGAATATGAAAAGATATTTCCTTTTACTGACTGTTGGTATGTTCTCTATATAACAAGAGCCAATCCATTCCCACTATAGTGTTTAATTCCACCAATGGAAGTATTACAATATTCATTGGAAGATTCTTTCTACATACACCAATAAGATATGATTCGAACACTTGGGTTAGAATGATTGTATTACTTAGTGTTCTTATAGATATATCTACTTCATAGTTTCAGGGCTTCGATTCAATAGTTCTAGAAAACTTTCTAGATATCAAGGAATGCATAGAATGAAAATCAAATAATACTATTTCAATTATTGGGTGAATATTAAGTGTACCTTTTACGACCTCATTATCTTGCTGCACTTCTGTAGTAGTTATGGCATAATCCTTCCCTTGTTCCATTGCATTTGGTAGTTGTTGACGCTGATTACCCTCGAGTAATCGAGGTTTATTGCACTAGCTTGCATAGTGCCCTAGCTCCCTACAGTTGTAGCATTGAACCCTGGATGGATCTCTCCTTTCATCGGCTACATTCTCCTTAATTTTCATGTTTTTTAAAAACTCTTGAGCATGGTGTCCTCCTTTCCCACACATGAAGCACTTCCCCATCCCTTTGAGGCAATTCCCATGGTGCAACTTACCACATTTTTGGCATGTGGGTCGTCGAGTTTTCATTCCACCGTTGTCATTAGATCGTCAAGCATGAAACTCCATCTTTATTTTCTTATCCCCATAGTCATGGGAAAATTATATAAACTCGATCTACACATTGAGAGCACACAGAACAACTACATTGTAACCACAAATATCTCTAATTTCATGAACCTTTCAATTGTGTGGTTTTAATCCACTAAATAATCTATCAATTTTCTATCATTGTTGATAACAAAACCCAAAGCATACTACAAAGACTTGTGAAATTTTCTTCATAGGTCGTGAAAGATTCTAATTCATTTTTCATGAGCACTATGAATTCCCTCTTTCTATTTGTGTGAAGAGTTTGTGGAAAATATTTATTTAGAAACCTGACCTTAAAGTCTTTGTATTTCATCTCTTGAATTTTCTCACTTGGATTGGTGTTATTAATCAAAGCCCACCATTGATTAGCATCTATATCTAGATGATAAACAGCTAGTCACCTTCTCCATCTTAGAACTGTGAAGCACAAAAATATCTTCTCCATGGAGTTGACCCACTACTCTGTAACTTGTGGATGAGAAGATCCACAAAACGTCAGTAGTAATTTCCTCATAAAAAATTCGACAGCCAGTTTCTCCCACTTTGGTGAAGGTGTAAATTCCCCATTATTATGGTTATTGTTCATAACCAGAGATAGTTAGGTAATCATCTTCATGATGTTCTGAACTCTACTCCCCATATCATTGGGGATGTCGTTTAGGCAATCATTGCATTGGCCCTCGCACGAGTCGTTGGCCGGGTTTTTCCTGGTTACCAGCATTTTCTAAAATAGAGAAGGTTAGAATAAAACATAAATCAACAATTCATGAAAATTTATTCATTTTAACAATTTTTTCTAAAATAATAACTTATGGGATCCCTATGTAAATATTACTGTGTGAATATTTTTACTAAGTCTAATGCTATAGGTTTTCTCTGGGGTTCACTAATCCTAATTCCCAAATTAACTAAACCATTCCTCTGATACCAACTATAGAGGCATAACCTTTTCTTAAATTACTATGAAATAATTTTAAATATAAAAAAAATAATAGTAATACACATATAGGATCCAATTGATTAGTGTTTTGGGAAAATTGGGACCGTATATAACAATTTAAAACATTGAGCAAAAACACATTTTTCTGTTTCTTCTTCTCTCGCTTCTTATTGGAAATTGACCCTTACTTAGTACATGTTGTCACATGAGGATATAAATCAAAAGGGGTGAGATAATATCCTAATAATAGGATATATAATAACAATATAAAAATGGGTTAACATAACCATAACATAGGAAAAGGATCACGAACATAAGAGGAAGCATTAATAAGAGACTTGAAATATGGAAATGCATAAATATGAAACATCTTGTATTATTGGTTAAATACCACACATAATTATGAAAAAATATAGAATCTTTTTTACACATAATTTCACATAAAATCATGAGATTCATCACATTACCTAATGAATTAGAGTGCTGTATAATTCTGGGTGAACCCGTTGCTTCAAAAAATTATATTTTATCATGCATGCTTTAATGAAAATATATCAAAAAATGAAATTAAATAACCAATGAAAAAGAATGGGTTTCATCTCATAAGAACACAGTCATAAAAATTGGGTCCCAAAAAATAATGAAGTGATAACATACAATTTACAAGAACCGTCATCCTTGAATTAGAAGTAAAAGGCGTGTTCTTAAAAGAAGAGTTCTTTTAGAAAACATTTGGTTTCACATAAATACCATTAAAAAACATTTATATCTCATAAAAGGAAAGAAAATGATGAAAAAAATATTTTTAAGGAGTAACCATATAAAAAATGAGTGAAAGAGGGAGAATCTGAAGGATGAAAGTTGGTTCGATAATTTCCCTTTACCTTATATCTGAAAGCTTCCTTCCCTTTAATGTCCTATATAATGGCATTATATTAATTAATTAGAAATTATAGAATCTTTTATAAATTAATAGGGGTTATTCTGGTTTTATTATGTTATTTAGGGCCTTTTGATGAGTTGTATAGGTTAAAAACATTGTTCCGAAATGTTCATTTTTGTGGTTTTCTTGAGCGTTCCACATGTATTATTGAATTGAAGTTTGTGTAGAACATGGATAAAAATAAATAACATTTATTTCATGTTATTAATGATATTATAGAAGATAAAATTGTCTTATAATGAATTACATTGTATTCCATGTGGATAAATCATTGGATAAAAATTAAATGATGATTGTTTGATTTATTTTGTGCTGTTTTTCGACCACAACGAACTTGTTTTGATTAATCATTTAGAAATATGTACATAATTTCGTTCTATAACATTAAATAGGAATTAATAAATATAAAATATTCTGGTTCAACCATAAAAATGGTTTCATTACCAGATCTCATGGTTGAAAAGAAAAAAGAAAACATGTCATTCTTGAAGGAGATAGATTAACACCTCACGAGAAACATTTTCATTTATAAAATAAACGGAAGAGGAGAAGGGGGTTGGATGGTATAATATACTCTTAGTATAATAAAATTAATGTATATATATGATACTAGAGTTACCATACCATTTGTACCATGATAGGTGGGGATATAATGAGAAAAGAACTTGAAAATGAAAGAGAATTAATGGAGAAGAGGGAGAGAAATTACCTCTTGAATCCACCTCTTGAGATCCTGCTTAAGGGGCCTAGGTGTGGCCTTTTGATGAGACCAGAAGCTCTTGGACGTGGGGGAGGGTATATGGAAGATTTTTGGTCAATTTTTAGAAAAGGATTGAAGCTTGAGAGGTGTGAGAAAATGAGGGTGTGAAGGGTGGTATTTATAGTGGAGGGGAGAGGGGATTTCTTAATATAAAATCCATTAATTTATTATTTACCCAAAACACCAGGAATAGTGAGTATTCCATGACCTAGAATATTAATTTTATAATCTGATCCCAAACCAAGTGGTCATACATCAGTAGAACATTATACATGTCTCTATAATTATCTTATTTAACTTATTTTGTAAATTATGTTATTTCACTATTCATAAAAATTCATGTATTTCAGAAAAATCCCAAAAATTCACCCCTACCATTTTTCAATGTGTAGAATTCAAAAAATATTTCAATTTTTCAAAAAATAACATGTAAATATGATTAATTAAATATTTAATTAAATCTACAATTTATATCAAAAAACAGTTTTTTAAAATTAAAACTGATTTTATAATGCTTTCAAAATTTACTTAAGGTCTTATAAAATTATCCAAATTCAATGAGACATATAATTTTTAATTTATGAACACTTTTTAAGAAAATACATTTTATTTTAATTTTATTAATTAATTATTCATAATTAATTATTTCTTACAAAATTACCATTGCCTAAAAGTTTCCCAAATTTCATTTAATTAGTCATGGATAATGATACTATTATTTTGGGAAATTTTCTATTAATAAGGTTAATATTACTATACATTAGAGTAGGTTACTATTCATAAGGGTATGTTAATATTCACCAATTTTTTTTTGTTTTATTATACACTATAAATCATCTTGAACACAACCGTGTATGTCAGATTTTTGAAATTCCCAACACAAAAGTGACAAACAGATGTTTAAAGGTAACACAGTTCTTAGTAGTTAATTTTGTTGTGTTTTCATGTGATTTTATGACATACTTATTGGAAGGGAATTTCCATTGAAAACTTTGGGTCCTTAAAGATTGGTTATTTAATTATTATTGATCTTGATTACATCAATGGTATTATATATGTAATTTTAATCACAATAAATTTCTATAAGAAAAAATACTTTTGATTAATATGAGGATCACTTTAGCTCAATGGTGGTTCATCTTGAGCCGAGAAACTTGGATCTATGAACTATAAAGGGTTGACTCTTTATTATTTAAATCATGTTTACAATATAATATTTAACCGCATCTACATCCTTGATCACATAATTTGGATGATAGCCTTTCATTTTTAAATAGTGGTCCTCATCTGGTACTATTTTAGATCTAAATATTAATTCATTGTATCAAATTAAAACACCATCTATATAATTACTTTGCCTAATTTGATGTCATTAGACTGCATTCCCAAGACCCAACTCATTTTTTTTACTTTACCATTTACATATTTTGTAGTTATTATTATATATGGTTGATTTATAATTTCCACTGTAGTATCATTATTTATGAATATATTTTAAATGGTAAAATTCATAGAATATATGTTTTATCAAAAGTTTATTTCAGTTCCCATCTAAAATGAGATCTTTATGATGTTATGCCAATAATCATAATGTATATACTATAGTATAAATCTTTCATTTTAATTATTCCAGGATAGTGATAATCTATGTGGTGGTGGGGGATCATAAGTATTGTGACTTCTTCTCATAAATTCCACTCTTGGTTATCACAAATTTATAAAATCTTAACTAGTGACCCAATAATTATAACAACTCTTGTGTTGGGTGTCATTGGATATTCCAATCTATAAGCCTATTTATTTTTCTACCAGGTTTAGATCATTTTTAATGTATGTCCTGAATCATATACATTAATAATATCAAATTTACATAATTTCCATTAACAAAATTTTTCACAACAAAAAATAATAATGTCTCCAATACTTATTTATGATAGATATACATTGCAAATAAGCTGTTTCAAGAAATCATGTTGTAACTGTGACTTTTTGTTATAAACCATTAAATATATAGAAATTATGAATTATTTTTAATGGTATATAGAAATTTAAAAACCCAACGATGGTAAAGGAAAGTGATGAATAATCTATCAATATATGTTTTGAGGTATAATATTTTGGATAACATTCCATAGAGAAAAATTCAGTATAAAATTAAGTGATAAATTTTCCATTAATAGTGATGTAATTTTCATCCCCACCAAATGCTCAAAAATTATTTGTGATGGGTATAACCATAAAAAATAAATAATAATAGTAATAAAATTTTACTAAAAACTAAAAACAAAACAAAAATAATATTTAAAAAATATATAGTAATTATTTTATATAATAATTCAATTTATAAATATTAAATTTATTTCATTAATTTTAATATTCTTTCTTAATTATTTTTAATTATAATTTATTTCTAAACAAAATTTATTTTAAATTTTTTTATCATACATAAAAAATATGAAATACAAAACAACAATAACAAATTAATAATAATTATAGAAAAAATAAAAAGGGAAATTATACCTTTATATGCGTAAAATAACTTTAACGCGAACACTATTTTACAAATTACAAACTCAAAAGATAAATAAAACGTGATTTTGAAATGTATAGTGATTATAAATATGGTAAACTATGTATTTATAATTAATTTATTTATGAAATAAAATTACAGTAGATGGGAATCCATTTCTATAAGACATCACATTATTATTATGCACATTTCCCAATATTAATTTGATGATAAATATTTAGCATGGATAACTAATCCATCATAATTGTTTTTAATTATTTGAATTTATAAATATATATTAGGATATTTATTTGCGGTGATTTGTTGAATATTCAATAAATAATGATATATTTTTAGTTATTTTGGAAAATATTAAATAGTCACAATTGAGAGCATCTTATTACAAATAATAATGGTGGATAATTTTGTATCTCAAAATACTTATAAATATCAATTTCTTTCTAATAGATAAAAAATCATTCACTATTGGGTTATTAGTGAGAAAAATATCCATCACTAAAGATACTTTCATTTTAATTATGTTTACGTAGCATATTGATGGAATACATACATAGAGTTATTGGGATGAATAAGTATTTTTTTATAAAAAATTGTTATAGAACATATCTATATATAGTGGATAAGTCATCCAAAACAAAAAGATATTATAAAATGATTTATTTTTGAAAAATCCATTATCCTTTAAAAATAAACATTCTTAAATAACTAATTATCCTATATAATTTGATGCATAATAAAAACTATAATAATATGTATTTGTGGTTTATGTTAGGTGTATCAATAGTTATATGACATTAATTAAAGGATCAAGATGGAATGTTTCCATTCCATCTATTTGAGAGAGACATCACTTACTCTTTAACTCAAGTAATAGTGATTGTATTAAATCCACTATCATAGTAGATATGAGAAAATATTTTTAATATATTTAAATAAATATATATCAAGATTTAATTGGGGGTGATAAAATGTATGGATTATAATTGATGAGATATCTATTAAAAAATAGATTATTTTATAGATTTTTTGACATTTGAAGGTTTTTATTCTATTGAATTATAATTATCTCTATATTGGACATAATGTGTTTTTTTATACAACTCTTAGTCTATGAGATTGACACAATATTGTGAAGATGAGTTCCTTGAGGGTCCCAAAAAAACAAAACCTAAAAGATCTACTAATTTAAGTGAAATTGAGATAGGTTATTTGCATGATGTATATTCTTCAAAGATGATGATAATAATATAGTTTCTCCCCCACTGTATATTCCCCATAGAAGATGGAAGTGAGACTAGTCCTCCAAATAATGCCATTACCAATTTATTCTTCTACACTTGCAGAATATATTAGGGTCTAGTGTTATAGAGTCTTAGTTAGAACACAATTGAATGAATTAATTACTTGTATGTTGTGATTAACTAGTTACATATTTTTTATACATATACTCAAATTATGTATTAAATAATATATTATATACCCCATTAGTGGTGGAATATTAGGTTTTATACTCAAAGCCTAAACATTATTTTTTTTGGATTTCATAAAGAATGTTTGATAGATAGGATAGAAAACAAGTTATACTGTTAATGTAATTAGAGTACCATGGTAGGGTTTTTTAGATGTGAGAATGAGGAGTGGCTTGAATTTTTTTTGTGGGGTATCATTATGTGTTTTAGATATTCTATTTACATTCTGTTAATGAAATTACAAGTGGGTGATTATTTTGATATTTGTTATTTATGAGTTATATGGGTTCGTTTTGTTATAGTATGTTTTATATGTTTATTTATGATGATGGTTAGGTCTTAGATAAAATTTCATTTGAGTACTCCGATTTTTATGGATATGAATGCAGTTAGTTAAGACATTATTATTTATTGTTTCAATATTGATTATATAGTCTCCCTTATATTGTTAATTGTACCAAAATGAAAAGCAAAAGTTTTTGGTATCTGAGGAGGCACACATGAGGCCAGTGGTGCTCCGTCTCACACCGAGAAACTCAGGTTGGGGAAATACAATGATTTTCATATATTTATGATAGGTCAATTTTGTTAGATTATAATTAACTATTAAAAATCAAGGATTGATTGTGTTTATTGATAAATTTTTTTAGTAATAGTTGTTCTAATATATAATTATTTAGATCTACAAATTAATTCTATGTATTATATTAGAATGATTTTCATGCAACATATCGACGTGATTTGAAGTTGTTAGAGTTTTTACCCCAGACCTTACCCAAGATCATAATTTTAAATTTCCACATTATGAATATAGTATGATATATACATGAATTATAATTACCATGATAGTATCATTATTTCTATATATACTGTATTTGGAATAATACTTTGTTTTTATTTCATGTCAAAATACTATTGTAGTTCCCAACTATAATGGGAACCTGGTGATGAGATGAAAAAAATATTACAGAATTTATTATGTTTTATATTTTCCAACTATATGAGAAAAATTATATTTTAGGATTTGGTTTTTGGAGCATATAAAAATTGAGACATATATTTTTTTCCACTAGTGCTATTATGTATACGAGAACATGAGGGAAGGGCATCTAATACGAAACCACATATTTTTATTTTTAATGAATATTCATACCTATAAGAAAGTGTATTGATCTATAAACAAGAAACCATTATTTATATGTTTCATGAATAATATATATTCATAAAATAATATTTATACAACTTCAATCTATATAATCAATAAAAATAACTAGTAATTGTTATGTTAATAATTATTTTCCTTGGATATTCATTTTAAATAATTATTTTCATGAAATAAAATTTTAATTGTGATTTTTTATTATGAGCTGCCATAAATAATAACCATCATGTAGTATTTGTGGTAGTCCATCAGATTTCAAAAACCCACCAGTAATAACTAATTATGATTGGTAATCCATCACTATAGCTAATGATGTATAGTCTTCGTGATGGAATTTCGTCACTATAAATAATTTTATAAAACTACTTATGAGGGATTTTATTTTAATGGAAATAAAATTTCAATCACAAAAAACAAATATAAATTATTTTCCATGGGTATATCCCTAAAAAATTATCCAATAAAAAAGAATAAAAAAATTTAAAAACATAAGAAAAAAATATAAAAATATATTTTATGCAATCTGTTTATAAATAAATCATATAAAAATATTTTTTAAATATTATTAATTTTTATAATTATTTAATTATATTTATTATGTTTAATAATTAATACTAATTTATATAAATAATTTATTTACATTAATTCAAAAAAAAATTGACTTTGAATAAAAATAAGCTTTTATAATCTATTGGAAGTCTAAAACAATAATCAAAATTATGTTTTAAATAAATAAAAAATTAAAAAAGGAAATATTAATTATAGAAGATTTAAAAATATGGACTTGAAAAATAATTTATAGATCTCAAATTCTGAAAACAGAGAAAACACAAATTGGTAAAGTATAATTATATGAATGTATATTACTTAAAGTATTTACAAGAAAATTAGTTACGATGAAAAATAGAAATTGGAAAGAATCCATTGCTATAAGTCATCACATAATTATTTTTCGTATTTTCTATTCATTGTTATGATGTATATTTACCAAGGAAGTATAATTATTTATAAATAATTCATTTTTTAATGTCTTTCAATAGTTATTAGCAGTTTTCATTTGAAATGAAATATTTTATTAGTTAAAAATATTGAGTTTTTTAGTTATTTACAAAGCTTCTTCAATTATAAATAATATTAGCTATCTCTTATAACTAATATTGAAAAATACTTTCCATGGAAAATTCCTTGTAAATGTTAATCTATTTGGATCATATACAAAATCCATGAAACACAGTTTATTATTGATAGAAATATCTATCATTAATGACACGTTGGTTTCTATTAGTCTCCCATTTCTTATGGTAGGAAATGTAAAAAAACATCATACGATATATGTGTCATCCATAAAATAACTTTTCACAAAATATAACTATATGGGACGTATAATTCATCTATTTCAAATAGTGTTGACAAAGGATTTATTGGCATCATATTTCTTATTTTTCATAAATAATATTTCATAAATTAATATTTTTCTATAATTTTCTATATATGTTTAAAAGTATAACAAAATATGTTTGTGGCCTAGTACCTTATATTGGGTGAGTTATTAAAGGTATGACATTGATTGGACGATCATGGTTGAATTTATCCCTTACAAGTACTATAAAAAGGTATCTCTACCCTTTGAATTAAATGGTACTGATTGAATTAATTACATGGGAATATTAAATGCAAGAAGGTCTATCTCAAAAGAAAATACATATCAAGCAAGAAAGAATAATGACATGAAGTACGCATAATACATGATAGGATAACAATACAATAACTGATTATATTAAACTGTTAGTGTCTATAGAAGGTTTTAATAGTTATAATAGGACATGATATATTAATATACACTACTCTTTGTCAATGGGTTTTATATAGTGATTTTGAGATAATTTCCTTGAGGGTAACACACAAAATGTATCCATAAGACCCACTGATAAAGAATAATCAATGTTTATGATAATTAGGGACCTAAGTGAAGAGGTTTTTATTTTTCAGAGCATGAAGGATAAAAAAATAAGTAATTTTATTCAACTATAATTTATTCAATCATATAATAATGTTAATTGAATTTATTTTTCAGGGTTTTTAAAAGTAATTTATGTATAAATATTTGACTATGAGAATTTTTTTTGACAAAATATTATTTATTCAATGCTTGAAAAATAAATATAGGAGTTAAAGAAAATATTTAATGGTTCTTATTTGATATCATGATATATGATGTATTAAAAGTGAGTGATTAAATGTGCAAGATACTTAAGAAAAGTAAAATTATTCATAAGTATAATTTTATGTTGTTCTTATGAATTCATATTCTCTACAGACTAAATTTAAATTAATGAGGGTTTTTACTTCAGTGTATAATAATATTTTGACCCCAGAATCAATATTTAATCGCCTTAAAAAAACTATCACATACTCCCAAACCATATCTCAAGGTTTTGAGGGAGAATTAAAAGAGAGGATCCTGTACAATCAGATTCATCATTCATGGATTGTATTTATCATGATTTAGAGATCATATGTGGTGGAAAAGAGATTCCATCATTATACCATAAATTGGTCATAAATCAATGAACCACACCTATTTAGAGAATGTGTGGTAAATCAATATGGACTATAGCTTTAGTTTTTTGATGATTCCTAGACCCTTGCTTTCAGACCTAGTACATAAAAATGATGTATATTATTTTTTATTTAAAAGTATCTGAAAAATATACATACATTTAAATTTGAGGATACATTCTAGTTTAGGATTCAGATGAAAAGTACCACCTTTACATGTTATCAAAGTTAGAATATTAAATAAAATATAAGTGATGAAACTTTTTTGATGATAATTCTTTATTAAGAAAAACACCAAAAAATCACTATATAAAACTGAAAACATTTTATAAAAACATAAAGTGAGAAAAATTACCCAGTAGGGGGTTTTTAAAAATCCAGTGAAAAAACTATCTGAAAATACTTACACATTTTAAAAAATAATTTTGAAAATAATATTATAAATATATCTTTTAAAATAACTTTTATTAATAATTTTAAAAATATATTTTGAAAACACTTTATAAATACTTTGAAAATAATTATAATTTTGAAAATACTTTTTATAATATAATATCTTTGTTAAAACTCTTTTGAAATCCTTTCGGAAAAATGATTTTAAAAATGCATTTGAAAATACATACATATTTTCAAAAAATATAAATAAACTATTTTGAAGGTACTTACACATTTGGAAATGAATTATAGCCTTTGAAAATAGTTACTCATTTGAAAAAATTATATTTATTTTGAAAATACTTACACATAAAAAAAAATTTAAAATAAACTAGTGGTTTTTCAGAAAATTCTAAGGAAGCTTTTGAAAACAAAAAAATAGGGCCACTTAAACATAGAAGGCCATTTTAGGACCACCCACTTCCTTAGGAATGAGTTAACTCAACATCCAATTCTTTGTTTAAAATTTATATGTCCCTATGTAAAAACTTTTTTATCTAACATTACATATATACATTTTCCTATGGGGTTTTTTATTTATAAACATAGTAATGATTTGAATACACATGCATATATATATATAAATATTGTTTTCTTAGGTAAATCACTTGTCAAATTAGGAATAAAAAAATATCATGTCATTTTTCATTAGTATGGTCTGTCAATAAACTAATTAACATCCATGTAATATAGATTTATGATAAATTAATTTCCATTAAAACAATATCTTTTAAATCTAAACCGTAGAGAAAAATATTAAATACACATTTTCTTAAATCACAATTTGATGTTTTGAAATATTAAATATTATTAAAAATTTCACCTAAAATGATGTTTCATAAATTTAAAGCCACATAAAATAAATGTAATTTAATTTCACTTTCTTTGAATTATCATCAGCACATCAAAACAAGAATTTAAAATAATGGAATGCGTAATAGTAATAGTAAAATTACAATATTTACAAATAAACCCATTAAAAATATATGAATATATATAATTTTACACTCATGAACAATTATAAGTAATATTAAATATACCCATAACTTATAACATTTAAAACAAATCTATATCTCACATTTAAAAGTTATATTCTCAAAATAAAAAATTCTTGTTGATTAATTTACAAATATTAAGTTGGATAATTTCATGATTTGAAAAGAATAATATATTCATTTAGAAACATGAAATTATTGAAAGGAATATATATATTAAAACACACAAATATATATATATATATATATATATTTAATATAAACAAGGAATATTTTGAGAATAAAGTATCAAATAAACACTATAATTGCGTAATCATAAGTATGTAAAATAATTATACCATATGTGGTGTGTTCCCTTAAGTACTTACATATATTTGGTTGTTAAAAAATGAAATGAAATGAAATTAATGTGTATATATATATATATATCAAATATTTAAATTATAAAACATGAACATGATGAAATTGAAAATCATATACAAGAATATAATATATTTATATATATGTTTGAAAACCTGAAATTATAAACAATATTAGAAATTTATATACATATACATGTAGTTATAAACTTGAAAAAATGTAAATTTGTAAAGATAACATAATACACACTTACATAAAATATAGTAAGAAATAATTCTTCGATTAATAAATAGAAGGAAAATAATTGCAATTTGAAATTAATACATATACGAATATGTGAATTTGATGAACATAAATATATTAAAAATACTTGTATATTAATATATAAATGAATATAAAAAAAGAAAATTTCCCATTACCTTTTCTATCAAATTAAAATTAAGGGAAATTACCCTTCTACCTACGGGTGTTCGAGCCAATGGAAGGCAGTGATCTTCTGCCTTGCTTGAGGTGGGTAATCAGCTTGTAGTATAATGAGGACGAAGCAAAAAGGATGTTTTCTACTTGGATTTGATGAAAAAATAGCGATTTTTCCTTCGATACCCATATATATATAGGTCTACTACAGTAGCTTCCAAGATATGTTGGAAAAAAAATGGGTAAACATAAAAAATGTTGTGCTTCATGTGGGGAGCCAATTACTTATGGGAAAAGGAATAGTTGAAGATGACATGGTGTGATTTTCCACTGCAGTACAACATGAATGTGTGGATATGGAATTGTGAGGGAGTTGAATGGATTAGGGAAGATAGGTCCATTATAGATAGTGGGTTTCAATAAAGATCAATCGATCATTAGAGCCATTAGGGCCTCACTAGGAGGGTTTAGAGAAGGCGGTGTCGACATTAGTGGTTTCTCGAGGGTGGTTGTTAGAGAGGACAACTTTGAAAATGGTGAGATAGAAGGTCGATGGTGGATGAGAGGAGATCTAATTGTGCTGGTCGGTAGGTGATGTGGATTCTAGTAGAGGCGAGGTTTATGACTATAGGGGAATTCGTGCCATCCTTGAGAAAGACAACCCTTTTTTCGTTCTTCTTTTTATTTCCATTTTTTTCATTTATCATTATCATTTTTTTGTATTGATTTATATGTCAAAATAAAATATATTTAAATATATTTATGAGTTACCTACATATATTCCATTTTTATAAAATCACCATAAATATTTATTTCATCAATTTTTTATATGCTTATATACATATATATAGGTATATATATATATTAAATAAAAATGAATTTATAAATTATAATTTTAAAAATTTATAGTCTTATTAAAAAACATTATAATTATTGTTATAAAAAATTTCTTACACTATTCACATTAAGTAGATCATCACATTTTCAAATTGAGTACATTTTAGAACAATGCATTAAGGATTCATTTTATTATCATTTAAGAATAAGGGTTTTGTTGTTATTTCTCATATAATAATATTATATATAAAAAATGATAATAATTATTTTAAGATAAGTAATTATAATAAAACTTTTTCTATAAACATAATATAAAAATAGATAATCTTTAAAAATAATGACACTATGACATATAATTTATTTAAATTATATATATGTGATGTACAAAAAGGGAATAAATATTTATTTAAAATTAAATTTTGTTATTAACTAATGAATTATTGAAAACATACAACAAGAAATCATGAGATTTTGAAATATACTTATAAGTGAAGAATTATATGTTGACTTCAAATTTAATAATGATGATTTTAAAAAAAAATATTACTTTATCATAAATTGTCAAAAAATACCAAATGATTAAATAAATATATCTATGTCCATATTTTTAATTTGACTTAATTATAAATAAGAGGTTAATAAATAAATATTTATCCAAAGAAAATTATGTTTGAATTTTTGGGTCATTACACTTTTATGATATAATTATCCATAAATGGGAAAAGAATATCTGATTCCTAGAAAATTTCAAAGTAACTATCTCTTTATATATTTTTCTTATATTTGATGTATATAATAAATAAGGGGAATCAAGTGATGATATGATAGATATAATAGAGTAACTCATATTCGAACAAAATCATTGAAAATACTAACAATAAATACATATTTAATGTATAAAATCCTTTAGTTTGTATTAAATTGAGTATACACATTGAAAATCAATAATTTCATTTAATTTTATAGAAATAAATAATTAGGGCTTGATACTATATGAAAAGTCCAGATAAAATGTGAATAAGTCCTTGGATGGGAATGTTTTGGCCACTTAGAATAAAACAAATTCTTCCCCGTTAGGAGAGGACCTAAAGGCCTTGAAAGGCATTGTGTATGTATGGTGGGGGGAAGGGTGAGGTAAAGACATCACACAAGAAAAAAAATATATAATTCAATAGAAAACTATATCCTTTTTAAAAATAATTTCCACTTCCCTATCTAAATAGGGAGAGCCATCGCACCAACTCATCCACTGAGCGCATCTCATGGTTTAATCTACCCTAGGATGGTCTTAGTGGAACCTTATTATTATTATTATTTAAAAGACCATATCCAAATATGATAGATCATACACATCTCCTCTTGAATTTTTTTGGTCAAAAAGTATAAATTTTTTCTAAATTTTTTATTAAAAAAATATAAAAAAAGTAATAGAAATTTAAATATATTATATCAAGGGCCATGGGATGTATCATTTATTAATTAAAACTATTTTAATGATATATCAATTATTTATAACTAATTGAGATGGATTTTAATAGGGTAAATATTTTTTATCTTCACATTTCCCATCCCCACATGAGACATTTCTCCCATTTCCCCCACTCACTAAGTAGTGAGATCATCATTGTAATGCAAAGAAACTCTCCAGTCCATTAGATTATGAAAATTTGGTGTTTGAGGTGTTCTAGGAGGTCAGAGTGACTCATTTTAATAGTTTACCTTTTTTTAGTCCCCCAACGGTGAGTCTGAATGGTGATTCTGGTATGCAGAGTCAGGATGGTGACTCATATTGGTGAATCACGATAGTGAGTTTTGATGGTGAGTCTGAACAGTGATTCTAGATCGGTGAGTCAGGAAGGTGACTAATGATTGTGATTTTGGAGCGGTGAGTTGCGATGGTGAGTCAGAATGGTGAGTTTGGACTGGTGAGTCAGGATGGTGACATGTGACGTTGAGTTAAAAGTATTGAGTCGGGATGGTGACTCGAAACAGTGAGTTATGATTGGTGAGTTAGGAAGGTAGTGTGCGATGGTAGCTCGCGATGGTGACTTGCAATAGTCACTCACAATGGTGGCTCGCTATGGTGACACACACCAGCGACTCGCACTAGTGACTCATTATAGTGAATCACACCGGTGAATCGCAATGGTTACTCACATCGGTGACTCACATCAGTGACTCACACCGGTGACTCATAGAGGTGACTCATCTAATCTTGAGTCCATTCCAAAAGTTTTTCAATTTCTATAATTTTTTTAGTTTTTTCCATTTTCAACCATTTAACATTTTATTTGACATAAAATGAGTTTAGTTTCATATTTATGTGATTTTGAAGCCATTTCAATTGATATAAATCATATATTTAATTTAAAATAGTTTGAGATCCATATAAATGGTCAAAATGGATGGTTTTGTTATGATCTGGGTTTAGTGGAATTTCATAATTATGTTTTATGCCGTGATCCTTAGATATATTCCTTCTAATACAGGGACTTAGCTTCAAACATTACTTATCCAATGTCTTGATACTAGACATCCCTATAAACTTTATTTCCAGAGGAGTCTTTCATTTGTGCTATGGCCTTTGGATCATGTTTTCTTTGTAGGAATTTCCAACAGCATTCTAGTCCCCTGTTTTGGGTTCAATAAGAAAGTGCTGATAATTTATTTATTCAAGTAGATTTTCTTTCATCTCTCTCAATTGTTTATCTTGCAGGGTGGGTTAAAAAATTTCTCCTTGTGAATATAGTTGAATCCAAATTCAATAAAGATAATCCAATCAGTTTCAAATCAATAAATTGGGTCTTGGGATGGTGATTTATGATTGGATTGATTTATTGAAATTTTCATCAATGTTGTGAATTGTATGGGCTATATTCCTACTAAGAATCGTGATCTTTGGGGGAACTTGGTAGTTTATAAAATGTTTATGATGGCTTGTTTTTATTATTCTCATTAAACAAATACATGGAATTTTTTAACCATGTATATTTGGAAAAAATAAATGGATTACCTAGAATTATATATTTTTTATGATAACCCCCGAATTAACATGTGAAAATTGAGCGAGGAATTCCTTTTTAAATATGAATATGACTTTCCTTGGTTCAAGTAGTGGTGTCATGTGCAAGGATTTTTTTGAACTATGTTGTAGTAGGGTTGGGGATATGGATGTGTGATGGGGGTGGTTCGGGTGGTGTGATAGAATCTTAGGATGAGTGATTGATTATTTGTGGAATAGATGGTAAGTGTCATACAATAATACTTTGATCTAGTTATGAAATTATGTGTTGCATGGTGCAACTATGAGTTGAGGGTTTTCTCTATTTAGAGTATGTATTAGGTGTGATGTCATTGAATAATGATGGTGGTAGTGGTTGGTGTGCTTGTTAAATGGAGAGGAATGTTATGTGGGTTAATTTACCAAGGTCCTTCTTCGTATATGTGAATTTTTTTATGTGTCTTATTTTGTGTTGTGCCTAGTAGTTCCCCAGGTAGATATCGAATGGTTAAATTAATTGTTTAGTATATAATGAGAATTTCTCAAAAAAATTGGATGGGGGTATGGATTGAGTTTTTGGTTAGTTGTGTGGTTGTGCATTTAAGGGTCGTTGTAAAAGTGGTATGGTGAGTTCGTTGCTTTTTTACATATACATATACATGTATTTCTATTGTGATTTCTATATGCACCCCACCATTTTTGAAAAATATGTTCCGATCACCCCCTCATCACGGGGGAGGGTGTCATTCCCAAACATCTTGGTGGGAGGGTAGATGACTAGCCACCTGCGCATCCCTGATCCTACTTCTAGGTTATTGAAGACCAATATACATCAGGAATATTTGTTTGGGGCCTAGGTTTTCGCGGTAATGTTTTATTTTTCTTAGGTGTATTTGAGATGAAATGTGTTGTGCTTTCCTAGGTTTTGTTGGGATTTGACGTGGTATGTGGACCAGGGGTCCGTGGGTGGGATGTGATGTGTCTTGTGGCTCTAGTGATGGGATGAGGTGTGGTTGTGGGGCCTAGGTGTTTGCAGGTGTGATCTAATTTGTCTTGTGGACCTGGTTCTGGGATGAGGTGTAGTTGTGAGGACTAGGTGTGTGTGGGCGGGTTGTGATGTGGTGTGATCAGAAGATGTGGGAGCACCGAGGCATTGGCTATTAGGCACGAGCGGATAAACTAATGGGAAGTGGTATACGGTAACCAAATCATTGATATTATTATTATATTACTTTACATGACTTGTGTTACTTGTGCATGTGCCTTGGTGAGGTTGGGATGGCTAGTATACCATGTTAGGTGCTGTTGGGTTCTGCTGTTTTCTCACGGAATAATTATTATTATTCTATCACTTATAGATGGGAGAAATTGGTTTTTCCTACCGAGTATACTTTTATGTTCTCCCTATGTACATAAAATTGTTTCTAGGTATCCATGAGGATTACATGGATCATGCTGGACCTTACCACCTCGAATGATGGAACAGTTTATAGGTCGCTACCTAGCCTTGCATTTGGTATTTACATTGGAGTTTCATTGTATTCATAATAGTTTTATTGTAACATGCATGTTGGATATATTTTGGACTTAATATATATATATAGTACCTTGAGTTGTTTTGGGATGGATCATATTAGCTCTCTATCTTGTTTTCTTTAAAAATGGAAAGGCCTCCCATTTTGTGAGATTGTATACCGTTGTTGTTGGTCACCACCCTGGGTCCTGTTGGAGGCAGGACTCGGGGGGGTCATTATCTCCATTTCTTCATTTCCAACTCAGGTGGGGAATTTTTTGAGGGAGAGGGTCATGATTGAATTGTATTAGAGGCGATGGTTCAAATATTGGATAGAGTTTGGATTTAGGTACAGTGAGGATTGTAAGGGTTGTTAGGGAAACAATTTTAGGTGATCATGGTACGTAACATTGTCTATAGAAGGCCAGTTAGAACATAATATTTTTCCCCCTGTGGTTTGATGCAAGGAATCTAAGCCTACTGAAAAACCAAGTGATGTTTCACCTTTTGTAGAGTAGAGCCCTCAAAAATGGTACATGCTTCATAATTAATTTTGTTCTTATTTCAATTGGGTTGTTTTATGGAATTTGAAATGGATAATAAAATGATTTAAATGAGTTAAAATGAATCATAATTAAAATTACATACTAATTTGGATTATGAATTCAATTTTTACATTTCATATATGGAACTCTCCCTTTTTCTATCTGTGTCTTGGGCAGTTAAGGCCCAACATGATGATCTATTTGATTGGTGGAGGGTTGGTCTAGTAGAAGAGGTCGCTTAATGGAAGAGAACATTAAGATCTATCCTACAGTAGGCCTTGGGAATGTATGAGGGAAGTGCTTCAAAACTAGTGATAAAGAGATGGATCGAGGATCTTTAGATCACCTTTAGTTTAATCTATGATCCAATGAAGTATTGGGTTCCATTGACAATGAGCTAGATGAAGGGATCTATACTTCAGTGGTGGATGTTTTACATAGGGTAGTGGAAGGAGTCTAATGTTCTATGGGTTGATTTTGAGAAGGATTTGTAAGTTTAATTCCATTCATCCTCCAGGAAGGGTTAGAAGAGACAGGATTTACTCTTCCTCCAGTAGAGGAGTATGTTCGTAAAAGATATGGGGATTAATTTCATGGATCTCCTTCATTTTCCCACAATATTTTTCTGGATGAGTAGTCTCATGCGAGATGGCTTGAGGAGGCCCTCAAACCTTATATATATTACGCAGTTACTCTCTTTATGTTTTCAAAGTACTTTTAGGATTTGAAGAAGGGATACATGATTGAAATAATTCACTCATGTGGAGTTCTACCAAGAGAGAGGAGGCATCAGAGTTTTTTGAGAGGCATGGTTACCAGCAGAAGGTCTCGGGCACTAGGGCCTTCACGGAATCAATTAGAGGGGATTCAACCTTAGATGTTTCCATTTTGACCTTCAGGTCCACGTTCTACTCCTGTGAACTCAGTACCAAGGTTTTTATCTATTGAGTACATGCCCATCTTCAAAACTAGTTCGTAGGGGATGTTTGAGTTCAGTATGGTGGAGGTGGGAAGGTTCATCACCATCCTCAACAACAATTTCTAGCCAAGATGTTTCAGTAGTAGGGATAGCAGGATCATGAACCAACAAGGGGAGATAGAGCAGGTATAGGCTGATCTTAGGGTGGTCCTCAGGGACATTGACCAAGGTTTGTTTATAGAGGTGTTAGATAGTAGAGGATCCAATGAGCCGGGCATGGTCCATTACATGCATCAAAGGTAGATGTTTCAGCAGGACCAAATATTATTAGAGGTATGATAATCTTTTTTAGTACCCTCTTTTGTGCTTTGTTAAATTCAGAAGATTCACGCTCCTTTGTTTCCCCAAGTCTAGACCATACCCTGGGACTAGAGGTAGAGAGGCTTCCCATTCCCTTTAGTGTTGAGTATTCTAGTTAGAGGCCAGACCAACTTGTTTGATGTGTGATGGGGATGTATACTTGTGATGGGACAACAAAATTCCGGTTGGGATCTTTTTTTACCACAGTTGTAGCCATACTAGGTCATTCTTAGCATCGAATGGTTGTATACCATGAATTTTGGTATTGACTTCTTCTAGAGGAGAATCATTTTTTAGATAAGGATGGTCGACATGTGTTTTTTGGTGAGTGGATCTATCAAGTGGGTAATTATTTTGTTGAGGTTTTACATTTTTATCGGCTGATCTTTCAGTAGAATCAGTATACATTAGGACGGTGGATGTTAACAGATTCATTGGGGAGTTCTGGAATATTTTCCTAGGGGAGATTGTGATGCTACCCCTTGATGTCATATTGATTTCTGAAAAGACCTGCACCTTGATGCTTCTTCGATTTTGATGGTATTTTATCGGATGAAACCTTTTGAGTTATGGTAGTTGAGAATCCAAATAGATGACTTGATGTAGAAGGGGTTTATCTGACCCAACATTTCAATGTGGGGTGCTCTAGTGTTGTTCATAATTAAGGAATACGATGGTTTGAGGATGTTCATAGACAACCAAGGGTCAAATCAGGTGACGATCAAGAATGATTACCCTCTTCCAATGATAAATGATATTTTCAACCAGGTGAGTTGGGTGGGATGGTTTTCAAAGATTGATATGTGGTCTGGGTTTCATCATTTGATGGTGAAGGAGGGATATATCCCAGAGACTGCATTCAGATGTAGGTATGGGATCTTTGAGTTTGTAGTCATTTTATTTGGTTTTATGAATGAACCAACCATGTTCATGGGGAAATAAACTCCATTTTCCAGGAGTTCCTGGACAAGGTCATTATTGTATTCATCGATTAAATTTGGATATACCTGAAGTCAGAGTGGGAGTATACTGAGAATATAAGAACCATTTTATAGGTTCTTATATGCCACCTGCTCTACAAAGGTTTTCCATGTGCATGTTCAGAACATGAGATGTGAATTTCCTTAGGCATGTGGTGTCTCAGCACAGTGTAGTAGTGGACCCTTCGAAGGTTAAAGTTGTTGTTTCTTGGGAATAACCCCAAAATATTGTATTAGTTAACAATTTTCTTAGTCGTGGAGGATATTACAAGAGGTTTGCACCTAATTTCTATAGAGTTACAGATCCATTGATAGGCCTGACTAGAAAATACCAGTATTTTTTATGGTGTGAGAAGCGCTAGGTAGCATTCAACTATCTATAGGGGATGTTGGCCAGTTCTCCAATTCTTCAGTTTCCAGAGGAAGGAATGATGTTTTAGGTGTTTTTTGATTCTTCCCTCCCGGGCTTGAGATGCATCTTAATGAAGCAATGGGTAGTGATATTTTTTGGGTCTCGGAAGTTACATCCCCACAAATGTAACTATTCCAGCCATGATTTTGAGCTAGCAGCAGTCGTGGTTTCACAAAAGTTGGGCTATCATTACCTCATTAGGGAGAACTTTGCGGTCTTTACAAATCATTAGATTTTGAGGTATAACATTTCCTAGTGAGATCTAAACTTCTAACAGTATTGGTGGATGGAGTTTTTTCAGGACTATGATTTCAAGAATTTTTAATCCATTAGAAAGGGGAATGTTGTGGATGATTTTTTTTGTGATATATCAAATGAGGTTTTTTTTGGGAATCTGTGGACATTTAGAATAAAATCGAGGAGTTAGCAGCCTTGAACATTGATGAAAGGGTGGAAAGTGGTAGAAAAAGTTTTTTTCACATGATGATGTAGTATTATCTGATGTTGTAGGTGGAGGAGTCCCAGTGGGAAGACTCAAATGTAGAGGTGATTCATGATTGTGTTGACCATGGTGATGCTCTGAAGGTATGGTCAGAGGATGGTCAAAACTTGATGATGTTTCATGGTAGGTTTTTTTTATGAAAATTTGTGTGGGAGTCCTCCATGAATTCCACGACTCACCTTTAGTGATACACTCATGATTTTATAAGATAAACCATAGTTTGGGGATGTAATTTTGGTGGAACTAAGTGATTTATGTCATGGCAGAGTTTGTGGTGTGGTGCTAGGTTTATCAGCAGGTGAAGGCTGAGAAGCGTGTTCTCAATGGTTTTTTTCAACCCATGGATGATACATAGTGGAAGTGGGATGACATATTAGTGGATTTCATCACAAGGTTACCTAAGGATTAGAGAGGATACAATGCTCTATGAGTAGTAGTGGATTGACAGATGAAATCAACTCAATTCATAGCCGTCAAGGAGTTGAGTGTAGTGGATGATTTATAAAATAGGTATGTGAATGAGGAGGTGAGGCTATGTGGAGTTTAAAGATCCATTATCTCATATTGGGATACATGTTTTACATCATGACTATAGGATAATTTTAGCATTATTTTGGCACTCAGTTACACCTCATCATTTCCATCCACCCTCAGACAGGTGGGTAGACAGAATTGACTATCTATATGTTGGATGATATATTGCAAGAATGAGTCTTGGACTTTGGTAGATTTGGGTTAATACACTTAACCTTGGTAGAGTTTTCTTAAAATAATATATATAACACTTTCATTGGAATGTATCTGTTTGAAGCATTATACCAAAGACTCTGAAATTAATCGTTGTGCGGGATAGAGATTGGGGAGACAACTATTCATGGTCCTTAGGTAGTGTAGTGCTTGATAGAGAAGGTTTAACTTGGTTGTTAGAGGATTAAAGCGACACAGGACTAACAAAAGTCATATTCCCATAAGAGAGGGATACCCTTTGATTTCAAGGATGGGGACCATGTATTCTTGAATGTTTTCCCTTGACATGGGCAATAGAGGTTTTGGAAGAGGGAGTAAGATTTCTCATATGTTTTTTTGGAGACTTTGAGGTTTTGGAGTGAGTTAGAATATTTTTTGGTGTTTCCACGATAGTTAGAGAGCATCCATTATGTCTTTCACATCCCTAAACATTGTTGGTATCTATATGATTACACCGACATCATTTACTAGGGAGAGTTGTATATGAAGGATGGAACAACATATTTGGAATATACAATAGTTATCCTGAATAATTGGGAGAAGGTGTTGCTTGGATGGACCATTCTTTTGGTTAGTATGATAGGGAGGTAGGGTGAGGAGAGTACTTGGGAGAGAGGAACAGAAAATCATGCCCAGTACATAGAGTTGTTTTAGTTTTTACTTGTTTGGTTTGGTTTGGAATGTAATTTTTGAACCTTGTTTTATGAAATAATATGTTTTCATTTGCGTTGAAATGTGTGTGGTGAAATATGTGACGAAGTCCAAACATTTGAACTAGGAAGAACCATATTCCTAATCAAGATGCATTAACGGCGATGGGATCAAACCCATGTGGAGGATTTAGTACCTCCATGAGAAGATTGTATCTTGACATGGAAAATGTAATTCCATGATTGATGTGTTTGAGATGGAATGGTTTTTTGTTCTTGCATGGTGTTTTTTTGGTAATTTGTGTTGGAATGATCTGCTGGTTGTAGGGCTAGAGGGGTGATGTGATTTTTGAGAGGTATCTAACATGGTGGTTGTTAGGACCTATTTTCCCCTTATGGGGTTGGTTTTGAATTATCAAGGGAATGAATAGTTTGAGAGGAATATAATGTAATGGACAAGACCTTTCTGGATGATTACTTCTTAAAAATATGATGTTTGAAGTGTTTTGGGCGGTCACTGTGACTCATTTCGATAATTTTCCTTTTTCCCAATTCTCAAATGAGTTAAGACTGTTGATTCATGATGGTGACTCACGATGGTGTGTTGGGATGGTGAGTCCGAATTGTGATCTAGGCCTAGTTAGTAAGGATGATAACTCATGATGGTGTGTCAAGAGAGGTGAGTTGGGATGGGGAGTTGGAACGATGAGTGAGGACTGGTGAGTTAGAATGGTGACTCACAATGGTGAGTCAAGAGTGGTGAGTTGGGATGGTGATTGAAAATAGTGTGTTAGGACTGGTGAGTCTAGATTCTATCTCATGATGGTTGCTCGCAATAGTTCCTCACAATGGTTGCTCACAATGGTGACTCGTGATGGTAAATCTTGATGGTCACTCATGAAGGTGACTCACAACATTGACTTGCCACAGTGAATCACACTGGTGACTAACAACAATGACATGAAATAGTGACTCGTAATAGCGACTCACACTTGTGACTCATAGTAGTAAATCCTATAATAGTGAGTCATTTCTAACTATTTTTCAAATTCCATATTTTTTCCATTTTTTCTAGTTTTCCCCTTTAACATTTTCATTGATAGAAAATGAATTTAATTCCATATTTATGTGATTTTTATTATGTTTCAAGGGATATGAAAAATATCATTAATTTTCATTAAGTTCGACGGCCATATAAATGGTCAAACTATTTGGTTTTGTTAAGATCCCGCTTTAATTGAAATTCAAAACTGTTTCGTATATTGTGAGCCTCATATCTAATCCTTTTAAGCTGGGGGAAATCCCTCCATTTATTCTGTCTCCTTTTTTTAATACATGTAATCCCTAAATCCTTTCTTCCATAAGGAATTGTTTGTTTGTTCTATATCCTTTATATCACATTTTCCCAGTAGTGGTTTTCTTCTACATGCACGCCCCCCATTTTGGGCACAATAAGGAAGTGTTGATTGCTTCCTCTTCCAAGTAGGTTTTCCTTCATCTATCACAATTGTTTATCGTGAAGGGTGGGTGTATGAATGTATCATTGTGAATATAGTTGAATCCAAATTCAATAAAGACAATCCAATCAGTTTCAAATCAATAAATAGTAGCTGGGGAATGTAACATGTAATCGTACTATTTTATTGTTATTTTTACCCATGATGTGAATTGTATGGGAAATAGGCCAACTAAAAATTGTGGTCATATGGGGACCTAGTTTGTGAATGAAAGGTTTTTGAATGAATTTTTTTTCATCCCATTAATAAAATACATGGAATCTATTAACCATATATATTTGACTAAAATAAACTGGTTCCATGGGATTACATTGTAATGTGATGACCCCTGAAATAAAAATTGGAATTTGATTGAGGAATGACTTGTTAAATATGAATATTCTTTGACTTAGTTCATAAAATGGTGTGACATGTGTGGATTATTTCAGAATTCTTTTAGTAGGGTTATGGGATGTGGGGTTTTTTGGATGGAGTGATGCAATATCCGATTGAGAGATAGATATATTGTGGAATAGATAAGAAGTGTTGTACCATAAGGCTGTGATATGGTTGTGAGGTGATGTGTTACTGGGTGCAGCTCTAAAATGGTGATTTTCTATGTTGATAAGATGTATTAGGAGGTATTACATTGAAGAATGACGATGGAAGGGCTTGGTGTGGGTGTCAAATGGAGTGGAATGTGATGTGGGTAAATTTATCATGGTTCTTCTTCCTCTTTGTATCATTTTCTATGTGGATTCAAAACAAGAAAATGGAACTATACCCATTGTTTTGGGAATAAATTTTGGTATAGGCACCCTTATACACACATTTTTCTCAGAACCATGGGTATAGGTATTGTATGAGAACTGATACACATTGTTTTACTAAAACCATGGGTATAGGCACCCCTATAGCCGCGGTTCAGGGGAAACCATGGGTATATGTATGGTATGGGAACCTATACCCATGGTTTTTGGAAAAAACATGGGTATATGATATTTTTTTTGAGACCTATACCCATATTTTAACAAAATTTTTGGGTATAGTGTTATTTTTAGGAGACCTATACCAACAGTTTTACAAAATTGTTGGTATAGATTTACAACCTTTTGGCGTTAAAAAATATTCGCAGGGCACAAAATACTTTTCACCGGATCACATATTCCCACCTTTTTCAACATATTTCCATGATTTATATAAATATACAAAACTGAATATATATTTATATACTAATAATACAAATGGAGTAGTGGTTAGGCATGAGAAGAATTAATGAGTAGTCTTTGAATTGAATCATGCTGCTATTTTTTATTGGTAATGCTATTCCCATAGTTTTAAAGCCATGGGTATAAGTGCATGTCATGGTGAAATATTGAGTGAAAAAGTAGGATGGACTTATACTGACAAGTTCCAAAATTGTGGGTATAGATCATGGGCTAACTCAATGCCTTAGTAGCCCATGGTTCATGAAACCATGGGAATAGGGTAATTTTCTTGTAGTAATTACTTTGTGTTGTTCCTAATAGTTTCTTGGGTAGATATGGAATTTATAAACTTATAGTTTAATTAATAATCATAACTGGTTAAAAAAATCAGATGGTGGTATGGATTGAGTTTGTGGCTGGTTGTGTGGAAGTGCATTTAAAGGTTACAACAAAGGGAATATTGTGAGATATTTTTTGTTTGAAAGACCATAGGTTAAGAAATAGTGTTTGGTATTATATATATTTACATGTATTTTCTTTTTGATTTCTATACGTATCCCACCATAGCTGTGCACTTTTTTACAAACATCCCCATTTTCACGGGGCATGGTGTCTTTCCCAGACATACCATTGGAGGATGGATGGATGACCCCCAACTCTTCCTTACCCTCTCTTCTTGGTGGTTATATACCAATATTCATTAGGAAGGTTTTGGGTTGTGGGTCCAGGTGTGAGCGGGTGAGTTGTGTTTTTCTCAGGTGTCTTTGGGAAGATATGTGTTGTGCTTTCCCAAGTGATTTTGGGATGCGATGAGTTATGTAGCCCATGTGTCTCTAGGGGAGGGTGATATGATGTTTTTCATGGCCCTGGTATTGGGATGCGGTGTGGTTGTGAGGAAAATGTGTTTGCTGGTGTGATGTGATGTGGATCGTGGCCCTAGTGATGGGATGAGGTGGTATTATAAGGCATAGGTGTGTGCGAGTGGGTTGTGATATTGTGTGATCAGATGAGGTGTGAGCGATATGACATTTTCTATTAGAAAGGCATGCATAAACCAGTTGGGATTGTTGTGGGGTAACCAAATCATCAATTTTATTATTATATTACTTTACCTGACTTATGTAACTTTGTGAATGTGACCTGGTGAGGTTGGGATGGCATGTACACATTGTTAGGTGTTGTTGGGTTCTGCTATTTCCTTACGGGAGCATTTGTATGCTTCTCTCAATTGTGCATGGGAGGCTTTGGTTTTTCCTACTGAGTATACCCGTATGCTCACCCTATGTATATAAAACATTTTTATGTTTATAGAATGAGTACATAGAATTTTCTGTACCTTAATAGCATATGTTTTGGGATTGTTTTTATGTCACTTATTATCATTGATTTTGGTATTCACATTGGAGTTTTATTTTATCCATAATAGTGGTATTTTAAACATGAATGTGCGATGGATTTTGGATTTATTTTATACATATTGTACTTGGTGTTTTTTGGGATAGTCATTCTTATCTCTTAATATTGGTTTCATTAAATATTTAAATTCCTTCCATTTTGTGTGATTTTATACCCTTGGTGTTGCTCACCACCATGGGGCCTACTGGATGTCGAACTCGAGGGTTATTATCCTTCTTTCTTTATTTCCAACTCAGGAGTTTTATCTTTGGAGGGAGGGGTAATTGAAACTGTTGATATGTTGGATCCATTTTACCCATAAACTATTTTAATTTTTAAATTCCAAGTTGTATTAAAATTAAATTAAATTATTTTATATTATATATTATTGATGCACAATGAAAAATCTTGAGATGAGGACCACTTGTTCATGTATGAATCTATTATTTATTTAATTTAGTTAATTCAATTTTTATGGGTCTTAATAAATTATTATTAATTATGTTTTATGAGGTTTTTCTCATAATATCTCAAAGGTAAGAATATGGAATCTATATTGTGTCGATACATAGATTATTAAATTTAATCCCCCTTCTCATGTTACCCTCACCTGTTTGTTAAAATACAATTGTAATGAATGAAGGTCATTAGGATGTGGTGGTTATAAACATGAACCAATGTAAAAAAGAACATGGTGTAGATATGTGGGGGACTAATAATGTTGCAACTCAAGCTAGTTCATGGATTGAGGATTTTACCTAAGGGCTTGGTTGGTTTGTCATCTTCCTGATTAGCCAAGAATTATTTTATGGTTAATGATGATGTTATAATTTGATTATCAACATGTATGATTAGTTATTTGTTTATGTGAATGTGAGGATAAAACATTATATTATATAATAGTAAATAGAAATTAATAGATAAAAATGTTACAATATAATATAAATGTTTTTGAATTTATAAATGGTTATTTTTTTCAAAAAGGATCAGAAAGATTAAATTGACGAGCATGATAAATAGAATAAGAATTATTTCACTCAGAAAATGAAATAATTATAACTATTTAGTAATACAAATTCATTAAGGACTTATACCACTTAAGTGAGTATAGTAATATAATTAATGGTTCTATTTAAACATATGTTTTCTAATAAGAATGATGGAAAACATAATGAATATCAGAATCACAGAAGTAACCATGACTAACTTGGTGTTATATTAGATGCCACTATTGGAAAATTCTAAGAATATGATTTATATATTTTTGGATTATAGTCAACATATAGCTAAGCTATGTAATGAAATTGTAACAACCCAAGTAATTAATTAATAATAGATATTTTTTTCTATGTCTATTAATGAATTAGATAGTGTTTTAGAGGCTTAAAATAAAATTAAATCCAATCTTAAGCATGGAATACACTAATATTTTTTAAAGGATTGTTTTACTGCCTTTTGAAGGCAAACCATTTTTAAATATATATTTTGACAATTTTATAAGTTATGTTTGTCAAAATAAACTTATTATTTATGATTGGGACATAAAAATTTACTTTGTGTGAATTTTTAGTATTTTTCTGACAATGTTCATTTTTTTATGAATAGTGAAAAATATTGCATTTTACATCAAACCTGCTTTTTAATCTATGTTATTTATATGAATAGATTATATTTATAATTGGTTTTAAAGTTAAATTATAATATATTTTTACAATTTAATCCAATGGTGGTCATTAGGATTAATTTCACTTTGGAATTGGGCAAAAACTAATGCCAAACTTTTCATAGATATTGTTTCAAAAAAAAACCCTCTATTTGTTTTGACAACGGGAATTATTTTTAAATCAATTATTGGAATTTCTGTGTTTGGAATTTGGTAAAATGGATTACATATTTGGAATCAGAAGGTCCAAATTATGTAATCAAGACTCTTTTGTTTTTGGACATTATGAATAGTAACAACGATAATTATCTTTAATTATCTTTATAAATGAGTAATCAGGTAGTTAAGGATAATAAAATGATATCATAATAATACAAAAAGACCACAACATGTGTCCTAAGGCTACTGGTTGTCTCATGGCCGACCATGGTATGCCTTGTGCCAAACATGGGGGCCCCATGGAATCACTTTTGTGAGAAAGTGACTTTTTATCTTTTTATTTTAAAAAAATGTTAAATGTGACAAAGAATGTATCAACTACGTAAAATATTTTTAAATTTGTCTACATAAATGATCTTTTGGACTATAAATATTCATTATAAAGATAAAAAGATTTCATACATCATGAAAGTTTTTATATAATTTTTAGACATTAAATTTATTAAATTATTTATGACATCATGACGATGCGGCAAGTACCTCATTAATAAAGGATTTAAATAAAATGAAATGATAATGTGAAATCTATGACCTACACATGTCCAAAACCTATTGGATGGGTGGATTTAGAACCCTTATAACCTTACCCTTGAATTAAATCAATGTGGGACCTTTTGAATCCGAAAATCATTTTCAAATAAAGTAACATTTCTTTACTTTCCAAGAGTGCCCCTCCTCTACTCTTATAAAAGGCCCCCACCTCTACCTCTTTACCCACACTTCCAAAGCCTTTGGATCGGCCAAAACCTTCCCATTTTGTCTCTCCACATCCCTCTATTACTCCTTGAAGCCTCACTTTGGGCAGAAGTCTTCCCAAGGAAGCCTTTGAGCTCAAACCAAAGGGAGTTACCCGATTTTAAAGTAATGTCTTCACTTGAGTCCTTTTGTTTTATTTTGCTTCTCCAACCCCCTAAACTCTTTTTATTCATTTCTTTTGTAACAAATACACTATCTTCAATATAATAGGATGTTGTTATAAGTAGTATTCGAGCTAAACTTACACACACCTACATATAATGGTTAAAGGACATACTGTTTCCGTGGATGGTGAATTTATGCCTCCCGAAACGATGATTGCTCAACATTCTTTTAACACCTTCAAAGGTGGCCATTAAGATGTCACTATATTTATATATGATATATAATATGTTTATGTTTTCCTTAAGCTTCTGTTTTTTTTTTCATTTTGAGCATACCTTTATGGTTTCCATTATGGGTAAACGTGATATCTTCATTTAAGGAAGTGCGGACTACCGCCCCCTAAATATGATTTGATTCGATAAATACGATATGTGGGACGTATAAATGATGGAACTATGATATTATATATGATATTATATTGGAATATAATATACCTTTATATAATTATGATTCCATTCCATAAAATATGAAATAGAAATGAAAGTAGCGTTCATGCGTACGTACGGCTTACTGTCTCCATGAACGGTGCATTTCATTTCTTACCTCTAAATGATTATGTAATATTATAAATGCATGTATATACTGGATATATAGGATATATAAATCATGATTATAATTCTGGATATAATGGATACATGAACAACTTGTAATTATAAAGGGTTTATTTTTGACTCATGTACCAGTGATCGTTAAAACGACCATTATTAACTTAAATAATTACATAGTGTTAATGACATGGAAATAAGTGATATGAAAGGAATAATGAACTTGAAAAATCTTCTTAATAAAGTAGAAATTAACTCAATTTTATTATTCAGGACATTAATGAATGATCGAGTCAAGTCAGACCTGAGGTATGGGACTTCATCTCAATCTTCTTTCATTGAGGCATATTTTGTTTTATACACAACCATCTTTTATAGGGTGTATAAACCCCTTGGACTTTTACTTTTATTCAAAAGGAATATTTTTTATATGAAGTGATTAATAATGATAAAAGGGAATGTTTTTGTCGTACGTATGCAGAGACAACGACTTCTCTGCCGCCGTGACCATTATTTGAGTTTTGGCTTCCTCTACAAGCCATAACTTTTTTTTAGAAAGAAAAATAAATACCATGTTTTACTTTTCTTTTGATTTGGTATTGAAAATGGTTTTCATAATGTTTTTATATCAATGTGTTGTATTGATATCTTATGATTGAAAGGTGGAAATGTTATGTTTCCTTTATGCATGTTTTATGTGATACGATTATGTTGAGGTTCTTGGGCATTATTATGAAGACGGGTGGTTCCGTGATAAACTAAGGGCAGGTGAGCCCGATATAGCTCTCCAATGCATTGGGTAACGCGAAGGAGTGAAATTTTAAGGTTTCTCCGAAGAGATTTAGGGAATATACTGTGATGGGTATTCCAAACGTAACCAAGAGGGTTACTCCCTACGTAAGAATGTTATGAATGCCTCAAGTTACCTTTATGTTTTATGATTTCTATGATTTATTCATGATTTGATGAGGTATGTTAATGTGCTTATGTTTTATGGGTAAAGTATGATTTCATTCTTATGTATATATGTACCCATGTTTCCTGTCCATATTTTTATATCCCATACTGAGCTTTTTATGCTCATCCCATGTATTCTGAAATGTTTTTCACAGGTCAAGGGAAAGGTACATGATATGATGATAGTGTCAAGGAAGTGACAAGAAAGAATCCATGTTTTATTTTAAATATGTTTCCATTGATGGAAAATAAGAATACTATATTTATGTATCCACTTTGTTTATATGTGAAATGTAATGAATTTTTTATGATCTAATTCTCTAAAACTCTAAACCCGAAAAGATCCTCAATGTGTAATCTTGTAATAACTCAAGATTAAGTAAGGTTTAAGGCTTGGAACTTATAGAAATAGATTAGGATAACCAAATACTAGTTCTTAAATTAACCTTCCATAATGGCTGATGCATGTTCATAATCCTCATGGGCTGGTGACTGGTTGTAAGGTTACTAACTTGCATTGGTGGAAACAATTTCAGCAATGTAGAAGCATATAAAAAATCATAAAAAATTACAAAAATAACCTGAAATGACCTATATAGATATTGGAAATCTTTTTAAATCCAATAATTAGATTTAAATAAATGATCAAATCAAAAAGGGAATATTAAAATAATCATCCATCAATTACATACAACTAGATCACTAGATAAAATGTAGTTGAAGAATATAAAATAAAAACAAAATAAAATAAGTATAATAGGATAAATTAGATCATAAAATTCCTAAATAAATTATAATGGATACCAAAGAACTTGAATAGAACCTCTACATGTTTAACGACACACAATTTTAGTCAATACACCCAACTTAAATAAATATCTTGTGGAATAACTTATCCTACATGAAAAACGAAAAAAAATTGAAACCATGACATTATAATAATTGAAAATTATTAAATATGTCTAATAAATTGTAAAAATTAAATTGGTGGGTATAAATAACATAATCTAAATTATGAAATTCATATACAAGTATATATTAATCCATGATTTTTTCTATTTCTTAAAAATATTTTTGTTTTCTATATATGTGGTTTCATATTAAAATTACTTCATATTGGACATAAAAATTTAAATTGATAAAATCATAATGATATTTTAATACCATGTTTAAAATATTATACATAAATTTATTTTTATGTTTTATAAAAAATAATTGATTATTCGGTGAACAACGAAAATATTGTTTTTAATAAAATTGTAGTGTTTATGATTATATCAAGAGGTAGGTACAACTTAAAAACATATAAAATATTTCCATGTTCTGAAATCTATTTAATGATTGAAATTTATAATTAAAAAAATATAAATTTAATTTATATAACCCTTTTTTAACATCATGCGAATTAAGAAATATGTTTTTAATAAATGCTATTCGTAATCTTCCTCATTTAATTAAGTATTCAGTAAGTGAAATTAGGTTTATAATTTGTTTTAATGTTACATTAAAATAATTTCTATAATTATAAACAAATTATTTTCATTATTTAATCAACCACATTGATAATTTTATTATAAACATAATTTTCATACTTAAAAGTACACTTTTTTAGAAAAGGGGTTTTTATGTACAATAGGAAGAATTGTTAAAATTAAATTTTAATAAAAAATTTAATTTTATATTATAAAATTTACTAAATATTTAGAATAATTAGGGAGAAATTATTTAATTATTTCTATTTTATTTTAATTCCATAAAAGTAAATTATTTGCCCTAAAATTTAATTAATACGGTAAAAATAAAAATGGTAATAGTAAAAAATATATGAGTAAAATAATTAAACACATGTGCTAAAATGTTTTTTAGAGTGATTAGAGACCTTAAAACATTAAAATTTATTTAATTTTTCATTATTGGATCCATTTTACCCTTTAATATTAACTTTAACTATTATATATTATAAAAATGCTGCTCCCTCCACTTATAAAAGGAGCCAACGCCACCCCACTTCAACTAACTCTCCAAGAATCATAGATTAGTCCAAAAGATGCCCAAATAATTTCACACATATCCTAGTAACCTTAAATTTGTTATAACCTCCTTAAACATTTTTATATGAATGACATAATCCTTTTTTAGCGGAAACTTCCAAGGAGTAAGGTAAAAATCCTAATTACTCACTTTACATTTAAATTATTAACATTATTCATTATCCTATTTAAGATCTATTTGATAAATTATCATATGACAAAATAATTATTATTTATATATTAAATTGTTATTATGATGATGGAATAAATATTAAAACCCTTTCCCTATTACATAGATAAAAATTAAATTACAGCTTATGTTAGGCGTATACTACCACATTAATAACGCAACGTTTTCTAGTTTTTCATTATCTCCTTAAAAGGATGTTTATAAATTATTATTCAATTGATTAGAATTATATTTTAATGCTATTATGATTTATAAATTAATAATTATTACCTAACCTCTTCCCATTCGTTAGAGAATGAATATTTTTCCCATGTGTACGTGCAGACTTCCACCTCTAATAATGTAATGTATTTAATTTTTCACTATATTATTTTCTTATGTGTCGAAATATATAAATATATATAAATAATTAAAAAAATATAAATCATTTCATTATACCTCTTTGATAATGATATTTATAATATTGAATCACTTCCTTTACCATACCCCCTTACGATTCTTAGGTCAGGTTCACTTCTAACTTGAACAATGCAACAAATTTATTTCATGTATGACTATAAAAACCTAAATATGGATTTTCTAAGAAATATATAATCATGTAATTTCTCATTTAAGGTTATTTAATGATTATATTAATTTATAAATCATTAATAAGATATAAATTGATTTCATAAAAAATTATTGAAAACAAGCCAGTCACTGAATCTATTTTGATGAATTATTAATTAAATTATTATGGAATGAAATTATTCCATTAAAAGTAAATAAGAAAAATATATTACAGTAACAATAATTATCTACTAATAATACAATTTTATTATATAAATATGACTCAACACCAGCAATATTAATATTTTACTAAAATAACTATCAAATCTAATAACATCCAAGACTAAAAATAAATTACAGCAAACAAATATATTTATAAGAAATGATTATAAATTACTTTTATAAAATCATCAAGGTATTAACAAGGGTTTTAAATGATTTATTAAGATATTTATATTTTCATACCAGAGTTTAGAGATTATTGGACTAAAATGGATATAAGTAAAGGGGTTGTGTTGACTCAACTTATGTTCTTGAGTAATAATGATTCTCTTTTTGACTATAGTAATTGAAAGAAGGGTTTATTATAATCTATAATGATATTACAATTACATTTATCCCTATTTTTTGTGTTATTAAATTAGTAAAATTATTTATACATAAAATATTAAAATGTTAAGAATAATACTGATTCTTTTAGAATGTTCTTTTTTTCATTCACATCTATATTTATTCTTCATCGTAATGTTCTTCTATTATATTTTTGAAAGAAAATTATGATATATTTCTAATAATCTTAGAAAATTTTTTATCTTGTTTGAAATTAATGATTTTGTTTCTCAATTTAAAATTTATGTTTTATAAATATTATTTTCAAATTAATAAAAATATTTCCCATTCATATTGAAAATTTTTATCTTAAACTCCACATTTACCATGTCTCTAATTTATTTTTATTTTTTTATGTTGGTGTTTTAAAAAATGTTTTCAAGGATGATTTGTAATTTAATATGAATTTTAAAATATTAAGAAGTTTTTTCTAAAAAATATTTTTTATTATGTCACTTTTATTTTTCTTTTTAATGGTCTAAATCTTATAGAGTTTTATTTATAAATAAAATTTTAAATTCCTTGATAAAACACTCCTTTTCGGTTATTTATAATTATGTTATCAATAGATTTAATATTTATATCATGTTATACAATACCATTTTTAAATGATATGAAGCCCATTTTATTCTAACATGGATTTATGATATAATGAACTATTGATATCATGTGACTCATATTTGTATATATGATGATGGGTGGGGTCCTATATCACAGTAAAATGAATTTATTATTGTTTAATATCTTATCAGATAATGTGTCATGGACCTTAATAGATATTCTCACAAATTAAAATGTGTGTCTTCTTGGAATATGCTCACAAACAAATGGTGGCCCTTTTTTTATATTATTAGAATATTATGACACCATATACATATATTTGTGCCAATGATATTTGTAATTTTATGTTTCAATGGAATTGTATCTTTCCATCCCATATTACTATGATTTTCCTCTACATATCATATTTATATTCTCACGATTTCATACACTCTTCCTAGGGTATATGTTTTTTCTTTCATTTTCTTTTACCATGACATATAAAAAACTATAATGATAACATGTTATTTTTTTAATAAATTTCTCCCCAAAAATATTTTATCTTTTTCATATAATGAAACTTTGATATGTTTCACTTTAATGAGTATTTGATCTCACCTATTTCTTATGTTTACTTTTCTCAGGTTATAATGATTATTATAAACTATGAGAAGTCATGAATTTAATCTAGTGTGAATCAATTATAGATTAATATTAAAATGTTTTTTTAGAAAACATTACTTATATATCTAGTACCCAATGACACTAAATCTTTTATCATAGCGAATGTGAAAATATTTCAGAGTTTTAATGTCTATATTTTGAGAATGATGTGTAATAAATATATGTTTTTCCTCATTTGTTACATTTGGAAACATATAATGTTTTAGTTATTTTGGGTATTAGGATGAGATAACATTAGAGAAAAACATAAGGATAAGTCTATAAGTTATGTTTATGTATGGAAAACATCGTATAGTATTGGTAAAGTTGATATTTTTTTTGTTTTAAGAAATTAAATCCCAATTTGGATATTAGAATGTGGATGTAGTCAAGGAACATATGAACCTAGGGGTAAGAACCCTAAAAAGGTTGGTCAAGTATCAACTTGATCTCTATTTGGTGCACAATAAGTCAGAATAAGATTTAAGACATGGAAAGAAACTCATGTATGATATTATTTAAAAATTAAGTCACTCATTTTGAACCATTATTAATGATTTGGGAATACCTTTATGGTATTATTAGAGAATTTAATATGAGATACATAGTAAATTACCAAGATTGAAAACTAAAAATATATATGTTAGGGTATAGATGTAATTTATGATTTATCACATTTATGTTATTAAATTTACTTTTTAAATTAATAATTTTCATTTTTAACATTTCATTATTTAAAAAAATATTAAAGATAGGTGAAACCGGGTTAACAATGGGTGTGGTGGGAAATGGGATGATTGTAACAATGAGAAACCAAACTGGATATGAGCTTGTGTTCAAAATATTATGGGTATTCTCACTCAAATCTTCAAATATATTTATAATAATTATGACCAAATCGAGATCATGAATGCACCAAGGAAGAATTAAATTATAATAGTGTCTTTCATACAATAATTTAAACCATCATTTAGTTTATATTTCAATCCATTTATTGCTGAGTAATGGATCACCATGCTCGAAAAGATATTTTCTCTTCACCAACACTCTAAACATGATATGTGTTTCAAATACATCTATCCTCTTGAAGTTGAGGATATAAAAGGGTGAAATAACAATAATAATAATACATAAAATGAGAATGTGGACTAAATTTAAAAGGATGACTTCAATAACAAGTTCGTAACTAATTATTTTCATTATACTCTTTATATGAAAATGGATAGGAAAATATTGGATTTGATACAAATGGAGGACAAATCCACTCTTATACTCTATGATAACTGCATGAGGTTTGGAATGTATTCATTTAGATTTATCCCTCGCATTTAGGGTGAAATAATTAATCTATTTTATGGATTAAGGAATATTATTTTATGTGAAATATAAATAACAGATATTAGAAGCTATCAAGTGATTATTTCTTCTGTGTTGAATGGGGTGATTGAATCTAGAGGCTCTAAATTTTTTGATAGATAAAGATGAATGTATAATATCATTGAATATCTAATTATAAATCTCATAGGTTAATGAAATGTTGACTCCATAAATTCAATAAATATGGGAATAATCACCAGTGTAACTAGCACAAAAGAAAAAAAAGTGTTTCATGTGTTAGAAGTTTGAACATAAAGCTAATGATATCCCCAAGTGGATACATAGAATAATTTATTCACAATATAAAAATAATTCCCCAAATAACCCACTATCCAATATTTAATTCTTTAAATGTAAGGTATATTATGATTACATAAATAGATTCCCCTACCCTAGTGATAATGAAGTGAATAAGCCCGACCAACCTCGAAAAATGTAGGAAAAATGAAGAGTGTATTTTATCAATACCATCGAGGCATATCATGAAAATTATGTGATTAACGACATAGTTGTTCCCTATTCATGATATATAAAATCATTATTTGAATCTAATTTATTTGATTTATTTATATCATGATGGGTTTCTGGGTATTTTTATTCATCACCTCAATCATGTGATATCTAACTATCTATAAAAATATTTGGTTTACAAAGGGCCACATCTATGATTTGTAATTCTTACCCAATCAAAATTAATGGGAAGATACTTCATGTGGATCTAGTTCTTCTTCTAATGGATAGATTTGACATAATATCAAGTATATATTGGATTTCTGTGAATAAAGAACATTTCAATTACCATGATAGTAAAATATCATTTCACATCTATAATAATAATATTTTATAGTTTCAATTTTGGTATTATTATGAACTCTATTTGGAAGAATATTAAGTAATATATTTCATGATACCAGGAAAATATGGTCTTCTAGCTCAAATGATCAGTAAAGATGTCAACATTATTAACATAACTATTCTACATGAATATGATGATGTGTTTCAGGATTAACTGTTTGGTCTTCAGCTAGAGAATGTGGTTGAGTTTTTAATTTAACTTATACATGGATATATGAAAATATCGAAGAGTCATTATAGAACAATACATAGTGAATTGGAATAATTAAGTAATCATTTTTAAGAAAATTCTTACCATATTTTTATACACATGAGTGATTCTCCAAGGGGGGCATCAGTCCCCTTTTTTCGGAATTATGATGGGTGCACATTCCATTACAACGGTTTTTATGAGAATAAGAAAATAATTACCAAGAACATGTATCCACTACCATTTATCAATGATCTATTTGATTATCATAGATGGTATCTATAGTGTTCAAATATTTACCAATGATATGGATATCGTCAATTAAGTTTTGAAAGGGAATATATGTTTACAATATTTCTTTGTATGATGTATGGAAACTATGAAATTATAGTGATTCCGTTTTAACATAAAAATTCTCCTAAAAATATCACATATATAGTAAATGGACGCTTTAGAGGCTACCGTGATAAATTTTTATTTGTCTTTATCCGTGATATTCTTTTATATTCATGAAGTAAGGAAGAATAGTAATATCATTTGAGGATTGCGTTAAAGACAATTAGAAACCATAAACTGCATACCAAATTTATCAAGTGTGAATTATGTATATATAAAGATTTATTTATGACTCATATAATCACATGAAAGATATTATCATTTGATACATAAAAGATGGATATTATCAATAAATGGGCTAATCCAACCACTATAAATGATAATAAAAATATTATTGGGTTAGAAAAATATGACCAACACATTATGAAAAATTTCTCAAGGATATCAAATGGATCAACCAAGATAACATACAAGGGAGTGAAGTTAAATTAGATAGTTTAATGTAAAGATTGTTTTGATGAACTAAAGAAGTGGTTGGTCAATGCACCAGTACTTACATTACCCTGCTATATGTAATGGTTTCTAATATACTATTATGATTCATTAAAGAGATTAGGTTGTTTCCTCATGTAAAATAATAAGGTAATTGTTTATTACTTTCCATAATTAATGTCAAATGAGAAAAATTACATGATGCATGATTTGTAGACAGTGAGTGTGATCTATGTATTAATGATTTTTCAACATTTTATCTATGGTAAAATGTTTGATTTATAAACTAATCATGAGATATTGAAATATATATCCACACAATATTAGAATTTGTGATAGATAATATGGTTGGAATTGATAAAATATTATGACTACTAAATATATTACTACCCAAGGAAGGTAAATAAAGTTGTTGATGCTTTATGTATAATAGATCATGCTACCCTATACGTGATGAGGATTAAATAAATTCCTAGTACTTCTAGATTTTTAGTTTTTGAACCTTGAAGTAAAGAGAGAAAGGGATAAATTATATTGTTCCTAAATAAATTATCAATCATTCATTCTTGTAACAATCAAAGAAACTTATAATGATTTTTTCGAGTTATAAAAATAGGTATGTAGTATTACAAAGTTTAACATTTATAAATAAGGTGTTATATGATTAAAAATGTGCATATGTGTCCCAAAAAAATGAAAAATGTAAATGGAAATATATTCATAAACTCATTGATCATCCTTATCTATTCATTAAAGAACATTAAAATGTATATAGTTCAGAAGGTAAATTTCTAGTGGAATAACACAATGAGAGAGATTTCAAAATATGTGTCATGATACATGGTATGCATTTAATTTATAGAATAATGATATAATTCTATTGGGATGATGCAACCATTACCAATACCATTATAGAAATGGAAAAAACTAGCACGTATTTCATTTTAGTAATCCCTCATAAATAAAGAGTCCATAATGAAATTTGGGTTATTTTTAATTGCCTTAGAAATCCATAATAATTTTTTTCCATCAATAAATATTTCTCTCTTAATATACTCACATATTTATATATAAGAGAAGTTTTAAGGACTCATATATTACCACTCTCAATTGAATATGTTTGAGATTCATTGTTTACCTTAAGGTTATGGAGAATCCTTTAGAAAGAAGTAGAGATATATATGGTATTCAACACTACTCATCACCCATATATAGATGTTCAGTCAAAGAGGACCATTCAAAATATATAGGATATGATGAGATGTTTTTTGAGGGATTTCCATGGTTTTTGGGATAAGAAACATCACCTGGTAAAGTTTTTATATACTAATAGTTTTAATTTAAAGGATTAAGATGACATAATATGAGGATTTTTATGGGAAGAGATATAGGGATCCAAAATGATTGTATGAAGTTGGAGAAAAAAAGTTGATGTTTCCAATACTTTTCGCGGATATTATAGAGAAGGTTGAAGCCATTAAATGGAACATAAATTTTTATCAATTTAGATATAAGATATATAAATGTAATCATAGATTATATATAGATTTTTAAGTTTGTGATAAGGTGTTACACCTTTTATCTCATTGGATGTGTGTTATTAGATTGGGGAAGAAGAGAATATAATCCCCAGGTACAAAAATCCCTTTGAAATTATTTCTTGAGTTTGGGAAGCAACATAGTTTTTAGCAGTCCCTCCAAACCACTTTCGAATAAATGATTTATTTAATATATCACTTTTGATAATGTAAATAATAAACTCTTCACATATTTTTAAATCCAAATCCATTAAATTGGAAAATGATTTTTCATACGAGCACTAACCAGTGGAGATATTGTTTTGAAGAGGTAAAGTGTTTTTGACCAAGACCACTAATCTAATAAATTTTATGTTGATGAATCATAAGTTTGAAAAAGATAAGTGGGAACCCATGGATGTAATCAGAAAAAGTACCAAAATTTTTTTCTTCCTTTTACAAAATGTTCAAGGGCCATTTTTTATTGGGGTATAATGTAATTACCCATTATTTTAGTGAACAATATTTCCATAAATAAATACCATGTCGAGTATCTTATCTTAGACTCAATAGAAAACTAAAATGGAAAGCCTATTTTTTTAAAATAAAATAAAATAATAAAATATTATCATTATATTATAGTCATTTAATTGGTGAGTTAGAATAATGAAAACACATTATGAAAACTATACAAATATGTATATGATATAAGAGTTATTTATTTTGATTAAAAATCATTTTTGTTTCCAAATATATTTTTGTAGTTAAAATTAATTTATATTATCTCCATAACATGAATTAGATAAATGTAACTCAACTTATTAATTACAAATAGTAAAATTATCCTAATTTTATTTTTTTATTGGGAATAATTTATTTTTATATGAATATGAAAATATATAGTTTTTACTAAAACTATGACACTTATAACAATATTAGGAGGTAATAAAATTGTGAAAAATCAAAAAAAATTAAGATTAGTAATAATTTTGGAATTAAATTATTCAATTAAAAAAATAATATTTTGAATTTAAATAATTCATTATTAACAACTTAGAAATTATGAAACATGGTTCTAATAAATAATATTTTTTGTATTTATCTTTTAATTAAGCTTTCACTAAGGGTAATTACGTTTTGGATTTAATATAAATTTCTATATCTATTATTTTTATAAAAATAAACCAATTAATGAAATTTTAAGTCAACCATAATGAATTTATTTTCCAAAACATAATTTTTAAACATATATATTAACCTTTTCTAGAAATGAGTATTTACACACTAGAAGCAGAAATATTAAAATTAATTTTTATTAAAAATATAATGTTCATTTGATAAAATTTATTTCAAATTTTAATCATTATATAAAATTTTTTTAATTAGTTTTGTTCTGTTTTTATTTATTAAATGTAAAATACTTTAGTCAAAATTTAATTACCATGTTAATAACAAAAATGGAAGAAGTGGAATGTCTACAATTGAACCACTTAATAACACATTAAAAACATGTTTGAGAATGTTTGGATGTGGTATTATAGAATTATATACTTTCCCATATCAATTAATAACCATTACTAGATCCATTTGACCCTTTAATCACAACTTTTCCTTTTATATTTTACAAAATGCCACTATCTCCAATTATAAATCGGGCCACCACCACCCCACTTCTAATCACACCAAAATCCTCTTACATTCAGATAAAAATACCAAAATAATTCCTCAATACTCATAGATACTCAATATAGGTTCATATATTATCAAAATATATCTATAAAATCTTTATTCCTTTCTCTCAAGGAGTTTTCCATGTAGTAAGTTAAAATCCCTAATTTCTCACTTTGAATTTCTATTATTTTCATTCTTCTTTCACCTATTTCAGATATATTATATCAATTATTGTGTAAATAAATCAGTATTATTAATATAATTAAATGTTATTATCATGAAGGAACAACCATTAACAACCCTTTCCCTTTAACATAGAATGAATAAAAGAGGAGCATGAATTATGTGCTGACTACCACCTCAATATGCGACATATTCTATATTTTCATAACCATAATATAATATTAGTTATAAAATATTATTTAATATATTAATATTATATTTATAACATTATTCTCATTGTTATAATATAAAAAATTAAAAAATTTCTTCATTTTCAATGAAAATTGAATACGGCGCACATGCGTATGTGCGGATTAAAGCCTCCACAAAAGTAATTTATTTCTATTTTTCATTATATTATTTTACTATGTACAAAAATATCATAATATATGGTTAAAAACATTAAAAATATATAAATAATATAATTATAAAATTTTGATAATGATGTTATGAAAATAAAATCACTTTCTTAACATATTTGCCCAAGGATTATAACATTTTTATGTTTTGGTCGGTTTAACAGCCCACATCATCAAAAAAATGTATATAATGGATGAATATAGAACATAAAAACTAGTATTATTTTTAATTAAATATAAAATAATGTTTGTTTTAATTTTCTTTAATGGACATATAAATTTTTAACTCATTATTACCATATCAACAATGTTTATAGAAAAAGACCAAGAAAATCCTATCCCAAATTCTACTTTCACGAATTGTTGTGAGTTGAAAGTATAATATAAAAAATAGTGATAAAAAATATTTTTTACGACCTTTAATGATATCATAATTATGAAATTTAAATAAATAAATATATATATATATAAGAATCATCCCCATAATTATGAAATTAGTAATAGATAAATAATCTAAGCTAGTAACACCTGAAAGATAAAATATAATATAAATAACCAATATATTGAAATTAAATGATTATAAATGATGATTATAAATTTTTATAGGTTTGAATAATTTTATTAAATATCTTATTAATTTTGTTATTTTTTGTTATATATTATATTAAAGAATGTTTTGGTAAATGGGATATAAGGTAAGGGGTTTTCATGATTAAACTTATTTTCTCATGTGATAGGGATTCTTTATTATCTGTTGTTATTAGATGATTTTTTTATGATGATAAATAATTTTATTATAAATAATTTTATCTTAATTTTTATCGGAATTATATTTATGAATTTATTTACTCCTAAATTTTTATAATACTCAGACTAATTTCCATTAATTCCAAATGAGGTTTTTTCTCCCGTATCCATATTTACACTTCCTAATAATGTACTCTTATTATTTTGAAAATAAAATTAATATTTATTTATAGTAATATTCATATTTCTCTTTACCTATTTTCAAATTAATAATCTATCATAATATTTATAATGTTGGTTTCAAAAACGGTATTTTCGAAACATTAAAATGAATTTCCCACTCAAATTCATATTTTTTATCTTATACTCCACTTTTACAATGAAATAATTCATTATGTTTATTTTTAAGTGAGGTTTTGGAAAAAAATTTACATTTTACATTCTGAAAAAGGATTATTAAATACTGGTTTATAATTTCATCTCTATATGATTATGTTAAGATTTTTTTTCAAAAATATTATATATATGATTTTACAACCATTTTTCTCTTTAAACATATAAATCATATGGAGTTATATTTTATACATCACTAAATAAATTCCATGATGAAATAATCATTTTGGGTAATTTAAATTATTGTAACTCTTGATCAGCTTTCTATACGAGGTTATGCAATTCAATTTAGAAATGATATGAATCTTATTTCCATTTTATGGGGATTCTAGATAGGTTGAATTATTGATAACATAGGGGAGAAATATACATATATAATTATGTGTGGGGTTATATATTTACATTAATTATATTAATAAATATTTTATATCTCATGATATAACATATTGTAGGCCTTGTGGGATATGATCAAAAAAATAAAGGTGCACCTTATTTATTCTATAAACATAAAGGGGGGCCTTCTAGGATATTATCATTGTATGATGATGTAATTCAATTATTTTTATTCCGATGTTCTATTTTATTATATGTGTCATGGATATGTAATATTTTTACTCTATATTCCACTTATTGCCCACCATAGATCATGTTTGTTATCCCATGATTCCTTACACATTCTTGTTGATATATGATTGTTCTTATATGTCATTCTATGATAAGTTATGGAAAAATATTATGTTTTAGTGATATTTAAAAAAAATATTTCTCCCATTTTAATTTTTTCATCTTATTCTTGTGATCTTAACCTTAATGACATGATGATATGTTTTTCCTAACTATTTGTTTGAGCTCACTCTTATCTTATTTTTCCATTCCCTAGGTTATAAAGAAGATTAAAACTTATGATAAGTCTGTAAGGGATTATAATGTGGAATAATTATGGATAGAATTTATGTATTTATAAAATACACAAAACCATGCATTCTGGAAATTGTGAGTTGATTTCAGAGATGATATTTTTATCTTATGTATATGATATAAAATAAAGATGTTTGTTTCATTGGTTTTTATAAAATGTATCGTATTCACTCACCATATTTCAAATCATACAACACGAAAACCAATAAGCATCCAACATATAGATACCGATACACTTAGTGTAAATTAAGATTTATATATACAAGCAAAAACCTGTTAGTATGCAAGGTGTGAGCCAAAAATTCATAGTATGATTTCAGTAAAAATAAAATATATTTTCATTCATAATATAGTCTTTAAATATAATTTTTAACATAATATAAAATATATGTATTTTAAATGTGATTATAATCAAAATAATGTAAAATTTAAAAAAATGTTTTTATAAAACTTATCCCCAATCAAATAAAATAAAGTTCCAATAAAAATTTTAGATATTCATTTATAAACCACAAAAATACAATAATAATTTATTAAATGAAATCCAACCCCATTTTAAATAAAATATAATGTTATTGTAAGTCAAACCCATATTAGGAAAATTACTAAATCACATCAGGGACCAAGGAATTAATAATGTTTAAAAAATAAGAAGAATCAATGAAATTTTCTACATAATCAAATGAGATCAAAGGGATATAGTCAAGGAATGGAATATAGGTCCACTAGATAATGATTTATAGGAACTAAGAATCAAGGGAAACTATCTAGGACTCAAGTAAAATAAACCAAAACATGGTGACTAGAACCCAAAAATGGAACTAAACAAGTTTTCTATTGTCCGGGAAGTCCAATTGGAATATTCTATATACATAATCCAACTTGATGGTTATTAATATAATATGAACCACAATCTATCTTGGGAGCATTCAACATCACCAATTCACAACCCCTTAGCCATAAAAATGGGGTCTCACTCATTCAAGTCATCTATTACATATTTGGAACCCCCTAAAATCAATTATCTATGGTGAGAAATAAAACCAAAATTTATCTATGATAATACATAACAATAACTCTCATCTCACCTCCAACAACCACACATGAAACAACCCCTTTGACATCCATGGAATAAGGCTACAATCTAAAATAAACAAATATAAAAAGTGTATTAATTTAAGGATCTAATAATTTTAAATAAACATTTTATAATGTTCCAAATGATGTTTTGAAAGATAAGATCAGGGTTCCATGTCATTTGAAAAAAACTAAAATCCAACCATATATTCATCCTTTTAAAATATATTGGAATCCCAAAATATCCTTTGAAAATATCATAATATTCTACAAAGACCCAATGATCTCAAAAAACTAAATGAATATAGAATAACACATATTTTTAAAAGAAATGAATTTTTAAACCTAAAATAATCCTTTCAAAATCAGTGATTGAGAAAAACCCTTTTTAAAATCCTTAAATTTCATTAAGGGATACACTTATTTTTTTGAAAAATTCTTGTCATGTCAGTGACTCCATGCGAAGTAAAAAAACCATTGAAAACAATTTTCATCTCCTCATCACAAACAAATATATGTAAAATTCTAAAAGAAAATAATTGTAATCATTTAATCATGTCATGGAATATAATATAAAGGAAAAATATAAATAGCCAACCTTAATCCAAACTGAAATAAGTGTCAATACAACTATTTTTTTTATAAAATTCCCATCCATGTATGAATACACTCTCTAACACCCCTAAAAATAAAAACATCTATTATTATCACCTACAAAAACACTAATAATAACTTTCACAATGATTAGGATTTGGGGGGGGGGGAGGGAAAATCGAGGGGAAATTGAGGAGGGTGCATATGATAAAGAGAATGTAAAAATAAACTCAATAGGACTTTTAGAATTGATGAATACATTTTTGTGAATAAAGGTATGATGATGATAATGAGGGTAGAGCTGTAAGGGATCTCCCAACGCATGAAAGTCTGATATTGAGGGGATAAAATGCGTAAAAAACTAAAGAACAATGGGGATGAAATAGTAAAATCATAAGAAATAAAACTTTGATAGATTAGGTGGTGGATCAACATCTCCAGTCATGGAGAAACCCTCTAGAAAAAAATAGGATCACTACTTGGGAACCGATGTAAAATTACACTACAAATTAGGTGGTTCGACATTTCCCCAATAAAATAATAAAGTACCTTTACTTTTTCACAATATGAAACTGTATTCATGACATGAAACACCCCAGTCCAGAAATCTAAACAAAACCATGAACGTGCTTTGAAATGACCTCTCTTGGTCACAACATGACCTAATGTGCCTTCAAAGATGAAATTATGTAATGATTATAGATTTCAGATTCTTTAAAATATATACAATTTTCTATGACATGTGTCACATTCTATAACCAATGTATAAAAACCAAAACATATACAAAATACATTATTAATAAATATATAATACACACTGAGATGGTAAACCCCTAATAATTATTTTCATTAGAACGTAAATAGTTAATGTAATTTAATTTAAAATATAAATTTTTTTCATTATATTATAAAATTTATTTTAAAAATATAATTTTTTTAATTTCAAAATTTAAATGTTATATATTCAAATTCACATTTTAATTCCCCATAATAATATTATCCAGTATGTACTTTTGATATTTATCAAAAAATAGTTGTTTTTTGTGAATTTTGAAAAATAAAAATATTGTTAATGCCATACTTTTATTTTAATTTGATGTTTTCGAAAAAAATTTGATATATAATAATATATATTTATAATTATGAATAAATAATTTAACAATACAATTTTCAATTTATAAATCCCACAAATATAAGATTTGAAAATCGAGTAACATTTCATGAATACTATTTTTCATATATTTTATTAGTTTTGTTTATGAATGGGGAAATTAGGTTTTGGATTACTTTTATAACACACAACTTTTATTAAAAATATAATATTATTAAAATTTATAGAATCAATAGTAGTGGTAATTTTGTCCTACACATGAATGTTTTGTATAATAATTTACTTCCCTTCAAAATATGTTTTTATGGGTTTTATGGACTAATGTTAGGATTAATTTCCCTACACATAAAAATAAAATATATGAAAATAATTAATTTATTTTATATAATAATTTTCAAATTATTTTAAATCTCATATTTAATTTTTGGGTAAAAAATTTAGATTATTAGGATTAATTCCAAAAATAAATATAATAGTGAAATAATAATTTTAAAATTATTATTTTATTAGTATCAATATGGTAATATCAAATAAATTCAATTTCAATAATTTAAATAATTAATATATTATGTTTTATAAATAAAAATATATATGTTAAAACTAATTTAATTTATAAATCCATACTAAATAAGATTAAGAGCCTCTAATTGTCAAAATGTCATTTTTTCTAGTAAAACACTTTTACACATTATCTGTTTTAATTTAACGGTTAATTTAATAATATTTATAAATTTAATGGGATTAATTAGAGGTAAAATTTATTACCAAAAAAATAAATATTATATAAATGGGATACTATATATTTTAAATTAAACTTAAACTCTCTTAGTTAATAACTAGTCACCTAGTTTAAAAGTAGAAGAGTAAAATAGAATAAAATTAACGGTAAAATCACTATAACATATTTAAAACATTTGGGGAAACATATTGTTGATAATTTATTAACCAAACTACACCCCACCATTAATTATTTCTAAACAAGAGAGCCATTGATCTTGGAATAGTGTCATGGAATTATGACAATATAAAGGGTGTTTCTATAATTGACAAATTCTTCTCTTATGAAGGGTTATCTTTACACCCATTAAGAAATAAACATATCCTTAAAAATAATCCTTGAAAATTTTCCATTTTAATATAAATTTAATAATATCCTATATAAATAAGCCTTTGGGATTTCATTATTATCTAAAACCCTTTTAATTTCAAGAGAACATCAAAGGAAAAATTATGTCTCAAACATAACTATTATCTCCATCTTATGTTTGCCTTCTTAATATTAATCTTAAAATATTTTATCACCATTATAATATGTTTGGTTTAGTATAATTATTATACTGATATTTTTTTATATAAATGTTTGAACCCTTAGTTATTCATTTCCATCCACTTATAAAAATAACGTATTATCAATAATGCATATGCGATTACAACTACATAAACGAGGAATATGTTTTTCCTTATTTATTATGTTTTTTCATTATTTAACCAAAAATATTATAATATGGTAAAAAATAATAAAAATTTAAAATAATATCATCATTGTTCTATTATAATGATATTATGTAAAAATAAATAATCAATTAACCATACATACTCTTCGAGTTAAAGCATAATCATATGTTGGTTGATTTTAACACATTCTGGAATAATGACATAAATCTATATTATAGATAACTATGGGAAAATAAAAACAAAATTTATTATAATATAAAATATATATCACAATTTATATGTGGGTCTATAAATTTTATTTTATGTATTTATCTTATTATTATGTATCATTTTATTATTTCTAAAATAACCCAAATTAGACTACCTCGATTATAGTTTCATGCAGTGCAACTAAAATAAATTTATAATTATAAAACAAATTTATAATTATATATAAGAATTATATTTGAGTATAATTAATGATATGTTAATGAATAAATTTGTTTCAATGTATGGTTATCAACATCATCATTTTAAAACATGCAAAATTGGTTGACTTTATTAACACCAGATGGTTGTAATAGGATATAACTAACTCATATATCCATAGTAAATAATTATAAAGTAATGATATAAAAGGTAAAATATATTAAAAAATTTATGAAATATATTTATAAGGTTATAAATTTTTTTGTACGAATTTATAGTGACATCAACTATGTAAGGAAACACGATAAGGTTTTTCCATCTCAAATTATCTTCATTAAGACATGTTTTAAGGTTATACCAATTAGTATTTTCAATGATTTATATACATCCAATGAATTTATTTTGGAATAATAAATTATTTAATTAATTGTATTTATATGACCTCTTTATTTTCCGGATTCTAATTACTTTCACCCAAAAAATTAATTAATCTGTAATGGCCTTCCAAGACACATAATTTTTCTATGTGTCATATACAATCTTATTTGACTATAATATTCCTAATTTGATCTATTAGGAAATATTATGATATAATGATATGTTTATAAATTATATTAAATGGAAATAAATTTTTTTAAAAATATTTTACCTCTAAGATTCTATTATTTCATTAAAATGTATTTTTATTTTGAATAATTCTAATTTATTTCAATAGATTTTCATTATCTATCCATTTTCATACATCCCAAAAATATTTTAATTTAACTAATGGAACTAAAATTATCTCACCCTAATGGCCCTTTACCCCATTTTATTAATTTAAAAAGACAAGTTTCATTATCCTTTCAACAAGTTGGGAGAAAAAATCTATTTTAGAGTGATCAAATATTTTTACGTTTTTTAAAAATAAAAAGGTTCTATCATACAATACACGTTGTATTATAATAAAATGTATTAATTTTCAAGGATCCATTATTTAATAATATTTTTATAATTAATTATTTTTTATGTATTTCCAAATACCATTTTTTTAAAACATAAGGTGTTTCACTAGTCACCACTAATAAAGATTAATTTAAAAGAAAAACATTTCAATATATTTTCACTTATTGTTTTTGATAAAACTTATATATTTTTGAGGCTATATATTTTAAAACTCTTTATGATGATTTTTTGAAAAAAATAATTTCTTTACGTGTAGAATCCTATTTTTTAAACTAGATTAAAATACAATAGTTTTTGAACTTTTTCATTTACTAAACTAGTCTTTTTTTATACCAAGATTCAGAACATAATTTTTAGATTAGTATCACTACAAAGTGATGTTTTTGTTCATGTGGGAAGGCATGACAAGATTCCTGAGAGGATCAAGAAGTTTCTAAAGTATTGGAATAGAAAAAAATATAAGTTTTAAATGAAAGAAAAGGGCGTATAGTTTTCCCACGGTTTGGAAACCATGTGGTACTTTTTAAAAAGGGTAGTGGATTATAGCTTAGTCTATGCATAGTTTCCTAAACCGTACACCAAGTCTGTGCGGGGTGCATCATGGAGGTATAATACTCTGCATGGTTTGCACATGGTTTAGAAAATTGTGCAGGTTAAATGATGTACAATTCCCAATTTTTGGATTTGGATTTGTTTTAATTTAATTAAATAATATTAAAATAAAAATAATATAAAAACATAAACTACTCTCCCTCATACCTTAGTCATGCGATGCACTGGCCCAGGGTCTCTCTACCCTTCGACGCACGATCCCCTACCTTGGCCTCCTCACTTATCAACGTTCTTCCATTGTTTCCAATGATTTCTTCTTCAATCCTCTAAGTTAAGGATCTCTCCTCTATTCTCTTCCCTTTTTCTAGCCTTTCTTGGACCTAATCAATGCTCGGTGAGGTAAGACAAAACCCTAGGTTTTGGGGTTAATGTTTTTATTGTTTTCATCAGTTCTTAGGTTCTGTGGATGGTGTCACGGGGCCTTAGTTTTCATGTTCCTGCAACATCCGCCGAAGGTGAGGTGGTTCGGGTGGTTTTGGTATGCCTATTTTTCTTCGGGGTACGTTTTCTCCTCATTTCATAGTTATGTTTTAGGTTCATTGAAGTTTATGTGTTCTCGAAATGTGGGTCTTAGTGCGTTGTGTAGTTCATGGTGGATTCACTTAGTTTTGGTTCATCGCTGAAGTGAATGACTAGGTTCCACTGACGTGGCTATATGTTTACATAATTTTGACCTATATATTATTCAGTTTTTAATAATTTAATTATTTATTTTTACAATTTTAATAAATAATGGAAAATTTGTATTTTTGTAACTAAATATATTAATTAATCATTTATTGTATTTAAATATGGGTTTATCGTCTTTCAAATATTAAATTTAGTCATTCTAATTATTTTATTTATAGTAAATTACAATTTAGTTTAATAATATTCATTTGGTTAACATTTTATTAATTATAAATGTTTATTATTTAGTTAATTGTTAATTTTTATTTTCATTAATCTAATTTAGTTTTTAATCTAAGATTTTACCCTTTAGTTTAGATTTATTAAAATAAATTATTTTTGTTAATTAATCTATTTAAGTATTCTGTTTATAAAATAGTTAATAAGTTATATTAATTATTAATAAAATAATGTGTTTTAAATTTAGGTTTTCGTATTGTTATTTAATTGATTAACATAGTTTTTTGAAATATTTATTTAATTTTAATTATTTTAACTTCGTGTTTGCGGATAATTCTTTGTATGTGTTTTTCATTTATTTAGAAATTTAATTATATAATCATAATATTGGTTTTCCCAGTTAATAATTAGGTCAATTTGGTTTTTAGTTTATTTAATAATTTAGTTAGTTTTTAATTAATTTAATTATGTAGTCTTTAATAGTTTACTTATTTTTTCTTTAGTTTTAATTAATTAAAGTTTTATTCATTTTATTAACTATTTAATATTATTTTTTTAATTTAATTTCAATTTGTTATATCAGGGAGTTTACGCTTCGATGCTATAACACATCGATTTCATGACTTGTTGATCTCGACTCACTGATCTATTGAAACACCGATATTTTCTAACTATAGGTGAGTCGACTCACAGATCACTTCGAATCAACTTCGGTCTCCCTTGCACATCGGGTTCAGTATCTTTTTTATAAATATCAGTGACATGTCTTTATTTTTCTATGAATGGTATCATACTTTATTTTAATATTGGTGAGTATTTTTATACAATTGATGTGGCATGCAGACACCAGTTCAAACATCATCACACCATTTCTCATCTGGTTCCATTATTCTATCAGTTAGTCATTGACTCACCGATCCAATCACTCACAATTGGTTTCATATCCTTACACTATCGGTCATACGAATCTTTTACCGATTCCAAAAACACCTCACTGATACGATCCTCTCCACTCACCGTTTCTTCTCTTGCACTTCTTTCGATCACACATCTTCACACACCAAATCCATATTTTCTCATCTTCCTGCATGAATTGGTGCTAAAACAAACCTCCTGACCTGAGTACCATTGTGAAGCCTCGATATTGACCAGAGAAGACATGAAGTAGCGCAAAATCACCTGGATTATTATTGTACCTCAAGGAAAGGATAGAGGATTTGGATTCAAGTCGCTGGGTGTCACTTTTCTTTGAGAGGAAGACGAACCCTACCCCCTTTTTGTGCCGAATTTTTTGCAGGGAGATAAAATATGCTAATTAATAAAAATAAAACTATAATAAAATAAAAAATAAAAATAAATAAATTAGGATATAAAAAATTATTAATTATAAATTAATAATAAACATCATATATTTAATAAATCAGAATTATTAAATAAATAAATAAAATTTTATTTAACTTATATCTTAAATTAATTTAAATAATTGAGTTATAATAAACTCATTAATAATTAATGTGCTATTAAATATTTCTAATAAATTAAATAAATAATACTAATATTAAATTATAAATATAATTATAGTAAATTAATCAATTAATTTTGATTAGTAAATAATTTAGTATTCAAAATAAAAATTATCTAAATAATTATAATTAACCTTAATAACAATAAAATAAATATATAACATAATAAATAATAACATTATTTTAGGTTTTATGTCTTTTAATAAGTTAATTTCAATAATTATAAATAATTATTTATTCACTGTTCTATATGTTTTATATTTGCAGGTTCACACCAAGTCCTTAAATACGTCGATGTTCATTTAACTAACTTACGGGACATTAGTTACGAGGGAAAAGCTAGTTTAACATGTCATTCATGAAAAAATACACATGTGTGGTGTGCATCTAAACAAAAGTTTATGTTAGTGGAAATATAAAGTGATGTGTAGCAAATGACAGCGGTGTTTTAAGGAAGAGTAGTAGCTGATTTTTTTGAGAGCGACTCTCATTACTTTTCCAGGAACACACCATCTGAGAACGAATACTCATGGGAGATTGATGAGAAGACATGGAGGTGAAGGAGCCCGAGAGAAAAGTAGCATTTGGGGAGTTCAATATCACCATTTAATTTTTATTCTCGGTTCTTGTATTTTTTCACTATTTTGTCAAGATAATAATAGGTGAATATTGTCATAGCATTGGAATTTAATTCTGCAGGTCTATTATTAAAAATTCATCAATTATTTTAAATTTTTATGAATAATAATCAATCAGTGAGATTGTTTTATGATTCCCTATTTATGTGATTCACCCCTCAAAGGATTTCAAAATTTATAATTTCAACAACGACTGGGGAGGTTGTTTTTTAATAGATCTACCAAAACATTAATGTCATTAAAATTAGAAATTTACAATGAGTTTATTTCCATATAAAATCATTTAAAAAAATTAGAATTTCAGTTTTGTTTTGGTGTATCTAACTCCAAGAAATAATCCTCTTCCAATTGAATTTACTAGCAAGGGAAATTCATTATTTTGGCATTGAATTGAATTTTAATGAAAAGTTTTGAAGAAGTCAACTATTTTAACTAGTAGATTATATTTTTCTAGTGACTTTTGTTGATTTTAGATTCATTTCAATTGATTACTTGTATTAGTTTATTGTTTTCTAGGTTTATTAGTACATTAGTGTAATATTTGATTAATATGTATAGTTAGATCTAGTTTCTTTGACGTATTCTTGCATTCAGATTTCTATTAGTTAAAGAAAAAATTAATAAATTTTTTTATAAAATAGAATGTAAAAAAATCCACCTTCACTGGTGACAATAGTGGAGTTTAATAAAAATAAATCCTAAGAAAACTCACCTACATTCTTTGGGGTTGACCCTACTGTACTCTACTATTGTTGGTTTATAAATAACATTTTAAGGGTTGTGATGACCTTTGGTCTCGTAAAAATTTGCCATTCTTTCCGTGGAAGACACACACTAAGAGTCTAGGTTTTTAATAAAATAAAATAAAATTAAAACATAAATAAACTGCTTTTCAATTTGTGAAATGTATCTGCTACTCGTGCTGTTTTTTGAAATTCTACATTAACTATGGAACATTTTTTTTGTTTAGTCACACCTTTTTTTCATTAAAAAATAATATTTCATTAGAACTGCAATCAATCAAGGTCTAATTGGTTTTTTTGTTTCTATTTTGGGCACACTTATAACCAATGTGACTATAACAATCCACAACAAGATGTTTACATTGATCTAAATGAACACGTTGAAACTAATCATGAATTCCTAGCTAAACATGAATTAATTGAAACCAAATTGGATTCAAATTGATGTTCAATACAATCAAGAGAATGATCAAAGAAATAAAAGATTTCAAAACATGCTCTTAGAATTACAAATAGGGTCAAAGAATAAGAAGAATTTGAAGAAAAAGAAAAAGAAAAAGTTTATAAAGGATTTTAAATTCATGTAGAAGAAGAGAGTGACGGTGAAACTGGGAAAATAAATTCCATTTTAAAAAATATGATTTTGTTGAACTATATACAGAAATAACCAAATCATTGAATCAATAGAATAACATTGAATATCCCAAAATGAATATTAATATTGTTGAGTTGGAAAAATCTGAAGATGAATTGAGACAAATTGAAAAGGAATGCCATGTTCTTTTCATAATTCTTACATTGGAGGAAAATCATGGTTTTAAGAGTTTTGAAAAGGAAGTCACTAGGGTAGAAGAGATATTTGAGAATAAAAATTTGAGTGTTAAAAACTACTCTACCAATTTTTTTGACATTGTGAATGATGATGTATAAACATAATACGGGGAACACTTCAGAATAGAACCTTATGCTGGAAATCACAAAATCTAAAATCATTGAACCTAAGCTGAAAACTACTCTTCCTTGTTTTGAACCTATAAATCCATTAATTCCAAAAATGATGTTGAATTATGATTATGAGGTAATGTTATTTGAAGAAATAGTAACTGATTAGTTTTAATTTACTTATTCTCATAGTAATCAATTTTATTAATCACTGTGTACTGAAATAGACCGTAGTGTTGTAAAACATGGGGAGAATTGTCTTAATTTGAACACTCTTGAAACTGAACATATTGAAACAAAATTTTACAATTCTTCTCCTGAAATTGAATTGTATCATTCAAATGACATGGTTTTCGAAAGTGATCCTTTTTAACTAGAACATAATTTAGAGGTTGAACACACACTAGATGATGGTTACAGAATTTAATTGATATGAGTAGTAGATGTTCAATGTGAGTTATTAGATGAGGATCTTTTGGAAATGATTTAAAACATTGTTATACCTGAACATGTTTGCGATCAAATAAATTATCTTCCCTCTTTGTCAATTCCATCCTCAACTGAGAATGGTGATGAGTCTTCCCATGATGCTGATAGAAGTTTAGAAGTTGTTTTATACTTGTGTTCCATTGTACATGATTTTTTTCATCACTCTATTGAATACCTTCTTGAAGGTTGTAGTCATAATTTACCCATTTTTACCATTGATGTTGAATATAATTATTTTGAAGATGATAAATATAGATTTGAGGGCAATGTCATACCCTTTGAAGAACCTAATTTGAATTCCATTCCTAAAAATGTTAATAATGTAAAATTAGAACATAATCTCGAAGGGGAGAACACTATTCATACCACTGTTAAGGGGTGTCTTTTAGTGGTTATTTGAGGCTACGAGAGTTTAGTTTTTGTTGTGTTAAGTCATGATTCCCACAATTTTCTTATTTCTATTAAAAAAATTGATCCAAACACATTTGGTGGTTTATATTAAACAAACCACATCCACATAGTGACTATAGTTACGTATTGGTGAGTCTAGATGGGGACTATAAATCATGCACTGCATGGGAGGAAACCTAGGGGTTTTTTGTTTTAGTAAATAAAAAATAGTGATTAAATAATGTCTTAATGAAGACATTAAACTCAGTTCTTCATGAGGGCCAACCCATGCTCTTTCTTTGTTTTCACATTTTCATAGTTTTGTTTTGAATAAAGTTTTATTGTGATTCTTTATGTTAGTTATGAATCATTTATAAATTTTTGTCTCGTTCTGCTTGCCTTTTGATTTTTCAGATGCTGCTGTTGTTGTCATATAAAGAGTGGAATTCCCATGCTGAAAGATTAAAGATTATATTTATGTCATGTGAGCTCCTTAATGTTAAATTTTGTTTCATTTTTATACTCATTAATGATTTAAAAAAAATTATATCTAGGTGTAATATTGTTTTAAAAAAATTTCTTGTATAAAAAGATGGTATATATGCGGCTGTTTTTTAAACTAGTCTGCTGTTTGACATGAGAAATTAAAAAATTTTGCTTTATATCACCCAGGGGTTGTTCAGCATGAACGCTGTCTGCTATATTGAACATCCAATTAAATCATTGTTTTATGCATGTTACACCCTATCCACTTTTCACCAACAAGATTCTAGGTACTATTTGAATTTTCTTGAAAATTTGTGTAACTGGATTTAATATTAATGCATGTACTTTCTTTTGAACCTACTATAAGTTATTTATTATGGAAATTTTTTGTCCTTTTCTGAGACCCTTTTAACATGTCATAAATCCACTGTGTTGAAAATCTGTTTTGAACATAAACATTTAAATTGATTTTATCAACCCTTGGAAGTCAAATTTGGGGAAAAATTTGGGTTTTATGTATGGTGGAGGGGGTCAATTATTGATTATGCTTAACTTTGATTTAATGTGAGCCAGTCAATTCCCACTGAAACATCAATATTTTTGTTATTTCACAATTTTTGGCTTGCTTATTTCTTAAATCGAGTATTTCATAAGGTTGCTTCTTGTTTGGTAGTTAAGAACTGCTTTGAATTTGAAATTAATGTGGAATGATGATTGTTGAGTTAGTATACTTAATGATTTAATGGAAATTTGGTTTAGGTATTATTATTTAGAGTGATTTGGGTAACTTGTTTGTGGATTCATGACCACAATCATTGGAAATGGATGTTTTATTTTGATTCTAGCGAACTCATTTCCATTAATTTTTTTAAGTAATCACCTTAATGATACAATGTAAATTGTTGTTATATAAATCTTTTGAAACAGGGGTAGTTTGGGCTTCTAGGATCCTATGGCCTAACACTGAGACCCTAGATGCACAGTGTACTTCTATCTACTATAAACCCTCTTTACACCATGAATAAATGCAATGCACAGTGGTTATCACATGATACATGGCTTGGGTAAAATTAAATAAAGTGTCCAGGGTCAAAAACGAGTTCATTAAGATGAGGGGAATGATTAACACCAGACGAAGAAACATAAAATTTGTTTATATGGGAGTCATTTAGGTTTCATCCTTATGGTGATTCACAAAAAAATTAATTATTTTTTGTTACCTAGGATTGATTCATTGTTAAACATTTCTTCTCTTAATTTTTTGATTCCACTTATATTTTACCTCTTGTAACTCTTGGACATAGGAATTAATCCCAGTTTGAAATGAGTCGATAAGTAGTATCACATATGAGTCATGCCAGCTTCATTAATAGATTATCTTTTCTATCTTTATTACCCTTTGAGTATTTGGTCTAGGAAAGACTTGATTTGTAATTTTCGTTTATTTGGCCAAAACAATGTTGACAGTCCTCTATTTTGGGAATGCTAGATCTATTACAGTTTGAGCTGAATCATAAATACTACTTTTGTTTTTCAAAGATAACAAAGCTTGAGATTGTTTAGGGGAAAACAATGCTTATGTGAGGGGGAATTTGATGTGGCCCTATTTTTACATATTTTTTCACCTCTTTTATTTAATTTTTAACAATTTGGTTATTTATTTTAACACTTTTTAATAAATAATGGTAATTTTGAATTTTATCACCAAATCTATTAATTAGTCATCTTTTTATAATTTAATATGGGATTTTAGTCTTTTATATAGTTAATTTAGTCATTCTAATTTTTTTAATTATACTAACTTTCTCTTTATTTTAATAATCTTAATCTAGTGAACATTTTATTAATTTTAAAAGTTTATTATTTAATTAATTGTTCATTTTTATTTGGATTAATCTAATTTAGTTTTTAATATAGAACATTACCCTTTAGTTTAGATTTATTAAAACAAATTAACTTGGTTTATTAATCATTTTAATTATTCTATTTATTAATTTGTAAACAATTTATGTTGCAGTTTAATAAAATATTTTGTTTTCAATTTTATGTTCTCATTTTTTCATTTAAATGATTAACTTAGTTGTTTAAAATCTCTTATTAATTTTAAATATTATAATTTCATGTTTGCAGATAATTTATTGTAAGTGTTTTCCATTTATTTAGAAATTTAATTAATTATTCTTAATATTTGTTTTCATAGTTAATAATTAAGTCACTTTTATTTTTAGTTATTTTAATAATTTAGTTACTTTTTAATTAAGATAATTATTTAGTCATTAATAGTTTATTAAAATTTTCTTTTATTTTTATTAATTAATGTTTTATTCATTTTATTATATGTTTAATATTATTTTTTAATAGAATTTAAATTTGTTATATTGGTGAGTTGACTCACTGATGCCGCAACACACCTATTTTGACACTCGATGATCATGACTAACCTATCCCTTCAAACACCAATGTTTTTTAACTATCAATGAGTCAATTCACTGATCACTTTGATATAGCTTTGGTCTCTTTTACGCATCAGTTTTAGTCTCTTGTTTATAACTATCGGTGATCATCATTATTTTTTCTACTATCAATGAGTTCATTTTTTTATTCCATCGGTGTGTCATTCCCACACCAGTCCTAACATCATCAAACTGTTTTTCCTATAGTTCTATTCCATTATCGGTGAGTCAATGACTCATCAATCCAATCCCTCCAGATCCGTTTCACTTCCTTACACTATCAGCCTCATGAATCTCTCACTGATGCCAAAAACACCTCACCAATCCAATCCTCTCCCCTCACTATTTCTTATCCAACATTTCTATCAGTCTCATGTCTTCACACATGAGATCCATCATTTCTCGAATTCAATCATGATCCGGTGCCATATCAATCCTCTTTCCATGGATACCTTGTTGAAGCCTCGATACATAGTCACCTTTCAACCATTTATCTCACCATAAAATTTTACTTCATTCTACCTACACATTTAGCAGCAATAAAACCTAAATATCATCATTATCTCTAGACAAGACACAGAATACAACCAGATTTTTAATTCCATGAATCAAATTGAGATTCAATTCTGATCTAGGAATAATATTCAAATTTTCTCCGTAGATGAGGAATTTCTACGATTTAAAACTGTGAGCTGCTTCATACTCCACTGAACCACCATTGGGGTGGAGCCACCGCTGTTTAAGACCTATGAGCCTCCTCAGCTGGTTGGGACCTGGACCAGCGCTACGTCATCACCTGGGGAGAGAGAAGAAAGAGGTTCCGCAAGAGGAGTCCACCATTCCACCAACATGAGTTGAGACATTGTTGAAGAAGGTTGCTCACTGCTTGTTGGATGAAAAAAACTGACACCAATATTGACTGGAGAAGACTCGATGTAGGATGACATCACCAATAATTTTTAGGTACCACCAGAGCTGGAAGGAGGAAGAGGATCTGAGTCCCTGGTTGGTGCCTTTCTTCGGGAGGAAGATGAACCCTACCCCCTTATTGCGCCAAATTTGGGGGGGGGAGTTAGAATACTCTAAAAAAATACAATTAAAACTACAATAAAAACTAAAATAAAAGTAACTAAATTTGAAAATTAAATAATAATAATTATAAATAATTAATAAACATAAGATATTTAATAAAATAGAATTATTAAATAAATAAATAAAATTTAATTAAACTAAAATTCTAATTTAATTTAACTAATTGAGTTATATTAAACACATTAATTATAATTTGATTGATAAATATATGTAATAAATCATATAAAAATACTAATAATAAATTATAATTATAAATATAATAAATTAAAAAATTAAATTTGATTTGTAAATAATTATTTTACAAAAAAAATAATTAATCTAATAATTATAATTAACATTAATAATATAAAAATAAATCAATTACTTAATAAATAATAACCTCATTAAATATTTTAGGACTTTTAATAAGAAAATTTCTTTAATTATAAATAATTATTTATTCAATATTCGGTTTGTTTTATATATTGCAGGTTCACACCATGTCCTTAAATGCCTCCATGTTCATTTAACAAACCCACGAGAAGTTTGTTAGAAGGGAAAAATAGTGCAGTGTTTCATTCATGAAAAAATAAACATGTTCACTGTACAATGAAACACAATTTTTTGTCGGTGGAAATGTGCACTGACGTGCAGTAAATGACAACATGGTTTTAGGGCAGAGTAGCAGGAGAATTGTTTGTGGGAGACTCTCATTCTATTTCCAGGAACACACCATTTGAGAGCATAGAATCATGGGATATTGATGAGCAGACATAGAGGTGAAGAATCCTTAGAGAAGAGCAGCATTTGGGGGGGTTCATTCTCCCCCTTTAATTTTTATACCCAGTTCATGTATTTATTTCACTACTTTTATCAAGATTATCATTGGATAATATTATCTTAGCTCAGGAATTTAATTCTACTGGTCTATATTTAAAACTTCTTCAATTATTTTACCTTTTTAAGAATCATAACCAATTAGTGAGATTGAATTATGATTCTTTATTCAGTTTACTCATCTCTCAATTGATTTCAAAATTAACAATTTAAATATCTACCAGCGAGGTTTTTTTGGAAATCATCAATCATATCTTCAATTTCAATAACTTTGGAAATTTATGACATGTTTTTTTCCAAATATAATATTTTTTAATATTATTAGAAATTATGTTATGTTTTGGTGGGGCGATTTCCAAGATATAATCCACTTCCTATTGAATTTCCTGGTGAGGGAGATTCATCATTTTTCTTTTTTAGGTGTGTTTCAATGAATAGTGGTGAAGAAGTCAACTATTTTAACCAGTAGATTAGATTTTATGAGAGAATTTTGTCGATCTGATCTCCTTTTCCATTGCTTCTTAGTATTAGTTTATTGTTTTCTAGTTTTATCAGTTCTTTTTTTTATAACTAGATTATGATATAGAGGTATATTTAGTTTCATGAATATATTCATGGATTTAGATTTTTGTTATGTTCAAAAAATCATAATAAAAAAAAGAAAGTAAAAAAATCCCCCGTCACTGCTAACAATAGTGGAGTTTAATAAAAATAAATCCTTAGAAAACTCACCTACCTTCCCTTGGGTTGGACCCTTCACTACTACCCCTTTATAGGTTTAAAAATATTATTTTAAGGGTTTTGACGACCTCCGGTCTCATCATCCACCTTGAGGTAGGGTCCCTTTCCAAATCCTCAATCATTATAAATACATTAATTAAGGTACCTACTAAACATTTGTTATAAATAAATTCATGCAGTGACGTATTATGTCCCATGCTTGTGAAATGTGAATATTATCATGATTTTGATTTGAATACTAAATGTATTAAATGATTTGTTGACTAAAAATATCATGTTTTTATAATAAAACCCCTCTAACGGAGGTGTGCTACCTTCAAGCTAAAAAGTAGTGGTTATACCATTGTCAAAAGACATATTGTATTTATAATTATTATGCTTTGATGATATATTGAAATAGGACATGCTTAGGACATGGCCTTAATGAAATTATAAACACATAGTTTCTTTTTTTAAAATGATTAAAGGGTCGAAACCTTGTCTAAGTGTTTGGTCCTATTTTGGATTGGAATTACCCTTGTAGGTAATTCCCCTTTGTGTGGATACTTGAATCCCTTTAAATGAAATTGACATGTTTTGGTAAATGGAATGAGTTGAGTTAATTGAATGGTTAATGATTAATGAATCACCGTCAAAACATGTAACCAAATTTTTTTGAATACTAATAAAACCTTGGGTGACATGGGGGTTCCCAAGTTGGAATTCCAGGATGAACTCAATGGGATTTCATTATCATACATTGAGTGATACACGTATTCCCATGTAGGAATTCAGTGGATGGACCTAGGTTCAGGAGACAATGATTGGTTCCACATTTGTGGAAACCATTACCATGCTATGTGAAGGTAGCAGTGTGGTCCTTGCACTCCGAAAATTAATTAATGGTTTTTATTAATGGTTTCAATGCAGCTTGAACTTTCTAAACTAATGGAAGTAACGGATTTAACCAATAAATAAATGGATGCAATGCTACTTGACCTTTACAAACTAATAGAAGGAAGGGCTTGATCCAATCAATAAACAGTTTCAATGCTACTGGACCTTTCCACCCTAATGGAAGGAAAGGATTGAACCAATAAACAATGGCTTCAACTCTACATTACCTATCTACACTAATGTATGAAATGACCTGAACTAGATGAATCATTACATGAATTATTTATTATATAGGAATGGAATGACTCGAATACACCATGAATTTTGAGAGGAGAATACCATGGGTCTCAGGAACCCCATTCGGATTCGAGGATACATTTTTCTTAGGTAGATACCCACCTATACTCAGGTTATTCCGTCTTACTTGGATGCCTGGTACACTACCGTTGGGTCCATTCTTCTTATAGGATACCTCAGATACTCTCTTTGGATCCAACATTGAATAGTAGGTTCCATGGTTAAAACCCATCAGGCCCTATCTTTGCTTAGCGCTGTTTACCTTGGTCAATCATCGTGGACATGGTAGGCGACTTATTGTAGAATTACATGGATTACCATCCTTTGATTACACTCTTACACCTTATCTAGAATCATATACTACTAATTTAGCTTTCCACAAGTTTATGTTATATTGGATTTTACCCTATAATCCCTCACTGGATATCTTTTTCAGGTTTCTTTGTTACGTCTTGGAACCTTTACTACTTATACTATCACAAAATGCCTTATATACACTCCTTGGGTCCATCGTACACAAGTAGGTACGACGGTTAAAGCCCATCGGGCCCTGTCATTACTTAGACCCATTTTACCTCGGATGAAACACCTTGTACATAGAAAGATACTTACTCACATGTGACATTGAGGTTTGGCTCATGTTTTAATAGCAGAAGTGTGGAATGCTTAAGACATTCCTAAAGGTGCATCAGACATTGGTAATGCAACGAAACCTATTTGAAAGAAACATCATGACCCTTGTTGGTCTAGTGATGTTTACATTGCGCTTGATGGATTCTTGGGGAAGAGTTTTTTTTTTTGGTTGGTATATTGTAGAATCTTGGGTTTGGAACCAGACTAAAATGAAGATGTTTTTGGTATTTTTTTATTTTCTAAACCGGTCATTTTTTTAAAACCAAGAATTGGAACATAATTTTGAGAGTTGGATCACTATTAAGCTATGATTTTTGGGTTTAAGAGAAGACCTGAGAAGTTTCACTAGCGGATATATATACTTTAAGATTATTGGAACAAAAAAACATCAAGTTTTAAATGATAGAATAGGGCGCACAGTTTCTACATGTTCTACAAAACTGTTTAGACCTATTTAGAAAGGGGAAGTGGCTTAGCGCATGAGCTATGAACGATTTCCTAAACCATACACCCAAACTATGCATGGTTCATCTTCGAGGAAGTATACACTGCACAACTTGTTCACGGTTTGGAAAATTGTCCAGGTCAAACAATCTGTGATGCCCACCTTTTAGATTTTGTTTTGTTTTAATTTAATTTAATTTAATTAAAATTAAAATAATATAAAAACCTAAACTACTCTCCCTCACCCCTCAGTCGTGTGGTACAACAAGATATGTGGGATCTCCCCTTCAACGCATGAGCCCCTCCTTCATCCTCCTCTCAAATTGACATTCATCTATTGTTTCCTTCGATTTTTTTTCAATCTTCCAGGGTAGGGTTTTCTCCTCCTTCTCTTCCCTTTTTATAACCTCGATTTGACCATATCAATGCCCAATGAGGTGAAAATAATCCCATTGTCTAGGGGATAATGTTTTTCTAGGTTTCTATATTTCTTTGGTTGTGAGGATGGCCTCACGGGGCCTTAGTGTTTGAGTTCCAGCAACCACCGCTGAAGGCAAGGCGGTTCGGGTGGTTTCGGTCTGCCCAATTTTCCTAAGAAGAAGTTTTCTCTTCGTTTCCTAGTTATGTTTTGGGGATTTTGTGGTTTATGGGACCTCGACATGTTTCTTATAGTGCGATGACGTTTTATGGGTGGTTTAACTTCATTTTGGTTCGTCTTCGAAGTGGAATCTTTGGGTACACCTTGAGGTAGGGTCCCCATCCAAGTCCTAAATATTTATAGATACATTAATTATGTTTCTTATTGAAATTTTTTAGTATATAAATTCATTTAATGAATTATAATGACCAATTCTGGTGAAATGAGAATTTTATCATGATTATGATTTGAATTCTAAATGTGCTAAAGGATTTGTTAATTAACAATATCATTTTTTATAATAAAACCCCTCCAATGGAGGTGTGCTACCCACAAGCTAAAACATTGTAGTTAGACCTTTCTTGCTGAAACTTTTTTATTTATAATTCCTATGCCTTGATGTTATGTTGAAATATTTTATCCATAGGATATAGCCTTAATGACATTAGAATCATTGAGTTTCCCTTTTTAAAATTATTACTGGATTGATGAACCGTATAAGTGTTTGGTCTAGTTTTGAATTGGAATTATCCATGTAGGTAATTTACATTTGTATGGATACTTTGAGCCCTTTGAATGAAATTGTAATTTTTTTGTAAATGGAATGAGTTTAGTCAAATGAATGGTTAATGCGTAATGATTGACCCTCAAAACATGTTACCAAATTGTTTTCAAATGTTTTGAATAATAATAAACATGGGTGACAAGTGGATCCCAAGTAGGAATTCCATGATGGACTCAATGGGTTTTCCTTATCATTCCATGGATGATACTTGGATTACCATGTATGAATTATATGGACGGAACTAGGTTCATGAGATAAGGATTGGTTACACGTCTGTGGAAACCCTTACCACGGTAAGGGAAGGTAGAAGTGTGGACCTCGTGCTTCCAAAATGCCTTAATGGTTTTTACTAAATAGTTAAAATGCGACATGAACTATAAAAACTAATGGAAGGAAAGTCTTGAACCAATAAATAAATGGTCACAATGCTACTTGATCTTTCCAAACTAATGGAAGGAAAGGATTGATCTAATCAAAAAATGGTTGCAATGCTACTTGTCCATTCCACAATAATTTATGGAAAGGAAAAAAACAATAAATAATTGTTCCTACTCTACTTGACCTTTCCACACTAATGGAAAGCAGGACATGATCCAGATAAATTATTACATGACTTCTTTATCAAATAGGAATGGAATGAGTCGATATCACCTTGTATTTTTAGAATAGAATACCTTGGGTCTTGGGAACCCCATTCCGATTCAAGGATACACATTTCTTGGGTTGATACCCACCTAGAATATGATCCTTGTATATTCCTTGAATGCCTTGTGTACTACCATTGGTTCCCTTATTCTTATATGACACCTTAGATACACTCCATGGATCTATAATTGACTGGTAGGTGCAATGGTTATATCCCATCGGGATGTGTCTTTTCTTATACCTGTTATACCTTGGTCGATCACCTTGGACTCAGTAGGCAACAGATTATTGAATGCATTGGATTACACTACATATATCACACTCTTACCCCTTAATTATATTCAGATACTACTGCGTTACCTTTATATAATTTTACGTTACCTTGGTTATTACCATGGAACTCTTACACTGGATATCTTTTCCAGGTTGACATGTCACATCGTGAAACCTTCATTACTTATACTATCACAAGATTCCTTGGATACACTAATTGGGTCTAGAATTAACAAGTATGATCCATGGTTAAAGCCCATCAGGGCCTGATCATTACTTAGCCCTGTTTTACCTTAGAGGAAACTCCTTGGGCTCGCTAGGTGAGTTACTCACATGTGACTTTTGAATAAAATTGTAATACTCTATTAATAAACTAGTTTCAGGTTTAGACACTATCTAATGGATGATGTAGGTGCGTGGGTGTCAAGTTACATTGTAATTCATACATTATTTATGCATGATTGAACTCTGTTTAATTTTTATTACACTATTGGAATTGGGTTAGTCACTAGTGGTGCTGGCCTACTGAGATTTATATATCACACCATAATCAGACCGCCATTGCCTTGGGGTACCCGAGTAGATCTTTTTTTGTAGGACTATGGATCATGATAGATTGCTATATTACTTTTTCTTAGAGTAGAAGAAAAGGGAAGAGATGGAGAAGAGGACGATCAATGAGATTTCCCATGGGGCCTTTCTTTATTTTCCTTATTTTACACTGTATTAAAAGTCATGTTGCAATATTTACTGATTTTTGTCATTTATTAATATCATGTCATGAATTCAACTATTTTATAAACAGGTGTTTCCTTCTTTTGTTTAGTCATATTAAATTTGTCTTCTGCTGCTCGTCAATTATGTATTACTACTTCTGCTGATGATTATTATTTACTCTGTTATACCGCTACACAACTCTAATAAAAATGCATAGTGTCCCTGTCACATACATGACTTATTTTAAAGTTAAATTTCATTTATTTTTCATTTATGATTTGTTTTTGGGGTTTGTCAAGCTTTTATGGTGGAATGGGTGAGTTTTCATGAATTGGGCCAAATCGTGAGCCCAATTCCAGATTTAAAAATAAATTTTGTTTCTTTTATAACTTTTTCAATTTTTAATATTTTTCACCAATTCAAGTTCCTAAATGGTCTACCCTGATATAGAAACACCACCATTGTATTTTGGAGCCTTTAGAAAACCATAAACAAGTTGTATATGGTTTTTCATTTAAGGGATTGGGCCTGCCCGAAAGCCCAATTCCAGTTTTAAAAATAAATTTTGTTTAATTAATAACTTATCCAATATTAAGGCTTTGTCGGTGATTCCAAGCCCCAAACACTCCCCTTGAACCCAGCCGCGCGTCCCATATCCTTCCACCCTCTTTGAAGCTCATTTACATCGCGGTTTAGGTCGAAACCTATGAAGTACTCACATTTCGGGCAGATTAAAAAATGTAATTTGTTTCCTTCATAAATCTTTCAATTCTCACTCTTTTTTCCCCATTCAAATTCCTACCTGGTCTAATAATCCTTGTTCGAACATACCTTCAATGGTGGGATGTTTTCAGATTCAGAATCTGGTGGATTTTGGGTCGTTTTATTCATGATTGTTTTGAGTAAGTGTTTCTCTCTTCAATTTTTCATTCTCCTTAGGGTTTCCTCCCTCTTTCACTATGTTCTAATATGTCCAGAAGTTAGGGTTAGATCCTAAGATCTGATTTGGTATCTTTTGGGTCAATTTTTGGTGTTCTAGGTCTAGATTTATATTCCTTGTGGTGCGGCGGTGGTGCGCTTAAGGTTTCGCACCAAGTTTTGAGGGTTTCGACTCAAAAGGTAGGTGATTCCACGTGTAGCCATTTTATGATGAGTTAGATTGCATGGATTATTAATTTAGAATGTTTATAATCTGTTTTATGGGCTGTGAAAACAGTTTTGATGGATTTGGTTGAACATTTAATTTTTAGTTGCATTATAGCTTGAAATTTGGTACTTTTCATGTGTGACTCTTGGGGTAATGTTTGGGTTTAGTTTATAACACATGAAAGTGATTTATTAGTATTGAAATGGGATGAAAATTCTGGTTTGTTAATTCCTTATTGTCATGTTGGCCTTGAAAGTAGGTTTTTTTTAATGATTTTAAGGAGTAAAAACATGTTGTATTTTTTGAAGGTGATTTATGAAAACATGTGTTTTCATGTGTATCTTTGTGGTATTATTTGATGTATTTTTATAACATTTGGGGGTGGTTTAATAATTGTTTTAGGGCTGAAAAATTCTGTTTTGGATTGGTATTGGTATGATTTTTCTTTTAAATGAGGGTTTTGAAGTGGGTTTAGTGTGCAAACAATGGTTATACCTCTTGGGTTTGTTTTATAAAAATTTCCAATGTTTTATTTGGTTAAACAAAGTTGGTAAAGGGTTTATATGTACTGTTTGGGTGAGTGTGTTCACCTAATGTGGGTTTTTGAATGGTATAGTGGTGATTTGAGATGTTAAACATTTTTATAATTTTTTTTATAAATTGTCGAAATGTTTTACTAAATTGTGTTTTGTGTGCGAAACACGGGTGTGGGATATTTCATGTGAGTTTATTTATAAAATGAATTGTGAAGGTGAGAAGGGTATTGTGTGACATGTGTGTGGGCTGTTATGTGAGTTGAATATATTGTAATGGTTTTATAAAATGGTTTAATGGATTTGTGGAAGTGTTAAAGAAATTTGAAAAGTGTTGTGGGCAATTTGGAGTGAGTTTGATTTCAAAATGCATTTGAATGAAAAGTGGAATTTTTGACTTGCATGATGTACATGGGGCTGTTTGTTTAATTTGTTATGTGGAAGTGATATTTTTATGTGAAAACTATACTTCTTGGATTGCTGAACTTGTTTGAGCACAAAGGGAAAACCCGGGTATCTAGGTGGGTGGACGTGTACTAGTATGCTAGTGAATCCGTGGGGTTTGGCCTCAGTTTCACTTAGCAAGATTGACGCTTACAACTCTAACTAAACTATGATGATGATGATTGGGGACCACTAGGTTATGGGTATGTTCCCTACTAGTGGCTCGTGCACGAGAATGGATATTTGTGATGGTTACCCTCACCGAGATACGAGGTACCTGGGACCCACAGCTAGCTAGTGCCTAGGGGTTATTTCCTATTAATTGTGCTCATTAGATCCTTTGTACTTACCGTCGGTATACGGTATTGTTGGCTGGAAAATTCAGTATCTTTGTACTTTATTTTAAAATTTTTGTTCCTTTAAAATTATCTCACATGAAAACTGTTTTTATTTGTTATTTCATCCTTTAGAAAATTGTAACTAGCATTTATTATTTACCAAACATGCAATGCTTTTTGTCATGAAATGTTTATCACATGGAATCTCATAGAGGTGGTATCCTACTGGGCTTTCGCTCACACCCTACTTACACCTTTGGGTGTAAGTAGACTTGCTTATTTTATGTCACAGGTTTGGGTACAGGTTTTATGCCTTTGGTTTGAGTTTTTAGCGGTCCATCGTGATGGAGTGTCGTGGAGATGGCTTGAGGGCGGTGCCACTTTCCATGTGGAGGTTCTTGGGATGTATTTTCTTGGGTTTGTACCTTTGTAATGGTCTTTAAAAATTGTTTAAAATTGTGTAATTCAGTTCTGAATTTTTGAAAAATTTTATTTGGTTTGAAAATCCAGATTCGTTTCATTGGATTCTTTTATCATTTTAAGTTTATAAACTCGGGTAAATCGTTCCCAATTATCATTTAATGATACCCGGGCACATGTGCCAGCCCGTGGGGATCGGGAACACCCTTCGGGACTTGTCACGGTCTGGGTTTGGTGCCGATTTTGGCGGCATCCAGATTCGGTTTGTGACAAAATGGTATCAGAGGAGGTTCGCTCCATTGGAGTCATGTTATTTGGGAAATAGTCGTGATAGTGTAGAGTTAGGATTGTTGGGACATTGAATTCTGATTATGGGTAGTGTGATTGATCACCACACCTCATTTCCGGATTCAAGTCACCAGGGGATGTTGGGATTTGACTAGGTCTTTTGGTTTTCTTGGTTTGATGATGATTGGGGGAAATGAAAAGAGAGTTGGGTTAATGGTCTCAATGAGCTCGCAGGGTCTGGAAAGCCATGTGGAGCTAGGGATATTCCCTAGAACACTCTCTCTGACAGTGAAGTGATTGGAATATGGCCGCCAACCATATGTCCAAGTCACCCACTGAAACTAGTTTCCTCTCGCATTGTCTGGTGTTCTTTAGTTTTGAAATCTTGGAACTTTGGTTTTAAAGTGACTTGGTTTTAGGAAGTGTAATGTTTTTGTGAAATGATTTTCAAATAAATATTGAATGGTTTGATTTATGAAATGGCAGAACTGAATATTCAGAATTATTTTGAAATGGAAAATTGTGTTCTTACACCTCTTTTGAAAGCAGAAACTATATTTACGTTGGTTTTGAAAAAGTGTTCCCATTAGAGTTTTCTAAACTATTAAAAGTTTTTTTATGGGATGAGATGTTTTGAAATTGATGTAAATAAATTGAATGTGAGTTTTCATTGGAGCGATTGTACCTTTCTGAAAAGTTTTTTTTAATGCGGTAATTTGGGTTCGACCTCCTGGTTAGCGGTTTTGATAAGAATGATGTGTTGGTTGACCGTTTTGGTTTTGAAATGTGGAAAGAATCAGTGCATTGACCTTTGGTATTTCCATGAGTGACCACATGAATGGGGTTATATGGGATGATAGATGGTTGATGGCATGACTTGATGAGTGCTAGGACGGATATGAGGAGGGTGCTTGGTGTGGCACAAAAACATGCATGTGTGAGGCCCATGGGGTACCATTGGTGGATACACTCACCGCAGAACCATTTTTTTCAGAAATGGTTTTAAAGAAAAACATGTTTTCTTGATGAATAGTTTGGGATGGTTTTTATTATGGGTTCTTGAAAATGTTAATGTTGTGGGATGTTTTGAGTCCAAGAACCCCTCCTGTTTGAACTGTGTTTTGGGTTTGGGCTTGGTCAGTAAGTTGTGTTATAGGGACAGTTAGTGGTCTCTTTTGAAAAATGTTTTGCGGCACCTTTATGATGGTTCCCTTCATGTGTTTGGATCTGGTTTGTGGTATATTTTGACTAATGAACCATCTTGGTTGGTTCCTTGGGTTCTCCCATTGGATAAGGTACGCCCCCATTTAGGGTTAGTGCACAACTGAAGTGAAACCCGTATTGTTTCTCCATTGGAAAATCCTCCAGTTGATCAATATAAGGAATATTTTATAGATCATTGTTGATTGAGTCTAGAACCATTCATTTAGTTGATTTGTAGATCCTCTTGTAGTGGGATAGTTCTTGTGGAAGGTTGAAAGAGGCCTTGGTTTCTTAAGTTTCATGATTCATCAAAGGTGGAAGTGTTCTATGGTTGTTAGTGTGGATGAGTGTCATGGGTTCTTCATAGTTTCCTTGAAGCAAGAGTTATTATGAAACCACCAATTTTGAGATTTTGGTCCTGATAGGATTTTTTGTCCACTTTTTGGACTTGTCTGTTGTTTAGGGACTTGGAATATGGTCATGTTCCATGTATTCTTTCTATCAATCACAAGGGTCATGTTCGGTGATGCATTGTGATGTTGTGTTCTCTTTTGACTATAAAGGTCAAGGTCACACTATCCTCTTAGGTTCTATGTTATGTTGGGAGTATGTATCCCTTGGGAAAAAACATCAAATCCTCTATCTTAGAGGACAATGTTTATACGTGTCTTTCCCTTCTATTGTTTCTCAGCCAAAGAAACAAGGTGCGATGTGTGTGCTTATTCTGATCCCTTGTTTCAGTGAAATGTCTGGTTTTGGTAAAGTGAGTTATGGAGTGTGTTATGTCATGATGAACCCATCAGGGTATGCGGTGTAGTTGTTTGTCGCACCGAAAGAAGAAGTTCCACATAGGGGTTTCAACAGCCAAACTGCGTGGCCGAAGATGCTTCAATATTTCGAGCTCCAGCCATAGGTCCCGGAGAGAAGCTGGCGCGTAGTCAGGGGAAACCCCAGTGTCGTTTAAACCCTTGTACAAAGTCTTATCCTCAGTATGAAAGATAGGAAGAGTTTAAACCTATGGTGTCATCATATTTCTTCTGTTGTTCCCGCTCTGTGGAAATAGGTGAAGGGTTTTGTACCCATGTCATCACACATTGTTATTCCCTCCCCATTTGGTTTCCATTGAGTCTTTGGAAATGGTTGGAAATTTGGCTTGAAAAGTTGAGCACACAGTTTTCACATGGTTAGTTCTAACCATGAACAAAAAAACCATGTAGATTGAAGAATCTCCACTTTTGGTTCATGGTTTCCCAAACCGTGCATACTCACCATGTGGTCGTCCCAACACTTTATATTTTGGGGTCTTTCTGTACCGGCCCATGCTGGTGGGGAGCCTATTTTTCCCCCCGTACCAATAACTTAGTCTTATCCATGGTCAAGGATTGTTGGTAGGTAGTCTCACTCGGATCTATCAAGCTACCTAAATATTCTTTGGGTAACCATTGAGATTGGAAAGTGCCCAATGGTTTAGTTATAGCAAGGTATGTGTAACCTTGTTTGAAGTTGTTCGTTTGGGTGAATTGCTTGAGTCTTGTTCGGATAGCGTTCGAGGAGTTTCATTTTGGGATAATGTATGAATGTGATTGATCATTTCAGTAATGGGGTGTAAGTTTGGGTTGTAAGATTAATCATTCCTTAATTGATCACTGGAGGTGTTTTGACCCTTGGGGGAAAAGCTTGGCAAAGAATTACATCTTAGTTTATCGGTTGGGCATGGTTTTGGAATCTGGCCTTGTGGTCGCTTTCCGGGGACGGAAAGTTTTCATGGTGGGGAGAATTGTCACATACATGACTTATTTTAAAGTTAAATTTCATTTATTTTTCATTTATGATTTGTTTTTGGGGTTTGTCAAGCTTTTATGGTGGAATGGGTGAGTTTTCATGAATTGGGCCAAATCGTGAGCCCAATTCCAGATTTAAAAATAAATTTTGTTTCTTTTATAACTTTTTCAATTTTTAATATTTTTCACCCATTCAAGTTCCTAAATGGTCTACCCTGATATAGAAACACCACCATTGTATTTTGGAGCCTTTAGAAAACCATAAACAAGTTGTATATGGTTTTTCATTTAAGGGATTGGGCCTGCCCGAAAGCCTAATTCCAGTTTTAAAAATAAATTTTGTTTAATTAATAACTTATCCAATATTAAGGCTCTTTCGGTGATTCCAAGCCCCAAACACTCCCCTTGAACCCAGCCGCGCGTCCCATATCCTTCCACCCTATTTGAAGCTCATTTACATCGCGGTTTAGGTCGAAACCTATGAAGCACTCACATTTCGGGCAGATTAAAAAAGGTAATTTGTTTCCTTCATAAATCCTTCAATTATCACTCTTTTTTCCCCATTAAAATTCCTACCTGGTCTAATAATCCTTGTTCGAACATACCTTCAATGGTTGGATGTTTTCAGATTCATAATCTGGTGGATTTTGGGTCGTTTTATTCATGATTGTTTTGAGTAAGTGTTTCTCTCTTCAATTTTTCATTCTCCTTAGGGTTTCCTCCCTCTTTCACTATGTTCTAATATGTCCAGAAGTTAGGGTTAGATCCTAAGATCTGATTTGGTATCTTTTGGGTCAATTTTTGGTGTTCTAGGTCTGGATTTATATTCCTTGTGGTGCGGCGGTGGTGCGCTTAAGGTTTCGCACCAAGTATTGAGGGTTTCGACTCAAAAGGTAGGTGATTCCATGTGTAGCCATTTTATGATGAGTTAGCTTGCATGGATTATTAATTTAGAATGTTTATAATCTGTTTTATGTGCTGTGAAAACAGTTTTGATGGATTTGGTTGAACATTTAATTTTTAGTTGCATTATAGCTTGAAATTTGGTACTTTTCATGTGTGACTCTTGGGGTAATGTTTGGGTTTAGTTTATAACACATGAAAGTGATTTATTAGTCTTGAAATGGGATGAAAATTCTGGTTTGTTAATTCCTTATTGTCATGTTGGCCTTGAAAGTAGGTTTTTTTAATGATTTTAAGGAGTAAAACCATGTTGTATTTTTTGAAGGTGATTTATGAAAACGTGTGTTTTCATGTGTATCTTTGTGGTATTATTTGATGTATTTTTATAACATTTGGGGGTGGTTTAATAATTGTTTTAGGGCTGAACAATTCTGTTTTGGATTGGTATTGGTATTATTTTGCTTTTAAATGAGGGTTTTGAAGTGGGTTTAGTGTGCAAACAATGGTTATACCTCTTGGGTTTGTTTTATAAAAATTGCCAATGTTTTATTTGGTTAAACAAAGTTGGTAAAGGGTTTATATGTACTGTTTGGGTGAGTGTGTTCACCTAATCTGGGTTTTTGAATGGTATAGTGGTGATTTGAGATGTTAAACATTTTTATAATTTTTTTTATAAATTGTCGAAATGTTTTACTAAATTGTGTTTTGTGTGCGAAACACGGGTGTGGGATATTTCATGTGAGTTTATTTATAAAATGAATTGTGAAGGTGAGAAGGTTATTGTGTGACATGTGTGTGGGCTGTTATGTGAGTTGAATATCTTGTAATGGTTTTATAAAATGGTTTAATGGATTTGTGGAAGTGTTAAAGAAATTTGAAAAGTGTTGTGTGCAATTTGGAGTGAGTTTGATTTCAAAATGCATTTCAATGAAAAGTGGAATTTTTGACTTGCATGATGTACATGGGGCTGTTTGTTTAATTTGTGATGTGGAAGTGATATTTTTATGTGAAAACTATACTTCTTGGATTGGTGAACTTGTTTGAGCACAAAGGGAAAACCCGGGTATCTAGGTGGGTGGACTTGTACTAGTATGCTAGTGAATCCGTGGGGTTTGGCCTCAGTTTCACTTAGCAAGATTGACGCTTACAACTCTAACTAAACTATGATAATGATGATTGGGGACCACTAGGTTATGGGTATGTTCCCTACTAGTGGCTCGTGCACGAGAATGGATATTTGTGATGGTTACCCTCACCGAGATACGAGGAACCTGGGACCCACAACTAGCTAGTGCCTAGGGGTTATTTCCTATTACTTGTGCTCATTAGATCCTTTGTACTTACCGTCGGTATACGGTATTGTTGGCTGGAAAATTCAGTGGCTTTGTACTTTATTTTAAAATTTTTGTTCCTTTAAAATTATCTCACATGAAAACTGTTTTTATTTGTTATTTCATCCTTTAGAAAATTGTAACTAGCATTTATTATTTACCAAACATGAAATGCTTTTTGTCATGAAATGTTTATCACATGGAATCTCATAGAGGTGGTATCCTACTGGGCTTTCGCTCACACCCTACTTACACCTTTGGGTGTAATTAGATTTGCTTATTTTATGTCACAGGTTTGGGTACAGGTTTTATGCCTTTGGTTTGAGTTTTTAGCGGTCCATCGTGATGGAGTGTCGTGGAGATGGCTTCAGGGCGGTGCCACTTTCCATGTGGAGGTTCTTGGGATGTATTTTCTTGGGTTGTACCTTTGTAATGGTCTTTAAAAATTGTTTAAAATTGTGTAATTCAGTTCTGAATTTTTGAAAAATTTTATTTGGTTTGAAAATCCAGATTCGTTTCATTGGATTCTTTTATCATTTTAAGTTTATAAACTCGGGTAAATCGTTCCCAATTATCATTTTATGATACCCGGGCACTTGTGCCAGCCCGTGGGGATCGGGAGCGCCCTTCGGGACTTGTCACGGTCTGGGTTTGGTGCCGGTTTTGGCGGCATCCAGATTCGGTTTGTGACAGTCCCCACCGACTATTTTTACAACCTTCCTTTTAGTCGATATCCTATGGGGTATGGGGAGACACACTTGATGTCATGTGGTGACCAGTCTGACCACCATCTTAGTGGTGACCTGGACTAGGATGTTACATTACATTCTAAAAGATGCATTTTAAATTGTAATTTTCACATCATCTTGTATTAAAATGTTTGAAAAGTTTTATAAAAACTTTTTTAATCTCACTTATATTTACCCTTCATGGTTTACCATTTATGATGTAATTCATATATCAAATTTCATATGTTAATATAAATGAGATAATTTGTAAAATGAGAGTTTTGATGTTTTATGATTTTATATAGTCATGTGATAGAATTTTTTTGAATATATTAAGAAAAAAATTATTTTCCCATGAGATCTGTAAGAGATATTGGATTTTTATTTTTCAATTGTAAAAAAATGTATAGATTTTGAAAAGGGTATGTCCAACATCTCCCTAAAATTCTTTTGTTAAAGGATTATATATCATGAGATATACATTTTATGTTAATAGTTTAGCGAGTTGATAGGTTCACAAAGTGTGAGTGTGATGGTGCAATGATATACTCACAATTTTATATGTGAAATAATTAGTGAGTAACTAGGTTAACAATAGTTTCATTTACCTTTTAATGATGGGGTTTTAAAGTAGATGCTATTTCAAAATTTTCGAAATATGTTACCATCCTTTAAAAATAATGTTGTTTTGTCATCCACTCTATATTTTCTCTTTTATAAATTATATTTATTTTTTCAATGTAATATTATTAATGGGTATTTTTTAATGTAAATGTTTTCAAAGTATCTTAACATCATAATTCATGGAATGCTGTTTTTATTTCTCAAGTCACCATTATTAAATATTATTTCAAGAGTAAATGATATAAAGTATTTTAACTTTTCAATTTTTGTAACATGTATTTATCTTCAAGGAAGATTCATTTTCAACTCATTGTAATAAGTTTTTTTTATAAAATTATTCCACTTAACTTCTCGAAAATTATATTTTTAATAATTCTTTTACAGGTCATATTTCAACACAATGATTAAATGGTTTTTTAAAACATTTATATTTCACTTCTATTTACAATATAAGGTTTATATTTCATAAAGTGATGTCTCAATAACACTTTATATGTTATTATGTTATTATTTTTTTGGAAAATGACAGTTTTTATGTTGTATTATTTCTTATGTTCATTATTAGCAATGATTTTGAATGTTTTAAGCAACGAATTATTTTTTTATTGGATATTTATGAGATAAAAAATGTTTTATTCATGTGGTACACAAATGCATAGAATATGATATGGTTGGGACCTATATTTTCGTCCAATGAATTTGGTAAAGGCTTATATCTCTAGATATAGAAATGTTTTGTGAATATGTTAATGAATAGAAATGTTTATAAAGGATCGGTGTGATGGAATTAAGAAATGCGACCAATTTTTGTGTGTGAAAATATTAGCGAGTAGATAGGTTAATAAAGGGTATGTGTGATAGAATTTTTATCTAATCCCTATTTTATGAAGGAATGGATTTTCATGTATACTGGTTCACGAAAATAATAAATACTATTTTTACGATTATTCCAATTTCTTTCCTACATTCATGGATAATACTACATGATTAATGTTTTATTTACTAATTCCATGGTATGATAGAAATAATTTGAGAAATAACTTCCATATTTATTTCTAATGGTTAAAAATTATAATTTTTTTCATTTTTAATATGATATTTTTTCTAATTCATTACATAAAAAATTATTATGATCTTACAATTATAGAATTTATTATGTTATCTCGTACTAAGAATTTGATCTCACTTCTTTTATTATGTTTTTATTATTTAGGTTATGAATATGGTTATACTATGTTTCATATATAGGAAATCATATAGAATATAATTAATGTATATAAATAATAACATGTGTAATAAAATAAGATGTACATGTAGCTAATCAATAGGGCACAAAACCTTTTTGTCTTCAAGTTGCATAAATGTTTGTGACAAGTATTATTTAAATTGGGTTACTAATGTATTATTTTCTTATTATTATCATGGTTCACTTAAGTGGATATTAGAACATGGTATAGTAATTTTGGAGATTAAATTTGTCAATTTTGAAGATTACTTTAGTTAAATTTGGTGTTAGGGTTATAGAAACACATTGAAAACCCTAAAGACGATTCTAAGTATAGGATAATATCTTGAAATATTGGTAATGTCTTTAGTAGATGTATTTACAAGAAATAAATACATAACTAGATACTACATGTTGATGTGGTTTTGGAATAGATTCACAGGGGGTAATAATTTTAAGAATAGTTGGTCGATTATATATCAACCATTACTCTGGTGTCTGGTGAATGGGACCTCAATAAAAACTTGTTTGAAACTCCCTGGAGATATGATCTGGTTAATCTTATTACTTTATAAACTATTATTAAGGATTTATTTTCTAGTTACATTTAGGGATTATTATGAGAAATTTAAGATAAAATAACATAAAGTAACCAATATCAAAAAATATTATACAGGTTGATGTAAAGAAAATAAGAGCCATCATATAAATGGGAAAAATTTGTTTTAAGGTTGTATTCATTTTATTATTATGACAATTCCCCCATATTATAATTTTTTCACTCATTTAAGAACTTTTGATTTTAGTAATTAATGGATCTATAAGTAACCATGGGTGAGAGGGATAATGAGAATATTTCATCCATCAACAACCCATCAAAACTATAGCTAGAATGAGACCCTTTAGATTATTCCAAACCAGTTATAAAAAAATATGGTTAACAATGTGAGCATAGTTGATGTCTCAAGAACACCAATGAATAGAAATATAGAGTCTTTTGAATGATAAATTGATGAATATAATGAAGGAAAAGATGTCAAATTTAATATATTTAAAAACTTTGGATGAAAATCTAAGGCAATTTTGTTAAAGGTATTGTAGTTACATTACTTATGGAAGCTCGGCTCATCGAGCATATAACTACCATAAGAAAATTAAGTGGTAGGTTTTCATGATAAGAGTGAGAATAATGTATCCAAAAGAACCAATAATGTTATAATGTCTTAATTGTGGAAAACATGGGAATTATCCAAGTAATTTTCATAAATAGAAGTAGTATAAGAATGATAGGTGTAAACAACGACCGCAAGAAAGGGAATAAGGTTGAAATTGTGCAATGAGTTATGATGTGGTGGATTTTTCTAGCCAAATCCCCCCTTTTAAAATTGTGAATATGAGATCTTTATTCTAGATAATCTATGTTTCCTATATTATGTTATATATAAACCACATTAATTTTTTTTTCAAATAAAATATCTATTTTCATGGTTGTTCCTTTAAAAAAATTATTTTTATTAGAATATAAATAATAATATGGTTCATTTAGATAGTTTAAATACAACATATTAACTATTTTAACACAATATCTATATTCATTGATCATGTTTTTATTATCCACAACATCGCTAATATTAAAAATGGTTGGGGGAGAAGAAAAAACGCATAACCATTGTAGAGAGATCTTAATATCACTATAATAGTAAATGATTCTAATCAATTGTCTTCGTCATCATCCATCAAGGTAAAAGTATCATGTGTATTACTCAATATTTACAAATTAGTTGAAAGATACTTTCTGATGGTGGAAATAGAATTCTATTTCCCTTCCCCTGCATTAGTCACACAAGACATTGTAGTTATGTAAAAAGGAAGGATACCTAGTGAAAATTGGGTTGGTAGTAGTTCCAGAATTAGGTATGAATCCCTAGAACATGAAATCCCATTAAACAGGTGCATGAATTTTTTTTCAATGAACATATTTAGACACATGAAATTCAACCCATAGTAGAAATGGAATGGAATCTATCCCTTCACAACCTTTATCAAAGTGGGTTTTATGGAGTTGGTAGGGTCATGGCTGGTGAAAAAGGTGGTTGTAGAGATGGGTGGTTATATATTGAAGATTTAAATGAAAAAAATAGATAATATGGATAGGGATAATACTTGTGAATTAGGGACAACCAATCTATAATGGGTTGGGAGGGTTCTTAATATGGAAATCAATGATCCTTATAAAGGGGTGGTTAAATCTTTATAGACTTCATCATTTGAGTTGAACTTTTCACACACACCACCATGTTAAAAATCCAATGGGATTAGAGATAGGTATGTGGAGTTTAGTAATCATAAAAATAAGGAATTGAAATTCATACCTTATACTAACTTATGATAATCTATCATTCTAGGTCCTAACTATGAAATCGATGAAACACAAAATTGGTTATAACACCATAAAATGGGAGGATTTTAACTAAAATTGATCATGAAGAAATAAAATATTCTATTTATACTTATTATAAATAAATATACGTGATTAATACATCATTACAAAATAAAATCTTGAGTCATATTATAAATAATCTTTGACATATTTTTTACTATGTAATAAAATAAATTATGAGGACAAAATATATTTATGGGGGATTAATGAAATAACTTGAGATTTTCGATCCTTTAAAAAACATACTATGGTATTTAACTTGTGTCACATTCCAAAACCCACATAAAAAAACAAATATAAATAATAAATGGATAATAATGCTACAATACACACTAATATGTTAAACCTTTTATAGTTATGAAAATTATAAGGTAAGTAATTAATAGAAATAAATTTTCAATAAATGATATTTATATATGATATATATTTTAGTTTAAAAAGATAAATTTAAAATTTTTAGAATTTAAATTCGATAGAGTAAAATTCTTTTTTGAATTCCTCACAAAAATATTATATTTGGATGCATTTTTGATAATTTTCTAAAATAATTGATTTTTTGGCGAACAAAGGAAGATTCATATTTTTAAAATAATATAATTTTTATATGAATTTAATGTTTTTTTAAAAAATGACATAAAAAAATATATTTATTAAATAAAATATATCCTTTAAAATAATTATTCAAAGTTTTTGAAATCCATGACCATTATTTTATAAAGTCAAGTTATATTGTATTGAAACATGTTTTCATCTATTTCTTTAACTAAATTTAATCTTTGAAAAAATTATCTTTTAGATTCATTTTATTGTAACATAATTATTTTATAAAAATAAATAACATTATTAATATCATTATAATCAATAATGTTGATAATTGTTTCATGTACACATTCATTATTAGTAGAAATACATATATCATAAAACATGGTTTTACACCTAACATAATTGAATGTTAAGAATAATTTTCCTTCACATTGAATATTAATTTGATAAAATTATTATTATATTTTAGATAATTATTTTCATTTTTAATATTTCAAATTTAATCTTTGGTTATAAAATTTATATTGCTACATTTAATGCTAGTTACTATGATAATGAGAAATAATTATTTAAAAATTATTGATTTATTAATATCATGCAAGCTATATCAAATAAATTAAATTAAATTAATTTAAATAATGAATATTTTATTATATATAAACACATAAATAAATATTTTAACACTCATTTAATTGAAAATAAATACTAAATAATATTAAAAATCTATATTATGAAAAATTTCATCATTCTATAATGATAATTTTTCTACATTTTGTTTATTTCAACTTTAAAGATAATTTTAAAATATTTATAAATTTAATTTGACTAAATAGATGTTAAATTTTTTTTCCGAAAACCAATATTTTTAAAGATAGTTTATGTTATGTTTTTGATAAATCATAAAGTCACTTAGTTACATACTAGTCACCTTGTTTTAAAGTAAATGTGTCAAATGTAAAAACATAATGCTAAAATTCCAATAAAATGACTAAAATATTTGTGGAAACAATTTTTTGATCCTTGATAGACCAAAATACACCCAAAAATCAATTATTTATTAACATTGGAACCATTAACATTGTAATAGTGTCATGAAATTATGAAAATATAATGTCTCTTTCTAAAAGTGCTCTTTTCCACTCTTATATAATGGGATCACATACATTCTTTAAAAATTCACCTATCCTTATAACTATTAATATAAATTGTACCCTCATTCTCTCCCTATAACCCCATATCATAGAAATAATCCACCATTCAGTAATTTTCAGCATATTTCCTTCAATTTATAGGGAACTTCCAAGGTAAAATTAAGTCTCTAATGTCTCTATTATCTGATTCTTTAGTTTTTCTTCTTAATATTAATCTTAAAATTATCTTTCACCATAATAATATTATGGATTAGGTATCATCATTATAATTATATATTGTTCTAGTACTAGTATAACCCTTTTTTTCATTTCCATCTTCATAGAAAAGTAGAGGAACATCAAACGAGCATGTGTATGGAAAATCACCCCTACGAGGAATCATTTTTTCATTTTTATTCTATTTTTTAATTAAATATTTAAAAATAATAAAATATGGTTTAAAATAATAAAAAAAATAAAACAAATATCATTATTCTTCATTTAAAATGAAATTATTTTAATGGAAACACATCCTTAACCAAACTCATCAATTTAAAATTATTTTGGAATGGGTTAGTTTAACCACCTATGTGAATTTAAAGAATTTTTGTGGAAATATTATATAAATTATTTACCTTATTATTAAAGTGTCATATTTTGATCTCTAAAACCACTAAAATATGCCGACAGTAATTCCACTTTCCCACAGTGTAACTAAAAAACGTATGAAATGAAATAAAATATTTTTAAACAAATATAATATATATATTATAATATATTAAATAATATGCTAATGATAAAATTCATGTTAATGAATGGGTAATGGCATAAATAATTAAAAATTAGAAAATTATTAATGTTAATAACACCTAATGGTTGAAATAAGAAATAACTAACCAATTCAACTAAATTAAATAATGATAAATGAGTTAAATAAAAGAAAACATATATAAATAATTTTATGAAGTATATTAATAAGGTGGATATGTTTTTCAGGCATTAATTTAGTTTTTCATCAACTTTTCAAGGAATAAGGTGCGGGTTTTTCATCTCAATATCCCTTAATTATGCCATGTTTTAATGTTATGCACCAATTTCGAAATTCTATTGTCTATATACTACTCAATAATTTTTTTTATTAATTCATTATTTTATTCATGTTTTTTATGGAACCATATTATTTTTAATCATACAATTACATTCAACTAAAAAATTAGTAAATTCATAAGGGGATTTCAAGATTAAAAACCTTTATTGGGTCATAATCACTCTTATTTGACTATAATATTTAAATATTGATATATTATAATATATGATGATATTTGTTTTGTTCCCACAATTTTTTAGTAAATCATTATTCACAACAAAATTTTATACCTTTCTGGCTCTATTTGTTTGTTATGATTTTTTACTATTAAGAATAATGCCCATATATTTTAATTGAATTTCCATACCTATCCATGTTTCTACATCTCAAATATGTAATCCATTCTTTAATGGAACCTCATTTATATTTTTCCACCAATTTCCTTTTTTCTCTTCATTATTAATTTTAAAATAGTGGATTCATTATACTTTTAATGGTGTGGGTTTTCAAACAATGGGTAATTTAAAATGCTTAAAATCATTCTATGTCCTTTAAAAATAATGACGTTTCATCATCTACTACACATTTTATTTTAATAAAATGATTATATTTTTCATGTTTACATTATAAAATATTATTTTTTAAATTAAATGTTTTCAATATTTTTTACCCATCCCCTTTTTTTAAAACATTATGTCTTTCCCAAGTTGTCATTGTTAATGATTCTTTAAAATGTAAATGTTTCCAAAGTATTTTTATTTGTCCTTTTTTATTTATGTTTTGTATTTTCAAAGAGTATTCATTGGTAAATATTTATAATAAGTTAAAAATATTCTATTCCTATTCAAAAAAATGTGTTTTATGAGAAATTTATACCTTGTTTTTTTGCAATGATTAGAACGGTTTTTTGAAAAAATTTGTATTTCGCTTATATTTTTCCTCAATGGTTTATATTTAATGAAGTGATTTTTAGATCAAAATTTATATATTATTATGATATGAATTAATTTTGATAATGAGAGTTTTAATAATATATGAGTTTTTATGTTCATGTTATATGATGTTTTTGACTGTAGTAAAAAATTATTTTTTTCATTGGATCTTAATGAAATGATGAATGCTTTATTTTCAAGAGGCATAAAAATGTATTGATTATAAGATGGGTGGGATCAGTACCTACATAAAACGAATTAGTAATGGATTATATATACTTTTATATAAATGTTATCTGAACATGTTAAAATGTTCCTAGGATCACAATGGGTTAGTGTAATGGTGTTAAGTTTAGCTCACGTATTTACATGTGATTAGTTTAATAAGTATCTAGGTTCATTAAGGGTGAGTCTAATGGAATTTTTCTCTACTTGTATTTTTATAAGTGACTAGGTTGGGTGATTTTTAGCTTCATAAATGTTAAGATATACTATATATAGTGTTGGGTCACTTTCTTTCCTATGTTCATGGCTTCAGTTTTATGCTTCATGTTTTTTTTTCTTATTATATGGTAAAAGTATTATAATTTTGATATGTTATTCCAATATTTCATGATCATTATTAAAACATATAATTTTATTTTCTTTAATCCATAAATTTTCACTTATTTATGATTTTCCACATGTTTATGTTCTAAATATTATGAAATTTTATATTTTATCATTTTCAATATATTTGAGCTCACCCTATTATTATGTTCCCATTCCACATGTTATGTAGATGATTATATCATGTGGTATATGTATTAAAAGGTCTTTATGATAATGATTAAATAGAAATGTTCACATGTGTGTTAAAATAATATTTTATGTAGGTAATATCCATGATAGTAAGACTCTTAGTCTTTAGGTTGTGAGAAAGTTTGTGAGATGACTTATTGAAATCATGAGACAAATTTATTATTTATGATATAATTATACTGTGTCTATTAAAACCTATATAGTTTAAAAAAAAATCAAGAATAAAAAATCGATTAAGAAACCTTCAAATATCAAAAAATGAGACAATGGAACTGTGACATGGGAGTGTCTCAATTCTCCCCACCATGTCACATTCTAACCTATGAATATATTTGAATAACATATTAAAAAATAAAAGTGATTAGATAAACACCTAGATTTAAGAGGTGGGTGGGTAAGGAATACTAGAGAATCTTCTATGAAAAGGAACACCAGACTTACCACCATTTCTAAAAATCCTTACAAGGAGTCCTAAATCATTAACTAACTCAAAACCACTCAACACTCATTTCTTATTAAGAAAAATTATTTTTATATGACTCCAAAACAGTTATAAATTTTATAAATTTTTGAAAGGATGGGTATGCAAACCAAAGAGAATTATTATCCCAAAAAACCATGTTTCCACTAATCACTAAAGAAAATAATATGATTCCAATAACCACATAAAACCAAAAAAATACCAGATAAAATCTCAAAAGAATAACATAATTTAAGAATAAGGGAAACAAACAAATCATTAATATACAACATCATGGGATAACATGGTTCTGTCATTAGTTTATGAAACTATATGAAGGGTAAATCTAGAACAATATCATGGAACAATGACCCACACTGAGCCTAATAGGAAATAAGATAATATAATCACTCAAGGAAAAAACATCAACAAAGAAATCATCCACATTACCCCATCACTCTCCCAAGTTTCCCCCTTATTATCCATGAAGCATCCCACCTACCATGGTCCAAACTATGCTCAAATGTAAATCAGTATAAAAAACCACTAGGTATGAATAGACAAAAATTTATATAAGATTAATCTATAATGGTACCCAAAGGATACACTAAATGATGGTCACATTAAAAACACAACATCTATATGCTCATAAAGTAAGAATTCCAAAAAGAAATCATAACTAATATTAAGGTAAAACACTAAATTAATACCTCATAATAATTTCATGAATCTACAAATGTTGACCTATAAGACCACCTCAATCAAGTGATCTGAGATAACAACATCTAGGGATTAAATGCTACATGGTTATACAATAGAAAATAAATTTTCCAAATGTCTGGGTGAGGACCTCTAAGAAATTGGGTTAAAGGACTAAATGGATTATCCACATGCATGGTATCATGATAGTTCCACTAAACTCACACATTATGGAATAATTTTCCATGATTCATCAGTACACTAGGAAATGGAACAATAATAGTCATAATTCAATTAAAATATTGAAAGGTTACAAATAATAAGAGGATCACACTCGATCAATAAAAGGATTCAACCCAAAGTTTCATCCTAAGAGACATTATTTGAATTATTCATTAAAATCTTTCTATGTGTAATATTGAAAAGAAAAAAAAAATGAATCCATCACATTCATGTTTAACAAAAATCAACCCATCCCAAAACAACAAGGAATATAACACATTTAAAAAACAACATGTGACAAATTAATTCATTTATTTTCAAATTCACTTCTCGTAGTGATGGAATTTTTTTTTCATGAAACACAATTAATTATATAATTAACCAGCTATTTAAAAACACAATACTTCCTTCAAAAATCCTAACTCCCTTATGGTATTTCAAAACACTTAACCCAACTTCAAAAATCAGTAACTCCTCATTAAAATAAGGAACCCACTTGAGATTCATAAACACATCTTTATTTAAAAATACATTATTAAAGATACATTTTCCATTTTCAAAACACTGAAATTTTTTCATTTTAAAACTGAACACTCATGAAAATATAATGTAAGAGAGGAATAGAATTTACAAAGTTTATACAAAACATGTTTTAAATGAAACAATAATTTTCATATTTCAATATGAAATCAATCAACTTGGAACACATTTCCGGAAAACGATGTCCATTTTACATGAATATATAAGGACTCATTTAAAAAAAATCATTGAATACACATTTTTACTACTAAAAAACAATTTTCACAACCACTATATAAATAAATAATACCACAACTAAAATTAAAATCAAATCCAATAACATCAACACATCATGAAACTCCCTTGAATTCATCCCCATTATTGGGAATTACTCAGATGTAGTTTAAATATAAAATTTAAATAGTATGTAGATCCATGAATAAATTATCCTTCTTGTTTTAGGGACCATGAACCAATCATTCAGTAACCTCTAAAATAGTTTTCAAATAATTCACCCAACCTATGCATAATTTTTAGGCAATGTACGGTAATAATAAACCATTGATTATTCATACATCTCCATAAAAAACACATCTAAACCCTCAATTAAACTCATAAAATTATTATACAAATGAAAACACCATCCTTTCAAATTAATATTGAATAAAATAATAAAAACATAATTCAAATCACAATGAGACATGGAAAATAAAGTGTAGGTGGTGAACAAGAACCTACTCATGACCAAAATATTAAGTTAGAAAATAAAATAAAAATACCCATTCTACCCTAAAACAAAAATTTAATAAAGTGGATCTCTATGAACCTATGATTTTAAAAAACATGTCCTCAATACCATTTTTTAAGGAATTTTCCCTGTTTACCACTAATTCAGATCCGAAACCGACTCTCCACAAGTCCCTAAACACATTCCCAATCACTACAGCCTAGTAAAAGTGCCAATGGTATCAAATTTAGCTTGTTTGAATATTACCACCCTCAAATAAGTATACTAATAAGTACCAGAATATACAATGATAACCCAGCAAGACGTTTCAAGATATTGGATTTCTTTAAAACTAAACTAAGAATATCCAAATTAATGATCCAATAAAAAATGGAATTACAAAAAACCATCCATAAAATATATACAAATGGATCACTATATAAAAAATAGTAAATGTAGATACAATGGGGAAAAATGATTAAAATTATACTATTCTAAATTAGCTGACACAGTAACCCAAAATTAAATAAAATGAAACCAAAATAGCTCAAAAAAATTCTTTACTTGACCAAAAAACACTCACCATTTCAAATCTCATCAATAAATAAAACTAAAAATTCATAAACAGTTGAAATCAAATATTGGGTACTTGATATGGGACAATAGAGCTCCATAAAAAAACACACACAGATATATATATAGTGTGTGATCCAGAAATGACCAGTAGGATTTGACCAAATTTTCATTGTAGTTACTTTCATAATGAACTTCTGAGGAATGAATTAGTCCATTGAAAAGGGGATGGGTATGAATTAGTGGAGACTAGTTTTTATAATTTATTCATCGTAAAATATAACCCTTAACATATTAATATTTGATTCACTCAAATTATTTGGATGAACCTCAACCATTTATGTTGGAAATAAATTGTCAATATACATAAGGATTTCTATAAGGTTCACCCCCTTCAAGAGCAACACACCCCTTCCAATATTTAGTTAGTATCTCTGACCATGAATTCATTAAAATAATCAATAAAATATCACAATATTATAGTGTTGATACATAGTCACACTATAATAGTTAGGAGTCTCACCAAAATTATAAATTTTTCACAATACTGTCATATAGAATATGTGACTGATATGAAAAAAATATTTTTGAGTGTAAATTTTCATCAGCAATTATAGATATATATGTTTATACGAAGAGTCATTGTTTGTATTCTTTTATTATTTTGTTAAATTTAAATCCCTTATTTTAAGATATTTATTTAAAATAATTTAATTTATTATTTTGTATTAATATTATTTCATGAGCTAATATTAAAAATATTTTATAAATAGTTTCTTATAATTTATGTTCACTAATTTATTTAATAATATAAACCATCTTCTTTTAATAATTTTTATGATATTTAGTATTTTAATTAATATTAAATGTCAAAATAATTATTTTTTGATACATAAATATCATATTATATTTATTTGATTTGTGAATATATATCAATACATATATATATATATATATATATACAGATATAAATTATATCAATACATGTGTTCACTATATATATAATGTGTGTATCACAATATTCTTCATCTTCTATGTACAAACATCCATTACTGTGTTCTTTCATGATTTGCGTAGCTTAATCAGTTTGGTATGGAAGAAACTCATCCCCCTACTTCAACTACATATTGACTCACCTATTCCTGATTCACATATGTAGTTTGACCAGTTTTCATCATTTCCCCCTCTTCTAGTTTTACTTTTTTGACAACATCGATTCGATATCTTGCATAATATGAAACCTTCATACAATGTAATGTTTGTAAAACTCCTCATCCATAATGCTTAAGTATTACATCACACTGGCCCATACAACACCTATCCTCATCCATGCATAAAACATCTCTTTTATATCACTTCACGAAGAGAATCCCTATGAGTATCCATGATAGGTCGGAGAGTCCTCGTCTATATACTCTTGGCAGCATGATCACACAACAAGAAACCAACCACGTTACCCAACATGGATAGTGACAAACCTATAATGAAATTCTGAAAACTGATTGTGAGTGCGAACTTATAACTACTATTCACTTAATATAAACCTATTTCGAATTCCATTCAAATATATTGTGGTTAAAGTGAACTTATTGAATGTGTACGTATAGATACCATGAACAGTATCGAAGTTACTGTGAAATTTTGAGTACCTACCAAATGAATATGATAAACCTATCATGAGGTCACTATAGGGATCATGCAACTATTTTTTGAATTTTCCAAAATTAGAAATCCCAATATACCATAAGTTGAAATTCCCAACTACCATGAATTCTTTATCTGACAATGAAGATGTATTTTAAAATTCCCTACAAAGCATATTTTATGTGACTATAAATGAATATTTAAACCTTTCATGAGTTACTATAAATTGATAATGAAGATATTATTTCAGGTTACTACATGAATTAATTTATTATACTAACCACAAGATTTTATGTTTTTGGTTTTTTGGAACGGTCTGTGTAACTAACGCATGATAAACATTGTTCACATGGATAATACATCAATTACAAGATAAAAATTGTCTTCATGGTCTGTATACTGGCTGAATGAAAAAATTAATTTGGACAAACAATATATTAACCACATGTTAAATTATGTTTCATTTTTTATATACCTACAACTGGACAATTTTTTTCGAATGGTTAGTATACTAATCATGCAAAAACCATAATTATACTAACCATACTGCCTCATACATTCATCACATTCCCTTACCTGTTTGGAAAGAATTTATATTTTATGGTGTACTCTATTTTAAAATTATTTTGACACTTTCAATTATTTACAAGTTAAATAAATTTATATTACCCATTATATTCATTTTAAAAATAACTATCCATTATAAAGACTATGTTGAATTATTTAATGGATAAAATATGTTTGAAATTAAAATAAAAATAAAAACTTTCATAACAATTTCTAATGCAATGTATTTTATATTTCATTTATTGTAAATTTATTGTAATATGTATTAATTATTTTTTAATTTTTTTTAATTTGAAAAATTATCATTTATCATGACTAACATATTATGTCTTTTTGATATTTTCCACATTGGAATAAAAAGTGGAGAAAAATCTGATTATTAGGGTGATAATTGAAATTAAGGTAGTGGTAATATTGTAGTGGTTATTATTTTTCCATGTGACTAGCTATTGATAAACTGCAAGATCTTGGAGTTAATAACATGAAATTATCCATTGTAATGATAATCAACAAATGTGATTAAATATATTGTAAAATGTTTATAAAACATATTAATGACGATAGTGGTTGATATGATCATAACAAAAAAATAATACAACATTCTTACCAGTACTGTGATGTAAAAAATCTTGAGAGTGAATACTATTAAATTTATATGACCATTAATCAAATCATTGTTTTGATTATCCGCTGACTATTTGATCACATTTATTGAGACACATCGAAATTAAACATCATCTAATAATTATTTGATCTTAATTTCTTTTTGGGTTTCATTATTTGTTTATTATATTTTATATTTGTTCTTCTATAATTTTTTTCCCACAAAAAAATTTGTTTAACTCGGGTTTTCCTAATACATAAAAGGATGGTCAGTATATGAGTCCTAGAAATTTGTTTTGGTTGTGTCTCCTATAAAATTTTGTCTTGGTTATACCTCTGGGTGAGAGAAATACTCAGACATCTGTATGGTAGGCAATCACTCCCAATCAAAATTAAGTAACTAGTAAATACTAGTTTTATCACTATGTGGAGAAGTTTTAAGAGTGGACTATGTACATGGAATAAGAACTCATTACTATTCTAATAGGTACATTTGAAACCATATTTTGGTTTTCCATTTTCATTATCTGGGTAGAGTTGATAAATAATTGGGAGGACACATATAATGGAAAAGTTGGTGATTTTTCAGATTCTCAGAATAGAATACCTGCTCCTTTTGAAAAATTTTATGGATTCAAATTCCATGTAATATAGTTACATGATATGTGAATTATAATAATAAAAATTATTAATTTTATAAAAAGTTATGGTGTTTTCAGTAATTTTGAGAATTATAAATTACACAATGTGTAATTAGGTTATACGTTATATAAATTCCTGACTCTTTTTTAAACAATCTACTCAGCTAAAATCTTCATTTCTCATTTCCATATTTTTCCCCTCTACCCAAGAGCCTTCCCCATGATTTTTTAAATCTAACAAACCCTCTCAAGTCATTTAGATCCATAGTTGATCATTGATGCAATATTAGTGTGAATTTATGAGTAAGCATTCTCCCTCTCTCATCACCTCTTTCTCTTTCTCTAGATGGATTTTGACAGATCATCATAGAGTTGATGGATCTAAACCTCATGTTGTTGAATCATGTTTCTATGTTGAGTTCTTTTATTTTTTACAACTTTCATCTAATTTATAGTTTTTTTTCTGGTTTGTTCTTCCAAGAAATGTAGTTGGTTCTGTTATGATGGAAAAATAGGATTTAGCCTAGATTTATTGATTTAACATCAATTGTTTGACTAAAATTAATTTTATTGAAACTAATTTCAATTGGTTTATTAAAAACATAATTCAGATGAATTGTGAGAATTGGTTTCGTAAATTTTTTTTGGCACAGAATCTTGAAAACCACCAAATTCTAATGAATTGGGGTTTGTTTAATAAATTGATAGAAATTAGTAAAATATAAATAGAAGAATTTAAATTGTGAAATTAGTTTGATGGAAAATTATGGAAATTAATTTGATGAAATTGATTAAAAATTGTATTTGATAAAAATGGATAAAAATGGTATTGAAAGAATCTTTTGTGTTTTATCATAGAAAATGGAATGTTTTTATTAAAACCCTGTTATGGGTTTTTATTGGAAAATTGGCATATTTATAATGTAGAATGTGGAAATTTTTATTTTAATGTTTCATAAATTTATTTTCCCATTATTTATTTTTTATTTGAAAAAATGAAAGCATTAGATAGTTAGTTAGTTATTTGGTCAACACTTTACACGTTGCAATGTTTAAAAAAAAAATGTTTCATGTCAAATCCCTTAAGTGATGGTGATGAGTCCACTTTGTCTTGAGTTTAAACAGATGTATGTAAATATTTTCATATATGTTTGAGTTTGGAGTCCCTATACCTTAGAATTATCATACTTTCTTAGGCATATGACCATGTTGCTTACATGTTTTTATTTTAAATGAATATATTCCATTATCATAAAATATTTTACATTGCATCTGATTTATAGAAACCGAATTATAAAAAAAATTTATAACTTTTTAAAATTATTATCTCCATTTAAAATGAATTCTATATTTTAAAATGTAAAGCATGATTTGTTTAAATATGATTTTGAAATTCCAAACCCTTTTATTTGATAATTGATGGATCTTTATTTAGTTAATTTAATGATGGCATCTATTATAGAATCTTTGGTGATACCATTCTAGAATTTTAGATCACACCCTACCTATGCATTTGGGTGTTTGTATATTATCTCCTTCCATGTTCGAGCAAGTGTAGATACCCAATTGGAGGTGGTTGTTGATGTTAATATATAGTCTTGAATAGATGCATCTGTTTGGAATTGGGATATTATTTCAGTTTTTTCTGGTAATGTTCAATATTAATTTGGGTTGTTTTATAACAGTTTGACTTCGGGTACACTTCTCCCAGTGTATTTTTTCTTATATACAAACTACCTTGTATACTTGGTTCCACAATTTCTATGATAAATTCATTCCCACTCTAGTTTTTTATGATGATAGTTTCTAGTAATAATCCCTTAGTGATCAGGAATTCCCTACGGGCCATGATAGGGAAAGCTTGATTATCATGTTATTAGGGCACCCAAAATGGTTTGTGAAAATGTAGTATCACATGTGTAAGTTTTGAATATTTATTTGATGTTAATAAATATTTGTGTATTCTTGTTAGGAAATTACAGGTATTTGTAATTGTGTTCTTGGATTTTTCTTACCATAATGATCCATAAGTTGTCGGGGGAGTTTTGGGAAATATTCCTTGAGGTTCAGTTATATTCTTTTCTATTATTTTGATAGGGATGGATTAAAATCCAATTTTTTCGTATATATTTTTGGGATTAATTATCTCTTGTCGCTTATTTTGAGAGTTAATATGGAGTATTTATTATTGTCTGTAGATGTTGTATAGAATCATTCCTAGGAGAAGACATGTGAATTAGACCCATGATAAAGCTGTAGTGGAACCATAGTGAGTGAATACTCTTATAGACCAGAGTCTAGATGAGGTGATTCTGGGTACTGTCCAAGCCCTATGTTCAACACTACCACTAGTTACTATTAAGGAAATAACTATATAACCTCAAATGGATGATCTTTGGAACTCTTATCATGATTTCATTCACCATAATCCATCATCATTCGAGGGATCAAATAATCCTCAATAGGAAGACAAATGGTTGAGCATGATCAATCATTTGTTTGGGTTCAAGGAGACACATGAAAAAATCAAGGTGAATTGTGCCACCTTCATCTTAGATAGACCGAGATGGAGAAAATGAGAAAAAATGGTGATGTTGAACAAAATGAGGTATTAGAGTGGAAAGACATCAATTCTCTTTTCACTTATCAGTCCAATATAGAGTTGATGGTGTTATTAAAGACTATCGATTTTTCCAAACATGATTAGGATGAAAGGACCATTAATGAGTATGAAAATAACTTTGAGAAGTTAGTATAGTTCTCTCCTAAGATAGTATCAAATGAGAAGATAAAGCCTCGATGGATTGAGTTGGTACTACAGTGTGATATTTATTCATGCGTTTTCCTGTTGAAGATTTCTTCTTTTACTAATGTGCTGGATAGAGCACAAATGGTTGAAATGAACATGGTTGGAAATTCAGGGTATTCAGGAGTTTCTTTCTTTCTAAGTGGTTGCATGGGTTACTTTATTAGGAAGTAGAAATATGATTTTTCATATAGTAATTATCGATATCGGAATCTTTCCAAACCTTCTAGAGTTTCTGGAAAAGGTCTAATTATTTCCTACCAGTGTTTCATGATAGGGCATTCAAAATGTGTTTTCACTAAGGCACCCTATAATTTTTTATCTTGTAGGCGTTCAGGTCACATAAGAATGTTCTTTAATATCTATTCCACTCTACATAGTGGAACGAGATCATTAGATCCTTCAAAATCCATAGGGCAATCAAATACCCCACGTAAAATGGATATATTCATATGCATCGTAATTAAGCTTCTACACATAATGGAAGAGTCTCTTGAGGGAGAAAATACATGTCTAGTGACTCTGAGAGGTACCATCACTATATGTTCATAATTAGTTACTAATTTATTTGATACTAATGTATCTCATTTGTTTATTTCAACCTATGTTTTAAATCAACTAAACATTTTCTATATAACTTTTATCCTATATCTTGGATATTACTACATCCCTTGGTATGAAGAGATAGTTCGGACTCTGTAGTCCTACATTTGTTTTTTCCCTATCAGATTTTTACCTTTCTTGGAGATTTCTGCTTCTCTATCTGAAATGACTTGACATTATATTATAGATAGATCAGATCATTTCAAATAAAGCATGTATTGATTTTTATCTTCGATGGGTATCCTTTAGTAGGCCCGATGTTGTGTACCATATCTTTCATGGATAATTGGATCCATGGTCGATTAGGGATAGAACATCTTATCTGGTGTTGGGGAAAGTGATATCTATATTTTCCTTTGATCTAGTGAGTTAATATTTGAGCAGTGATCACCCTTTATTTCTCATCAAGCTGGTAAACTTGATTCTTTGTAACTACTCTATTTTTTCACTGGTAGGGTGGTTGGGTGTTTTATTGACTTAGTTCATGGCCTCCAACCAGTTTATATCCTATCATACCGAATGGAATGAGCTAAAATGAAATAAATGAAGACTCAGATGGATGATATTTTAGTGAAAGGATTTATACACAAAATTGTGTCACCATGGGTGTCGCTAATTACCTTTCCCAAGAATGCTTACGGTTCACTTCACCTATGTGCTAATTTCTAAAAGCTCAATCGAGTGAATGTGAAGAAAAAGTATCAAATTACATGGAAAAATGATCTATTTTATCATTTTAAAGTGGAAATGTGTTCTTGATGATTGATATTCTGTTTGGATTCTATCATTTATGAATAAAAGAATATGAAATTCAAAGAACTGACTTTTGGAGTAGGTATGACCATTATGAGTACCTTGTCAAGCCCTTTGGTCTAACTAATGATCCTATAATTTTCATGGATATGATGACTTGGATTTCCCACAAGTATCTTGATATAGTCGTGGTAGTCTTTTTGGATGACTTCCTAGTTTACTATATGTTAAAGGAAGTTCATGTGAATCATCTGAGAATAGTTATGATATTAATGAGAAATTGCCACCTTTATGCCATGTTTTCAAAATGTAATTTCTATATTAAAGAAGTGAAATTATTAGGAAATGTGGTGCTAGAACATGGGATATCAGTTGATCCTAAGATTGTAAAAGTTGTTATGACATGGTAACATCCATGTTTTTTTGAGATTTATAACTTCCTAGGTTTAGCTGGGTAATTTCACATTTTCATTAAAAACTTATCGAAGTTTTATTTTCTCATGAAATATCTAATTCTAAAGGGATTAATTTTTTCTTTGGATGAAAAACATTATAATTCATCTGTTCAGCTAAAATTCCTATTGAATTCTACACTGGTGTTGACTCACCCTGAGGCTAGGTAGAGCTTTGTGGTCTTCTGTGATACATCAAGATTAGGGTTGTGCAATATTCTTATGCAATGTGATCTTGTTTTTTCTTATAGAAATTGTTGGATTAGGCCACATGATAAGAATTATCAGACCCATAACATTGAACTGTTAGCTCCGATGAATTTTCATAAGAGTTATCGAAACTATCTTTTTAGATATAATTTTATTGTATATTCAGACCACAAGATCTTGAGATATATCTTCTATCATAAAATATTTAAATCTTATCTAGAGGATTTTGGTGGAGTATATACAATATTTTGATATTGATATCACCTTTACCACAGGGAAAGGGAATTTTATTGTAGATTCTTTGAGATAAATTTTTTGACCCATGCCATGAAGGAGTCATTTGAAGAGTGAAAATTAATGGATCTTTTTCATAGAAGCATATTAAAGTCCAAGAATCTAGGGATGAGGTTTCTATGGATAGTTTTATGTTGAAATATTCTTTTCTGGAGGTTATTCTTCATGAAAAGTTTCTTGATGATGAGTTTTTTATCATTAGATAATATCATAATTATGGGGAGACCATGCTAAATTGGTCGTTCTACAAAGACGGTTTTCTATTATTTTATAACATTATTGTGGAACTGCCTTTAGTAAAGAAATTTGTAATGGGGAATTTACATAGTTCCCAGTAGGTAGTGAACCAAGGATCAATGAATATGTTCTATGACATACATAAGATGTTCTGGTGGCCAAGTATGTTATGGGGCATTTATGATTTTTTCACTCATTATTATATGTTACGACAGGTCTTGTATGAGAACTAAAAACATTCAGGTTGGATTCATTTTCTTTAAGTACCTACATGGAAGTCAGATACAATATCTATTGACATTATAGTTGTGTTTCCACATTCCCTAATAAATAACAATGTGTTATGGGTTATGATCAATAGGATGAACAATTCATATCACTTTTTACCCATTTGTGACATAACCAAAGTTGAGGATTTGTGAAAATATTATGTGAACGAGTTTTTTTGATTACACAGATTTCCCTTTGCTATAGTTTCTGATAGAGATCCTCAATTCACTTTTTTTTGGAGAGAACCTTGGGAGGAACTAAAATATTAGGTTTGTTTGAGTATGGGACACTATCCGCATTCAGAAGTCTATACATAAAAACTATACATATTGTTTAGGATATGCTTCTCACTTTTGATCTCGACTTTAATGGAGCATGGGATGATAAATTAAGGCTAGTTGAGTTTTCTTATTTTAAAAGATACCGATCTATAATTATAATGGATCATTTTGAGGACCTGAATGACTGACAACAAATATCTCAATTATGTTGGTTGGAGGTTTGTGGAGGTTCATTGTTTGGGCCAAGCTTGGTTCAATAGACGACAAAAAATATTTAGTTTATTCATTAGATTTATTTTGGAAGCATATATAATGAATAAGTCTTATACATATCATCACGATAGACTATTGGAATTACTAGTTTGTGAGTAGGTATTCTTGAAATTTTCACCATGGTTGGGACATTGATATCTTGGGAGGAAAGGGAAGAATACTCCTCATTTTCTGGGATGTTTTGCAGTTTTAGAGCAAGCCATAAAAGTTTACTAGAGTTTAAAACATCCATTGTAGCTAACATCAATATGAAAATTTGTCCCTATATCTTAGAAATATATGTATCTATAATATCCATATCAAGTGCTGATGCAGAGTGATCTTGAGGATGAGACAAATTTATCATTCACTGAATGTACATTTAGGATAATAAAATTTAAAACCAAGGTACTTCAAGGGAGAAAAATACCTTTGGTTCATGTGGTATGTAAGCATAGTTCTGATTATCATGAGACATGTGAGTGTGAGGCACAGATGATGTAGAAGTGGACAAACCTTCTGGATATGAAAGTTTCTTAAAAGATTTTTATGGATAAAATGTTTCTATGGTGGGGAGGGTGTAACACCCCGTAACTCTTTTAATAGATATCTATAAAACCATGATATGGTTTTCCTTTTTCATTGGCTGGGTAGGGGCGAGAAAGAATTTGGATGAAACCTAGACTGGTGAAATCGGAGATTTTTTGGATTCTGAACATAAAAAACTTTCCTATTCAATATTATTTTGAGGATTTAGATTCCTTGTAATATGATTAAATGATGTGTGAATTTTAATCTTAATAAATATTATTTTTATGAAAAAAAGATAAGTTTTTCATAGATTTTGGGAATATTATATTACACGATGTGTAATGTGGTTACACATCATGTAATGATATGAGTATTGTTTTTAAATAGAATGATCAGGTGTAATATATATTTCTCCATTCCATATTTCTTTTTTCTCAAAAAAATCATTCCCTTGGTATTTTTGGATCCCTCACACACTTCCGAGTTTTTTTATTAGTCATGGATCTTTCTTGCTGTTATGGGGTGACTTTCTATGTAAGCGTTTCCCCTATCTGTTCATGTATTTATATTTATCTCCTTGGAGTTTGATATATCATCTTGGGATTGTTAGATATAAAACATATTTTATTCAATCTTGTTTCATTGTTGAGTTCCATGATCTTCTATGCCTTTGTTCCAATTGATGGTTTTCGTTATAGGTGTTGTGTTTCTGTTTAAGGGCAGTGGTTCCGTTATAATGGAAAAGTTTGGTTTAACGTAAATTTATTGATTTAACATAGATTGTTTAATTTAGTTCATATGAATGAATCTTTATTCAATTGGTTTATTAAATACTAAATTCGATTTATTTTGTGGATTTGGATTTAGAAATTTAGTTTTGGCACTAAAATAGAAAAAAACCCCAATAAGTGAATTGGGGTGTGTTTGAGAATTTGATGGAAATTGGTGAAATTTAAATTTTCAAATTCTATTGCTGATAAATTGTAGAAATTAATTCAATGACATTTATTACAGTTTGAATTTTATAAAAAATGGATTAAAATAGTTTTTATTAATCCTTTGGGGTTTATCATGGAAAAAGATTTGTTTTGATTAAAAACACATTATGGTTTTTAAATTTAAAGTTGGAATATTTGAAATGGAGAATGAGATGAATTGTATTTTAAGGTTTCTTAAAAGTAAACTTCCCATCTTTGATTTATTATTAGAGAACATGAAATTCTTTGGTAGTAAGTTTGATATTTTGATGACCCTTTATGATTTACAACATTCCAAAACATAAATGTAGTATGACACATCCCTTAGCTGATGAAGATGTTTCCTATTGAGAATATGTTAAATGGAATGTATATAAATATATCCATGTCACCTTGAGTGTGGAGTCTATATATACTGAATCTATCATACCTTCTCAGGCATATGACCATGTTGCTCGCTTGTTTTTTTTCAAATGAATATATGTTGTTGTTATATACTCTTTCAGATGCCTTTTGATTTATATAACATATTATATATAAAGGTTTTTATTCAATCCATTTGTTTAATTTACTTCCATGATTTGAAATGTATTCCATATTTTGAATTGTAATGCATGATTTGTTTAAATATTATTTTGAAATGCCAAAACTATTTATTTGAAAATTGAAACCTCTTAATTTTGATAATTAAATATTGGAACCTATTATGAAATTAGAGTTGAGACCCTATAATGATTTTATATCACACCATACTTATTCCAAAAGGAGTTTTTATATTATCTCCTTAATGTTTCGTGAAAGGGTAAAGCACCACTTGGATGTGGTTTTGGCTATTGATCAATAGACATGGAGAGTTTCATCCCTTGGGACTTCATCTCCTCTCTTATTTTTTTCTGGTACTTTGTTTTAGTAATTTGGGTTGTTTTAATCCTATTAAAATTAATTTAAACATATCCCAATGGAGTTTTTCTTATATGCATACAATAATTTTATCTTGATTCTATAATGGTTGTGGAAAAATCTTTTCCACTCCTATTTTTATGATGCAGTGTACTAGTCGCCAACCCATTGGGATTGGGAACCCCCTTTGATCAATGTAAAGGAAGGCTCGATTATCATGTTACCAAGGTAACCAAACTGGTTTGTGACACTTGGTGAGTCAAACTACTAAAAACATCTTATTCTATTTGTTTTTTTCAATTAACACTATTAATCACTCAAATAATAATATTTAATTGATTAATGTTTTAAAAGAACTATTCACCCCTCTTGCAATTGTTTACATATCACTATGAAAAAAAATTGGTACCATAGGGTGGTTCCCTTTTATGGGATCAGTTATTAATGTTTTATTATCTTTTTGATCTAACCATTATCATAGACCTAACAACATAGGGAAAGGTCCACTAATTTGATCTTTTGAGGTCCAGAATTGGAGATGTTGAGTCTTATTAAACTACCTCAATTCAATAAAAGTGGCTATGTTTATATAAAGGATCAGATGATTTTTTTTATAAAAAATATTTTTTTTAAATTTTGGGTTATTATTTCAAAACCTTATAAATCCAGTTATGTTTATTTAGATACCCTAATGAGATACGATGATATAAAATGGGTTTTTATATTTCTTTTTTTAAATTATCTATATTATTTTTTAAGCACAAATATGTATATCCATATTTCATATTGTAAAACTACTTTTGACATCTAGATTCAAATAAAAGTAAGCCAGCAATGAACAAATAAGTGGCAGAGAACCAAGATAGAACTTCAAAAGGATGAGTTTAAGAATTTTTAATGACTGATCAAGATCAAATCAAAGGGATGTATAAAAAATTATCTAAGATTGTAAATTGTATGGTTACAGTGAATGAAACTATGGAGAATGAAGTTTACATGGAAATAATACTCTGATATCTACCTAAACATTGTACACAAAGAAGGTTTTGACTTAAGAGAACAAGGATTTCATAGAATATTAATTGGATGAACTAATAGGATAAATTATTCAATATGAGTTGGAGATGAAGAATGATATTAGTGATGCACATGAAAAAAGGAATGGTATAGAATTAAAATCCATTATAATTTTTTTTAATTCCTTTGATTCCGAGTTATAGAAAATCCTAAAATTTGAAATAGAAAATTTTACAGAAAGAGTATTTATATACGTGAATGGAAATAAATTTTTTAAGATGAAACAAAGAATAGATCCTCAAAATTCTGAAATAAAGGGAAGTAAGAACGGTAATTTTATTAAATAAAATGTTTCATAATTAATATTCTATCACTAAAGGAAAATAGTGTTTTAGTAGTGGTTTCTTGGAATTAGTTTTCAAAACCGCCACAAAATGGTATTCAGGATAAATTTTAAAAGGTGGTTTTTAGGATTGTTTTTATAAACATTCATTAAATGTTTTTAAAATATTTTTTATAATTTTATTTTAAAATAATAAATTTTTAGCGACAATTTTTTTTAAATGAATCAATGTAGAAAGGGAAAAATGAAAAAGTTCTAAATAATTAATAATTAATAATTATTTAATATTCACTATCATATATATTTTATTATTTATAATTTCAATTAATTATAATGTATTAATTAATAAATATTTATGGGATTTTTTATTAATAAAACGAAACATAAAACAAATATATAGAAAACTAAAAACCAGACTATTGTATAAAAAATCAATAACTTTCGATTCATGAGTATGTTTCAAAGAAAAAAATAGTCAAATTGATGTTTATGAAATGAGATTAAACCACATGAGATTTAAATCCTATGATAATGAAAGGAGAAAAAATATTATTATTTAGAAAATCTCATAAAGAGAACTCGAACATCAAATGACTATAACTTTTGATCTGAGTGTCTTTTTGGGTGATTCCACATATCAAATCAATGTCTTTAACTAGCACTAAACTTGAGAGGGTCTCGTACCATGTTTGAAAATATTTTATGGTTTTAATCACAAAAATGACCCATAATGCCACCAACACTATGTTTTTGTTGTCACTGACCCCAGTTTCATAAAATTCAAATGGATATAACCTCTAATATGGGTGACCGTTCATCTTGTACCACATATCATATCGAATATAATTTCATGAGATTAAATTTGGCTAGTTTTGTAGCATGAAACATGCTTTCATATAGGAAGTTATGTCCATTTCAAGGTTTTTAGGGGGTTTATGGTTTTCAGAGTTTAATAACGTTTTTATGTGTTTTAACGGTACACAATTATTTTTACCATTCTCTGTATATTCAGGCTCATTAAAGGGGGTCTTATTTTTTTGTTAGGGACACAATTTATTCTCAGGGCTTACATTCATATTGATATTATGGTTTTGATACATTATTAATGGTTTTTAAATTGTAGTTTCATTTATAATTAAATATATTCATATTTTCTTATATTTACTTATAATTAATTACATGTATAAATATGTATTTACATAGAAATGTATTCTCAATTTTATACACCGAATGGAAATAAATATTTTTTATTCATTTCATTTAAAATAAATAATTATCAAATTTATATACATTTGATAATATTTTTTGATATTTATTTTTAAATATTTTCATATCATATATGCGTACATATATGGAGATATTTATATTAATTATATATATATATATATATATATATATTTATGTAACATAAATATGTGTTCACATATATTTATTAAAATTGTGCTTTAAGTGTATATATTTAAATATATTTATAGATATTTATTATATTTTTATATTTTTATTTTATTAATTTATTAATTTACTGTTTTCTTATTTTATTATTCATTACATATTATTTATTAGTAAATATGTATTCATTTATTAACTAATAATTTTTAATTATTATTTGTTACTTATTATTTATTTATTATTGATTTTTTATTCAATGATTCATTATTTATTTATTTATTTATTAATTTTTTATTATGTACTTATTATTTTTATTATATAATATTATATATTTATTACTTATTACATATTATTTATACTTTTTAATTAATAATTTTGTAATTTTATAATTTTATAATTTTATAATTTTATAATTTAATTAGTTTATTTTAATAATTTATTTATTATTGTTTTTATTTTATTATTTATTATTTACTTATTATTTATTTATTATTTATTTATTATTGATTTAATATTCATTTATTTATTTATTTATTATTTAATTAATATTTATTATTTTATATTTTATATTAATTAATTTTTATTATTTAATTATTATTTAATTAGTTATTAATTATTAATTAATTATTAATTATTAATTATTTATAATTTATAATTTATAATTTATTTTTCATTTTTCATTTAGTTGTTATTTATTTACTTGTTATTTATTTATTTATTTATTTATTATTTATTATTTATTATTTATTATTTACTATTTATTTCTATATTAGGTATCAAATTATTTATTTAATATTAATTTAAAATTTATTTACCAGTTAGTAATTGGTCATTAGAAATCAGTAATAAGTAATTAGTAATTAGTAATTATTAAATATTATAATAAATAATAAATAATAAATAATTCATTACTGATTATTGATTACTGATTTTTGACTATTGATTATTTATTATTGATTATTTAGTATTTATTATTTGTTAATCATTGTTGATTAATAATTATTGAGTTTATATCAATTTGTTATGTACTATTTGTTTTTTCAATTAATATGTATAAGTATATTAAAGTCTATTAATTTACCACCTGAAGAGCCTACTATTGTGGTAAAGTCTGTAGAGAATATGCAAGAGATATGGGGTTCAAAAATCACACCACACATAATTTCTATAAATGGCATGTGCATGGGGATATGCGTCATCAGGGCCATGTTCATGGACATGTTCATGAAAAATAAATAATAAATAATAAATAAATAATAAATAATAATAAATATATAATAATAAATAATAATAAATAATAATAAATAATAATAAATAATAAATAAAGAAATAAATAAATGAATAATAATATTAATAAATAAATAAATATAATCTTATGAAAATTAATTAAAATAATTATAAAATAATAAATTAACAATTAATAAGTAATAAAATTATGAAAGTAAAATAATAATAATTAAATAAATAAAAAAAATAAGAAAAATCAAATATCAAAATAATAAAATAAATTAACGAAATTCAAAAAAATTAAAAAATTAAAATAAAAAATTAAAAAAATTAAAAATTAAAAAAATTAAGAAAATGTTAAACACTACTAAATCATTTAGCAGTTCATCAAACAATCAATAAATCGTTTTATGGGGGTTTTGAAAAATGACTGTTAATTGATTAATTACACATGATTTAGCGGTGGTCAAACCATCTCTATATGAAAAAACCACCGCTAAACTCAAATTTTGGCCTAGTGTATGAATGTACGAAAAATGGCATATCAAATTAAAATATCCATAAGTGAAAAAAGAAGGAAAATAAAAAGATACATGGAGTTAAAATGATATTATCATGATGGATGGAGTTATATATGTAATGCCCGGACCCCAGAAGCCTAGTGTCCGTGCATTATTACGTATCATTGGAATAATCACAAAAGATAAATTCTTGAAAGACTGATTAGATTAGTAGCCTTGAAAGTGCTAGATACATTCATAAGGATTGCATTACATCATGAAATGGAAAACTTCAGCAACATTTTTTCCATAGACAACACTGAGATCCCATAGACTATCCCTGCAAGTCAGTCATAATATATTTTTCGCATCCTGGGAAAAATAAAACATAGAAACGGGTGAGGTCAGATGCTCAGTAAGGATAACAATATACCAGAAACATTCCTAAATAAGCATAAATATTTAAGGCAATGTATAAGACTAAAACAAAATTCTTTTAAACTGGAACTTCAACATAATATGGTAAAGGCAAAAATCAAATCATGCCATTTACTTATTCACATGGATATTCCAACAGTCTAATAATCACTTCCAATATCAATATCCACGATAATAATGATGGAATGCATAATACCAAACTTTCATAACCACAAATTCAAGACCTTGTGGAAAGACTACAAATACTATTTTGTCAAGGCCTTGTTCCAAACATATAAAGTCAAATAAGGGTATAAATTAATTTAACCAATTTTCTAGTAAATCATAAATGTGTTTTGAAATATATTTTTAAGAAGCATGGATGTTGATGATAAAGATGTCCTAGTAGATAATTATGTATAAACAACCTCAGATAATGAAGTGATTTTGAAATTAACCATTACCATGTACTTTTCCTTGGTCGAGGGTAGGTCAACCTCCTGTATAATGGTGAAATAATTTTAATTAAATTATAAAAGAATCATATACATTGATATGATATCATATATGATCTTTTAATATTGCTTCATTAATAATATCTTAGTATTATTGTCACTTCGGGTGTTAACAAATTCATTTTACTTTATATTATTTGTTATGTGAGTCATATAATTTATGGATTGGATGTATCTTATTCATATCCATAATGATATCATGTCATTCTACATTATTTTTAATCATCAAATGAAAATTACTCTTGAATGGATATGATGGGGAATGGATCTCATTGCCTTCGTGGAGACAGTAATTCATACGTACACACGAGCGACAATATCATTCTTTTGATATTAAAATAATATATAATTTAATGGTATATCATATATACAGAATCATTATCATGTTATATTTATTATTTTCTTTAATTACACATCATTATTATAACCATCCAAATAATAATTAATTGCATATCAATGACACCATGACGTGGAGACGGTAAGCCGTACGTACACACGTATGGTGACATGTCTTTCAAAGGATGGATAGAATAATGAAAATGGTTGTACCATAATTAAAATAACATCATAGTATATAGAAGATACTGGAGTTATTATTTTATATTGGAAGTTACAAAGAAATAGGAAGTTGAAGAAGAAAGGAAATTGAAAGAGGTGATGAAATATTTATCTCTTCTTTGGGTTCATCCTTTTAATATGACAAAAAGGCCTCCGTAGGATTGCATTATGACTAATGGAAGGCATCTAGGATGATTTGAGGACAATTTATAGGGTATTTGGGAAGAGTTTTGCCGAGAAAAATGGCATTGATAGTGTTAATTAGAGAGAAGGGGGAGTTCCCTTTTATAAGAGGGCTGAGGGGCACCTTAGGAAATGCTGGAAATATGATTATATAATAAAATTATTTTCAGTTTCTAATGGATCTAAAATGAATTATTTAACGTTTAAGGTGGGGATGGGTCAAGAACCACTCAACCAATATGTTTTAGACAGGTTTGGGTCACTATATTATCCTTATCTTTTATATTTTACTCTTAGTTAAATAGTTTGACATTTACCATGTCTCTTTGTATTTTTATATTATATTGTTAATAAACATACTATATACATCCAAGAAAACCCCAAGTAGTTCACTAAGGATAAAAATATCTTTAAATAAGTCTTTGGGAAAAACATTAGATTTTTAGGAATAGAATATCAATTAATAATATATTTTTTGTTTTAAAAAATTTTTTATGTCAATTTTGACACTATTTGGTATTCTGTATTTGTTAAATTCATAACAGCATTATTGCATCGAAAAAAATTCATATAACCAACCATAATATTTTATATTAACCTATAAAAAAATTTTAATTCATAAAAGGTCTCAAACTACATTTATTTGGATATTTATAATATCAATTATTTTAATTATTCATTAATTGGTAATTAATGCATCATCATTGTGTCATAAATACATTAACTTATTTAATGTCTAAAAAATATAAATAAAATACAATTATGTATGAAATCCTTTTATATTTCTAATGTATACTTATAGTTCAATTTATCTTATGTGTAACACTATATTAAAAATGGTTTAGTTATTAAACATTGAATTTAACACTTTTAACTCTTCTATGAATGAAACAATAATAAATGTCCTAATCTATTCCAAGTGGACCTAAAGGATAAAATTTTATTCCTAAGATCGTTTTTGGTCTAATTACACTTATCCAATAGAATTAGAACATGTGTTAGGGTAATAATAATATCAATTTTACCCTTAATTACCCCATTTACTTTTAACCGTTGTAAATAATAGTAAATGTTACTATTCACCAAAAATTACTTTCATGTTATTGAATAACATTTTACTTACCGATATCAACCATGTCTCTATCGGATTTTTGAAATTCAACTCATAGAAGCAGTAAAATTATGTTTTATGTAAATTTTCAAATGCTCCTAGGAGGTGGATAAAAGACGATAAAAAGTTCAATAAAATTTTTATATATCTAAATTTATTATAATACAACGCCAATGAATTACATTGAACATATATAGGTATTTTGTATCTATTTTGACCTAAAATAAATTTAAATAAAATAAATTATTATTTAATTATAAAGATTGTTTTAAATAATAACTTAGTGGTTTGTCACTATTCATCAAAAATTGAATGTCTTTAGAAAAATAACAAAAATTCACCCAAATATAATATTGATATTCCAAATCCAAAACAGAATTCCATTTTAAAAGATAAAATTTATAAGTTTTCAAAAAGTGGGTATTACTCTTCATAATGGATAGTTTGACTGGTTGTGGTGTGTTATAACTCGAAGTTGCGTACAACCCATGCTATTGTATTTTTAAAAAAAGAAGAGAATCGTAGAAGCTTGGGGTGTTACAGTATAGTGAAATCAAATAAAAATAGTGATGAATCTATGAGTGAAAAAAGTCAACTAATATATTGTTTATGAATGCCCTTTAGATGAGGTAAACAATGATTTTGGATTACAATTCTTGTTAAGAGTCTTAAATTGAAAATAATGATAAAGAATTATCTAAACAAAATGAAAAGTTTCTGAGTGATATTTTGAGAATAGATAAAATTTACAATGAATTGCAAAGGAAAAATATGAATATTGAGGAATAAAATGAGAAATTAATTTTTTTTCATTATGAAATGTTGAAGTGAAAATAGTTGCATATTCATAATAGATTAAATTAAATAATAAGAATGAAATAGTGAAAATTTTCTAGTGAAAACCCGATGAAGACCAAAATATGAGATTTTAGTATGTTCTTGATAAATTAGATAATTATGAAAATTAATGAAAGAATATTTAACATGAAAATATGGAATTAATGAATTCCATATCATGTTCGAATGTTAAAATAAATAATGAATTAAAAGTTATTAAAAAATGTGTATAAAAATAATAAAAAGAAAAATAATTTATAAAATGAAACTGTAAAATATATTGGACCAAGGAATATAAAATTTTGATAATATAATGGATATGAACTAACGAAATAAACATAAAACTGCCTTTTTGTATAATTGTTTGATTCCTAAAATATACTGATTTTGTTTTGTTAAAAGAAGTAGAGAAAATATCTCAAATGTTACATGATTTAGATGTAATCAGAAAGAGAATTATGAAAAATAATGTTCTTTAATATTAAATCAACAATTATACCATAATAAGACTTTTAATTATAAGAATTTATATTATATATTACCCTATAATAAATGTATTAGACTATTATTGTTTCCTACAAGTTTCATTACTAATCTAGTAGACCCAAAATATCGTTGGTACCAAAATAATTATCTTATTAATATATTTTACATGAAACATATCTAAATAGTTATAAAGGCACATTGTATTTAGACATCATGTTATCCAAGAAAATGACTTGTGACATATCTATCTTTTTATCTTTTAATTAATCTGATCGAGATACTAATAATTGTAGTGAAAAAATTGAAGGTATGGTATTTAGTTTTATAGAAGTAAGAATATTTAAATATTTTATAATAGATATATTACTTTTTTTTGAGGGATTAAAAGACAATTTAATTAATATATCACAACATTTGGATGATGATATGAATGTGAAGTTTAAAGGTGAAAAAATTATTGTTTTAAAATATAATAATGATTTCTTTTATTCTAATAGAAATGAAAATATTCACTCTATAGATTTTTTAGAACTAACCCCCAAAAAGGTAAATAGAAATCCAACAATTGAGGTTACCTCCATTGAATGACGTCTATTTAAGGTACAAAATTCTAACTGCTTCAGATTTTTATAGAATGGATCATCGTTTTATTATGAAGTTTGATTTTTTTGTAATCTGAATCTTATTGGTTTCCCATATTTTCCTTAATAGTGGTTCAGAAATAAATTTTTTATTAGAGTATTGGTAATTATCAAAAAAAAATTTTAGATATGTTAATAACATTAATACTTCTAGATTATTATAACTAATTAATCTTCATTTTTTCGGACCCAAGAGAACATCTATTTTAGGTAGTAAGAGATACGTGTTTTTAATTTTTAGATGATTTCAATAGTTTCAATTAGACTATTTTCTTATCTTATAAAAGTAAAACTATAAACAAGTGTTTGAATATCTATAAAAAACTTCAAAACCTAAAAAATATTCTTTAATAATATAAATTTTATGTAAAAAATGTGGAATTTTTTTTAACTTTGACTTTGTGAAATTATAGGGATGATAATGAATATTTAAATAATTTTTCAACCCTTTGATCATCACAGTAATATAGTGTTGAAGTGAAGAAAAAAATAATAATTTTAGAGATGGAAATTAAAATGTTAAATGATTTTCATTTTCCAAAATATTTTTACGCTGAATTAGTTAATACTTATTTCATTATATTTAATTGAGTTTACATTAAAACCATTAATGGAAAACACCTATGTACTATTAAAATAAAATAATCATAAGACTGGTTATGTTAAAATCTCTGGTTATGGAGTTTATATAATATATTTTAAAGATAATTTGTATAAATTTGATGATAAAATTGATGGAATAATTTTTATAGGATATTCAAAAAATAAATCTTATTGAGTATATTATAAGAGAACCATGTCAATGGAAAAATATTTAAATATAGTGTTCATTGAACACAATGAAAACCAAATTACAGATTTTGATAATCCTATAAAATACTTTTAAGAGCTTAGATTTGATGAATATACACCTAAAAATGACAATTCATCTATTGTGGCGGAGCACATAACTTATCAATGTGATCCTATTAATTTGAAAACACACAAAGTGTATCTCCCCGAAATTATAAAGTTAGAACCTTGTATTCAATAGTATGTATGCCATGAAACACATAGAAGGGAATAAAATATAACAATTTGATAATTTAGGATATATTTATTATTAAATAAATTCAATCTCTTCATTATCATTCATTACACCCAACAATTATTTTAGATTGCATTACATGAAACATTGAGTTTAGCATGTTTAGAGCAAAACACTATGTTTTAATGAAATGTGACATATTATTAAAATATTATTATTTAATATAATATTTAGAAATTGTTATTAAATTTTTAGGTATGAATAGTAGTAATTAAATTATTAAAATTCTGGTTATCTATTTATTAGTAACAAAATAATAATCATATTAAGAAAAAAATTATTTCTAAAAAACTATATTTTTCCTAAAGGAGGATCAGTTTCTATTTTCACACATAATTTAAAATTAATTGCATTAAATTTAAAAATTTTATATGAAAAAAATAATATTCATTTTTGAGATTATAATATAAAATGAATATTAGGGTGATTATTCAGATTTTATTGGAATGTTTTATTTATAGATGAATAATGAAAAAATATAAAATTTTAATTTGAAACATATTTTCCATCCAAATTATTTATATCAAAAAATTATATATTATCTTTTTTTTAAAATAAAAATAGTTCAATTATATATATAATTATTCAATTTTGGTAATTGGGATCATTTTCATAATGAATTTTGATATAAAAACATTGAAAACGTTTCAATATTTTCTATATGAAAACATACTTTCTTGTCGCATTTGGGATATTTAATTTATATTATGTTTTTACTATTATATGAATGTATCTATGAAAAATTTAGTACATATTTGGACTCAAAAAAATTTATGTTATCTAATATGGTCAATATTTTTTTTTTACAAAAATGAATAGTGAAAAATGTAAAAATTAATTACGATTTTTAAAGTAATAAAAAATGGATTTTTAGGGGTAAAATAAAATGATAAGGGGGAATATGATAGAAAAACTTATCCAAAACCAATTTTCTTGACATATATAAAAATTGTACTATATATTTTCGTGAATGGACCATTTTTTGGTATTTTATCATTATAAAACTGTGTGTATGATTGAATCGTTTTTAAAAAATACAAGTGTGCCACTCACCTCACTTATAAAAGTGCACAAAGACTCCACTATTATTCACAATTTTAAAAATATTTTGTTCATTTTATCCGAAAAAATAATAACTTCCCCAATATCATCCTATAAGCCTTAGTTTTTTCAGAAAGAAATGCAAGGATGGATTTTTTTGAAATCCTAATGGGGATATTCGAATAAGTGGTAATGTTCTTCAAAGAGAATTATATTTTTTTCTTCCTCCACCTTATTAAATTATTATTAAACCACAATTATATAAGAACATACATATATTAAATATAATTATACGTTTTTATGTTAATCTAATAACCTATAACCATCACCACTTCCCTCAAATCGATTATGAAATCATCATTCAAGTGTACGACTGACAACCACCTCATGAACCGATGTTAATAATGCTTCTATTACCACCTCTCAAGGTTGGCTATGACGATGGATATAAATTATAAATATATATATGAAATTTATAACATAATTATACCTATTTATTAATTATTTTATATGTAAATTTTTTATGTTCTATTTCGTAGGGGACACAATAACATTTCTCGTATGTACGATGAATTACCACATCACAAAGCGTCATGATTTATCTTTCAAAAAAACTTTTCTACATATATGGTGACAAATAAACAATTATTTCTTACCTTTTTACTCTCTTAAAGATGATAACATCATTCATGTATGGTGGATTACCCTATTCACAAAGTGATGTGACTCTATTTTCATCACCAAAACACATATATGATATATACATAACTAAATAATCTAGTATTTATTATATTATTATAATTATATAAATATAAAATATTAATTATTTTTTTTATATAATGATCACTTAAAAATGGAAATATTACACATGTGTACATATGACCTATCGTCTCCATGATTGTGACATATTTAATTTATCAAAACAATATTTCATGATTAGTTTTAAAAGTAAAATTGATATAAAAATATGATAATTATGTCATGATTTTTATTCTGGGGATTATATTAATATAATATGTATACCAGAACTAGATCTTTAATAAAGAAACACGCATGAGGAAATAGGGTAATTACCACCCGAAATATTGAGAACAATGAATGATTATTTGAGAATGATTGATAATGTGTTTTAGAATGAACATATAAGATATTATAAATATTAATACAATCCTTTTTTTGATAACAATCCAATAATATAAAATCTATTTCTTCAAGAATAAATTTCATTTTATCGATAACCTATAATGCATGCAACACCATGCTTAAACAATATAGGATTTTGTCACATTTTGCGCTCATAATTTAGGATTAAATTTTAACCATTAAAGAAAAGTAATTTTAAAAAATAATCATAATTTAATAAAAAACAATTTAAAAATTATCATTTGTTTTTTTTTGTATTTTTCTAAAAAGTTTCTTTTTTTGATGAATAGTGAAAAATACTGAATTTTAATGGAAACCTCATTTTTCAGTTAAATAATTTGAAATGTAAAATTATATTATAAATTGGATTTAAAGTATAGTTAGTTTAATTTTATATACATTAATCCAGTTTAGTTCATTTTAATCCTTTCTTTAATGAAGTTAGATATTAACATCATTTAATCATTTGAACATTTTCTCTTTAATAACCCACATTCTCATCACATTTAGAGGATTGATTTTATATTAATTTTTTCCACATATCTTAATTAAATTTGAAAAAATTGATTCTATATTTGTTAACAATGTAATTTATTAGGGCCAATTTTGTCAACTATTGGTTTAACCAAAATAAAGAGTAAATAAAGTAAAAATTAATTTTCGTTGTTAAGGTAATAATGGTTTCACTGGGGTGTTAAACATAGACTATAAGAATGAAATTACCTAAAATATTATCTTAGTTTTATTTAATTTGTTTATTTTGATATTTTCTATAATTTTATATTAAATATGTTAATTGATTTCTACTTTACATTGTATATGACTAATATAATATGTTAAATAATGAAAAAGAAAAAATGGCACTTTTCTTAATTTTAATATCTATAACACTTGGGGATAGAGAAAAAACATAGGTTATGTTTTAGAAATTATTTTTAATGAAAAATTATTTTTTCATCATAATAATTTATCATTAATTTATAGATATGAAATAAGAAACATAAATAATTTACAAATTCCAACACAATAATTATTCTTTGAATAATAAAATAAAATTAATGGAACTAAAAATATTAAAATTGAAGTAAATTGAAAGAATTATTGGGTAAAATTATTATTTTTATATGAATATATCATTTATATATATTTTAACATAATAAATTCAAATTCCACCATTTTTATGATATTTTAATTTCAATTTAAATGAATAATGTCGTAGTTGACATTAATTTTATTTTATGATAATTTATATTTTATTAAAAGACGTAAAATAAATTAATACATTATTTTGAAAAGTAATTTTCAAATGAAAATAAATATTAAATATTTCCCATTCATGAAAAAATTATCTTTTATAATGTCTATATACACCACTTAATAGGAAAAATTATACTACCATAATTAATGTTAAAGATATGATTTCACATGTTACATGTGATTTGGTTAAAAATAAATTTATAACACTCATATAATTATTATATAATAAATTATATATCATATTTAGAATTAGTGGGTCTAAATTTTATAATAATTATCATCATAATTTATTCTTAATGGATAAATAACATAGTTTATATTATTAGTTACGATAGTGAAAATTAAAAATGGTAAAAATTGGGAAACATATAAGTTAAGGGAAAAATGGTTAATACATGTTATTATTTGTGTGTTTGACATGTATATCCACCATATAATCTTTCTCTATATTTATTTATCAGTTTTGGTTCCACTTTAGTTAATATTGACCCCCCCAATAGTGAATAATTTCGAAGAATTTGAAGAATGCATCTCCTATTCAAATATAAACGACACTCACTCCCTAAACTTATTCACACCTTTTAATCCATTTGGATCATCAACTAACTTCTTGAATTACTCAAAAATTCCGTCCCCTCATCCTAGAAGCTTAGTTTAACATTAAATTAAACCTAAGAAGTGTTTAGATCAAACCAAATGATGATACCAAAAGAAGAGGTATTGTTATTTAACAAGCGTCTTTATTTTAATTCTTTATATACCTCATTTAATATTTATAAAACCATGATGATAAAATAACCTCATTATCTTAAATATAATGAGATGTTTTTATAACAATGGATGTATCTAATACCATCTCATACTTCTATCATATGTGTTACAATATCATCATTCTCGTGTACACTGGACTACCACCTCAATGAACAATTTCTTTTGTTTTTTTTATTCTCCCCTATTATAGTTGGTTATAATGTTGTATCAAATGTATATATATTCTAGAAGGAGACGTGATAACTATTATCATGTGTACGGAGGACTACCACCTCATGAAGTGATGTGATTTGTCTTTCAATAATGATTTATGTGGAAGGTGATAAGAAATAATGTTGACTATTATATGGGATATATATGACACAATTTTGATATTCATGAAATATTAATAATTCTATAAAGATAATTTTTGTATTTATTTTTTTACAATTAAAGATGATAACACCGTTCATGCACGTTTTGACTACCACCTTCATGAAGCAATGTGACTATCATTTCATTGGTACACCTAATAGACGACATATAAAAATATATAATATAGTGTTAAATAAATAATTATAATTTTAGATGTTTAAAAATATTACTTATCTCATTTCCATAATGATGATTAGAAAACAGAAACATTACTCATACATACGTATGACCTACCATATCCATGATTATTACAAACACCATTTTTCAAAAATATCATTAAATATTGTTATTAAAAGTAAAATTGATGTAAAAATATGATAATTATGTCGTTATTATTGTCTTTGAGATGATATTACTATATAATATCTGCGAAAACCATAAATTTCATGAAAAAAAACTTGAAAAAACAAAGCAATTAACACCCCAAATAATGAAAGTAATAAAATATTATTAATGAACGGGTGATAAGATGTAATAAATAGATCATGAATGATATTATAAGATTTTATATAGTTATTTTATAAATTAATAACATTCTTAAACCCAATATATAGAAGGATAAATAATAAACATTCAACTAAAGGAAAGTATGTGGAATGTGAATTTTTCTCAATTTAAATTCATTGATATGTACATTGTATTATCCACCAATTTTCATTAATGAGGTGTATATAATTCCCCTTTTAATGGAAATATAACAAATACTTAATTCATCATAATATTTTATGTTTCGATTTTAGTTATTTATTCTATGGGGATTTTACTTGAAAACTACCAAATGGTAAGAGTTATTGTGAAGTCTCACTTTCTTTTGTGATTGGTAACTTTCTCTTAATACAGTCAAATTCTTATAATAAATTTATAATATAACATAAATTTAAATTAAATAATAAAATTATTTAATGATGACTATTTTTATTCCAGAAACCGTATTCCATTTTTATATATGGTGTTTACTTTGAATTTTTTTTGACTAACTGGGAAAATATTGAAAAATCTATAACCATTACTCAATATAGATATTTTATATGTCGCATTTCTTATGAGCTAAATTTATTAATTAATATATAAGTAATTATTTTTTACATTCCTAATAAGGGCTGGGGACATGTTAATGTAATTCCCTAGAAGCATTAATAGTCTTATGGGAATAATCTATTGGACAAATCAGATAGATATCTAACCACATACATGAATTTTCTTGAGGATAGATATTAACAGTAACTATCTTGATGATATATTTTGATAGTTCAGATATTTTAAATTATCTATTCCATAATTATTGATATTCTATCTGATTGCTAAATTAGTTATAATGTCCATGTTCACGTTTCAAGCTCACGATATTATTTATATTTAATTATTTGATCATATTTTACTCATGATATGTTATGATGAAATTATTGAGTAATTAGAATATATTCAGTAATTAACCAAGATATAATGAATTTTTTATTAATCCATGATAGATTTTGATGTACATAACTCTTACTAAGAATTTGACGCTACCCTTATTATTTTTCCTTTCCCGAGGGTGTGATGAAAAAACCTGGGAATGAGTTTTAAAAACTGTATTTCATATTTTTGTTATGAATTTTTTTCATTTTATATCTCCATTATTAAATTGGTATAATTTATGTTTCTAGTTATTAAAAATTTCTACACTAATTGGTTATTTGTGATTTTACCCATTGTATCAATCCCAATGTAATAAAGTAAACAAGTGAATCCAACGTACTCAAGTCAAGGTCGCTAAAGATGGAATGAGAGTATTTTTAGTAGAAACCTTAAAAACTAAATTATGGAAAGAATATATTTTGAAAAATAACCATATTATATAATTTGAGGATAAGTATAGATAAATATCTTAAATGGTTTGGTAGGGATAGATTATGTGGATTTTCTATGAAATAAATATCAGTCTAGAAACTACACATGGATGTGATTCTAGAACATAGGCACTAACAGGTAATAACATTGAAAAAGGCACGTCAGACTTGAATCATGTGTTACCAGATAAATGAAAATGTCCCTTACTATGCACCTGTTTGGACACTCCTAGCGAATATTCATTGGATAATTAAATTTTTCTTTAAAATTTGTTATGGAGAATTTGAAAGTAAGGATACCCCATAGAAGCCATGTTTAAGATTATGAGATTAGTTATGAATTAATTTTATGATTTATGATACGTACTTCACTAGTTTTGGTATAATACATTGCGTTATATAATTTTATTATACAATTTAGTTTATGAAATTGTTTATAAATGAATATTGGAAGGATGAACGGTTTCAATACTTATGGACCATGTAAAGATCTCCCTTCTAATTATTCCTATATAACTAGGATTGGACCTTATTTAGGTGTGGATATTTTTTTGGATGGTTAATCCGGTTATAAATAATAACATATCCCATATAGATAAACCTATTTCACATTATGATTATCCAATTCTGTATCACTTTATGCAATAGAGGCCCTCATCATTTAGTGGTAATATTGATTCAATGGTAGATTTTCATTGAATTAAGACTTTATATAAAATATTTATGGAATTGGGGTGTGGGGAAAAGGAAAGGGTAAAACTTATGGTGTATTATCTTGATAGATATGATGATCAATGGTGGTCATTGATCATGAATACTAGATAAGAAGAGGAAATAGAACTCATGTCATTGAACTATTTTAATGGAAAACTATTACCCAAATATTTTACTCATGAAAAATGAACTGAGATAAAGAGAATGTTTATTAGCTTAAAGATAAAGGAGGATAAAATTATTTCTGATTGTGGGGATACATTTATAAGGTTTTATTGGGATACTATGGATTACAAATGAAAACCCCAGTGTATGAATGACTATTTAATTTAATTTATTAATCCCTGTCTTTAAAGGGTTGTGGTCTATCAAACTTTTCTTCATATACTGAATTTTTTAGCTTATATCAAGATAGAGAAATAATTATCCATCTTTTATTGCTTTAGGGGAATGAAAGAGAATAAGAGGATGATCGAACAAATATGGATAATGGGGAGAAGGGAATGAAGTATTCCACCACATATGGTAGTTTACAAAGAATCACCCTATGAAGTTATTGAATGGATTATGAGTTTGTTATAATTGCATAGAAATAGGTCACCAATAAAATGAATATAAGGGGAAGAAAAAAATCAATATTCTGGACTTCAACTATAAAGAGACGGGTAACTATCCAAATTAATTCACCATGAATCAAGGGAATGTACCACAAAAGAATCTAATGTATCAAGGTCACAATTAAAATATTGACATAACCAATGTTGAATGACTAATTATCTTGTGTATTTGGATCGAAGATTTTTTTTATAAAAGTATTGATGATATAATCATCATAATAATTATAAAATATATAAGGATTGTAATGTAGTAATATTTTATTAAGTATTTTTGAGTGTATGATTAACGATACCAAACATTAAGAGAAATCAATTAATGGAATCTTAAAAAGAATGACATAAACAATTTTAGGGAATGATAACAATTTACAAGTTCCTGATATTTAGATAATGTTGGAAAAAAGAGATGATTGATAAGGATTGGATAATATTGACTACCTAGGAACTAATTAAAAATTTGGTGATGATGTGGTTTACACATTGATATTGTTAACAACATATTTGGATTTAATGAATATACTAAATAATTTATGTTCTATTTTCGTAAAAAAAATTCTTGCAAGTTTTCAATATGTTTTTATGGTAATTGAGGTCATTACCATATTTTGAGAGAATACATGATGAAGGTATTCACATTTTGGGTATGTAATTATTAAGTTCCAATTAATTTTTTCTGCAGAATATAATTTTTGTTTATTAACCTTCCATATTTTTTTGAGACGTAGTTTTAATGAGCATTAAGGTTAATTATTGTCGGAATAGATTGAGTGGAACTTTAGGTGTTATTGGATAACATTTTATAACAATTTATGTTCCAGTGATGATAGTAGAAATATATTATTACTATTTTATAGATCGTATGATATATTAAATATAATTTAAAGGATCTAGGTAAACAAATTATATTTTTGATATTCATTTCTCAGAGTAATGAATGAATTGGAAAATGATTTAAGCATAACCAAAAAATTATATTACGGTTATGAAATTTAAATGTTCCAAGTAATTATAATTCCCTATATTCATATACAATAAAATAATTCCTCAAATTTTTAAAAAATATATTGAAATAATATTTTATCCTATTTTCAGAATTTATGATGATATCAATGGCCCTTTTGACACCTATTTGGTTTATGGTTTTGTGGTTGTTAACCTTCTCTGGATTTCCCGCATTTTTATTATCAATGTTCTCAGTTACACTCCAATAGTATTAGGGTGATATGTATCTCTTCCAAATGCATGTTATCATTTTTCACCAATGTTGTCCTACTCAGGAACATTGTTCCGTAATTATTCCAGATGACCTTTTCACTTACCTCTCCTCTTTTTAATATAATATTTTCTTAATAATTTTATGTTGAATTTTTTTAATAAATGTATATCAAAATATCAAAACATTAATTACCAAGATCATGTTTGAATTTAGAGGAATAAATATATTTATGGTGGGGATAATGTAACTCCAAGAGAGTTTATAATATATTTCTCTAAGAATAAATTTCTTTTTGTTAAATTCTGACAATGCAATCAACACTAGGTTTAAAAAAATATGGTTCAGAAACAATTTTGAAAGATAATTTATAAATACATTTTTACCCTTTTAGAAAATTATTTTTTTAAAATGAATTTAATTTTTTAAATCATTATATCAAAATTATATTATGCTGATTTATTTTTGGAATTTTTAGAATGTCTTTTGATGAACAGTTAAAAATGCTAGTTTTTTATTGAAAACATATTTTTTGTTTAAAGATTTTATATTGTAAAATTATAAATTTAATTTATTTTATGGTAAAATAATTTAAATTATATTTCAATTAATCCAATATAGGGCATCTTATTCATTTACATATTGAATTTATACCTAAAAACCTTATAAAATTTTAACAATGTTACTTTAAAAACCCACTTTCTCGTCTACTCTACGAGATTAATTTTAAATTAAAATTTTACAATTATGTGAATGTAATTTGAAAAAATTTATTCGATATTTAGAATAATAATAATTTATAAATACTTATTAGTTCAATTTTTTTTGACCAAAATGAATTGTGAATTTTGTAAAAATTAATTACTACGATTAAGGTAAAAATGGATTTACTAGAGGTTAAAATAGAATGATAGGAGTGAGAATGACCTGAAAATATAATATTAATTTTATTGAATTATTTTATTTTAATATTTTTTTATTATATTAAATATTTCAATTCCTTACATATTTACATTGAATTTGAATCATATAATAAGTTATGAAAACAAAAAAAAACAAAGAAGACACGTTTTACTACTTTTAATATCTATAAAGATTTGGGATAGGGAAAATTATTTTAGGTTTTTATAGATAAAATATTGTAATAAAAATGATTTTTTTCATTATAATAATTTATCATTATTTTTTATAGAATAAATAATTACTTTAAATAGTTAAGAAATTCTAATAAAGTAATTATTTAGTAAACCATAAAAAATTAATGTTACTAAAAATTTTACAAGTAAAGTATATTGAATGAATTATTTTGTTAAATTATTGTTCAAATTATTATATAATATTACATAGTTTTCAACATAATATATTCTAATTATATCATTTTTTTTATTTTTAAATTCACTTTGAATGAATAAGTGTAAATTGAATGAAATGTTATTTTATTATAAATTATATTTTATTAAATGATTTAAAATTACTAAAAATAATATATTATTCCAAATTATTTTTTAATTAAAATAAATATAAAAAATATTAAATTAATTTACCAATTGATCATTTATAATGTCTATATTTAAAAATTAACAGTAAAAAATCAATTAGCATAGTTAAGGTTTAAGAGGTTTTTTTACGCATTACATGTGATTCTGTTAAAAAATTATTTCAAGAAAAAATAGGATTATTATTTTATAAATTAGATATAATATTTAGAACATGTTATTATAAATTTTATAAAAATTATAACTTTAATTTAGTTTTAAGAGATAAATTACCCAGTTTGAAAAATTAGTTACTGTAGTGAAAACCCAAAATGTTAAAAATAGGGAAGCATAAAATTTAAGGAAAAAAAGTTCAAATGAAATTTTTATTGACTGGTTGTGGTTTTTTATTTACCATATAATCCCATAAAATATTTAATTATCATTTTTTTACAAATTAGGTAATATTGATATCCCAATAGTGAATATATTTGCGTATTTACAAGAATTCCACACCTCTTCAACTATAAAATAGAAGTCTCCCCCATTATTTATTCACTCTTATAAAGTCATTTGGATTATCCAAATACTACAATAATTACTCCATAAATTAATTATGAAATTATAGAATCATTATATAAAATATAAAGGAAACCTAGTAAGGGGGTTTTTCAAAACAAAATGAAGACACAAAAATAAGAGGAAATGTTCTTCAAATTTCATCTTTATTTTACTTATTTCTCTTCCTCCTTTAATATTTATTAAACCATGACGATGAAGAAACCGAAATATATTAATTTTTCTAGGCTGTTTTTATATAAATTTCATGAACTAAAACCTTCTCAAACATCTGTCAAATGGGTTATGAAATCATTATTTTTCCATATAGAAGACTACCACTTCACGAAATGATGCCATTCATTTTTTCCATTTCAACCATTAATGGTTAGGAAGGATGATGGATATGTAGTATAATATATATATATATATCATTATTTTACTTATTTCTTAATTTTAATATATATATATTTTATATTACATATCATTATGAGACATGATAATGCCACTCATGTGTATGACCTACTACTACCTTGGGTAGCGATGTGATTCATCTCTCAATAATGATTTACCTGGAAGGTGATAAAGAATAATTTTAATGATTATATGTGATATAAATTAACTTATTTTAGTATTAATTAAATATTCATAAATCAGGAATGATAATTTATCATTTTATTTTTAAAAACATAAAGACAATGACACCGTTCATGTTTGTGTGGACTACCGCCTTTTTGTAGCAATGTGACTCTCGTTTCATAACCACACCAAATGGATAACATATAAAAGTATATAACATGGTATTAATGATATTATGATATCTCATGAAATTTAAAAATAGTTCTTACCTCTGTTTCAGAATGATCATTTGAAAATGGAAACGTTACTTTTGCATACATACGACCCGTCATCTCTATGATTGTAACATGCTTCATTTTCATAACCAACATTCATGATTGGTTTTAAAAGTAATATTGATGTAAAAATATTATAATTATTTCCTTATTTTTATTCTTTATATGATATGACTACATATTATTTGTTATATCTAGACATTTCATAATTAAATAATGATGATAAACAAGGCAGTCGACACTGAAAACAATGAAAATAATGAGATATTATTAATGATTGGGTGATAATATGTAATAAAAAAATCATTTATGATATTATAAATATAAATATGGTTCAATTATAAATTAATAACATGATTAAAACCATTATATAATAGATTAAATCATGTTCAACTAAAGGAAAGTGTGAGGTTTGTTATTTTTTTCTTGATTTTCCTACTTTGAGACGTATATTTTATTATGCACATATATTTTTTTGGAGATTTATATAAAAACCCTTTGAAATTATCTATCATTAATAATTTATTGTGAATGAAATTTTATGTTTTAAGATAATTTATTTCATCTTTGGTGATTTGACATGAAAATTACCCAATGGTAAGAGTTATTGTGAAGTCAATCATTATTTTCTGATTGTTAACATTCTATTGAAATAATCACATTATTGTAATGATTTTTCATTAGAAATGATATTTCTATTAAATATCCATATTATGGTGTGATGGATATGTTATTTTCCTAAATTTTATACCCTTTTACATATGGTATTTACATAGAATGTTATTTGACGAACTATATAATATAGGTAAATCTGTATCATATAATTAAAATATATATTTTACAGGGAACAATTTTTATGAAATAGTTAAATTAATCAATATATGTAGAGTGATTTGGACATGCAGTATATGGGTTGGGTTATGATTAATGTAATCCCCCTGATGCATCACTAGTCTTATAAAATAAATTAGTTTGGAAAAATTGGTGGGTTTGTACCCATAGACTCAAATGATCTTGATGATAAATATTAACAATCACTGTATTGAGGATATATCTTGATTTTTAAGAAGTAAAGCATTATTCATTCCACAATTATTAATATTACATGTGATTTTATGATTATTTATAATATCCATGTTCAATATTCAAGATCATATGATTATTTATATATAATTATTTGATCTTCTTTTATTCCTAAAATACAATACACATGTTATTGATTAATTTTAATGTATTCAGAAATTATTATTTCCCTGTTTATTATTATTTACTGATTCAGGATAGAATCCACTATACATAACCCCCTTTTTTCACTTGACCTCACCCTTAGCTTTTTCCCTTTCCCTAGTGTATGAAGATGACTTCATGCAATAAGTTTTCAAGTATGCAATTTATTTTTTTGTTATTTAATTTATTTAATATTCTATTAAAAATGTAAAATGTGTATCTTATATTTATTTGGTTAACCAAAACATCTTAACTGATAGGTCCTTTAGGATTACTGTCATTGTATCTATACTAATATAATAGATTAAAGCTCTGAATCTAGGATTTTTGTCTCAAATATGTTATAGGTATAAGTTAATAATATTTTTAAAACCAAACAAAGGATTTTAACTCATATTCAAGAAAATTTAAGTGTGTGATATGTGGTTTCATATAAATTTCATTTCATTGAGGCATATTGTGATTATATGCACATAATTTATTTTATATGGTTATATAATACACCTTTTACATGTAATATGATGATTATTTCATAATTCAAAATATTTTAATTTTCAATTTGAATTATTTCATAAAAGTGGTTTTGTATAGAAAATTACCATGCAGTAAAGAATATCATAACACAATTTCTTTTCATAAGGTTTTATTACTTATTCGATGTCCTTAATATTCTTTGATTTTTGTTTTGTATTGACTTTGATTATGTTATGTTGTATTTATCATGGTTTTATGTGTTTTTATAGTTCATAAACATAATATATTTATTGATTAATTCACACATCAACAATATGCTCATTGTAAAAGTTTATTTCAAAAATCACATCTAATTGAGATTGGTTATTCATGAATTTATGGTGAATAAAATAATTTGATCTTTTTATGTATTTAATTTTCTTATCATTTAGTTATTTATGGTCATATTAAGTAGAAATACAATTTTTCACTCTTTTTTAGTTAGAATAATTGATAAACTATTTTTATGAAAATTCAAATTTATTTCCCCCTTCAGCCAGAAAGTGATTTTCATCCATTACAATGTTTTCTAAAAATGTTTTTAATTTTTTTATGATTTTAATAATAGTTAATTATACACATTTTTCCCCAGTTTGTGTTTTTACCCAATATAACAAAGGAAATTTCGTATCATTTTTCAAATAGGGATCTTTTCTACCATTTTTCCTGTGAAAAATAATTGTTTTTTATCATTTATGGCATGTACAAAATCACCCATGGAAATAAACACAATTTCATTTAATATTATATTGATGTTTCATAAGGTTTTATTTAAAGAAAATTTTTTCCTAATATTTTTGGATTTTATATTATTTTAAATTGAATTTTAAAGAAAATTATATTCAAAATATTTTTAATTTTAAAAAGCAATTTTCAAAATGAGAAGGATATTTTACTCAAGAATGTATTTAATGATATATTTATTGTACTTAAATTCATCATAATAAAGACCCATTTAATTTCACTCTAATGGGTATATTTTGTATCAATACCATCCTTATTCTTTCTATCGATTGTTGATGATCATGTTGGTTAATGAAAGTATTGATATTCACTTTCATGATTCATTTTTATAGACATTGATATTTCGTTGACACATTCACTTTCTTATGATCATTTATGAATTAATCTATCTTAAATATCCATAATATTTGGTTCATAGTTATGATTATATCATAAACTATATACCATTTCTACATACAATATTTAATTTGAATGATATTTGATTAAAAGAAAAATATTGTCAAATTCATATTCTTTAATCAATCTGGAAATTTGTTGATGAGGAATATTTATTCATAAATTAAATTGATTATTCAATTTATTAGGGATAATTTAGACCTATAGTGATAAGGGCACTTTATTATATGATCCTCAATGCATTTTAGGCTTATGAGACAAATAAGTAAGCTATAATTAAATGTGTTAGTACCTTTTATTTAAAATGTCTTGCAAAAGTTCTTAATTGTGTGGTATCATGTGCATGAGACATGAGATCCAATAATTAATAATTTCCTTTATTTCAGTTATTATCGTTATTCGTGATATTTTCAAAATGATATAATCTTTGGATGAATTTAACTCCCAGTTATTGATTTAATTGAAGATGTTTTCTACTATTTATAGTTCTATATTATTTGTTCCTTATCCAATTATTATCACCAGTCTATTTATTTAATGAAAACTATGTTCAGTTTTTTAATATACCATATCAATTATTCATTATAGATTCATGAAAGGTTCCATTGTACTTAAACCTTACATATAATTGGATATCACCATTATTTTCTTCCTTTATCATGAATCGATGAAGTGTACTATTTTTGATATGAAATGATATGATAGATGAAATAATGTTTTCTTCAAAAAAATATATTTTAATTTTTTATTCAAATGTAATATCGGTATCATATATGCATCTAATTTACCCATACTATTCAACTATTTGGTCCTTCAAGATATGATTTCCTATATCCTATGGCAATCCAATAATGAAAGAACTGTCTCCATGTTTATGGGATCGTGGCCACTATAATTGGTATAAGAGGAAGTTTAGTAGAAATCTTATTAATTATATTGAGGAATGTATATGATAGTGAATATAACCCTATGATATAATTTGTGGATAAGTACCGAAGAACGTAATAATGTTTTGGTAAAGTAGAAATTCTGTGGTTCTCCTTTAAATAAACCATTGCCTGGATACTTTATGTGGACATGGTTATGGAACATAGGTAACTAGGGGTAATAACACAGAGATGGGTATATTGGGCATGCCATGATCATCACCTGGTGCATGCCAATGGTCCTTACTACACAGCTAGATACAATAAATAAATGTACTACTACCATAGTGGTATATAGGGGTAATAACACTGAAAATTGTAATTTGGGATTGGCCCGTTCATCACTTGGTTTATTGCAGTGGGAATTACTAAACAAAATATTGGACACTTCCAGGGGATATTATTTGGAAAATTCAAATTTTAAATAAAAACCATTATTAATGGTTTGAAAAGATGATGATAATGAATGACACTGGTTAAACCTAATGAGTCTTAGTTTAAATTAATTGAATTGGAAAATATTTTATATATGAAAAAAAAGGAAATAAAAAAATAACCTCCAATGAAAAATGAAGAGTACGATGGAAGGAAATAAATCTCATCATTAGGATCTATTTATTCTTTATTATATAAAATGTGGAGAAATAAAGAATTATTCTTGTCAAGGACCTATTTCAACGGTTAAAACCTAGATTATAAAGGACGAATATTTAAATAAAATTGATGATGTATTTTAATATTGTGATTCAAGAATTGAATTTTTGAACTATTTTTATAATTGTATTTTTGTTTTAAAAACCATGAATCATATAGGTATTGTGTTAAATTTTAGAATTATTTGTGTATTTATTAAATTGGGAGTTATTGATTTCATCGTGGGTTAATTATTTTAATATTGATCATAAGTTCAATTTCGTAAACACCCTTTTTTTGTTTTTAGTGACTGGAGTCAAACAAGATCCAGAATATTTTTGAGTAGTTTATGGAACGTTTAGGTTTTAGTGAAAATGTTTTTAGGAATAATGAATTTATATTTTATAGACATAAAATTAAAGGTACTAATATCCTTTAGGGATAATATTGTTATTAATGAAATTATAATAATAATCAAATATGATTATTATAATTTGTAAAAAAAAGTATATAGAGAACACTAGTAAAAAGGTTATTTAATTATTAATTTTATTTAAAGGATATGCATCAATTTTTTCGGAGTGTTTTAGAAATTATATTTATATGGTTTTATACTATGAAAACTCGATTTTCAAGGAGAAGACCCGATTCTTCCGAAAAGGCTGTTGGGATTGAATACACAACTAGAAGATAATAAGTGTTTGACTCTAACTACTAGCCTACATGATGTCTTACTTAACATGTCTTTGTATTTTGTCAAAATATTTGAAAAATTAATATTATGGTGGACCAGTGGGGTTATGTTTTTGTATTATCAACTAATTTATTACATTTTATCAATTGATCTATCCATATTGGTTTTGGAAGTTAGTTAGAGATATATAAATGGACTTGTCACTCTTTTACAGATCTTATGGTCAATTAAATGTTAATTTTAGTGATTCTGGAATAAAAAATTCATTTTTGGATATTTATTTCATTTATTAAGGGTCGAATTTGAAATTGATCGAATCAAAACCAAAGGATGAAATTGTGCTTATGAAATAGAAACACATAAAATAAGTATATTTCCTTATATCCATAGTTTGTAAAAATAATTCCTCATATCGAGGAAAATGATCTGGAAACAAAAATATTATGCTATTAAATTAATATGTGATAAATCATATGGTATTATAAATTATAATATATTTATGGGTATAAAGCTGTTATGTAACACTCGAGATTTTTATGAGTAATATTTTGTTTTTATATATCATCAAAGGAATCTTTCACTACACACTTTCTTGGCTTACTTTACACGCAATCGCGACCTTCCTCGATAGCTTGTGTTGTACGAAATACCGAGTTTTACTAAACAACGATATATTATTATAATATTGTTATGAACTAGCCATTATGAATATTGTTAACTAAATTTTGAATTTTATAACATTATTATTCATCTTACACATTTCTAGAACATGTTATAAGAACAAAATAATTTTTTCGGGTAAAATAAGTATTTTTCAAAAAATGGAGATTTTCCGCCTTTTGATGGCGCACCCACATTAAATATAGTTTTTTACATGTTTATATGTTCAATTTGACAAAATAAAATTCTTCATTTGAATCAGGATATAAAAATTTACATTAGATAAAGTTTTGATATTTTTCCGATAACTTTCATATTTTAATGAATAGTAAAAACACGCTATATTTAAATTAAAAACAACTTTTTTAATCGTAATATCTTATGTGGTTAAATTATAATATTGAATGGTTTTAAAGTATAAATAGAATATATTTTTACCATTTAATATAATGTATGTCATTAGCATTGATTTTACCTTGAATTCGTAAGTTAAATCAATTCCATCTTTTGCAATGTTTTAAAGAAAAACCCGTTTTCTTTCAACAACGGGATTAATTTTAATTTACTTTCTGCATCTTTTTTGTTTTGAATTTGGAAAAATGGATTAAATATTTGGAATTAGCGGGTCCAAATTATGTTAATAAGCTACTTTTTATTTTTGGGAATTATGAATAGTAAATATGGTAAATTTTATTTACCATAGTTAAAGGTAAATCGGGTAATTAAGGGTAAATATAATATTTTAAAATTACCCTAAAAAATGTCAAAATCTTATTGGATGACTAAAAGTCGACCCATATCTCCTAAGGGTCGGATTAGATTCATTTAAATAAATTTTTTCAATGAAAATAATTTAATTATTATTAAAACCAAAGAATGTGACAACATGTCACTTTCTTAAATTATATAAGTATAATAATTTTAATCTAGTGATAAACTTCATGAAACTTCAAACATGAATAGTCTCCAGAAATCTAATTCAATTATATAAATCATAGGAATTTATTTAGAATTTTTAGGGATTAAATAATTATCATTTATTATGATACAAAGATGATGCAGTAATTATCTTATTAATGAAATATTGTCATAATTGATGTTATAAATACCCAAATAAACGTAATTTGAAACTTTTTATGAATTCCACTAATTTTCTAGGTCACTATGATATATTAGTGCTGATTTAATCAACTTGGTTCGACATATAATTCTGTTATGACTTTCACAAAAATCATATATCAAATAGTGTCAAAATTGACACAAAATAGTTTTTAAATCAAATATTATATTACTAATTGTTATTTTATTCCTAAAAAACTAAGGTTCGGCAAAATGACATAGATAATTATATACATATTAATAATAAACAATTTGGGGTTCGTTTGGCATGTTATAGTAAGTGAATTAACCATATAGTGAAAGAAAACAAAAAGACACGGTAAAAGTTAAATTATTTAACTTAGAGTTAAATCTAATTGATAAGGTTACAATAATATCCTAAAATTGTATAAATCTTATTTGTTGATAGGATTTCGACCCATCCCCACTTTACCTTCGAAATAAGACCCTTTGGAACCATTATAAACCGATTTTGACTTTAATATAAAATATTATTTTGAGGTATTCCTAAGGTGCCCCTCTCCTCCCTTATAAAAGGGCACCTCCTTCCCCCACCTCCTCACACCAATTTGAGCACTCAAGCTCGGCCAACCCCTGCCATTTTCTCCTCTAAACTTCCCTAGAATAATCCTAGGGGTCCTGGTCTTCTTCAAAGTCCAATATTAGTTCCTTAAGTGGAGGATTCAAAGAGGCGTTCCAAAGAAGAGGTAATATCCGTTACCGATCATTTCAATTTTTTTCTTCTTCAACTTCTTCTCCTTTAGTTGTTTCATGATAAAGTAATAACATCAGTATTACTTACATACTGATATGTTATTATAAATATGAAACAACCCTAATTCACCATCTCTCCATCCTACAGAAAAATGAAATCACCGCGCGTGCGTACGTACGGAATACCGTCTCCACGCCGTGGTGTAATCTATTTTCCACCACCACCTTACAAGGATGGGTATAATGGTGTAATGAGTAACTATTTTTGATTATTATAAAGTAATATTGATACTGAAATAATATATATATACTCCAATACAATTCCACGATCATAGGAATGATATCATCACTCGTGCGTACGTACGGAATACCGTCTCCACGATGTGATGTGAATCGTTCTACATGATCATCATTACATAGTAATTATATAAATGAATTGAATGAATAAATATGATATATGATACACTAATACCATTCTGGATATAAGGTATCTATAACCTTAAAAGAATAATAAGAATTTATTCGGCAAAACACGCATAAGAACAAAAGGCAATAAAGACATGAATAACAAGTAACAATGAAATATTACTAACAAGAAGCTAAGAATATGACCATATATGATATCATATCAATATGTATGATTCTGTAATAAGTCAATAACATTATTTAAACCATTATACATGAGCTTCGAACACGTACAAAGAAAATCGGACCTAAGGTATGTGAAATATCACAATCTCATTTTTATCCGAGATTGTTTATTCGTAAGTATTTACTGGGGTGTATTTTATCATCCACATCCATGTTTCATCAATATGTAATATTATTTCCATCCACCTACAATTGTTTAAATCCATTTTTACCCTTCGGTGAGTTTTTAGTAATATGTATGAAAGGAATCTTTTGTCGTTTTTCGTACGAGGTACTTTTTGACTTTTCCGACAAAAGGACGAAGAATGTTTTTTTAACTTATACGACATGAATGGATTTCTAAAAAATTATTTCCAAGAAGCCCCCTTTACAAGTATTCAAGTTTATTTTTAATCAACTTCTTTTATTTTAAAATTGAATGACATGTTAAGAAAGGAAAAGTGTTTTTGAAGTAGAAAGGATATTTTCCTCAAGAATGGATTTCAAGTGTTTTATCAAAATTATTTTCCATCTAAGATAATAAAGGGTTCTGTTTCCATCCCTATTATTACATAAATTTGATTATGTTGTGATGGAAATATTTTTACGAATTCTTTTATCTTATATGAATTGTTTTATGATGTCATGTTGTTTAATAATTCCATTTTTATTACATGGGTTATGCAATGATGTATGATTTATGATTTTGTGGCACACATAAGAATGGTATCATTATGAGACGAGTGGGACCTATATCTCCCTCTAATGCATTGGGTAATTATTTTATATCTCATGAGATAGACAGGGCTGGAACGGTAGGTTATACCGGTTTAGTGAAACAGGACTGAAACGAGGGTTACTCGATTTAGAAAGGGACTTTGTCCACTAAGATAGTCTTGGCAATGAGTCATGACTAACAAGAAATGATTTTCCAAGATTATGTTTGCATGCCACAAAGTTTCAAGTTTCATGTTATGATTATGGTGATCTCATTTTTACTTCTATGATTTATCACATGTTAAGATATTATGATCTCTTTTGAAGGTTATGATTTTCAAAAAGATATGATATGATTTTTAGTTCCTTTATTTGCCCTTGCTGAGCATTTGAGCTCACCCTTTTATGTTTTCTTTTCCCCAGGTCAGGAAGATTGATATTAAGTAGAATATGCTAAAAGTGACCCTAGATATGATGAAATAAATTGGAGACACTGTAGAAGATTTATGAACCAGTTGTTTATGTTTCCCAGTTTCTAAAGACACTATACCTATACGGTCCTTTGTGGTTTTGTCATATGTTGTAATAAGTGTGCTTCAATTTTGAAGTATTAACAATGTATGTAAAGTATGGGTCGTTATAGTTGGTATCAGAGGAAAGGTATAGTCAACCTTTGGAAACTAGGATGTGAAAGTCTTAGTAAGAACCCTAAGGATAAGTCTAAGAATAGAACACAATATTAGTGTTTTAGAAATGTCCATGAATACCCTAGGATAAGACCTTAAGTGTGAAATTTTATCCTTGATTATGTGGTTTTACTATTATAATTAGTGTTGCTCAAACTATTCTTCTTGGTTTTAGTCAATGGATGGAACCCGAAGGAACCATGTTAATGCGGAATGCGATGGGCAATGCAATGATTGTCCCCCTGAGCAACCAAACGATATGGGAGCTGGAATGAAAAATCTTGTAGCCATGCTCACACAACTTTCTCAAGCTATGAATCATGCAGGACTTACAAACGAGCAAAGGAAGGAGCAACATTCTGTTGAATCCTTCATGAGGCAGCGTCCACTGTCTTTCAGCGGGTCTACTGATCCATTAGTTGCTGAACAATGGATTAGTACTACTGAAAAGATATTTTCAGTTCTTCAATGTTTTGAACATGATAAAGTCATCCTAGTAGTGTATCGTTTGGAAGGAGATGCTGATCAATGGTGGAATCTTATTAATAATACGAGGCAAAGGGATGAAATTGAGTCTATGGAATGGGACGAGTTCAAGAAGTTATTTTTCAATAAGTACTTCCCTCGTATTCTCCAAACAAAGATGGAGAAAGGGTTTTTTTGAACTGAAGCAAAGGGATGATGAATCTGTTGGTACCTATGAAGCAAATTTTACAAGACTTGCAAGGTACGCTTATGGTATTATTATCCAACCTGAGAGTATGATCAATCGATTCTTTAGTGGCTTAAAACCAAGTCTTCGAAGGGTGTTAGCCATAAGGGACTTCAATAGTTACGAGGAAATCGTTCGATGTGCTCTCAAAGTCGAGATGGAGATTGGAGTAACCCATCTGTCACATGGGTTTGATAAGAAGAGGAAGATGGAATTCAAAGGAAAATCTAAAGATCACACTGAAAAGAAGATGAGCATTCCCTTATGCTCAAAGTGTGGAATGAAACATGGAGGGAGTTGTCTTAAAGGGACAAGTAAATGTTTCAAATGTGGAAAGGAAGGTCATTGGGCATTTGAATGCTGCGATAATGGGAAGAAGATGTCTAATGATGCAAACAAAGGAAGGGATACACAGAATAAACCTACTACACTTCAATTTTTCAAGTGCAAGGAGATGTGGCATTATGCCAATCAATGCCCAAATCCAATGGTTGATGATGATGATCGACGTCAAAAAAATCTTAAGGATAAAGACAAAGGAATGTCACATGCAATTACTATCAGCTATGTGGAGTATGATAACGAAGTGTTGAAAGGTACACTTACCATCCACTCTAAAGTAGCAAATGTTTTATTTGATTCTGGATCCACCCACTCTTTTATTTCTGAAAAATTTTCTAAGGGTATCACCGTATTACCTCATCAATTAGATGTTGAGTTAGCTGTGACAACACCTAATGGCACAACAGTCGCATAAAAAGTTTATAATTCTTCTCCGATCGAAGTTTGTGGGAAAGTGCTTCCCGAAAATCTTGTGATACTTCCTTTAGTGGAATTTGATGTGATTCTTGGCATGGATTGGATTTATCTACATGGAGCTCCTATCAATTTCCAAAGAAGGGAAGTCACATTTTATATTCCAGATTAATCTACGATCGTCTATCGTTGCAAGGATGAATATAACCTTCCAGTGGAAATTTCTTCCATCTTATGGGTCTTGATTCCACTAAATGAAGGTTATTTATCTCAAATGGTTGGTGAGAAACTCACGATTAATATTATGCCCATTGTACAGGAGTTTGATGATGTATTTCCGGAGGAATTACCGGGTCTTCCACCAAATCGTGAAGTTGAGTTTTCAATAGAACTCGTACCGGGCGCTTTGACAATTTCAAAGACACCTTATAGAATGGCCCCAATTGAGTTGCAGGAATTGAAGAAGCAACTCCAGGTTTATCTTAATAAGGGATTCATACGCCCTAGTGCGTCACCTTGGGGAGCACCTGTTCTATTTGTTAAGAAGAAAGACGGATCAATGAGACTCTGCATTGATTATCGAGAACTTAACAAGATCACTATCAAGAACAAATATCATCTCCCACGCATTGATGACTTATTTGACCAACTACGCGGAGCTCAATACTTTTCCAATATTTATCTTCGTTCAGGGTATCATCAATTAAGGGTCAAAAGGGAGGATATACCAAAGATGGCTTTCCGTACAAGGTATGGACACTATGAATTTACAGTGACTCCATTTGGTCTTACTAATGCCCCTGCTATCTTCATGGATCTAATGAATAGAGTCTTTAGAGACTATATTGATCAATTTGTGGTAGTCTTTATAGACGATATTCTTGTCTATTCAAAGAGCAAGGAAGAGCATGAAGATCACTTGAGAATTATATTGAAGACCCTGAGAAAGGAGAAGCTTTATGCCAAATTTACCAAGTGGGAATTTTGGCATCAAAAAGTTGCATTTTTGGGTCACATAATCTCAAAAGAGGGGATATCTGTGGATCCAGCAAAAATAGAGGTTATCGAAAGATGGTCAAGGCCAACAACAGTAACTGAGATCCGAAGTTTTCTTGGTTTGGCTGGATATTATCGACGTTTTGTAAAGGATTTTTCACGATTATCTAATCCTCTCACCAAGTTGACTTAGAAAGGAGTTAAGTTTGTTTGGACAGAGGATTGTGAAGAGAATTTCAAGGAGTTGAAAAGAAGGTTATCCAGTGCACCTGTGCTCACACTTCCTTGTAGTGGAGAAAGGTTTGTGATCTACAGTGATGCATCCAAGAAGGGATTGGGGTGTGTTCTTATGCAAAATGATATGGTGATAGCTTATGCCTCACGACAGTTGAAAATCCATGAACAAAATTACCCAACACATGATTTGGAGTTGGCTGCGGTAATCTTTGCATTAATGATTTGGAGGCATTACCTTTATGGTGAAAGGTGTGATATTTATACTTATCATAAAAGTTTAAAGTATATTTTCATACAAAAGGAGATGAATATGCGTCAAAGAAGATGGTTGTAGCTGATTAAGGATTATGACTGCTCAATCCATTACCACCCCGGGAAAGCAAACAAGGTGGCAGATGCATTAAGTCGACAAGACCATGCTAGTTTATCAATGATGAGGATCACAAAAGATCCAATATTTATGTATTTACAAAGGATGGATCTTGGAATTATAATAGAAGGGGAAAAATCTTATCTTTATCAAATGAATGTTCAACCCTCTATACATGCGAAGATTAAAGAGGCACAAAAAGAAGATGTCGAGTTACAAAAGAAGGTGAGAAATGTTCCTGAATTCAACCTTGATTGTGATGGGATAATAATGTTCAGGAATCGGGTTTGTGTTCCTCCCATCCCAGAATTAAAGAAGGAGCTGCTGGATGAGGCTCATAGTTCTTAATTCTATATTCATCCTGGAGGCACGAAGATGTATAGTGACCTGAAAGAGTACTTATGTTGGGATGGCATGAAAAGAGATGTTACTGAATATGTCTCTCAATGCTTGGTTTGTCAACAAGTTAAAGCTGAGAGACAAAAGTCTAAGGGGATGTTACAACCATTACCCATACCCGAATGGAAATGGGAAAACATCACTATGGACTTTGTCACAGGACTTCCTAAAACATCCAAAGGCAATAATGCTATTTGGGTCATAGTTGATCGTCTTACAAATTCTGCACACTTCATTGCTATTAGAGAGGATTTCTCTCTAGATCAGCTTGCCAGGATATATGTAAAGGAAGTGGTAAGATTGCATGGAGTACCACTTTCTGTTATATCTGATCGGGATCCGAGATTTACCTCGTTGTTCTGGCGAAGTCTTCAGCATACTCTGGATACAGAGTTGAGTTTCAGCACTGCTTATCATCCCCATACGGACGGTCAGTCTGAAAGAACAATTCAAACCCTAGAAGATATGTTGAGAGCTTGCTCTATGGATTTCAAAGGAGGTTGGGATCAACACCTACCTTTGGTGGAATTTTGTTATAATAATAGCTTTCACTCCAGTATTCAGATGGCTCCTTATGAAGCTCTCTATGGAAAGAAATGCAGGACTCCAACTTGCTGGGATGAAGTTGGGGAAAGAAAGCTATTAGGACCTGATATCATTGATGAAATGGCAGAAAAGGTCAGATCTATTCAACAACACATAAGAGCAGCTCAGAGTCGACAGAAAAGTTATGCTGACAACCGAAAAAAAGACCTAGAGTTTGAAGTGGGCGATAAAGTGTTCTTACGAATATCTCCTTGGAAGAGGGTTATGAGATTTGGAAAGAAGGGGATGTTGAGCCATAGATATATCGGTACTTTCGAAATACTGGATCGTGTTGGAAAGGTAGCTTACCGATTGGCGCATCCACTGAATCTCTCTCAAGTTCACGATGTGTTCCATGTATCTCTCCTGAGAAAGTACATACCAGATCCTTCACATGTACTCAGCTCAGAAGTTGTACCGCTGAAGCAAGATATTTCTTATGAAGAACAGCCGATAGAGATTCTGGATCGTAGCGAAAAAGTCCTACGAAACAAGACCACCCGCTTGGTGAAAGTTTTATGTAGGAACCACCAATTAGAAGAAGCTACATGGGAGCTTGAGGATATTATGAGGGAGAAGTATCCTCATATGTTTGTTACAAAGTGACGAATTTCGAGGGTGAAATTCTTTTTAAGGGGGGTAGAATGTAACACTTGAGATTTTTATGAGTAATATTTTGTTTTTATATATCATCAAAGGAATCATTCACTACACACTTGCTTGGCTTACTTTACACGCAATCGCGTCCTTCCTCGATAGCTTGTGTTGTACGCAATACCGAGTTTTACTAAACAACGATATATTATTATAATATTGTTATGAACTAGCCGTTATGAATAGTGTTAACTAAATTTTGAATTTTATAACATTATTATTCATCTTACACATTTCTAGAACATGTTATAAGAACAAAATAATTTTTTCGGGTAAAATAAGTATTTTTCAAAAAATGCAATTTTGCCGCCTTTTGATGGAACACCCACATTAAATCTAGTTTTTGACATGTTTATATGTTCAACTTGACAAAATAAAATTCTTCATTTGAATCAGTATATAAAAATTTACATTAGATAAAGTTTTGATATTTTTCCGATAACTTTCATATTTTAATGAATAGTAAAAACACGCTATATTTTAATTAAAAACAACTTTTTTCATCGTAATATATTATGTGGTTAAATTATAATATTGAATGGTTTTAAATTATAAATAGAATATATTTTTACCATTTAATATAATTTATGTCATTAGCATTGATTTTACCTTGAATTCGTAGGTTAAATCAATTCAATCTTTTGCAATGTTTTAAAGAAAAACCCGTTTTCTTTCGACAACGGGATTAATTTTAATTTAATTTCTGCATCTTTTTTGTTTTGAATTTGAAAAAATGGATTACATATTTGGAATCAGTGGGTCCAAATTATGTTAATAAGCTACTTTTTATTTTTGGGAATTATGAATAGTAATTATGGTAAATTTTATTTACCATAGTTAAAGGTAAATCGGGTAATTAAGGGTAAATATAATATTTTAAAATTACCCTAACAAATATCAAAATAATATTGGATGACTAAAAGTCGACCCATATCACCTAAGGGTCGGATTAGATTCATTTAATTAAATTTTTTCAATGAAAATAATTTAATTATTATTAAAACCAAAGAATGTGACAACATGTCACTTTCTTAAATTATATAAGTATAATAATTTTAATCTAGTGATAAACTTCATGAAACATCAAACATGAATAGTATCCAGAAATCTAATACAATTATCGAAATCATAGGAATTTATTTAGAATTTTTAGGGATTAAATAATTATCATTTATTATGATACAAAGATGATGCAGTAATTATCTTATTAATGAAATATTGACATAATTGATGTTATAAATACCCAAATAAATGTAATTTGAGGATTTTTATGAATTCCACTAATTTTCTAGGTTACTATGATATATTAGTGTTGATTTAATCAACTTGGTTCGAACATATAATTCTGTTATGACTTTCACAAAAATCATATATCAAATAGTGTCAAAATTGACACAAAATAGTTTTTAAATCAAATATTATATTACTAATTGTTATTTTATTCCTAAAAATATAAGGTTCGGGAACATGACATATATAAGGATATATATATTAATAAAAAACAATTTGGGGTTCGTTTGACATGTTATAGTAAGTGTATTAACCATATAGTGAATGAAAACAAAAAGACACGGTAAAAGTTAAATTATTTAACTTAGAGTTAAATCTAATTGATAAGGTTAAAATAATACCCTAAACTTGTCTAAATCTTATTGGTTGATAGGATTTTGACCCATCCCCACTTTACCTTCGAAATAAGACCCTTTGGAACCATTATAAACCGATTTTGACTTTAATATAAAATAATATTTTGAGGTATTCCTAAGGTGCCCCTCTCCTCCCTTATAAAAGGGCTCCTCATTCCCCCTCCTCCTCACACCAATTTGAGCACTCAAGCTCAGCCAAACCCTAACATGTTCTCCTCTCCACTTCCCTAGAATAATCCTAGAGGTCCTGGTATTCATCAAAGACCAATCTTAGTTCCCTAAGTGGAGGATTCAAAGAGGCGTTCCAAAGAAGAGGTAATATCCGTTACCGATCTTTTCAATTTCTTTCTTCTTCAACTTCTTATCCTTTAGTTGTTTCATGATAAAGTAATAACATCAGTATTACTTACATACTGATATGTTATTATAAATATTAAACAACCCTAATTCACCTTCTATCCATCCTACGGAAAAATGAAATCACCGCGCGTGCGTACGTACGGAATACCGTCTCCACGCCGTGGTGTAATCTATTTTCCACCACCACCTTACAAGGATGGGTATAATGGTGTAATGAGTAACTATTTATGATTATTATAAAGTAATATTGATACTTAAATAATATATATATACTCCAATACAATTCCACGATCATAGGAACGATATCATCACTCGTGCGTACGTACGGAATACCGTCTCCACGATGTGATGTGACTCGTTCTAAATGATCATCATTACATAGTAATTATATAAATGAATTGAATGAATAAATATGATATATGTTACACTAATACAATTCTGGATATAAGGTATCTATAACCTTAAAAGAAGAGTAAGAATTTATTCAGAAAAACACGCATAAGAACAAAAGGCAATAAAGACCCGAGTAACAAGTAATAATGAAATATTATCAACAAGAAGAAAAGAATATGACCATATATGATATCATATTAATATGTATGATTCTGGAATAAGTCAATAACATTATTTAAACCATTATACTGGAGGTTCGGACACGTACAAAGCAAATCGGACCTAAGGTAAGGGAATTATCACAATCTCATTTTTATCCGAGATTGTTTATTCGTAAGTATTTACTGGGGTGTATTTTATCATCCACATCCATGTTGCATCAATATGTAATATTATTTCCATCCACCTACAATTTTTTAAATCCATTTTTACCCTTCGGTGAGTTTTTAGTAATATGTATGAAATGAATCTTTTGTTGTTTTTCGTACGATGTACTTTTTGACTTTTCCGACAAAAGTACGAAGAATGTTTTTTTAAATTATACGGCATGAATGGATTTCTAGAAAATTATTTCCAAGAAGATTCCTTTACAAGTATTCATTTTTATTTTTAATCAACTTCTTTTATTTTAAAATTGAATGACATGTTAAGAAAAGAAAAGTGTTTTTGAAGTAGAAAGGATATTTTCCTCAAGAATTCATTTCAAGTGTTTTATCAAAATTATTTTCCATCTAAGATAATAAAGGGTTCTGTTTCTATCCCTATTATTACATGGATTTGATTATGTTGTGATGGAAATATTTTTATGAATTCTTTTATCTTATATGAATTGTTTTATGATGTCATGTTGTTTAAGAATCCCATTTTTATTACATGGGTTATGCAATGATGTATGATTTAGGATTTTGTGGCACACATAAGAATGGTATCATTATGAGATAGGTGAGACCTATATCTCCCTCCAATGCATTGGGTAAAGATTTTATATCTCATGAGATAGACAGGGATGGAACGGTAGGTTATACCGGTTCAGTGAAACAGGACTGAAATGAGGGTTACTCGATTCAGAAAGGGACTTTGTCCACTAAGATAGTCTTGGCAATGAGTCATTACTAACAAGAAATGATTTTACAAGATTATGTGTGCATGCCACAAAGTTTCAAGATTCATGTTATGATTATGGTGATCTAATTTTCACTTCTATGATTTATTCCATGTTAAGATATTATGATCCCTTTTGTAGGTTATGATTTTCAAAAAGATATGATATGATTTTTAGTTCCTTTATTTGCCCTTGCTGAGCATTTGAGCTCACCCTTTTATGTTTTCTTTTCCCCAGGTCAGGAAGATGGATATTAAGTAGAATATGCTAAAAGTGACCCTAGATATGATGAAATAAATGGGAGACACTGTAGAAGATTTATGAACCAGTTGTTTATGTTTCCCAGTTTCTAAAGACACTATACCTATACGGTCCTTTGTGGTTTGTCATATGTTGTAATAAGTGTGCTTCAATTTTGAAGTATTAAAAATGTATGTAAAGTATGGGTCGTTATATGTTAACTATCCATTTATCATTCATTTTATTTAGATCAATGTCCTAAATCACTATCTATACTAATTTTTTAATCCCATGTCCATATTTTAAATTTTCGCCAATTTTCTCATTCCAAGAAATCTAGTTATGTGTTATTCCATATGTACTTTTTACATCCATTTTATTTATTATTAAGAGGATTTTTTTAATAGCCCTCTAACAATGTGGAATTTTCAATAAAATAATTTCAAAATGCCAAACCCTTGATTTCTTAGATAAAGTTAAAATTGCGAGGAAACAATTTATTTAAGGATGGGAGAACATAACAACCCGAAATTCTAAAATAAAAAACTGTATTTTATAGCATGTATGAAACACAACAAAAAAATTATAAGAAAATATAACACCTCGATATTTTATGATATATATATATTTAAATAAATTGAATCCCTTCTACTAATTTCGTTACACACAACCTTATGTTCAGTATGAATTACATACAAAATTGACTCTAGATAATGAAACTTGACATATTATTAAAATATTATTATTTAATATTATATGTAGAAATAATATTTTTATAATGAACCTCTATTTACATAAATTAAAATAAAACTACTTTTCTGGAATACTTAAAACATTATACAAATACACACACAACGTCTATACTAGTCTAGTGCATTTGGAAACATAGAAAAATGACCATTGGTACATAAATGAGATATACTATCTCCCACTAGGTTCTTATTGACTAGAACCCTTATTAGACTCATTATACATAATATGTATCATTATAAACTGGTGTAATGGAAACAAAAAAAGGGTGAGATCAAATTTTTTGTAATGGTAAACAAGGGGGAAATGTAAGCATAATCATGATCCTAAGGTTATGAGAGCATGATAATGAAATAAAAGATCATACCCTACATATCAAATATCATAAACATGAATAATGGAATACACCTTAGATTTTTATAACACATGAATCATAATGGAGCAATGAATATAATACATAAATCAATCACATTGGAATAAAACATGGAATTGTTGAAAAAAATAAGCATATAATATTATTTCTATATTAGTTAAGGCATCGTGATGAAGGCCATCATAGTGGACAAAATCCTTTATTGAACCTGGTTCACAACTCGTTCTAGCCCTCTATTATTAAATCGAACACCCTCATCGTTTAAGCAATGTAAAATTGAACCTATATCATTTAGAGTTGTAATAATTAACCGAGTTCATTTCAAAGCCCAACCATATATATATCATGATATATAAATCATTACCAAATTCATTAGAGGTAGGTAAAGGTCCCACCCATATCATAAAGAAAGCATACATACATGTACCAAAAATTACAAAATAATTATTTCATATCCAACGAAATGAATGGGGTGTCACTAACATGTAATCAAATATCATCTTTTGGAAAAATAAATTGGTTTCCTAATCATTAACTAAATCATAAACTATGAGAGGAATCAGGTTTCATAATCATATAACCCATGATATAGAAATAGTTCTCATAAACATATAACCCTTGGAAGAGATTCGTGTTTTATAAACATCCTTCTATCAACACATTAACCATTCAAAGAAATAATATGAATGGATAGATTTAATAATTTTCCTAGAAAATAATTACTAACCCCAACTGATGTCTTCTTATAGGGGAAATAATATTTAAAGATAATTTAGAAACATTTCTTGAGGTAAATTTCATTTCTTCTTTAAAAAACTATATTTGAAACAAAAAAAAATTTGGAAATCAATTTTCATTGAAAATGATTTAAAAACATATAAATAGGAATTGAAATCATTTTCCAAACCTATTTCTTTTAAAAAAATGATAAATATTCATGAATCATTTTGATAACATTTCAGAGAACACATTTTTTTAAAATAAAACAGATTTCTGACTGAAAAAAGAAATACAAAAGATTTATCTAAAAAACATTTTCAAAATTAGCTTATGTACCGAATATTGGGAAAATAGTAATAATAAATGGAGATATTTTTATTAAATAGAGCATTAAAAACTCATTATTTTTTGAGACATGGTTCATAATAATTCATGAATGGAAGCATAATAAAAAACAATCTCGATAAAAAATTGGATTGTTTCAATTAACTTTTACCACAGGGTAACTTAATATCGTAATCTACATGTATGTGAATGGAATTAAATTAAGCAATAAATATCATGAAAATAATTATATTCATGATATATCATGTCAAATACACCTTCAAAAATAATGCAATTACATTACAATTCATTTGTCTCAAATAAGAGAAATTGAGACAAGAAATATATTAAATGTTTGGTAACTCTTGAAACATAAACCCAAAGAAATAAATATCATATATTGGAAATGTAAATATCTAAAAATTTAAAAATAATAATCATATAATACATTCATTAGAAGTATATACACCATGAAAATTAGATGAGTGGTGAATATGGCATCTATCTCACAGATTTAAAAAGTGATATGAAATTACATTACATTGTGTCTTAAATATCAAATAATCATTTAGTCATCTTCTATAATAAATATAATTTTCATATAAATCTATAAAATAATCATATTTTTATTTCTAATATCATATATGGTTTCATTATGACCTTATATTACCCTCTTGTTAACAATTCTTTGTTATGGATTCACTTTGGTTAATATTTTCTTTTTTTTACGTGTGTCTTAATCTGTTATATCATTGGTCCTTCTTTGTCATGATTTTAATAATTGAAACCATTGTATACATATAATTTATATTGTTTATATTTTTAGTATAATAATCTATAGAATATATAAGTATGAAATGTAATACATCATTCATTGAAACAGTAGGTCACACGTATAACTAAACACTGTTTCTATTTAATTGTCATATTGAATGAAAGAAGTTAAATGAAATATATGTATATATTTATATTTATATATATAATAATTCAATAATAATTATTATATCATATATATCATATAATTTTTCTAAACACATTCTTAATACATTCCATGTAGTGTGTGAATGAATCACATCATTTTAAATGGGCAGTAGTCCACACTTCCTCAAGTGAAACTTTCATATTCATACCAAATGGAAATTATAAATTTATGTGATAAAAAATGATTAAAAATTATTCATGAAAAAATATAGATAATATATATCATATATAAATATAATTTCCATCATAATTTCTACCAAGAGAGGCAGTATAAAAATGATCATTCATAGTTTCGTGAGGTGTTTGTTTTCCGCACACATAAAAAGTATGTTTGTTACCCATTAGATTGATGTGTGTGTAAGTGTAGAAATAAAAAATATCATAAAAAATATCATTCTATTTAGGATACTGTTTTCATTTTATAATCATGGAACAAGATGAATTGATGGAGTTAATAATTAAAATAAAAAAGGTGATTGAGGGAGGGTGTTTCCTCTTAATGAGGTATCTTATTTTGGTTTGAACCTAAGGGATTCCATGGAAGACATTATACATGAAGTGATGATTCAAGGAGTAAACGAGGTTTTTATGATATTTGCGAATAATATTTCCAAAACCTAGTTATTGTTTTAAATAAGTGGGAGTAGAGGATGCTTTTTTATGGTGGAGGAGGAGTGTCACTCTTGTAATATTTTAATAATTGAATTCTTTACACATTTTTCACATGTCACATGGATCCAATAATGGACTAAATTAGATCATATTGATATTATAGTCTAAAAATTTCCATACACTGGATCTTGGACATGTGTATAATTCATTTGAAGTCATAAATTTAAGATCGAGTCCTTAGTTAAGCATAATTTTACCTTAATTAATATAATTGATTTAAATAAATCCACTATCATTTTTGATAAAAAAACTAATTTTACCTTATTATAAAATATAAATTATGATTATTCCAAATAAATAATCCATTTATAAAAATTAAAATAATATACGTGGCATAAATTAATTTAAATTCAATCCCATTGATGGGACTACACTAAATGGTTTTAATGTAAAAATGATCAAAAGTTTTCTATGTTATATTTACAATTTTAATGTTATATTTTTTCCAATTACCTAAACTGGATTTATCATTAAAAATATAATCTAATTAAATGTTTAAAACAATTTAAAATGTAATTTTATCTTATGAATAAATTTAATGAAAAAGTATTTTGGAAACTAAAATTCAATATTTTTACAATTCATTGAAAAATGATACTTCGTAGAAAACAATAAAATTTTACCCTAAAAAAATTATTATATTAAAATTTAAATTATGATGTTTATTTTTACATATTAAATCTATTAATTTTCTAAAAATTTGATTTAAAATGTGTTATCCTCTAAACAGAGGTAAAAATTCCTAAATAAAAATTCAGGGTTTTAAGCATAAGATTGGGTTTGTTCATATATCATGTCTATCAAATCTAAAGGATAAATATAAAATATATTTTATTGAATATATAAAATTTATATTACCTTAATATCACACACTAATGGAAATTTATTTAATTTTATATGGTATAAAACATTGTGACCTTACAAATATTAATAGTTTCTTTAATATGTAATCAGTTTTCATATTTAGTATTAATTGAATGGTAACCTATGAATTCAAAATATAATTTTATAAAAAATATATTTTATTAAATTAGTTAATAAAATTCATAAATTCTAAATTTATTGGTAGGTTATATCTTATTATAATGAATAATAATATTTGAATAATATATTATTGGTTGGTAAAACTCAGTCGTGCGTATTTCACAAGCTATCAAGGAAAGTCACAATTGTGTGTAATGAAATATAACCTTGATGTTCTATATAGATAAATATAAAATATATACCATGATTAGTAAATTATTAACTTGGTGTTTCATATAACATAATCTAATCATATGAAATAAACTGTTTTCACTGTTGCATGAAATGAAAAATATCAAAAAAATTATATTAATTCCAAAAAATAATACACAAAATCTTGGGAAGTTACATTCTACCCCTCTTAAATTTAATTTCTCCATAAAAATTATCATATGTTATAATTGGTTTAATATTATAAATTTTAGTTCATAGAAACCCACATTGTAAAAATGAATACTGGAACTTCCAATAAAAAGGGAATGTGGGAAGAAGAACGGTTACCGAAAGTAAAATATAATTGGGTTTCTTAATATGAGAGCATAGGTTGGAAGTGAATATTGGACATGGAGGAAAATTATAAATACATATAGTGAGTTATTCAGTTTCTAAATCACAAACCAGTGAATGAATGAATAAAATTTGAGGGCCAACAATTTAAATAACTATGATGATTTAATAATGCCATTAATTCAACAAAAATTAAGGTATTAGGAAATTTATTTTAATAATTATCCTAACGTTGAGTGATTATTTTATTGACCTTGAATATAAGGAAATATACTTAATTGATATATTTCTATTAAAAAAATTAATTCTTTAGATATAATTTTTTCTATTTATAATTCATTCATTACTTTTAGAAATGCATTTCCATAAACTGACATTGATACTTAATGCAGTGAAAGATAATTTTAGCAGGTTTTAAGTAACATAAAATAATGAACTATATACCTATTTTCCACCAACTATTATTCAAAATCAATATGGTTAATAAATTAATCATTTAAAATTGACAGAAGCTTTACTAGTTTATCATTAATATTTATTCAAAAATAATAACTATACGTTAACTAGAAAATCACGTAAGCCCTTAATAGGAGTGAAAACCTTAACATCCATTGGTCATGGGTTCAAGACCCACGACCATGTTGGAAGTGATCAGTTGTCACCCGATATACAAGATGTCCTTTTCTAAAACCACATTAATATAATTTCCAAAATATATAATATGGACATCCTTAATATAAGGATAAACACTAAATAAGCATTCAATTGATGGTTTCAATACAATCTCAATTAATAAATATTTCCTATGAAGTTTAAGTTAATTTTTTAGAATATTTAACCTCATAAACCTTTTGAAATATGTAAATCTAAATATTTAGAAATAAATTCATGAAATGAGCTTAATATCTATCCCCCACATATCATAAAGTAGAAGTTGGTTGTCACATTCCAACATTGTGAATACCTTCATTACGTATTCACTTAAAAATAGGGTAATAACATAAATTAATATAAATACTTATATAAAACATGAATTATTCCTTATTCTATAGATTACTAGTCATGATCCATAAAACTATGAAGTTATAAACATTATCCTTGACATCATAAACTACTTTTCAACTAGTCCACAATTATTTACAAGGTAATCAGTAATATCTAATTTACTTATATCCAACATATCATTATCTAAAAAGAAATATCATAACAAAAAGAACATATTATTGGTTATCTTTCCCTTAATCATTTGTTTTCCATAGATGTCATCTTGCCATTATATTACTTTTCCATTCCATCAGATCCATTCAAAACATTATTTTTAATCATTAATAAGAAAAATAAACTGGATAATCCATCTACATTTTACCAATTATACTTCTATAATATAAACACATAAATCCTTGATTACTTCAACCATAATCCATTAATAAGGATACCTCATATTATTAAATAATACCCCATTACATTCACTTTTCATATATAGTCTCTTCATCATCAGTAATGTAAACACTACTCACACCACCTTGCTAATTCTCTTTAAGAGATTTCTTCTTGGGAAATTGAGTTTCATAATGGAAATTTATTCCACACTTATAAACACTTTACCTTAGATGGTGTTTTAGAGAGTCCAATATTCTCATCCATTTTTTCAATTGAACACTTCATTTTTCCCATATGGTCACTTTATCTATTTCCTTATTTTCCTTAGTAAAAGTGTCATCTTGTTCCTATAACACATTCTCTTAGGAGATTCTTTCCACATTTATTACATAAAGAAAAACAAATTTCCATTCCTCCATGGTCTCTATTAACCGAAATCTTATCAAATTTATTCTTTATCATCCTTGGTGAGTCCCAGAGTTTGTTATGGTACATGGTGTTAATCATGTTCTATAAATAGTTATTAGGCATGATCACAACATATTTCATTTCAGTGACCATCCCACATGAATTATCATTAGAAATCCATCCATCACATTCAATGTCAATCTAGTTCTTTACAATTCCTACCATCGAGTAAAACTATATGCATAGTGTGAGAATTACATATCATAGCAGAAAACCGCATAGTCATGAAATTATTTGCATAAAATATGTATATATCATGACACCTTCCTTAATCTAAGATTCCCTTGGTTTATACTAGGTTATTAATATAAAAATTATATTTAAATCCTTCATGATGTTTTATGAAGAGTTTGTGAATTCCTAAAGCATATCTCCATGGAGTGTCAAAAAAACTATAAATCAAGGCCTATTTTTGTGTACTGGATTACCCTGAGTCAGTCTTGGGATATCTTTTTAGGGTTATTACCCCTAATTAAATCTAATCCTAAACCAGATCCACTTATTGTATAATAAAATGGAATTTCTAGGAAACTACTCACCATATCCTTTACCAAAATTCCAGGAAAATTTCCTATAATTTTCATTATCATTATACTTATCCTTAGACATTTCGTTAGAGTTATCAGGAGGGTTTTATCATCCTAGATTCCAAAGGTTAACAAAACCTTTTCTCTAATTCGAACTATAATGAACCTCACTTTACAAACATTAACATTACATAACTTCAAAAGAATACTTAAAAAATATACAAATAGACATCCAAAGACCATAGTAGTCTAGTTCTATTGGTAACATGGAAACATAGATAATGATATATAAATGAGATGCATTATCTCCCACACGGTTATTCTTAACTATAAACCTTCTTATTCACATAAAACACAACATGTATCTTCATAACCTAGGGTAAAGGAAACCTAAAAACAGGTGAAAAAATATGATCAATAAGGGAAAATAAGGGTGTAATGTAAGAATAATCATGAGAATAAGGGTATAGTTATATATTCAATAATATAGATGATCATACCCAACATATCAAAGCTCATAAACATTAATCAAGATAAAAATTATGGCAGTTCATAAGACATGAATGATAAGGAAATAAATATGATAATCCATGAAGGAATCACTTAGTAATAAATCATGGAATTGTGGAAAACATATAGGCATATAATATTATTTCCATTTTATTGAAGTTATCACTGCCAATGCCATCATATTCAACAAAGGCATTTACTGAACCAGGTTTACACCCCATTCATTCCCTGTAATACTGAACAATGTTCACTCCTTGTTTAAAACCCTATAAAGCTGAACCGAGTTCATTTTTCATTCCATCCCTATAGTACTAAACCTACATCATTTCTCATTCCATTTATGTCTATATAATGAGATGTAAATATTTACCCAATTCATTATAGTTAGGTATAGGTCTCATATATTTCATTATGAAATCATACATACATGTGCCAAAAATTCATAAATTATAGTATCATAACACATGAAATGAAATGGGTTTCCTAAAAATGTAATAATATAATAACTTCTGTAATAAGTAAGATATTTCATAATCATATCATAAAATAATAACCCATAAAACAAAGTGGGTTTTATAAGTATATAACTGGTGAAATATAAATGAGTTTCATAAATATATACCATGTGGAAGAGAAATGGGTTTCATAAACATAATTTCTTCAAAACATATGCCATTAAAATAAATAACATGAATGGATTCATTGAATAATTTTCCAAATAAGGCTTGAGTAACACCTATGGAAGTAATCTGATATGGTAAATAATTTTGATGGATATTTTAAAATCATTTCTTGAGGAAATATCATTTCTTCTTTAAAAAAGTATAATTAATGCATAAAATATATTAGTTACCATGTTCTTTGAGAATTATTTGAGAATATAGAAATAGGTATTGCAATCAATTTGGAAACATTTTTCCTTGAAAACTAATAAATTAATATTGGAATTTAATTTTTTTTTGAAAACATAATTTTTGAAATAAAACATATTTCTGACCAAAAATAGAAATACAGTCACATTTTTCTTAAAGTTTTTTCATAATTATATTAATTACCAAGGTGTGGAATAATGGTTCTAATACATGGATATATCCTGAGTCAGTAGATGAGAATATAAATCATGAGTTTTCGTATGATATGAATCATAAGATTTCATCAATGGATGTATAATCATAATCAATCCCAATAAATGATGGGATTGTTTTAATTAACTCTTACCACATGGTAACATGGGATCATAAAATAAATGTAACAAAATATAACTAAAAAATCTCAAAATATCATAAAAATGAGTACATTTATGATATAACATATCAAACATACCTTTGGAAGTAATGTATTTTCATAACAAAACATGGGTCTCAATTAAGGCTAATAGGGACAAAACTATCTTACAGGTATGGTAACTATTTAAACATAAAATCCATGAAATAATGATCATAGAGTGGATATGTAAATACAAAAAAATTTAAGAATAATAATAATATAATAAATTCATTTTCATTATATAAACCACACAAAAGCGAAAAGGGGTGAACATGGAATGTATATCATGGATATAAAAATTGAGATGAAATTTCATTACATTATGTCTTGACACTCATCATATTCATTCATAACTCATGTATAATAAATATAAATTTATTGTAAATATAAAAAATAACCACATTATTAAATCTAATATGATATATGGTTTGATTATGACTTTATATTACCCACTTGTTAACAAATCTATATAAAGGTTTCACATCGGGAAATATTCGCTTTGTTCTTCTCATGTGTCTTAAATTTTTATATCATTTGTACTTATAATTATATCACGATTTAAGTAATTTATAGCATGCCATATATATAATTTAAATTTTATATATTTTTACTATAATTATCTATATAATATATTTTTATGTAATTTAATATACCATTCATGGAGACGGTTGGTTGTACGTATGCAGGAACGTTGTTCCCGTTTAATCGTCATATTGAATGAAAGAAGGTAAATTAAATATAAATATAAATATATATTTATACATATAATTATTATATCATCATTACTATATCATATATATATATATATATATATAATATTTTCAATAAAAACATCCTTAATACATTTCATTTAGTGTGTGAATGAATCACATCACATTGAGGGGGTAGTAGTCCACACTTCCTCAAATGAAATTATTTTATTTGTACCAAATAGAAGGTATAAATGTATGTGTTTTGGAATTATTAAATAAAATTAATAAATAAATAAATATAATAAATAAAATATATTAAAAGTGTTTACCTCGTAATAATTTCATTTTAATTAAATGTAGACTAAAATCCAATTAAGGTTCAATTCAATAAAATATAGATACTCAAAGCCATGAATTTAAGTAAAAAATAATGTGATAAGGAACATGAATAATTGTACAAGGATTATCCCCAGGTATTGTTAAACTATCATTTTCATGTTTGGTTAGACTCCCAAAACATGAATTCTCCGCTATATGTAATAAAAATCATAACATTATAGTGTTGGAATAGTGTCACCCCATGAAATTACACAATTATAATAGACTATCCATTTTAATAATTCATTCAAACAAAATATTTAATTGAGATGAGAATGATCTTTTTGAGAGTGCATTAAACTCAATTTTAGTAAATATGGATATCCCTCATCTAGCCTTCATGAATATTTATGAATAATATGTCATTTTATATAATTATGGATATAGAACTTATTCTTATCATGAAACATTGTAATATGAACTAAGGTAAAAATAGAAATGTGTATGAAAAATTCATTCTTCTGGACACTCACTTCTACTCTACATTAATTCACTCTCTTTATAAAACATTCCTTTTTTATTTAAATTTTAAAAAGTTGAGATAAGCCTTAGTTTTCTATCCTTAAATATTATAAGGCCCTAGTTCTTCCAAATGTTCTTTATTTAAGATAATTAGATGGAACCCATCAAAAACACTTTTTTCATAAGGAGAATAAGGAATTATTTTACTAATAATACTATAAAGGTGATATTATGAAATAGATTCATTGGAAAATTTCACTTCACTATAACTTTATATAATAAAATATTTATCTTGAAAAGTGTTTCAAAATTGATTTCCTAAAATTTCACTGTCCTCTTCATCTTATTAAACCTCTAGCTACAATAGACATAAGCAAATATCAGATTTTGTTTATTTTATTGTAATACCCATGTTCTTATTCACAATGGATAATATCCTGTTCATAGTCTTTCTTATCTTAAAAAAACAAATATTTTTGTAAATAACTATTGTCTCAAATATTTATCCCTTATAAACTCAGCTAGTGACACTGTATACTCATATACACATGTTTTTTAGACATAAGAGAATAACATCATGGTTATAATCACATTCCAGTTTTAATATCTAGTTTTTAGAATAAATTCAACTTCATTCAAGACAATACATATTCACACATTAAATATTAAAACATCCAAAAAATGAATGATAATCACCATTTTATATGATAAATTTATTTCTGATTGAATAACATTTTAGATGGGATGGTTTTTCTATTTAAAATAATTCTTGCATCATCATGTTTAATTTTTTTAGAATATATGAATTTGGGAATCTAATATTTTTTCCTAATAAAAACATAGAATATCAAAAAATTTGGAAGTATTATACTAGGGAGATCAAATCCATATACTCATAAAATTATTACAATTAGTATAAAAAGGATTATGCTTATATAAAAGTCTTACACTATTAAAGAATTGTGACCATGTCATGCAATGGAATAGAGTCTTTTGATGAGGTCTTATATGTAGGGTCAAAAAATACGTTTAGATATGAAGCCTTATGATTAGTTTTAAGGACCTATTATGAGAAATCACATCCTTATTCTTAGTTATCAAATGCATATGCTTGGTAGTTTTTTAAATTTCTATGATTGATAAAATATCCTAATTTTTGAAAAAATATAAAATTTCATCAATATGCCCCCATCTAGTCTTAAAAACATTCCAATCACCTTAAAGAATTTCAAAATACCAAAACACATCTATTGGACTATTCTAGCATGTGGAAAATGAATATAGACCAGTAATCAGGTTATCAACCTATCCAATGTTACTTCAGAATATAAAATCCAGAAATACTAAATTAAAAATTATATATAAAATATTTTTTTTTGAAATAAAATTTTAATGAAAATCATGAAACATGACATTATAAATCAGGAAAAAATATTCACCCAACTCAAATAATACATCAGTGGAAAAAAAATTTGGGTTAAAAATTTCCAACCCACATAAGTGGGTAATTTAAAATTTATAAAATCAAAGACAACCCTCTTTTCTTTTCTCATTATCAAAACATTTATTAAAAATACCATTTTCATAAACTACATTAAACTTTACTTTAAATAAATATTCAAAACCATATCCAAAATTCCATTAAAAATCATTATTTTCATTTAAAATAACTTTGTACCTCAAATTTTAAAAATCTGTTTGAATGAAAATCCAGAACAAAAATTAAAAATAAATTAACCTTTATTTAAACAAATCCATAAAAAACCATAAAAAGATAACCATATCCACAAAAAGTTAAATGTAATCAAATGAGATCATAAAAATAAGGAAATGAATTGGGTTTTACTTGATAATCATTAATAGGAACTATACAACACGAGAAACTACCTTAAAACCGAGTAACATAATCATAAAATTGGTGATTAGAACCAAGTATGATATTAAAGAACCTAGTTATGATAATGATAGTCCAATTGGACTGTCCATGATATATAATCTATCCTTGGAGTAATGAAACTATCATAGACTACAATCCATTATTGGAGCACTTATCTTCCATAGGCAATAATACTCATGACAAACCATTATATTAACTAAGGAATAAATCATCCAAGTCATATAACAATTCAAAAGACCCTCATGAGGAAAATTACCAAAGGATAGAAATAAAAGAAATACATGGATCAATGATAAAACACAGAAAAAACTCTCATATATCTTCCAATGAACATAGCTAGAACAACACATTCCACATCCCTGAATATGCCTCAATAATAATCATACCCCATGGGGACAGAATCTAAAACAATCATATTATAACAACGAGGGTCAATTGAAGGAAAAAAATTATAAATTAAATTTTTATAATGTCCTAATGGGAATTTTTATGATAATATAAGGATACAAAGACATTTCAAATCACATAAAATGTCATCAATTTAAAGATTCTTTTAAAATTCCAAAGAAAAGAACACTATCTTTTAAAGATGCTTTAAAAAACCACCCATAACAAATATTCTTAAAACAACTGAATCAATATCCAATCACCCCCTTTATCCTAGAGAAATAATTAAAAACAATCCCTTAAAAAACCAACCAGTGTACCACACCCCTTTAAAGTCCCTAAATTCCATTAATAGTGGCACTACAGAATTTTCAAAAACCGTTACCATGTGATTGAATACCTTATAGGAAGATAAAACCATTAAACCCATTTTAAACCCCCCATGTGAAATAAATTTATGTATAATTTTGAAATACCATCATTTAAAACATTAATACATCTCCTAGTATTAAAGATAATGGAACAATATAAAAACCTACAACAATCAAAGAAAAAAATAAACCAATACACTATGTCTTCGATGGAGGGCACCCAGTCGATAAATAATATATTCTCAACGACCCATAAATATACAAAACTATATTATTAAGACATTATAAAACCCAAAAATTATTCCACACCATGATTAGGGTCTTCCAGAAAATGTAAATTAAATAGGTAAGGAGATGGAATGTGATTATAAGATGAAATAGAAAACTAACTTCTGAAGACTAGTTTGAATTTCTAATGAACAAGATATTGGACAAGGGAGGAGGATGAGAATGGTGGAATAACTCCAAGGTATCTCCCCAGATCCAAATATATGAGAGATAACAGGGAAATTGGATCAAAACCAATAAAAACTTATAATAAAAAAATAGAAAATAATAATAATTTAAACCTTGGTGAACTAGATTGTGAAGTGTCCAATTAAGTTGTTGTAAGACCCTCTAGAAAAAATTAGGTCCATATTATAAGACCAATAACAGAATGAATCCTCAAATTATGTGGTGTGATTTGCTCCCTAAAAACAATAATACCACATGGAATGTTTCATGTTGTGAAACCTTGGAATCAATGTGACACACTCCCAATAAAAACTAAAAAAATGGTACCAGTCGTCACATGACACATCTTGGTTACTATAGGAACTCACTTGGTCCTGGAAAAAGTTATAGTATATTCAATCATGTAGCAGCTGGGGCTTCCGAAAACTGAAAAAATAATAATATGAAAACTCATAATATCCCCAAATCATATAATTTCGAAAAAATATTTATATGTAGGTGTTGAATGTTTTGAGTTAATGTTGTCATTCAACCAAAATCATACCTTAAACTCTTTATGTACTAGTATAGAATTATATTTAACTATGAAAATAATTTTAATTATTAATTTGTACTAAAATCTTCATTTTATTGAATATTTTTAATCCAGTGGCTTAGGTTTATTGGGTTTTGATGAAAATACTTGCTGATATTTTTGGATAACTAATCAGAAATTTATAAATTCTTTTTAATAAATATAAAAGTTTTAGTATTTTTCTTATTTGTTCAAGAAAATTATTATATGTCACATTATTCATTGTTATCCATTTTTAAAAATTTATATTTCATTACTTGCACAAATTAATATGAGTGGTATTGGTTCTTTTTTGTGGTACTTTGTTATATACTATAGTCCCATATACCTGATAAGTAACCTCTGGTTGTTTGTTATAGTGAGAAGGATATCTACATGAGGCCTGTAGATAATACATTCTATCTCTATATCATTATGTTTTTACCAATACCTAATGAGTTTAAATAGTAGTATGAGGATATGGATGGATACACTATGTTTTCATATCATTTATATCTTTATCAAGGGGAAGTATGTTAAAAAATATATGAAAAATTCAATACACTCTTAATGTATATATTGGAGAAAGAAATATAGGTTGGTCCACATATAAACAATATGAATGAGAATATTGATATATTAGTATAGTTGATAGTTAACATGAATAAGTATTTATCCATATATCTCATTCATTCATCCATACTACACCAGTTCTCTAATTTGATTCAAAAATATAAAATTATATATATGAATAATAAGAATCAATAAATTATATTTATTTTTCACCATGACGATAAGGATATAACGAAATTAAATTCATCAATCCATATGGTGAACATGATTAATGGAAAGGAGAAAATTCCAAGGGTAGGAATAAATACATAGGTACCTCTACAATATTTTTTAATTATCCATGTGTAACTTTCTGACATGACTTACCTAAATCGTGACTAATCCAAAGGTATTGTGAGAACTAAAATATTCCTCCCTATAAGGAACATTATTTTAACTAGTTGTGATAGTCTATGAATAAACATGGGGATACTAAAATCATAATAAAAAAATAGAAAATTACATTTAAATAATTAGTTAAATAATGTAAACATATAAAACAAAATATTAGGGTTCATAAAATGAAATAATAGGGATGAGATAATTATTCAAATAAAATACCATGTACTATAATAATTGTTATAGTACTCTATATTCAATCATGAATTAGACATGGAATCACATACTAGGTCTATCATATACAATGAAAATAAAAGGAATAAAAAAACACTAATATCTAACTCAAAAACACCGAGCCACACTTTTATCCCAATTCTCTATCCTCTTCATGTTTGTCTCGCATGAAAAATTTAACAATATACTTATCCCAAAAAATATTCACAACATATAGTCTATGAATCAACTGGGGTATAGGTCTGTTTTTAGAAATAGATCACAATATCACCCAAAATATACACTATAATATATCAAGTATGCTTATTTAAAAAAAATATACTAGTAACATGACTAACATACTGGTAATAATTTCAAGTAATTATATACAAAAAAGACACCATAACACTTGAATCTAGTTTATTTTACTAATGTTTGTGAATCAGGTTTGTCTTACCAACCAAATAAAAAAGGCCATGGATTATTGGAGAGAACCTCCAATTTTGGAATTACATAAGGGGGAGGCATAAAAAACTAGTTCTTTGAAAATGAGAATATGTGTGATGGATCTAGAGACAATGATCTACTACATTAATCCAACAACTAGGAGTTAAATCAAAACATAGTTATTTCTCATAATCTAAAAAAACATTCATATAGTTATGGTTCTAAACACACCAATCCCCCCAAAATTTTTGAGCCTTTGGGTGGTAGATCACAACACAACAATACTCCAAAATCCTCAGGAATATATAATATTAGACTATTATCTCTCAATATACATGTTGACTAAAATACAGTTTAGAAAAAATGGTATCCACATTGAAAATCCTGACATTTATCTATTACCCATTATGCTTCTATGTCCCTACTATCAATAAGCCAAGAAAGGATTCCAATAGTATTGAATCACAATGAAAATTAGAACCATAAAAATCCAACCACACCCAATACATGGAAATCATATAATATCCCTACAATTCTAAGACTATGGTGTCAAACCATGATTGGACCTAGAGGAAAAAACCAACAAAAAATCCCATCGGACATGTAGAAAACCAACTAACACCTTTTTTAAGATCCTACATAGGACCTATCAGAATTCACTAACCCCAAACACACAACACTATATTAATATCACATCCTAATTCCTATACAAAATATTTTCCATGTAATAAACATGGAGGAGAATTTATTGCCAAGGCATCTCAATCCTTGACCCTCATGAGGACGACTCACCATGTACCGATTTATTCTCACATCCCATTACATAAATAATAATGTCTCTCTCTCTCTATTGAAGAAAATCCATTGTCCTAGAGACTCATAAACTCATCTCTCTAGGACACACACCAATAAACCCTTTCTTTACAAAACCATAAAGTATTCTTTATTCTAACCTCATCCCTATGAAATAACTATTATCATAAATTTATGTGACTCTATACTTAATACAATACCAAATCAATCCTAATAGAGATATTCTATACCCCCATAGGCAATCCCCACCTTTAAAAAAATTACTATAACATAAATTTAAATATGAAAAATCCTTAAACACATCACATCACTCTCATGGAAAATTATAAGGATTAAAAGTCATGCTAAATATATTATCCTAGGAATCATATATAAAACTGAAAAATCCATGGAGAATTGTGTATCCTATATTCACTTGACCACTAAAACAATCCCATAAGTTACCATATCTTCCCCGTGATTATTTGTTGAATATATAATGACCCATTAGGTTATATTAAATAAAAATATCCCATATCCCCCTTTGTGATGTGGTCACTAGGGGATACTAAAGTCACCCAACCATAAGTGGAATTCACATTCGATCACTAATTTTTACAACCTATTTCATTTTGAAAATTGAAACCACCTCGTTCCCTATCCTGGTCTCTATTTATGGAATTAAAAAAACCCAAGAACAATCCATTCACAACCCTAAACATATTGGGTTGTATATTAGGGACCACATACCCTATATTCATTGGAGTTATCCACTCTAATTTCATTTCTTAATTTTGAACCATCCATTATAAATAATATAATCTAACAAAAATAGAAAAATATGAAAAATTATAGGTTTTAGGAGATGAATCAATAAATAGAATAAGAAAACACAAATAAATAGGCACAAGAGATTATCATTATATATTTAAGTCCATTTGGACATAAATATTATGAAATAATTATGAATAGATTTTTAAGGAGTTGAAGAATATACAGGTGGGACACTTGGGCTCTCTACATTGTGGTTGGAGGAGAATGAATTTCCCCTAATGTGTTTTAAAAAAAATTAAATAAATTTTTTTTTAAAAAATAAGATAAAAAAACTAGGTTCCTTTTCGATAGGAACATGGTCCTCGGTAGTCATACATGGGCACTCCACTCCACTAGTCAGCCAATGGGTACCCAATATTGGGCCCCAGATACTTTTTGGTATCCAAAATTTTCAATACTTTTCACCATTTTCAAAAAGAACCTTTTAAAATCCCACCAAATACTTGATTATATCTATCTAAATTATAAATATACACACCCTCCACAAAATTATACCAAGAACATATCAAAAATAATTTTGTAAAGCATTATTCAATATCAAAATCTTAAAATGGTTATCAAATTTGAAAAACTCACCACAATGCAATTATATGGAATAAATTTACTATTAGTTCTACTATAGAATAATGACATCATCAATTATAAAATTTCCATCATATGTCTTATCATCATTGAAAATAAGCCTCATTCATTTTTAAAGAATTTACATTGAGTACTAAAACCTGTTGAATGCTAATTTTTCTATAATTCTAAAAAATTCTATTCATGTGTTCAATTTACTTGATCAATATAATAACCATTTACCCTTAATCCTCTCAATATGATCAATTTCATTATCACATAATTTATGAAACTAATTATCTAACACTAATTATATTACACCAATTTTAATTATGCATTGAAAGACTGATTGATATTTCTCCCTACATATTTCATCTAAAAACTCAAAAATATTTACTTCATGATGCCAATTACACATCTTTATCATGATGTAATACACCTAGAGACAATATAAAATCATCTACTAATAGACTCCTAACTCCAACAGACTATAATTGTTGTTTATGAAGGACCATCATTAACTCTACGTAGCATCTAAGAAACACCTATCCATGAATAATCAACATATTAACTAAATTTGAGTGTCAGTGTACTATATTGTTATACACATATTGAGGTTTCACTCACACTCTCTTTGAATGAAATTTTAGTCTCCATTACACACTTCATACTATCTTGATTTACAAAATTTAACTCCAGTCAATTATTATTTCACTGGAATTTGGTAATAGTTGGTAGAACTCTAGAATGTTTTTTAATTACCATCATTGATGGTATCAAATGATTTAACTCCATTTTCATGATATAAATATATACCATGATTTATAATATCCATGAAAATCCAAAAACAACTCAATTTTTTTTATCCTTAGTACAATGTGAAAATTTGACCAACATTAGTCCATTTTTGGAACAAAGTCTATATGATGTTTCTCAATATTCCACTACTACATAATTTAAAGATTAATGGCGTAATTCCCACCTTATATAATTCACAGTAGTTATATGCATCAAACCTATATGCGTAAATTCCATATCTTAATGAGTATCGTTTGTTATAATTCATACCTTTTTTGGAAATTAATAATAACTAAGTAATTACTTAACAAAAATGAATATTATGGTGCTTTGTTCTACCATTATCTAATATCTTGACCATCCCTCAACAGAACATGCACTCATCATCCTATATTATGATAAACCCATTACCCAACCACCAATAGACTAATGTACTAAACAATCAGTTCTCACAATATACCAATATTGGAGTGGCTCCTTCAGTCCACATTATTTATTTATTCTTTTGAGTCTGTTAGTTATATTTCACTGTGATAACCTGTTCATAAAACTAACAGTGTAAGGATAAAGATTTTTTAGATGGAATGAATAAATCTAAATGATGGGTGGATTCCTTAGAATCATCCTCACTTCGACGGTACTGATTATGATTTAGTGGAAAAACATAATGTCTGCTTACCTAAAGTAACTAAGCATTGATCGCAGGATGAAAATGGTAAAAACATATAATTTACTAATTTAGATACAAATACAATTCCACAAATTCTATAACTAAATATACATTTTTAATTATAAGTTTAAAAATTATTTATATTATGTTATTTAAAAATTGTTTTTATTTATGTATATTCTTATAAGAAAGCTTATGATATCTAGAAGATTCTACAAATTACTCACATTGGATCAGATAAGATAATTAGAACCAAAATATGAATGCTTCATGTTGGGAAACCATATTTCAAGATGGATGAAGATGAAAATATCAATAAAATGTTCCAATAATTCACTACATTCTTAATGGAATGAATGCAATTGGATAAATTTTTGTGATTCCTACATTTTTTGATTTATTTATAAGTGGTATACATAATAAATGAAATTACAAAAAGCCTAAATCAATGAAATAAGAACATTTTATATTCAAAACTACATGAACTCATCTGAACTCTAATACAATGTGAATTTTTTATCTCCATTTTTTAAAAATGTATTTTGAAGAAGAAATGTATAACATAAAAATATTATTTAAATTTTTTCTCTGAATCTTATTAATATAAATAAAAAGAAAATGATAAATGATAAATGTATAATATAAACAAATGAATTTATAAAGTAGTGAAGATTTAGAAAAATGACATAGAGTGACCAAGTAAATATTAAAAAATTACTACAATGAAATGAAGGACACCACTTATGGTCGAGATGTGACCTATTATTAATGTTGAAAGAAGAAAAATATCAAACTAGATTATCCATGGTATATGCATGGTGGAGATAAAAAAGACAATATAGAATTGAAACATGCTTATCTTTATGGGTAATTTTTTAACAAGATGAATCGTATTCATGTTAGTAATCCAAAAATGATATTGATATGATGAACCAATGTTTTATTGAAATAAATAAAAATGAGTTATGTACCAATTCTGATTCTTGATACCTTTTTGAGAGTGAATTTTATTTATATATAGACTTATCTAAATAAAAAATGAAGCAAGAAAACACTTGTTATGAGATATTGAGTTGTATAATGATTTGTAATATGATAATCAGATTTGGATAATGTTATTTATGAATTTTAGTAAATAGATGATATACTGAAACAATAAAATAAGAATATGTTTTTATAAAATTAATAGTTAAAAAAAAATATATTTTTCATTTTAATTAAGAATTTTTTATGAAAATTGATTTTCATACTAGAAATGAAGAATCATAGTTTGAAAAATTCCACCTCAAGTACAGTGTATAGCTTTTTTATGATTTTAAAATTATTTAGAATAAAAATATGAAGTGGTGTTATATAATATTTTTTTGAAGAAAATATTATCAAAATATATTATTTGAAGCCAATAATTAGATGAAACCATGATAATGAAAAAATATAAATATTCCATATAAATTTTCATGGTAAAGATAATATATTTCCTAATTTATATAATATTCTTATAGTACAAATGATGGTATTTTATCTGTGACATTCATTAGTTCTGGATTATTTATACATTACACTTATTTTTTTTATTAGAATATGTTTAGTAATTTATAAATAAAACGTATTTTATTTATAAATACTCTTTTAAACCTAGTAGGACTTGACCTTCTATTGCATGGGTGGATAATGTTAATTTTTAACTATTTATAGAATAAAATTGGTTTGGATGTGAAATAAGTATTTTTTTGGATGGCATAAATATTCATATTTTTAATTATATGGTATGTTGGAATTTTCAATATTTTTTTCCAATTTTTCATGTGATCATGTATTTAATTTTTTATATTTTATGGTTTACTACCATTTTTTAATTTTTTTTCTTTTCAAATTATTTTTATATCTTTTAATTTTTTTGAATATAATGATACTGGTTTTCATTGACCGTTTATTAGTTTTTTAATCAAGTTAGAGATATATATGTTTTCTACCTATTTATGTAACGGTGGGGGGGGGGGGTTATAATTAAAATATTTTATTTTTGGGGAGAAACATTGATTTTTCTTTATTTGTTTCAAAAGGGAAGAGAAAACGATGTTTCAAATTTTCCAATATTTTCATCAATTAGAAAAGGGTAGAGAAATATTGAAATTGATATTATGTTTTGTAGTAATAAAAAGGGGGATACTTATGTAATGAATCCTTTAGAACACATTATTTATATATTATTTTGAAAATTTCAAAGAATATATTATTTTTATAATAATATTTTTTGTGTTTAATGATAAATTATTTATCTCAAAAGTTATTTTTATTATTTTTATTATTACTTATATTTATATGTTTTCATGAAATACTATGTAAAATTAATTTTCCTATTTTATTTTTTCCCCTTACATGTGCATTGTAAATTCTATTTCACGGTTAAATTTCTTTTACTTTAACTTGTATTTTCATTAACATAATAAATTATAACATATTTATGTATACCTTTATATATGATTTATATTTTGTTTTTTAAACTTTAGAAAATTTATTCTACCATAAATTGAGCTATATGATATTTTTTAACACTTATGTGGTGTTATATATACTCTTTCGTATACATAGTGACCCTTATACGAGGTAAAAAAACTCATTTGTACCTTTAAAACACTCTAATCTTACCCTAACATGAGTTTTAATCTAAATTTATGAAATGGTTAAAAAAACTTGTTACATTTACACATTTCATTTTCACCCTTAACATGGTATTAAATTTTTATTTTACCTATACACAGGTATGTATTTGACCATTATCTATCACATTCTTTCTTTTATTACCATTATAAGAGAATATATTTTACCTTTATAAAATGTATTGATACCCTAAAAAAAGACATAAAATTGTGTACTTACCTTTAATTAGGTTATAATGAACTATTCTTACATATATGTAGCATCAACATTACATTAAAATTGACTTTATGAAAACCTTTTTTTTTCAGATCACTATGTTTTTATGATATTCATGGAATTAGGATTGACAACTTGTATGATTTAAATTTTATAATTCTTTTTACCATTCAATAAATTCAAATTAATTATATAGAACTATGGGAAATGTTTTTTAACATTATTATACATATTTTTATGAATTTATATTTTTTTCATGTTTTTAGGCATGGACATTCATCATCGAACACAAAAAATTCAATTTTTTTTTGAGTTGTTTTGTTTTATTTTAATGTTTCTAAATACATTTTTAAACATACTAATTTATCCATACATGGTATATAAAATAATAAATTTAATATTTTAAATTTTAAAACGTTAAAATTTGAAAGAAATTTTAATATCAAATTTTGAATATTTTTGAATGAAACTGTTCGAGATTACATGATTTTTTGATCTATTATTATGGAAGTATTTTAAAATCCAAAATTAGTGATTTTAAATGAGTTTAAATTATTAAATTTTTTTGAATAACAAATTACATAATTATAAATATTTGTTTTCATGGTATAGTGTGAGTATTTTTATTAATTATTTATATATTCTCATATGAGTTGTAACATTGATTTATATTTTTCACTTAAAAAAATATTATTTCTTATTCGGTTGTGACTAAAGATTCTACAGATATGATCTGAGGGTTGGGTCTCCCTATATCTAATGTAAATATTTGGTCCGGTTGTGGATCCTAGATTCTAATGTTATGAAAATTTCATTTTTGACTCCCATTCTCTAAAGATAGTTTTTTTTGGTTTGGTTATGAAACACAATAGATAATTTAGATTCCTTTCGGGTTATATCATCATTAGAAAATTTATTCATTTTATTAAGTTATTATCCCCACAAAAAAACCAGGTCATTAAAACACATATCTTACTTTGTAGATAGGTCTATGGGGTGTCTAGGTGCACTTTAGATCAAACTGCTATACAAATCTATATATTCTTTTTTATATCTATTTTTATTGAAAAATAACATTGATAATTAATTTTCATAAATAATCCAACTTTTTTTTATCTTTTTATCTATTATATCCACCAACTATATACCATCTCCCATCTCCTTATCCGATCTAAATACCTCATACTTGATGAAAACTCATTACTATAAGTAAATTTGAACATACAACTTACGATAATGGCCACAACCCCTTATATATAGAAAAATACAATATGTAAATTCATAACATAACACTATCATGAAATTCCTTCATCACACATAACTAGATCCAGTGCTCATATTCGATGGTGTATTTCTCCTTAAAATGGGTAAAAAAACCTTGAGTAATATCTCCGAAATTCCTCTATCACACCCTCTCATTGTATCATTAGTTATCATCTATTAAAAAATCCATATCAAAATATATAATAGATTTAATGATTATTATCTATCAAATTATCTCATAGAAATCCTTTACTAGATTATATAAATTTCTAAAATTCAATTTTAATAATTACTATCTTTGTGTTCTTACATAGTTCCACCTCAATATAATGGTATCTACCCTTAAAATGGGTCACATTCATTGGATAACCATTTTAAAACCATAATTGGAATCCACATCAAAACTATACTTCCAATCCCTTTTCCTCATATGAACTTTCAAATCCCAATCTATATCCCTAAGCTTCAAGAGCTATTTCATTCCCATCCCATCTTTCGAGCCTCATGCATACATACACCATGACATATTCCAATGACATTATTAAGACTAAATAAACATTTTTGATCTTAAATCACATAATAATATTTAACATTCATTATAAATTAATTTTTTCTCTATTTTATATTATGAAAAATTGAGTAAAAACATATTACATCCTATTTAAGATACCACAACACATGATCTATTAATCCCATACAAATAAAAAGTCTACAAGCCTAATATTCCCAACAAATATCTACACTATAGTTATTATTAGTATGATACAAATATAACCAATCTATTTTATTCACGGATAGAGAGAACCTAAAAAACCATATCCTTCAGTAATACTTAACCATGATTATACCTCACACATCATAAGAATTTCCTTCTAGTTTTCAATATGGAAGTTTAAGAACAAAATAACCAATACTGACACCAAGTCAATAAGTATTCAAGATAGAAGGTACATACCACCTTATGTTACTGCACTTGAAACCACAACTCATGATCTAATAAGACTAATGATGCTAAATTCTTGTAAATAATAAATAAAACATGATAATTACTCATTATATATGATATACCATCCAATTATATATTAATTTAATATCAAAATAATGATATTGCCACTCATGCGTACGTACGGATTACCGTCTCCACGAACGTGATGAGATTCATTCCCCATCGTATCCATTCAAGAAAAATTTTAATTATATGATTAAAAAATAATGTTTAAAGAATGGATATCATTATGTATATGAATAAGATATATTCCATCCATAACAAATATTACTCAAATAACAATGAATATAAAGGAAAAAAAATTCGTTAACACCCGAAACGACGATAATACTAAGATATTATTAACAAAGAAATATTAAAAGATCATATATAATATCATATTAATATATATGATTCTTGTATAATTTAATAACCATTATTTCACCATTATACAGAAGGTTAACCTACCCTCAACCAAGGAAAATTTCAAGTGAAGGGTTAATTCTACAATCTCTTCATTATCTGAGGTCGTTTATACATAATTATCTACTGGGACCTCTTTATCATTCACATCCATGTTTCTTAAAAATTTATTTCAAAACATTCTTATTATTTTATACACTATTGGTTAAATTCATTCATACCCTTGTTTGACTTTTTATAAGATTTTTCTAAAGGATTCCTTCCGTCGTTTTCCAAACAAGGTCCTTTTTTACCTTTTCGACAAAATTAATGTAGGAATGTCTTTTTTAACTTATACGGCAAGTGTGGCTATTTTCCGCTATTATAAAATCGTCAAAGATTCCCTTACAAGCTTATAAGAATATTTTTAATGTAAATATTTTCTTTTATAATATGTGACTTTTAAATTATTTTAAAAAAAAAGAGATATTTCTCTCAATGAGTTTTGATTTCATTTATGTCAACATCCTTGTTAGATTTTAAGCTTATTTGAAGTTGATTTATTATGATAAAAATATTCTATGTAGTATTGAAGTTTTTATGATATTTTTTAGTGTGGATGTGTTAATTTTATACCATTCATGGTTTATGGAGAAAGTATTGACATTTCGTATGCTAGTTTTAATACGAATGTTTATGTTATGTTTAAAATTATTCATCTGAGGAATGCATTGGACTTTTTATGTGATGGGTGGAGTCTACTATAGCTCCTCGATTCATCTGTAGTTCTCATGACAAAAAATCATATCCTAGCATAAGGCCTTGACAGAATAATATTTTTAGTCTGGGAACATGGTCTTGACTATGTGGTTATGATAGTCTGGAATTATGCATTTCATCATTATGAAAGTGGTTATTGATATAGCATGTGATTATTTGACTGGTAGAATATCCATGTGAATATGTAAATAGAATTATTTCATTTTATATTTTCCATATTATGTTGAAGTTCAAGTTTAAAAGGATTTTGTTTTAGTTATACATTGCCTTAAATGTTTATGCTTATTTATGAAAGTTTCTTCTCTATTGTTATCATTACTGATCATTTGAGCTCACCCCTTTCTATGTTATATTTTTCACAGGATGTGAAGAAGTATTTTATGACTGACCTACAGGGATAGTATAAGGGTATATGAGTTTGGACTATGGAAACTATGTTGTTGTAGTTTTTCACTTTATCATGTAATGTAAGACTTATGAATGTGTCTAGTGTTTCCAAGGCTACTAAACTAATCGTTCTTTCAAGACTTGTTCTGTTGTGATCATGTCAATGATATGTAATAATGCACCAACTCTGGGTAACTAGGGTTGGGGTGTTACAGTTGGTATCATAGAATGTTTAGTACAAACCATGGAAGCTAGATTTAGATAAACATTGATTTGAGCATATATCCCTAAGATAGACATTGAGGATTAGTATAGAAGAACTTCTTATAATTTTGGTATTGTAGATATTTTGTGAGTTTTCTGAGAAATACATCCTTGTGTGGATAAGAGCAGGTAGAGACAGATCTGGAACAGATTTATCTAGGGGTAAAACGCAAAAACTCCTCTTTGAGCTAAACTCGAACATGAACTGGTGCAAGACAACGGGCCTTGCTGCACTCTTGGTTATGACACACTCGGGGGATGAGGTTAGGATAATTATCATTTCCTTTATAAAACCACTATAATGGTTTATGAGTATATAATTCCTTAAAGAAAATTTTTTTATGACTATGGATTATATCCATAAACTATTCAACTTATGTTAAGTGTTTCGCAAGTTTGGAATTATGTATTTCGATTTATAAACTAAACTAGAATATGCCATTGTTTAGAAATGGTGCCTAGGGGAATGAATGGAAACCGTATAAATGCACACACTCCATGTAGAGATTTTCCTCCTACTCAAGATAATTACAGTGGGGATGGTGATGCAACTGGTGGTGATTAGATACTCACCATGCTAGGAAAACTCACTCAGGTTATGAATAATAAACTTACCCATATGGAGTACCCCGATCAGATGTGTGGATGATCAATGATAGATCGCTTCATGAGGAAACAACCACCAAAATTAAATTGGAGTACAAATTAATTAGTATCTAAGAAATGGATAAATTCTTTAGAGAAAATATTCCATGCCTTGGGGAGTAGTGAAAGGGAAAAACATATCATGGCAGTTTACCGCCTCACTAGAGATGCTGATCAATAGTGGTCATTGATTAAAAACACAAAGGAAGATCATGAAGTATAAAATATGGAATTAAGGGAGTTTAAATATCTTTTCCTAGAAAAATTATTTCCTTGTGACCATCGAGCAGATATGGAAAGGCAATTTCTGAGTCTGATGCAAAGGGAGGATGAGAATGTCGCAAAGTATGAGGCTAACTTTACAAGGTTAGCGAGAGATGTTGTAGATTACTTACATAACCCAAGAAGTAAGATTGAACTTTTCTGTGATGGGTTAAAACCTTTTCTCTCTCAAACATTATTCTCACAATCCTTCACGTCATATGACGATATTTTCTCATGTGCTATCAAGACTGAAAAATAATTCTCTATGTATTACGACTTTAAAGCGAAGCATGAGAAAAAGAGATCTTTTGATCACTATGAAAGTGGAAATAATAGGAAGAAGGAAAATGTTGAATATCTATCCTACAGTAAATGTGGTAAGAAATACCCTAACACATTCTTGAAGGGAATAAGAGTTTGTTACACGTGTGGTGAAAAAGGCCAACAAGATCATGATTGCAAGGGGAAGAAGGAAGATATCGATGTTCAATGCTATAATTGTTGGGAGATGGGACATTATGCCAATAAATTTCTTAATCGTTAGGGAAAATTACCTCATAAAAGGCCAAGGGATCAAGGCCAAGCTTATCATATCAATAATACAGAGGTAGAAGCTCTGAAAGACGCGGTGGCAGGTAATTTAATGGGTTCCTCATGTTTATCCAATGCTTTATTTGATTCTGGATCATTGCATTGTTTTATATCATCCCAGTTTACTAAGAAAATTAGATATTTCTAATTTGATTTAACAAGGGATTTTTCAGTCAAAAATCCTAAGGGAAGTATCATTTCTACAACGTTCTATGAATCATTCACCATTAGGGCAAATAAATGTTCTTTATCTGCTGATCTCATCGTCATACCCATGATTGAATTTGATATAATCCTTTGTATGGATTGTCTTTCAGACGATGATGCAAAAATTTATTTTAAGAAGAAGGTGGTTATTATTTTTGATAAAAATGATAATGAATACCTTATCTTTCGAGCAAAATCGTCACCACCTAATTCTCATCTAGATCCACCCCCACTTGCACAACTAAATTCAATTATTGGGGAGGAAGAGAATGAAATAAATATCGGTGAGGAAAGGAATGTTCAAAAAGAATATGTACCTATTTTGAGATAATATGTTGATGTGTTTCAAGAAGATTTACATGGACATAATCCAGAACGAGAAATTGAGTTTTACATTGATTTAATACCTGGTTCATGTCCCATATTGAAGACCCCTTATAGAATGGCCACTGTAGAATTAGTGGAACTAAAGAAACAACTAGAGGAATATAGTAATAAGGGATTTATTCTCCATAGTGTTTCTCCCAGGAGATCCCATGTTATTTTTGTTAAGAAGAAAGATGGATATATGAGGTTTTGCATTGAATATAGATAGATCAATGATATAACAAAAAATAACAAGTATCCCCAACCTCGCATTGATGATTTATTTGACCAACTACATGGAGCTCAATACTTTTCAAAGAATAACCTTCGATCTGGATAGCATCAGTTGTGTGGGAAGAATGAAGACATTCCAAAGACAACATTTTAAACTAGGTATGAGCACTATGAGTTTATAATAATGCCATTTGGATTGACTAATGCACCATCCGTTTTTCATGGATCTAATGAATAGAGTTATCAAGGAATATCGTGATGACTTTTTAGTGGTATTTATTGATGATATCTTGGTATACTCTAAATGCTATGAAGATCCTGAAAACCACTTGCGCATTATCTTGAAGACTCTTAGAAGACATGAATTTCATGGGACGTTTAGCAAGTGTGAATTCTAGCTTCAGGGGATTTCTTTTCTTCTCCATATTGTTTCTGAGGATGGAATCTCTATTGATCATTCTATGACAAGTGAAATCCATGAATGGCCAGCACCAATGAGTATAACCGAGGTACGGTGTTTTAGTGGTTTAGTGGGTTATTATATATGTTTCGTCCAGAATTTTACCCGAATGGATTACCCATTAACGAAGCTCACACAAAAAAGGTTAAATTTGTTTGGACAAAAGAGTGTGAAGAATGTTTTGAAGATATGAAGAGAATATTAATCAATTGTACTATATGGAATCTACCATCGGGGAATGATGAGTTCGTTATTTATATTGATGCATCGAAGAAAGGAATTGGTTGTGTCCTTATGAAGAATGATAGGTTTATCTCCTATGCATCACGATAGCTAAAAATTCATGAGAAAAACTATCCTACTCATGATCCTAAGTTAGCTACTATAATATTTTCTTTGAAGATTTTGATACATCATCTCTATGGTGAAAAATGTGAGATATATACCGATCACAAGAGTTTGAAGTATATTTTCTCAAAAAAATAACTCAACATGAGGCAATGTCGATGGATTGAACTACACAGGGATTATTATTATACGATACACTACCACCCAGGGAAGGAAAATAAGGTGGCATATTTTTTGAGCTGAAAGGATCATGGGGTTTTGAACAAGATGAGAGTTGAAAAGGATCCTATTTTCATGGATCTAGTCAAGATGAATATGGGAATAACCATGGAAGGTGAAATATAAATGCGTTTTCAAATGGTTTCCAAACAATATTTAATAGAAAGGATAAAGAGTTTTCAAACCGGTGATGAAGAGTTTCAAAAGAAGATTAATGATGTGAATGATGGAAGATTGAGTGACTTTGTGTATAAAGATGGAATTTTGAAATTTGGGAAGAGACTTTGTGTTCCCGATGTACCTAATCTGAAAAGGGAATTTTTGGATGATGCTCATAGTTCCAATTTCACTGTACACCCAGGTAGCACAAAAATATATAGAGATTTGTAGGAACATTTTTGGTGGGCCAACATAAAGACGGAGATTACGGATTTTGTGTCAAGATGTATGGTTTGTCAAAAAGAGAAAACTGGGAGGAAATATCCTAGAGGAGTCTTGAAACATCTTCCCATACCAGAGAGGAAATGGGAAAATATTATGATGGACATTTTCATGGGACTACCAAAGACTCCTTAAAGGTACAATACAGTATGGGTCATTGTTGATCGTCTTACCAAGTCACCACATTTTCTTGCTATAAGAGAGGATTTACCACTTGAACGTCTAGCAAGAATATATATTAATGTAGTTGTGAGACATCATGGAGTACCCCTATCAATTGTTTCTGATCGTGATCCACGTTTTACATCAAGATTTTGTAAACGCCTTCAGAAATATCTGGATATTGTGCTTCATTTGAGCACTTCCTACCACCCCCAAACTGATGGACAATCAGAATTGAGTATTTAAACCTGAGAAGACATGTTGAGATATTGATCACTTGACTTTCAGGGTATGTGAGATCAATATTTACCTACGGTAGAATTTTACTATAATAATAGCTTTCATTCAAGTATTCGTATGTCACCATATGAAGCGTTATACAGAAAGAGATTTCTCACACCAACATGTTGGGATGATGTCGGTGAAAGAAAAACCTATAGGCCTAGAACTGGTGGAGGAAACGATGGAAAAGCTGAAGGGAATCCATAACCACATCAAATCATCTCAATGTAGGCAGAAGAGATATGCTGATAACCAAAGGAAGGATTTAGAATTTCAGTTAGGAGATCATGTTTTCATGAAGGTATCTCCATGTAAGGGTGTTATACATTTTGGTATGAAGGTAAAATTGTGTCCCAGGTACATCGGACCTTTCAAAATTATTAAACGAATAGGGGATGTATCTTACCATTTGGCAATGCCACCAAATCTCTCCAAAGTTCACGATGTGTTCCACATATCACTGTTGAGAAAATAGATGCCTGACCCAATGCATGTACTCACCTATGAGGAATTAGAACTAGAACGAGATATGTCTTATTGTGAAGAGCCATTCAAGATTCTTGATACATGTGAACAAGTTCTATGAAACCAAATGACTTGTATGATAATAGGTCTATGTAGAAATCATAAAATATAAGAGGTAACGTGGGAACCTGAGGAACTTATGATGAAGAACCACATGAGTTTTTTTATGCAGTAATTTTCTAGAAATATATAGGATGAAAATATTTGAAGGAGGGGAAAATTTAACACCCCAAACTTCCACGGTACACTTCTCTTTGAATAATAAAGTAGCATGTGTTGTACGCAACTTCCAGTTCTAACACACCAAAACCAATCAAACTAGCCGTTATGGATAGTATTACCATCTTTTTAGAATTTTATAAATTATATCATTCAAAATGGACTTAATTTTTGGATTTAAAATGTAGAAATTAGCTTAGGGTGAATTTGTGCTATTTTTCTGAAAACTTTCAATTTTTGATAAATAGTGAAAAACACTACGTACTAGTTTAAAACCGAATTTTTTATTTAAATAATTTTTTATATTTTTTAAATTTATTTTAGGTACAAATAGATACATAATACTTATATAAGTTCAATTTAATTCATTAGAGTCAGTTTATAATAATTTTAGATATATAAAAATTTTACTGAACTTTTCACCGTCTTTACCCATCTCCTAGGAGAATTTGCAAATTCATATAAAACATAATTTTACTACTTCTGTGAGTGGAATTTTGAAAATTCGAGAGACATGGTTAATATCAAGGAGTAAAATGTGGTTTGAAAATATAAAAAAAATTAGTTGAATAGTAACATTTATCTTTTATTTATCACGGTTAAAAGTAAATTGGGAAATTTAGGGTAAAAATGATATTATTATTACCCTAAAACATTTCATAATTCTATTGGTTAAGTATAATTCGACTAAAAACAACCTTAGGAATAATGTATGAACCTATTTGGTCAACATGGATTATATTTGGACATTTATTATTTTTTTAATTCAAAGAAGAGTTAAATAGTTAAAATCCAAGTTTAATAACTAAAACATTTTAATATAGCGTTATACAGAAGATAAATTTGATTATAATTATTGATTGGAAAGCTAACATTATTTCCTACATAATCGTATTTTATTAATAATTTTTCAAAATTAAATAATTTAATTTATTTTTGTCACAATGGTGATGCAGTAAATACCTAATTAATGAAATATTAAAATAATTGATATTATAAATATCCAAATAAATACATTTTGTGTCTTTTAATAGATTACATTAATTTTATAGGTTAATATGATATAATAGGGTTGGTTAGATGAATTTTATTGGAAGTAATAATGTTTTTATGAATTTAGTAAAAAAAATACAAAATAATGTCAAAATTGACATAAAAGTGTTTTGAAAACAAATATATTTTTATTAATTGATATTCTATTAATAAAATTATAAGGTTCGGCCAAAGAAAATATATAATGATAGGTGTATCATTAATTAAACACATTTTGTTCTCTTGGAAGTATATAGTATGTTTATTGACCACATAATAAAAATTACAAAGAGACATGGTAAATGTCAAACTATTTAACTATGAGTTATATCTAAAAGATAATGTTAATATAGTAACCCAAACCTGTATAAACCTATTTTTTGAGTGGTTTTCAACCCATACCCACCTTATCCTTTAAATAATATACTTTGGGGCCATTAGAAACCGAAAATTATTTTATTATAAAATAATATTTATAGCTTTTTCTAAGGTGCCCCTCAACCCTCTTATAAAAGGGTACTCTGCCTTCTCCATAATTCACACCGTCAAAGCCTTTTGTCTCTACAAAACCCTACCCAATATCCTCTCAACTTCATTCACTTCATCCTACATACCTTACTTTGGACAGAAATCCAACTTAAGGAGCCCTTTTGATCAAATCCAAAGGACGAACCCGAATAAGAGGTAATAATTTCACCACCCTCTTTCAATTTCTTTTCTTCTTCCACTTCTTCTTTTTTTGTTATTTCCATTATAAAATAATAAATCCAGTATTCTCTATATACTGTGGTATTATTATAAATATGGTACAACCATATTCATTATTCTATCCATCCTTTAAATGACATTTCACCATACGTGTGTACGTACGGATTACCGTCTCAACGTCGTGGTGTAATTGTTCTTCAATACAATGTTATTTGGATGGTTATAAAAATGATGTGTAATTCATGTAAATAATAAATATAAAATGATAATAATTATGTATATATGATATACCATTCAATTATATATTATATGAATATCAAAAGAATGATATTTCTGCTCATGCGTACATACAGATTACCGTCTCCACAAACGCAATTAGATACATTCCCCATCGTATCCATTCAAGACTAAATTTAATTATATGATTAAAAATAATTAAAGACTTTATATAATTATTGATATGAATAAGATACATTCCATCAATAAAAAATATTAATTAAATAACAATTAATATAAAGGAAAACGAATTCATTAACACTCGAAACGACGATAATACTAAGATATTATTAACAAAGAAATGTTAAAAGAACATATATGATATAATATTAAGGTATATGATTATTGATTAATTAAATAACTATTATTTCACCATTATAGATGATATTATCCTACCCTTGACCAAGGAAAAGTACAAGCTAAGGGTTTACTCTACAATCTCGTCATTATTCGAGAATGTTTATACGTAATTATCTATTGGGACCTCTTTATCATCCACAATCATGGTTCTTGAAATTTTATTTCAAAACATTCTTAATATTTTATAAAATATGGGTTAAATTAATTCATACCCTTTTTTGAATTTATATAATATTTTTATAAAAATATCTTTCCGTCATTTTCCAAACAAGGTCATTTTCAACCTTTTCGACAAAATTAAGTTAAGAATGTCTTTTTTAACTAATATGGAAGGTGAATCTATTTTCATCTGTTATAAAATCATCGATGCTTCCCTTAAAATATTATAAGAATATCATCAAAGTAAATTTTTTAGTTTATGATTATGTCACTTATAAATGATTTAAAAAATGAGTTATTTCTCTCAAATAGTTCTGATTTCATCTATGTCAACATCCCTTGATGGATTTTAATCTTATTTGAAGTCGATTTATTATGGTACAAACCTTCTATATAGTATTGAATGTTTTGTGATATGTTTTACAGTGGATGTGTTAATTTTATACCATTTATGGTTTATGTAGAATGTATTTACATTTCATATGAATGTTTTAATATGAATGTTTATGTTATGTTTAATCCTTTTCATACGAGAAATGCATTGGACTTAGTATGTGATGGGTGGATACTACTATAGCTCCTTGATGCATCAGTAGGTCTCATGAGACAAACTAGTTTCTTTGGATAAGGCCTTGACAAAAACTTATTTTTAGTCTTGGCACATGGCCTTGAATATGTTGTTATGATAGTATGGCATTGTGCATTCCTTCATTATGAAAGTGGTTATTGATATTTCTTGTGAGTATTCGACTAGTAGAATATCCATGTGAATAAGAAAATGGAATTATTTTATTTTATTTTTTCCATATTATGATTAAGTCCATGTTTAAAAGGTATTTTTTTAGTTATACATGGCCTTAAATGTTTATTCTTATTTATGAACGTTTCCGCTATATTGTTATCCATACTGAGCATTTAATCTCACCCCTTTCAATATTTTATTTTTCTAAAGATTTGATGAAGTATTTTATGACTGACCTGAAGGGATAGTCTGAGGGGATATGAGTTTCGACTATAGAGACTATGATGTTGTAGTTTTTCACTTTATCATGTAATATAAGACTGATGAATGTATCTAGTGTTTCCAAGAATACTAAACTAACCAGTCTTTTGAGACGTGATCTTTTGTGATCATACCAATGTTATGTAATAATACACCCACTCTGGGTATCTGGGGTTAGGGCGTTTCACATTCTTTGTAAAGGTATATATATGAATTAATAATTTAATCTCATTAATTAGTGTTAGATGATAATTTGGGTATATTGATATACTAATGTTGAATGACCATAAAATAAGATAATTTATACACATCAATTGCAAGATAATTTAACATATGATATAACATAAATATTTTAGAAAGGAAATATTCATACAAATCAATAATCACGAGCCAGATGATTGAATTTTTAATCAATAAAAATACCAAATAAACATAGAAATAAAAACAATTAATTGGTATCATGTAAAATTATCATCATATTCTTATAATAAATTACTTAATTCTAGTTAAATACATAATAGAAACATCCTTAGATTAATCTCTACACCATTCCTTTTAATATAAGGAAAAATACCCAATTCATTGGGAAAATATATTGAGATCTACCGTTATATAATCAACATTAGTCTCATCCATCATATAAGCAATACCAAGCTCACCCATCAAATTATTTTCATCAGAATCACCCATCGTATAATTTTTACTATCCTCATCTGTCATCATTAATAATTTTCCAGTTCTATACATGCATATAGACAATGGAAGCTTCTATTTTCTTCATCAATATATTAATAACCGTTTTTATTCATTTATAGATTTATTTTTTCAAGGAAAAAATTGATTTTAGTATAATAACCTTGAAATAGTCATAATCAATCTAGTGAATGAATAATGATGGTGTTCATTGATGTCAAAAATATATCATAAAAGAGATGTTATGGAATAAAGAGGCATTTCATAGTGAATCCAGTCTCTAAGGGGGAATACATGAATGGAGGAGATGAAATTACATCGTCTTCTTCTGATCAAGGATCCAACATCATCAATCATTATCATCTAGTACACAAAACATTTTAATGTGGGAATGTAGAGAAACAACCCTTGAGTGAACATGACTAGTCTAAGGAGGTAGACCACTCTAGGAGAGGAATTAACACCTAAGGAATTACCTTATATAAATAATTAAAATACCGTGTTATTTTAATATATCCATGGTGTAGAATTATTTAAATAAAGGTTCTTTATATTGATTAATATAAATAACATAAAAATATAATTAAAAACAATCTTGAGAAAAACAACCTTTCCATTTGCATAATCACTTTTAAAAACAGAAATATAAAAAAATATTAAGAAAAAATTTATTTTCAATATAACCATGGAAATTTTATAATAATTATTCAATTAATTTATTGTTCATAATGAAAATAAATTACATCCGGACCAAAATTATTATAAACAAATATTTTTTTCACACCTTCGGAAACAACTACATTGTTCAAAAAACAAAAATATGACGCTTTTTTAATTTTTTGTTTAAAATAAAAAATAGGAAAAAATGAAATTAAAAATAATTTATTTATAGAAAATAATATTTTTAAAAACATTTTACAAAGAATGTATGTGGATGATAATGTTTTTGTGAGTTAAAGATGAGAAATAAATTTAATTTTCCAAAAAACATTATATGAGTAATTTTTGAGTACCAAAGTGATAAAATTAATATTAAAACATTAAAATTAAAGAAATATCAAGAGAATAATAAAAATTGTCTTGTTTTATTAAAAAATTATAATATAATTTATTCAATATAAATTATAGGACAAAAAACCATGATTAAAATTGGATTGATGAAAAAACCTATTAAAAAATTTGTAACTTTTAAACCATAATACCCATGAAAGAATAACATAAAATAAAACTAAAATATGATGAAACAAAGTATATTCATGATATAACAAGTCAAAGGGGTAGTATATACACCTCATAATATACGATAGGTTCTTTAAATAAACATATGTCACAAAGATAAAGAATATGAGATGAATGATCCATACAAAGACCATATCATTGAATTAAGAAGAAATAAATGGATAAATTACGTGTAAAAACTTTGAATATTCAAAAAAATATGTGAAAATACAAAAATAAAATAAAAAAATACCATTTAAAAAAATAATCTTGACATAATATATTCAATGTAGTAGTGATATAACTAAATGATAGAAAATCCAATGGAGAAAACCCATTCCCATTGGTAACATTCATGTCAAATACCCTTTAATGAAATAATTTTAATTATGGATTGAAATACCATGAATTAGGATTGAGTTATGATATAACATAGAAAAAGGTAATTATAGACACAATATAAAAATGTTGCCTTAAAAAAATTAAATAATCCTCAATGAAGTTAAATTGCGACGAAATCCATTACCTCTAGTCCAAACCAGCCATGTGTTTCCTTTAGATACTATCTAATTAACTTATATCAATTATTTTATTTATTTTTAAAATTTTAATTTTATTAATTATTTATACCTATACCATTTATCTCCTAATTTATATTTACATATTTAATTTCCAAATTAGTTGAGTCTATGTCATGTGTTTGGAGGGTGTTTGTTTAATATTTTCAAGATTACTTCCGTATGTTAACTATGGACAAAGAGGTAAATGGTAAATATTAAATAGAATAAAAAAAATTTAATAATTTTAAATTTTTAACTTATTTATAATTTTTAATAAAACCATTAATTATATTTATGAAAAAATATATACGTTATAATAAAAAAGATGGAAGTTCATACACAATCATGTGTAATGCTTCCATTTTCCAATAATCTAAATGTTAAGATGGTATGTATAATATTATCATAAAATAAAAATTATTATTTCAAAAATATCATATTATATATTTAAATTGTGAATATATATCATCCATGTGATCCAATTATGAGAAAATAATCACATCACATCAAGGAGGTGGTAATCCACACGAGTGGATGCACAACATCATTATTTTTACATGGATGGAAATGTATGAAATTATATGAAATAATATCATTAAATAATTATATTTATTTCATGAATATAATATATTTACATTAAATATATCATTATAACCATCCAAAATAGTTTTTTCTGGAAAATTAATTACATCGGCCTGTGAGGCGGTAGTCCACCGTACATAGGAATGATGGTTCCATTTCACAATTGATTGTATAGAAGATGGATGTAAGTCATTTCATTAAAATAATAACATAAAATTAAATTATGTATACTTATTTTATTATTTTTCAAAGTTAAATAATATTTGAAAGAGGTAGAAGGTGAAATAAAACTAAAACATGCAGTTAAAAGTTATACCTCTTCTACTGAAAAACTCATTTTTATTGCACCATAATACCTCTAAAGTTGGAATTATACCCATAATATGTCCTATATAATTAATATAGGTTTTTTTAAAATTAAATTTTTTATGTATTTTATGAACTAAATGGTTCTTGAATTGAGTATAGGAGAGTCTTTCCCATTTATAAGCGATGAGAGTGGCATTCTTTGAATTTCAAATAGACTTAAGTTAATATAAATTAACCATCATGAAATAATGGATAAAAAATAATATAATTATAATATAGGATGATTATCTTTCAACAATTTCTCAGAAAATATATTTTTATATGTTTAGGCTAGGTTTTCATCCTTATCAATTTGTTTTAACCCTTTATATCTTTTTTGAAAATTTCTGTGATATCAATGTTTTTCTTATTTTTTAGAGGCAATATATGTTACAGTAAAACTAAATGTGGCCAATAAAGAGACCATGGTTGACATTTAAAATCTAATATAATTAAAATAACAAATTGTAATATTTTTCTGAATTTTAAAACATTTAATAAAATATTACATATTATAAAATATCATTAATGTAATTTTTAGAAACACATGAAATATTATAAAATAATATTTGTTTAACTCAGGTTCAATGGTTCAAAAATGAAATGGATTAAAATATAATTATAATACTGACTTAATATAATTATTAAATAAAATTATTTAGGTTTTAAAATTATTTTATATCTTATCATTTGGTTTAACCCCTTCATTAACTAATTAGTACCATAAATCTGGTAATGAATTTTCCACATTAATGGTTTTACATTTTAATTATAAGTTGAATATTGGATCATAAATGTAAAATGAATAAAATTTTAGCCATTTTATAATCCAAAGTTTCATATTAAATTTTTTATATTATTCAATATAATATAATAAAATAGTGTTTAATAAAAAATATCATTAACATCATTTTTGATAGTATTCATTTATTTTGATAGTAAAGGAAAGAATATAGAAATGGACTTCAAATATAATCCTATATAATATCTCTAATGATTTATATTAATGTATATAATTTTTTGGAAACTATAACTCACCCCAAACTATTGCTTTTATCATTTTTAAAATCATTTACTTATTTTTTCTGTTACTTTTATGTGCATTATGTCAACATTTCATAAGCATTAAATGTAATTATATCATGACTAAAAATTAAAAATATATTATCATGATAAAAAATAATTTATATTTAAATTTTAAATTTATAACTGAAGAGAAGTTGTTTTTATCCCGATCAAAAATTATTTAAAATATTTAAAATCAATAATGTGAAATTTTTGAATTTGTCTTTTATTAAATATTATAATGTTTAAAATCAAATATAAATTAAAAATGTAATATTTTTGAATTTTGGATTGTTATGGATGGTATAGAAACATCCAAAAAAATTGAGGAATCCATTTGAATGAATTTGATGCCTTATCACCATAATTACTCTATTTTATCTATACCATGGAAAAAAACATTACTATGGTTACAATTCGTATTGACAAAAAATTATAATGAAATTATTACCTATTATTAATCATGATGATTAAAAATATAGAATTTTTTTTTTCAAATTTAATTCACAAAATTAAAAAAATTTAATTTAAATTTTATCCCCAAGACATGATTAAAATGTATTTTCCATAGAAATTCATTTGAAAGAATAAAAAAATTATATCAAATTGAGGTATAATATTGATTACAACAAAATTCATTGGAATATGTTTAATAAAAATTATCTAATTAAATTTTAAAATTAATCCAAAGTATAATGTGACATTTTAATTACTTAAAAAGATATATATTTTCAATAAAAGTCCATATTTTTCACTATTCATTGTGAAGTCAATTTTTCTAAAAAATTATCCAAAATTCATCATAAGATAATTTTGAATTTATGAATTCAAAAATGTTATCATTTTTATAAAATAAAATTTATTAATGTTTCAAAATATAATTATAATAATTTATCATAAAAAAAATTAAAAAATTTTCGAAGCATAAAATAATAAAACTAATAAATTTGGTGCATATTTCCTAATAATTAATCAATAAATCATTACTGAGTATGAAATTAATATTTACTTAATAATGTGGTAAATCGTATTCTTACCCCCCAATATAAAATTTATATTATGATTATGACATTTAAATATTAATATTTAAAGGTTTATTTCAGCCCGATGTTGACTACTTTTTCTACTATTGAATAATGTTTTTATTTAAAATCATGGGATATTATAATATCACCACTATTATAACTAGTTTCTTAAAACATTAATATGATAATGTTAATCAACAGTTTGAAATTTGATAATTTTTTTGCAGAAAATCCACATCTTAAAAAGGGTAAGTTAAACTTACACTTTAAACTATGGAAAGGGATATATGAAGGTCATCTAGAATAACACAAAATAGATTTCCCATATGGAGAAAATTAATTTGAATTGATAATAAGGACATTAGGTAAAAAAACTAATTTCCAAATAACTATGGAGAATGATGGAGAACATTGAACAAAAGAATTTGAATGATCATGAGAAAGTTAATGACAATTGAACTATAGGAAATATATTATTAAAAAGGTCATTGATTCATGATAAATGAAGTTAAAATTGAATTTTTTTATTGATGATCATTTTCAATGAGTTGAGGAATTACATTAACGTCAAGACAAAAAAAATAATTATATAAACCTAGAGTTTATAATTTCATCTTTTAATTATTTTGCACCACAGAGTCATTTTTTTTCAAAATGATAAGTATTCAAGATGTAGTTTTCATGCCCAAAGCACTAAAATCATCTTATAATGGGTCACATAATCCACAATAGGATATCAATAGATTCCTTCATTAATTACAAAAAGAAAAATAGTTAATATAATGTATGATAATACACACAGTGAATAAACATTCATATGAATAAATAATAAATTTTACTCGAAAATTTATATAACAACACCAAAGGTTTTACCTAGATAATTCTATATATAAATAACCCTATATCCTAAGATACCTCAAAAATCTCATAAATATTAAATGCTTTAAACTCAATGGTTATCTCATAACATTTATAATACACCCCAAAAAATGTAATAGTATTTTTCTGAAATAATTATTTCTGATATAACTATGGGGGACTTATACCAGAACCCCATAATTCTTCTCCCAAAATATCATTATTCACCATAAAATCATATAACATAAAACATAAAAATGAGTGTCTCGAACTTTGAAATTATGATCGTACATAAAAATATAAATCTATTATGGTACCCATAACTCTTCAGTTAACCTCACATAAAGAAATGATAATCTCTAATTTTACATAAAACCTTCTCGGATACTAACTATAACAACCAATGACCCACACACCCTTATCTGATACATATAAAAAATTGCATTTATGGATTTATAATGATATTCAGGACCCGATTTTATCCATATTAAAATTACCATACCAAGGAAAATATTTTATCACTTACATTCTCGAGTAACAATTATTTTTTATAGTTTTAGGAAATTAGGAATACCTATTTCATAACAAGACTCATACCCTCAAGTGATAATTTTTATAACTATAACGATGTTTACATATTTCCCTTTAATTCTTCAATATATCCTATAAAATATTTCTCTTATGAAACCTTTCTGTGCACAAATCATTTAACATCACATTTCATAACCCAGTAAAAAAGAAATAATATAACGGTTTTCTCAAAAACATATTAAGGGTAAATATAAGAATTAACAATTGAATGTAATCAATTGGATAAGATGAGAATAAGGGTATGGTGAAATAATCAATTCTCAAGATAAAAAAATTATTGAATTTATACCAATGAATACTTTTATCATTAAAACATTTACATGGTATATATATTTAAGAAAGGTTAGAGTAATTGGAATCAATAATCAAGATCCATGTTACCTCAATCTTGGCTAGATAAACTATCAAATACCCATACAAATTATATAGAAAATGTATTGGAATCCCAAAACATTACCTTCATAATCTATGTAAGAAACAAATAGGTCTTTGTTAAATCAATAGGAGAAACCACCATTGTTATCACCCCCTTCTATTATATGAAGAAAATAAACAATATCCACTACATTATATAGATATATTGGGCACACTCGTCATATAAGATGTATCATCTCACCCATTGTATAAAATGTATCTGAAACACCCATCATATAAGATGCATCTGAAACAACCATTATATAAACTATATCTATTTCACATGTTATCATTAATAATTTATGATTATCATAAATGAACATAACGTGTGGAAGCCAGTGTTTTCAGTATAAATGTTTTAATTAATGTTTTCATTCATTTATAAATTTATTTACCAATGGAATAGAAAAATGTTCCACAAAGATCCCTTTGAAATAATCATAATATATCCAGGGAAAGAATAAACAATGGTTTATTAAAAAATATCCTTTTTGGAGAATAATTAAAATAAATGTTCATTCACATTGATTAATAACAATAAAATAAAAAAACCATCAAAAACATTATTTAGGAAAATACCTTTTCCACGTTAAAAATAAATTTTATAATATAAAATTTCTAAAATATAAGGAAATAAATTTTTTTAAAGAAGAATGGGGACATGTAAAAGATAATTAATATCATTTACTGGTCATGATGGTGGTAAATTCTATTCATACTGAAATTAAAAAAACAACGATTCTTTCACACATTTGGTAAAAAGTAAATTATTTAGAAAATTACAAGAATATTCATTTTAATTTTTTTTAAAAAAATCAAAATTCACAAAAATATATTTAATTTTTTTAATAATATTAAAAAATAATTCTCAAAGCATTATTTAAAACATGTATATGGTAGAAAAGGTTTTTCTGATTGAAAGGGAATAAATAAGGTAATTTTTTTGTAAAAATATTTCTAAATAATTGGAGTGCCAATTTAAGTTTTCATATTCATCCATTTATAATTTTTAAAAATTATATGGATTAATTTTGAGACCAGGCACTTAGACATCATTTGATTCCAAGAACCAGTGTGCCCAAAACAATTTTTTTAAAAAATAATAATTTTTTATAGCATGCATGAGGATATTTCCAAAAATAGTACAATAAATCATTAATAGTTTCACAAGTAGTAAATATAGGGTTACCATTGAGTTTGGAGTGGTGTATTTTCCCTAGGAGTGGCATAACTTTGGTCAATGTGTTTTATCTGTAGAAAAAGTCACCAAGGACATAACTGTAACAAAATAATCAAATTTAATAATTACATATTTAAATCCTAATCACTGATGAATTATGAATCAGATTAGAAATATGATACCACCTTTATGTTTGTAATTTGGTGTTTGCCCTAGGTGTGACTTAAATTTTGTTAGAAAATGTCATTTTTAGGAAAAATCAAAATGGACATAACTGTCATTAAATAATTTTTTCAAAAAATTATTCTCATAATGTAATGATTTAATTTAAAAATATCCTTACGTATAAATCATAGTGTTATCCACATAACGATTGGAACACTAGGTCATTTCTAGGGAGTTCTTTGGAGAAACCCCTCATGAAAACAATGACAAAGTCACATATCAAGAATTGAAAAACAACATTCATGATAGATCTTGCTAGTGATAGTGACCCAATGACCGAAATTCATCAGTTATTGATCCAAATAAAAGGTAGGATGCATTATTTTGGATTTCTTTCATCGTTCTTGAATTCTACAGAAATCATGGAATAACTAACGAACAGGTTGATCTGTAGTTTGTTTATAACTTTGTGAGATGAGTTATATTTTTGGGTGATTTATTGGAAATTTTATCTTGTGATTATTTGTTGAATAATTAGATATTTTTTCTAATGTATTTGAACCATGATAAAACGAAACATCATTTGAGGTTTGTTCCTCTAGTTTGATTTATGATTTTCTTCCCCTGTTCATCAATCATCGGGGGCATTCATCTATTGGCCCACAACTCGACATATCTCGATCAATCGATTGTTGGAAACCCAATTCATGGCACAATGTTATGATATCATATATCTAGGATCATCATGACCTGGAGGAGGTTCTAAGATAGACATTGAGTGAAATATAAATAGTGGATTCCCAAATTCATGTTCTTCAACATTCATTGGTGGAATGATGAACGATCATTTTAATCTATTGTGTGACCAGGTCGGAATATCAAACATGTTGTTTGGGTGATGGTGCCACCAAATGTGGATGAATCATGATTTTACCAATGGGAAATGTCTAGAATAGTGGATAGAGTAGTGGAGGAGACAATTTGAGCACGAACATGAGATTCTAGAATATCCCATGCAACATGGCATATAATTTGGGATTACATGGTGTGTGAGGCCTCTGAGTAGTGTCTATGGTTTTGGGTATGAGATAAGTATCACATCATGTGGGGATTTTACTACTTGACATGTGTTCTCTCCTAAAAAAATCAACATGTACATGGGATGTTCACAGAAAAATGGTAGAGTACACGATTTTCTTATACATCATGTACCCCACCACAGGACTTGGCCTAGACCATGTACATGGTCTACCCCGTGTACTAGTACATAGGTAGAGAAATACGGGTTGTCACCATGTACTGGTACACAGCCATAGAACCCGAGTAGACACACAATAGAAGGAAATGGCATATGACCTTTCTATATGCCATGTATCCATCATCTAGACGACATGTTAAAAAGACACATTTCGTTGTACATGGGAAATAGTCAGGGTCAAGGAACACAACGTGTAACCCTACTACATGATGTGTATCCCCTTTCAAAATAGATTTAATCTCCTTGGAACCAAAACCTAGACATGTTTGATTAGGGTTCGTTCCCATAATTGATTCCTTAAAGGTTGTTGGGTATCGTTTCCTACTCATATATATTTGATCCCTTCCACTAGAATTCCTAGACAGGGTCATTAGAATCAATAAAGATCCACGGTGTGTGGTCCTTTATTCATCTCCATACCATATGTAGAATTCCTGGTATTGGCACGACCAATCCTACCAGATGTTAATCCTATTCTTAGTGGGTTAATCTATATAGAGTTATTAGTATCACCCCATGGCCATGGATGTGATCCTCATATATTTTGTCGTTTATGTCTCTTTAGGTCTATAAGCATGTCTCTCCCTTTAAATATATCAGTGTGTCTCTATAATGATGATTCACGATGAATAGTAATTATTTGTTTGACATCATCAGGGCTGTCAGACTCTGGAGTGTTTTCCACTGGGTGATTGCTTCATTGAATCTTCGAACTAAATTCTTAGTGTTGGTATGCTGTAGTTGTGACTTTCCTCTAGATTGTGTATCTTGGATTGAGTGCATCATAATATTCTTTTATGTATTTTAGACATATACTTGGTTAGTGCTAACTATAATTTCCATTGTGAATAGATTTGTGGTTTCATGGTCTCCCACTGAGTATTTTTATAATCACCCCTACATCAGCTTTACTTACATGTGTTGTGACATGTACAAAATAGAGAACCTTCAATGATGTCCTAGGTGGACCAGGACCAGATAGTTCATTGTGAGATCAGGTAGGCTGAGGTGTTCCAATAGCTATAGATAGCAGCCCCATCACATATTTCATACAAGTTGGAATTTTTGTTATAGTCTTCTTCTGGTGGGATTGTATTTGGCATAGTTTCACTTTACTTTACTTTTCCATCATATTTATTTTGTTTTGGATATAGTTTTATATATGCATTGTTTTCTTAGTCATATTTACATTTCATAATTTTTTGGATTGGATATGTGTGCATGCGTATAGGGTCATAGAAATTGATTCCCTTGTAAGTGATTTGCCTACTCGGATCTAGTCACCAGACCATGGCCTATAGGAGGTGTGCTTGGGGAGTCGCGACATAGGCCCCACTGGGATTATTAATGATAGAGTGGTATTAGGGGATGCCCCCCTCAATGATGTGGCTCCAATACAGGGACCTGTTCCCAGGATGTTACATCTATTTTGTGCGTCATCCAAACTTCCCACTGTAGAGTAGCACATGGTATCCATTGTACTAGTAGATGAGGAGCACCAACTGAGCATGATTCATGAGTTTCCTTACGAATGACCTTTTAGGTTCCAAGGTGATCCCAATTGATAGGCATTTGAGGAATGGATTGACATATTTAACCCAGTTTTCCATCTCGTTAAGATGGAAAAAAAATCATACGATGGTCTTGGAAGCGATCCTTTTTACGGATCAACATGATGATGGTGGAGTTTAGTTTCCCGGTAAAAAGACCTTGCGACTCATTCATGATTAGAGTTGTAGAACCTTTTTAGAGAGTTATCACCATACAAAAATAAAGGTTATGCGTATATATGAGCTTGAACAGCTACGACATGATGACATGTCGGTATCTAAGTATTCATTGAGACATTAAAACCTCTCATAATACTCGATGGATATGATACATGATCAGAACTATTGGGATCATACATTTGTGTGATATTTATATTGAGATATATGATATAGTGTTACCTCTCTATGCAATTTTACAAACGTTGGGGTGATAGATTGAGCCTTAGTTGTGGAGAGTTCCATGGCCGAGAAGATAAAACTATTGGTAGTCAGCATCGAGAAATAAAGAGGAGAGACCTTGGTAGCAGGGTTCTAACATTTTTCATAGTGACCCAAACATGGGAAACATTTCAGGAGGAAGAACTAGAATAGGGTATCTACCATTCAGGTCACACAACATGGGTCAAGTCATTCTAGGGAGAGGTGGTGATATTAATATTGTTGTAAGGGACATCTCTCTTGAGACTGTCGGACCCACCGTACTACTAATGGGGAGATAATGGATGGACCACCAAATAAGAGACAAATATAAGAGAAACAATATTCATAGGGAAGAATACATGGTAGAGGAGTTGGGAGAGCGATAGGAGGTGGTTAATGTTTCAACGTGTTACCACCACCACCCCCCATGTGGTCCAGGCCAGTCTTAGAGAGATTGTGAATAAGGGAGGGGTTAACTACATATGCTCAAAGCATATGACCTAGGGTCTTGAGGAATGAATTAAGGTATGATCTCTGTATTTTATACTTTATGTATAGTATTGATAGATACAATTGTTTTTCATTATTTTCTCACAACATATCTTCTTCCGGATCTCAAGATTCTAGTTGAACAGTTGACTCGACCCTTACTCTTGGAGACAAATACTTGAGAAGACTCATTGATCATATACATATCCCGACAATGTGACGTAACCCTTGGAGGGAAAAGTTTTTATTAGAACCTCTGGGTGGAAACCTTGAGGCCTTACAATTTTATTGTTGGTATGGATTTTTTATCCTTAATACATGACCAAATTGACTGTTTTAGGTGAATGGTTAACTACGCAATGATGGAATGAGGTTTTACTTTTTTGGTTAGAAGGAAACCCATGCATCATAGGATTGACTCATGCATAGGAGAGATAAAATGATTAATTAATAGTTGGATAGCATGAACCTTGGTGTAGTGGATGTTATGAGTTTCGAGTTCCCAATAGTAGTGGCAGTGTATGAGGATGTCTTCCCTGAAGATATTCTAGGATTACCACCCCTTTGAGAGATATACTTTTGTATTGATTTACACCTTAGGAAGGCACTAATATCAGAACTAGAATACGGGATGGCTCCTACAGTGCTTCACAACCTGAGGGTGGACTTATAGGAATTATAGAGGAAGGGATTCATTTGTCCCAATGTATCACCCCGAGTAGCCCCAGTTTGGGTTTCCAAAATGGAAGACATGAGATTGAGGGTGTGTTGGGATTTATGGAACTTAGATCAAGTGAAAATGAAGAAAAAAGGTCCACTACCAAGGATCGATGACCCCTTTGATCAGTTGAGAGGGTCACGATGGTTCTCAAAAGTTGATCTCAGGTTAATGCTTTAAACAGGTGAGGGTGATTTTGAAAATCAATCAAATATTGGGTCTTCTATAGGAAGTTGTTGAGAACGTTCTACTCTATGATGCATCAGGAACCTGGATGTCATGTCCTAATGTAGAGGAATGTGGTGATTTCCTATGGTTCATTCCAATTGAGATCACATGAGTAGAACTATGTAACCCATGACCTTGAGTTTGTAGGGGTAGCCTTTGCACTGATGATATGGTGACACTAAATAATGGGTTAGAGGATTATCTTCTGCTCTGATCTAAAGAGTCTCAAGTGTATCTTATCTTAAAAGGATTATAAATTGTGATATAGGTGATGCACAGAGTTCATCCAGGATTATGTATATGAGATTTTCTATACACATGGGAAGGGGAACACGGTGGCTGATGCTCTCATTAGAAGATATACTTGATAGTTTCCAAACATGGCATCCGATCAGCTGTCCTTATTGTTTTTATCCTTTTTGAATGGAGATGGAGAATCTTACCTATAGTTGATGGTTGTTTCCCAACCACCCTTACAACGATTCAAGGAGGCATAGCTTGGGGATACCCACAATGAGACTCTACATACTCACATATTCATAAGGGAATATTATTTGAAGGATAATAAAAAGGTACGGAGAAGGTAATTATTTTTGATGGACACAAAATAGTACTAGTGGAGTTTACATAGGAGGTTCTTTAGTATTTTCATATGTCCGCTTTGTCAGTGAATCCTACTATGTATAAAATTTACCGGGACATCATACATCAGTTTTGGTGGATTGGAATGAAGAAGGGAGTGGCAGAGTTCATCTCTCAACTTTGTATGTGTCAGTAAGTGAAGGATGAGAACTAGGTTCCCTTGAGTTTAGCTCAACCACTTGAAGTACAAAAAATTAAAGTGTGATTGGATATCAAAGGAAATCGTGATATTTTAACCATCTACATCCATGAGACATGATTCCATATGGGGTGATCATTGACTAACTCGCCAAGGGGGCCCCCATCATAGTTATCTATGAGTAGAGTTCAATAGAGTGCTTTTGACTACCCCACATTCTGGAGATAGTTTGCCTCCATGGAGATCCATCGATGATTGTTTCTGATCCTGATGCTCCTTTTACATCATAATTTTGGAATGGATTGTAGGAGGTGTTTTGGACCCCACTACACTTGAGAATAATGTTTCAACCATAATAGGATGGAAATTGGAGAGGACCATTCAGTTTCTGGAGGAACTCATATGGGATTGCATGTTAAAAATGGGTTATAGTTGGGAGTATCACCTACCACTGCTAGAGTTTGCGTATAACAACTAAAATTCAACCATTATTATGGAACTATTTGAGGCCTTGTACAGGTGACCCTACAGGTCAGCAATTTTTTGGATAGACCCTAGAGATATATCACTTATAGGCCCACAGTTGGTGAGATATAGTATGGAGAAGGTCTATATCATCCAATAGTGGGAAAAGACTGCCCATAGCCATCATAATATTATTCTGATAGCCAGTGAATGCCATTAGAGTTTCAGGAAGGAGACCATGTATTCATATTAGTTTCAAATTGATGGGGTTTACAAGGAATTAGTCAGGGTGACAATATATATCTGAGCCTTATCATCTACCTTTAGATACAAAGTAACGTTGGAGAGGTGGAACACCACTTAGCTATAACCCCGTTGTTGGACTAGGTACATAATGTTTTCAACATATCATAGATAAGGCGATACGTGCCTGACACAGCGCACGTTGTTGACCGAGGTGAGCATTACATTGAGTATTCAGTAACTTTTGTTGAGTACCCAATAGAGATCGAGTATTAGGAAAAAATAATTCTTCTTGGAAAATAGATTCCTCTGGTGCATGGCCAGTGGTAGTATGAGAGTCTATAGGAGAGCATATGGGCGCATAATGCTTAGATTTGTCCTCAACACTCACATATTTTTAGAGAATCCTTTATTTTTGATTATTTGGGATGTAAATCCCTATGTGAAGGAGATTTTAATGTATATTATTTTTCATGTATTATTTTTAAATATTATATGGTGTAATTTCAAGACCAGGCACTAAGACGGAGTGAAATTCTGAGGCATGGTGTTCCAAGAAAAATTACATGGAAAATGATAAACATTAAATAGAACATTCACACAGTTTTATTGAAAAATCAATATAACTCTTAAATATATTTTTGGATCCAAAACATGAGGTAAAATTGGAGTTTGGAGTAGTGGATTTACCATAGGAATGACCAAACATTAGTCATTATGGGTCATTCAAAGAAAAAGTCACCAAGGACATAACCATAAACAAAATAATTAAATAAAATTAATTTATTTTTAAAAACAAAAATCCCCTGAATGATGAACTGTATTGGAAATTCATGACTACAATTGATCTCTTAAAGTGGGGTTTCTCTAGGAATGACATAAATTTAGTGGATTCAGGTCTTCTATCAATAAACATGAAACAAACCTAATAGTAAATAAATAAATTTTCATTAAAAATATTTTTTAAACAGTGATTTAATTTAAATATATAATTTTTATGAAATACCAGGTTTAACCACATACCCCTAGGAACACTGTTTAATTTTTTGGGAGATATTTGGAGAAACTTCACAAGAAAAATGGTGACGAATTCATAGATTGACGATCGACGAACATTATTCATGACTGATAATTCCAACGATGGCGACACAGCAAATGAAATTCATCAGTGAGTGATCCAAATCATAGTTAGGATGTGTAATTTTTTTTCCTTCCCTATTCATGAATTCTATGATTAATTTGGTCCGACCAATGTATAGGTTGATCTGTGGTTCGATTGTAACCTTGTAGGATAGGTTTTATTTCAATGGGATTTATTTGGAGTTTGATCATGTGATTATTTGTTGACTAATTTTATTTTGTTCTAATGTAAATGAACCACGATCAATACACAAATCAATCGAGGTATATTCAATTTATTTGGTTTTTTCTTTTCTCCACCCAATAATTGATCGTTGTGGGAGTTCTTCTCTCAGACCACGACATGAAACATCCCAATCAATCGATCGTCCTGCACAAAATTTTTTGGCATAATGATCTGATATTGTAGATATAGGATCAGTGAGACATGATGAATGTATAAATATTGACATGGAGCTATTCAAAAAAATGTGGATCCTTGAATCCACATTAATCAATGTTATTTGGAATGATGAACGAACATATTAAACTATTTTGAAACTAGATTAAAAGATGAAACATGTTGTTTGAGTGATGAAATAACCTAACGATTCTTAATCTTGAGTTTCCATGAATGGAATAACTAAAATGGTGGACAATGCAATAGAGGAGAAAACTAGAGTGCGGACTAGGGATTCTAGAAAATCCCAAACTACATAGTGTGTAATCTGGGATTACACGGTTTGTGGGGCCCTAGAGTTGCTGCTAGGGTTTTGGGTATGAGATATGTATCACACTATGTGTGGATATTCCTACATGACATGTGGTATATCCTAAATGTTTTAGTGTGTATTTGGTACGTATATAGACACAGGGAGGAGTACACGGGTTTCCTACATGGAGTATAACCCCCCACAGGACTTGGCTTGGACCAAGTACATATACTCCCCTGTGTTCTGATACATGGGAAGAGAAAAACATGAAGACACCCTATACAATAACATGGATAGTGTACAAGAGTGGACCCCAGATGAAAGGGAACCATGTGTTACCTTTGTAAACAGCATGTACCCATCATCAACACAACTTTTTCTCAAGATAATCGTTCTTGTACATGAGTAGTACCCAAGTTCATGGGAGATGGAATTTTACCATACTACATCTCATGTACCTCCATTCTATATGGCTTGAATATTTTCTCCACCATACCTTGGACTTGTTTAGTTAGGTTTTGTTCCCTTTATCGTTTCCATGATGGTTGGTTGGTATCGTTTTCAACTCATAGGAGTATGATCCCACCATCCTGACATCCTGGATATAGTCATTAGAATCCCCCGAGAGGCCCAGTGTGGGATTCCTTATTCATCTTTGTTCCCTATGTAGAGTCATCATTATTCAAGCGTCTAATCATATTATAAATTGATCATCTACCAAGAGGGTTAGTTAAGATGTATTTTTTAGTATCACCCAATAGACCAAGTTTTTTATCATCATCAAATTTATCATATCTCTCCCTTCAGATGTATTTTCATGTCTCTCTCAAGATGGTTCAAAATGAAGAGTACATCTCAGAAGGATTTCTTCAGGGCTTTCAAACTCAAGAGTGTGTTCTCTTGTATGGGTTATTTTTTGATCCTTAGAATGGAAATACTAGTGTTGGTATGTGGTAGTAGTGACTTACCTCTGGGCCCCGTGTCTTGGATTGAGTATATATAATAATATTATATATTTTGTAGACATATACTTGTGCAAAATTGATTATACATTCTTTTATGAATTGCTTTCTGGTTTCTGTCTATCCTACTATGTATTAGTATACTCACCACTATAGGGAATTTTATAGCATGTGGTGTGTCTTGTATAGATGAGCAACCTTTTGACGGAGTCATAGGAAAGCCAGAACGAGATGATGCATTGTGAGATCAGGCATGCCAAGTTGTTCCTATGACTGTAGATAGATGTCTGAGTGCCCTTTTCTTACAGGTTGGATTCGTGGTCACATAATTCTTTTGGTGGGATTGTATTTCGCCCAGTTTCACATTAATGTACTTTCCTGTCATACTATGTTTTTTGGTATATACTGGTATGCATGCATTATTTTCTTAGTGGTTTTTACATTTCAGTATTTTGTGGGATTTGAGATGTGTGTGTGTGTACATGTACAAATGAAATGCCTCACATGTAGGTGATATGCCTACTCAGGGTTCGATATCAACCTGTAGCCTATTGGAGGTAGGATAGGGGTGTCGTGCGATGGGCCCCATTAGGATATTTCGTGACAACAAAAGAATTTTTTTTTCTAAATATCTAAATTACATAATTATATAAATGTTGAGAAAAATTAAATGGGGTTATTAAATAAGTTTAAAATAATTTATTCAATGGTAATTCAATCATAAACAATCCTTGTAAAAATGTTATGGAATAATAAACCCCTAAAAACATTGGCCCCATATGAATCATTTTCCCCATGAAATAATAACATCGAACGAAACATTAAATATCATTAATATAATTAGATTCATGACATAACATGACAAATTGGTATCATATTCAGGTCATAAAATAATATTGGGGGATAACATATACATATGTCCCAACAAAACATCACTTGAGATAAATATCCCTTTGGAAGATCATATCATTGATTAAAGAGCTGTTAAATGAAGTGATTACTTATAAAAAATTTTGAAACCCACATAAAAAGTGGTAATAAAATATAAATTAAATAATCTTAATTACATTAATAATCTGGATGTAATAAAATCAATGATTACTGATATAATCTTATAAATGAAAATTAAATTATGATAACCCTTACCACTTGGTAACATTCAAATTAAATAACATGGCATGAAATTTTTTAATTATGACAGAAAATACAATTAATTAATAATAATTCATGAAAGATTTTATTAAACATCATAATATACACCATATAAATTAAAATATGTGTAAAATATTTAAATATGACTCAATTAAGGGAAATTGAAAAGAAATCCCTTGCCTCTATAATAGACTCTCCATGCATGTCCATTAACTCTTGTATAATAAACTTATATGAATTATTTTATTTTTTAATAATATTTAATAAGTTTAATCCCTTACACATAAACCACATTGTTCATTTATATCAATAAAATATTTAATTACTTAATCATTTAATTCCATGTCATATGTCTCTTGGCTGTTCAATTCATAGTTGCAAAATGACATATGAATGTTAACCATGATAAAAGTGGTAATTTTTAAACCCAAACTAAAATAATAGTCATGATATAAATTTAAATTTCAAACATCAATTATAAATTTATAAATATATAGTAAATATGGTTCTAATAAATTAATTACAGTACATTCAATGAGATGGAAGTCATTATGTACTTATTAGTTGCGTTTAAATTTTTCAATGATCATGATGTAAAGAATGTAAGTATTATTTTATCATTTAAAAATTGTTATTATTTTATAAATACCACATTATATATTTTAATACATTATATATATAATTAGTTTTATACTGTGATGAAAAATAAATCACATCACTTCATGGATGTGGTAATCCACAGGTGTCCACGAATGATATTATCTTTTACCAATGGATGAAAAGGTAAGAGAAAAATATATTTAATTTATATAGAATGATATTTACTTAATAATATTAATATAAATTAATTAAATAAATCTTTTTAACTATCCACAAGAAAAGTGATGGAAAATTAAATATACCAGTTTATGATGCATTAGTGCATTATATACATGATTGGTGGTTTTATTTCCAATTGAATGGAATATGAGGTAAATATATGTTATTTAATTATCATAATAACATTTATGTATAGTAAAGATAATTTTTTAATAATTTTAGAGTGGCTAAAAATTATTTTATCTAGTAATAAGAAAAAATAAATTTAAAACATTTATTTAAATCTTATGTAACTTTTTTAGACAGTTTCCTTTGATATATATATTATGAACTCTATGGTTTGTATTATACCCAGAATAAGGATTATATAATGTTGGGATGGTTGTTAAGAACTTATTTTTGTAGGTATTTTACAAAATATATGTCTCTTTTAGTGTGTATAAGAGAAGTGTATTGGGGAAGGGTTCTCTTTTATAAGTGAGGAGAGGAGAATTCTCGAGGTTTTATATTGTTTTAAATTAATATAAAATAAATTTTATTTTTAAAATTGTAATAATTAGATAGAATTGGAATATAGTATAATTAAGTGTCTAAATACTATCATAAAATAAAATTTGGTCAAGTTTAGTTCATTTTTTCACCCTCAACTCTTTGTTTTAACCCTAGTTAAACCATTTTACAATTATCATTATATCCATGTTTTTAACCCTTTAGAGGTTATGAAAGTTACAATAAAAGGAAAACTGATCTTTAAATGGATCATGTTTGATAGCTTAAATTATATCTAATTCACATGGAAAAATATATTATTTTTTAATGAATCTCAAACCATTTATTAACATATTTTTTATTATAAATTTTTATTAATGTCGTTTTTTTGAAATATATGAAATATTATATCATAATATGTGCCTTGATCATGTAAAATAGTTACAAAAATATATAAATTATAATATATGTATGATAATTTATTAATATAATTATAAAATAATGGTTATATAGGTTTGGATGTTATTTTAATCCTTATGTTTTGGTTTTGCCACGAGGCAATCCAGTTTTATCATTAAACATTATAATGACATTTTTCATTACTATATGTTTTTAAATTTTCTTGTAAGGAGAAAATTGGATAATAAATGTATAATAGACGAAATTTTATAATTTTTATCATCTTATTCTTCATGTTTCAATAATTTTATGATTTTGAAATAATTCAAGAATATATTATTTACCTTAAAATATGAATAGTTCCATTTTTAACACTATTCATTTAGTTTGAATTTAAATATTGGAAGATATTAATGGATTTAAAATATAAAACCTTAAAACACAGATAGCTTTTTATATTATCCTAGAAAATTCTTGGGACACTATAAGAAATCCAAACAATACACTTCTTGGGTTTTAAGAATAATTTAAATGATTTTTCTACTAATTTAATAAGTATTGTATCTCTGTTGCATCTACATTTAAGGTAATTATTTCATAAATGAAAATTAAAAATAAATTAACACATTGAAAAGATAATTTATATTTCAAATAAAATGTTACAGCTGAAACAATTCTTTATCATGGAAAAATTTATAATAATATTATAATAAAAAAAGTGGCATTTATGAATTTTCTTTTAAAATTATATTATAAAGGTTAAAATAAAAGATAAATGGAAAACAGATAATATTTTAAATAAATTATTTTGTATGATAAAATAAAATCATATAATGAAATTAAATCTTTCTTTTTTAATAAAATTGATGCCTTATCTCACCAATTAATTCATTATACCTTTAGCATGACAAAACATCATGATAATTACTGTTTATATTGACAAAAAATTCCGTTAAAAATATTTACTAATATTAATTATTATCATTCAAAATATGGAATACATTTTGTTAATTTGAATTAAATTAAATTATATAATTTAATATAAAATAAAATTCTCAAGACGTGGAAGAAAGTGATCTTCTAGGAAAATGTAATTTTTAAGTGTAAAAAATGTTTTTATATAAAATACAAGTACAATGCTGATTTCAAGAACATTTATTGAAATTATTTATCATAATAAACTATTTAAATTTTTAACTAAATAAGAAATAAAACAACCCTCTCTGAGTAGTTGAAAATAAAAGACAATTTACAATTAAAAATAGTATTATCTCTATTTATTGAAGAATCGTAAATTTTCAAAAAATTAAAAAAAATTAAAAAAAATATGATTTTTTTATGAAGAAATAAAAAAATTAACAATTTTTTAACATTGAAATTTATAAAATATTCATAATGTAACTAAAAAATTCATTTACAAATTAAATAAAAACCATTTTTGATGAAAAAATATTTTTAAAGACTAAATTTTCAATATTGAAAAATTAAGATAATATTTCCTAATAAGTAATTAATAAAGTTTTATTCAGTAAACAATTTATAAATATATTTCATAATTTAGTTGATCTCATTGATACCCACCAATTTAATGGATATGTTATAACAAAAAATTTTAAATATTAATATTTTGTGGTTCATTTACACTTAATGCTGCATATTTTATATGCTATCAAACATTGTGTTCCTTTTAAATATTAAGATATTATAGTTTCCCTGTCAATAATAATATATTAACATAATAGTATGATCATGATTTCGGTGATCATGATGTCTTATATTATGGTATGGAATTAGAGTTCCATCATTATGAATTTCTCTTCCAAGGAAATTGTTATTCTTATCCACGTGATTAAATTATTTTCATTACTATCCATGGATATATTACACTCTTAGTTTTAGTTGATTGTGGGTTTATGTTATTTATTTATTCCTATAATATAACTTTTGATATGTTTATGGTTTTAAAGCTTCCATTTTATTCCATTCTTTACAGAGAATTTGAGATCACCCTTATTTGTTTTCCTTTCCCTAGGAAACCATAAGGAGTACTATGTTTTATTTTACATGCTTTGTTATAACGGATAATAATGATATCATGATTTATTACTATTGTATCTTTTTTTTAAAATATAATGTATATATGTATATAGTCTTCCTAGATTACTATGTTGCAGTATCATTTAAGAGATCTTCTATTATGTATCAATAATATAATATAACAAATGACTCCAAGGTATTAGAGTCTCAATTTTTATATTTGTTATCATAGGAGGATTAGTAGGAACCTTGGGGTCTTGATTTAGAGGAACCTTTTTTGATATAATAGTACTATGAAAAACCCATAATTTTTTTGTAGGGAACACTCTCAAACACAAAATTGGAATTGAATTTCGAAATTCAATATCATGAGACAACTATGCTTACTCCCTTACAGAGAGTTAGTGAATAAAAATTAGAATAAGAACTATATCATGACCCATATTGAATATATGGATATTCCACTAGATAAATTCAATAAAAATAGAGTGGTGGTTAACAAAATCATAGACACATTAGGGATTTTCACCCAGGTAACGAAATATAATAGTCCCATTATAGTGTTACAAATTAATTCACAAAAGAGTTTAACTATTTTAAACCACATAATGTGATAATAACCTATATAATTCATTGTAGTAATAATGTATTGGTAAATGAAATGTGGATCAAGTTTATAGTTATGATAATTCATTCTTTGTGAAGTTTCATAATTGAATCAATTATCATAGTTTTCAAAAAAATTAAAGGGAGATACATAAAAGTCATGGCTGCTAATGTAAAACACTAAAGTGTTAGATGAGGCAATGTGTACGGAATAGATAAATTTTATGGATATAATCATTGAATAATAGCTTCTTTAGGTAAAAAGAGATAAATGGAAAGGTATTTCCTCAATATTGGAAAAATGAAGGTGGAATGTTTACTGATTATGCAGATGAATTTAAAACATAAGTTAGAAATTTTGTGGAAGATGTACATAGATTAGAAAGAAAAACTGACCATTTAATTAAAGGGTTAATGTTGAGCCTTTTTATGGAATTTGTCTCTTATACCTTATCTTCTTATCAGTAAATTTCATTAATTTTCTTTAATTAAAAAAATAAGATTCCTAGGATGTTTGTATTCAACAGAAATGAAGAGAAAAAGTGGTCAACTATGTATCGTGGAAAAATAGTGTTGGAAATCGGAACAAAGGAAGGACTTGATTTCCCAAATGTGATAATTGGATCATAAAACATCCTAGGGATTTCCAAAAGGGAACATGAATTTGTTATAAGTGTAGAAAAAAGGCCATCAAGATCATGAATGAAAATACAAGGATAAACCTATCGATTCTCAATGATTTAACTACAAGGATAAGGGACATTATGTGATCCAAATCCAAAAAATTCAAGGGACTTAATCATAGAAAATAGAAAGGGAGAAATTCCAAATATATCAAATGACCATAACTAATGTCAAAGTTCTTAATGACACGGTGGCATGTACATTGATCACATAATCAATGTTTTCCAATGGTCTGTTTTATTTGGTATCATCACCATATATTATATCATTTATGTTTAAAAAACATTAAACATTTCCCTAGAACCAAATATGGGTGTTCTCACTTATGAAACTTATGGGAAATAATATTTCAACAAAGCTATGTCTGTTTGCTCTAATTATAAATCATGATAATACACTATTTGAGAAAATCGTTATTATACCTATGGTTTATGTTTATATGATCCTTGGTATGGATTGGATTTCAATGTATAATCAATAAATTGAATGAGAAAAAAACGAGGATATTATTCACAAATATAATGTGTGATATATTTTATTTATAGGGTAGACATCATCATCTAAAACAAGTTTGGACCCCCTAGTTGCTCTCCTCAATGAAATTATGGAAATTTAGGGAGATTAAGAGTGATATATAAATAATTAATATATCATAAGAATAGGGGATATATCCATGGTTTAAAAATTAATTAATGATCTTCCATAAGAATTTCCTTGTAAAATGAAGGAGGATGAATTTGAATTTTTGGTTAAAATAATTCTTGATAAGGAAATAAATATAAAAATACCTATTGAATAAAACTAGTAGAGTTGATGGAGTTGAAGAAACACATGAAGGATTCACATGATAAGGTATTTATATTCCCAGCTTTTCATTATGAAGAGCCACTTTTTATATTTGAAAAAAGAAGGAAGGGTTAATGAGATTGTGAATCAATTATATGTAGATTAATGCCATTACCATAAATAATACATATCATTTTCTATTCATTGATGAAACTATTGATCAACATTAAGGATCCCAATAATTTACAAAGATCAATATTTTCTCTGGTTATCATCAGCTATGGTTAAAGAAAGATGATATACTACAAAAAACATTTCAATCAAGGTATTAACATTATGAGTTTATCATAATGCATTTTGGATTGACTAATACACCTTCCATATTTATGGATTTGATTAATATAGTATTTAAATATTATCATGATAAATTTATGGTGGTATTCATTGATTATATCATGAAATAATCAAAGATATTGGGAGATCATGAGAGTTATCGGTGAATTATTTTTGAGACTATCAGAAAAAAATAATTCTATGGAACATATAAAAAGTCTGAATTTTATATCAATGAAGTTTATTTTATTGGTCATATTTTCTAAACATATGAAATACACAATTACCCATTAAAAATAAATGGTATACAATGAATAACCAATATCTTCCAACATAACAATGATCCAAATAATATGCCGGTTAGTAAGTTACTATGGGTGGTTTGTTAAAAATTACACCACATTGAAAAATACCTAAACCAAGTTAATATATAAAGGAGTTAAATTCACATGGCCAATTTAATTTGGTAAAAAAATTTAAGAGATGAAGATTTTATCGATTATGGAACCAAAATTAACATTACCATTAGGTAATGAAGGACTTGAAAAATATTGTGACACATCAATGAAAAGGCATGGTTGTGTCCTCATATAGAATTACAGTGTTGTTTCCTACACATAAATGGAAAAAAAATCATTAAAAAGAATTATCCAATGTGTGAGCATTCACTATAAGCCATAAATTTTTATTTGAAAATGTGGAGAGACTACATATATGGTAAAATTAATGATATATATGTATATACGTATATGTATATCGACCACAAGAGTATGAATTATATCTTCCATCAGAAGGAGCTCAACATGACGCATAAAATATTGTTGGAACTATTCATGTACGATCTATACACTACCACCCTGGGAAGGGGAGCATGGAGGTTGATGTATTGTGTATGAGGGGCCATGGAATTTTGAAGATGATTAGGTTTAGTAAAGTTCCTATATAAAGTAATATATTAATGACCGATAAAGTGTTTTTAGGAAATTGGGGCAACCATTTATTTTAAAAGAAATTGTTAATCAGATCTATTAGAAAAGATAATGATGTACAATTTTGATGATGAGGATATAAAATGGAATATTAAATTCATAACATATGATAAAATGATATAATTATTCTATATATATGGAGTGTTCACATTTTTAAAGTGGTTAGGTATTATAATTATACCAGAGTTTAAGAGGGATCCACTAGATGTAATAGATATATAATATTTATATATACATAATGGTATCCCAAAGATGAAATGGTATTTAGGAGAACATTTTTGGTGGGATAGTATGAACTATAAAATTGAAAACTATATGTATGTATACGTAGTACACTAGTAGGTAAATGATGAAATACACCATCATATGGGAGTTATGAAACCTCTACCGATACCTATATAGAAGTGGCACAATATTTAAATGGATATTTTCATTTGGAATCTGATTATTCCAAAGAAAAATGACTCAATAAGGGTCTTTTATATCACCATACTAACTCTAATCATTTCATAGAAATAATAGAATATATACCCCTTAGGGCCCCTACCTTAATATACATAAATGAAAATGTAAGTCTTTGTGGGGATCCTCCATCAACTGTTTTATGACCCTTCTTTTCAAAAAGGTACAAATCATTTGATTTTAAATTTTAAACCTTGTGTTAATCTTGGTAGATGTGAACTACATCCTTAGAAAGGTCCCTAGAGATTCCACATTTTTTTTGAAGCCCAATATTTTAGAAATGGGAAAAAAGTAGGACATGTGGTTAGTAGAAACTATGTATCCCAAAATGCATGGTTTCCTATAATCATGCAAGGAGAACCAGAGGTCCAATAGGAGGAACATTTTTTTTCTGAAACTTTTCGAGTCTAGTCGCACGACCATACATGAAATTTATGGTTTTTTATAGTGGGATTTCACACTATTTGTTCAGGGGTAGTTAAACCATGCACCCTAACCATGTAGGGATTATCTTTAAGTAGTGTTTGGAACATGGTCTCCATATGCTTTAGTATACCGTGCTCCTTAACTATGCACCCTTGAATTTTGGGGTAAAATTAAATTTTTAACTCACGTAGATTTTTATGCCTATTTATCTTTTATTCATTCTTATTCATGTGGTTGGGTAGTGATTTCTTCTCCATGTAGCTTTCCTCCTCAATGTACCTTGTAATTTATGTATTTACTATGATCAATGACTGATTCAAGATCCATTGAAGGTGTTTGTTTACTTTCTGTAATCTCCAAAATCATATCTCTTCCAATCTATCTTTATCTTTGATTAAAAAATTCTATTTATGTGTAGTATTTTCTTCCCTATTGTTAGGGAAGTGGAAAATTTCATTGATTTATTACAACCTTATTTGTATTTGAGGCAGATATCAAGTGAGGAATCATCTACTACATTTATGTGGCTGGTGTCATTTTTTCTCCATGAGTTTTGATGTCTCGTAGCTATGTCATTGTTCTTCATGCCATATTTTTCCAATAATCCTCATAATATTGATTATTTAATTTCAAATTAATCATCACACTAGGATGCAATCCCTCTGATTCTTGTTTAGTTGTTTTGAGGGTTCTGACCTCATATATAGACACCCATTGGTTTGCCAAGTTGAATTTCTACATGTGGTTAATTGTTTCAATTCATGGAACTACTTCTTAATTATCAGATGGAACATTAAATGTAATATCCCTTGAAATAAGAATGTTTATATAATATGAAAATCATATGTGGTATTTTAATAATATAATTGGAATTTACGATGTAGAAAATTACATTATTGATTATGTCACCTTCTATGTTTATCATTTCACCTTGTCAAGTGAATTGCCGTTCTATGAGGAATTGAATAGATTAATTAAGTGGAATGGATAACTCATGATGGTTTTATATCCATGAATTAAATGAATGATTGAAATGGAATTATTTTAAATGGATGTATAGCCAATGATTTTTATTTAGGCTTAACCAAATACTTTTTATGAAATTAAATGACTTAGTGGATTTGGGGTTGTGTAATGAGATATTTGAGAGGTGTTGCCTCATGTTTTATATTATAATTGTGATTATGCATTGTTATGGGTTGTAGTATGATGGTAAGGTATCTATTATTCATGACATTATCATTCTCCCTAAAATCGGGTGTTGTGCATGATGTCTCACACCACAAAAACTAGTTGGACATTATGATGGATGGACCACATCCTTTGTTTAGACTATTAACATTATGGAACAATTACTATCTCGATTGATGAGCCTGATATCTTCAACTCAATATGTAATTTAGTGAATATACCATATTTCATTGGATTATTTGCTTATTTAGACTCGCTATAGATGATTGAGTTATGCCCTGGTCCATCAAAAAACAAGTATTCTCGGAATATGGACACATAAGTTTTCATGTACTAGAATCATATAGGTTGATGAAATATGTAAAAATAATTTATATATATAAATATATATATTTACTGACAAGATATTTCATTCCAACCATAAGTTGAAGTATGTAGAGCCTCAAAGTGTCCTCTTGGAACATGAGCAGACCGATTAATTATTTTAGCACTGGTTTCTAATTCTTTGCATACTCTCACACTATTTAGTTAATATCATAGATTAGATTATATGTAGACACCAAGGGTGGTTGCCTACTTATTTATTCATCTCACATCCTACTCGGGATGCCTTTGGTACTCGATAAGATTATAGGACTGAACGTATGGATAAGAGTAAATTCTCTTATACAGGTTCTTGATATGAATACTTATAGATTGGGAATATGAGCATAAGATCTATCCTAGGCTTGAGATTCCAGTGGAGAAGTTTTGAGGCATTTTTTCTTTTTTTTGTTTATTTTATAAACTTTTTGTAGCTACCTATCCCTTATTCAGTTTTTGTATTTCAGCATCCCATGCATCCATGTATTTGAAACTACCTAGTGGATTTATAAAATTACTCAATTCTTGTGTTTTTATTATTCCACTTATTTACTATTCTTATTATTAATTTTTTTTCGACTGTTGTACATTTATTTCAATTATTTGATATTCCACTCTGAGATAAAGGTACAATATGCCCACCATAAAACAATTACACCCTTGATTCTATTCATTAGCCTATGGAATATACAGAGGCTCTCTTGAGACAATTTGACACACCATGTCAATCATGAGTAATGTGGACCCCATGTTAGGACACTAAAAAGTAGTATTAGCACATTTATTTTCTTTTTTATAACTGTTTGGGTGTTATAAAAGAGACTAGGAGTTAAAGTAATATTGAATTGACCTTGTGTATAGACGTAGCTAACATATGTATGAGGTAAACCCAAATTACATAGGATAGGAAATTGTTATTTTTTATTATTCCATTTATGGTTGATAGGAATTAACCTTTTGGTGGCACTCATGTATTATGATGTTATTAAAAACTTTATCATTGAAATGATTATTTTTTACAAAGGACTAATGAAATGATGGATTTTTATTAACCCATGATTCATTAACAAAAAAAGTAAGACTAATATTCCATGCATTTTTCCATGCCATGTCTATTTTTAGCATGAATTTCTCTCTTTCATATTAATAATGCATTGAATATGTATTGAATTATGCAGAAAATTCACGAAGGGTTTGGAAAACAAAATTGATACTTAGTGTTATTTCTTTAAACTAACAGTACATTTATAAATAGGTTATAGAAGAATCCTTAATCAGTCAATTCTATCATGTTGAGCCAATGTACCATTGGTCTAATGGGCTAGAATGTGTTATAGTGTGGTTTAAATAGATGTCTTATTTCATTTATAAGGAGAATCGAACCTTACAGATTGAAAATTGTAATCCATATAATTTAACCATTTTAAAGGAATTTAATTATCACATGGGAACATTTTTAAATTGAATAATACGTCTATTGTGAAATTTTCAATCCTATTTATGTAAAAATGATAGTTATACCCAATCCCGACCACAGTTGTGGGTAGTGGGCCTCACTTTCGTTCTTATGGACTTTTTTGTATCCTATATTATATAGACCAATATTTTATATTAAGAAGGGAGGTTTGATCATTTCTATATTAAGAATTAATACATGTCCTAGTTTCTTATCTATAATATTTTTTGCTGAACAAATCACTTATGAGGTGTGTGCTTGGACTTTTATTACCATGCCACCATGATGTCTTCCATTCCTACTTCATAAAGGTGGCGAAAACCATGCTAATGTGGTAGAGGACCCTGAGCCACCATTGGTTCCTCTAATAGTGCCTCCTCAGGGACCTCTTCCTATTTCTGATATGGGCACTGTTCCTAGTTCTGAGAGAGAATTCTATGTATGTTGTAGAATATGTAATGTGTTATTCGACCTGCGTTGAGTGTGGAACGGTTGACTTATGAATTCAAGCAGAGGTATCCACCCACATTTTTGGGGATAGAAGACCACAAGATGAAGAGTTGTGGCTTTAAACTATCAAATCTATATTCAATAAAATAGAGATTCTTCTTGATAGGAGGGTCAATCTTGGGGAATATATGATAGGTTACTCTACCAAGTGGTGGCATGATTTTATCACCAAGGAAGATTATCATAGAGAGATGGTTTGGGAATACTTCCAGACCATATTCTATGACTATTTCATTCCATATACTCTTAATACTGGTATATCTAGATAACTAATTTACCTAAAATATATAACTATTCCTGTTATGGAATACTATATTAGTATTACCCGGCCACTTCAGTTCTCTCATACTATATCTGGTAATGATCTTATGATGGTCTGGCGATTCGAGGATGAGATGGTATATTCCATATGATCACTGTTAAATATCTTTAGGTTCACTACCATTTAATAAATTATCAAATAGGGCCTTTTCACATTGAAAATTTTGAGGAATCTAACCGTTCAATTCCAAGTGGTTCGAAATATAGAGATACCAGTGTTCCTTATTCTAGGAGAAAGAGATGTTTTGAAGTTACTCATGGAATTAACAGTTTTTAGGCTCCCCATGTTGTCATTTTTTTGATATTTCACTAGCATAGAATGATATGAAATAAAAAAATTCAATTAATATGGGGTCTCTTGGAGTATAGATGTTGTGGAAGGATAGTACATATTCAATGTTTCTGCATGACCTTTCATTCAGCACCCAGAGAGTGGGGATTTATGCCCACTCTTCAATCCATAGGAGGGATACTCATATAATGATATAAAGGTAGTTGGTATACCAACAACAGATCAAGCCAAGGTGGTGGTTGAGGTAGAGGTAGTTAGAATCAGGATTCTATGTTCTAGTAGATATGGATTGCTTAGGGCAGTCATTCAATAAATGAGGTCCACGGTACAGGCTAGTAACATGTAGTCTAACATATGATATTGGAGAAAAGCACCAAACCATCTACTATATGATGTAATTTTCTAGTATCTTCCTCCATAGTGTCTTATTTTATTTGCCAGAAGAATGTATCACAATTATATATATGACACTATTATGGAATGCATGGGACTTGAGATGTAACACCCCAGGTAAATAAAGAATATTATATTTTCATATTTATCTATATTTGTGAATAAAGTATTAATATGGATTTAAAGGGGACTCTATGCTCGATGGCGTACCCAACACACAACAACGAGTTTCTTGGGAATCTTACGTTGCACTCTAATAATAAAATAATATTATTTTAAATGGTAGTTAACATGTAGTCGTTGTAATGGCGGGAATGGATAGAAATAACTAAAATATGATTATATATGTTTTTAAATGTTTTTACATTTATACAATAAAAGATAATGGCTTAAAATACGGAAAGAATTCAATTTTAGGCGTATATGCCCTAGTTTTCACTAAAGGTTCACTTGTCGCCTTTTGATGGTGAACCGTCATTAAATATAGTTTTGATCACTCTTATAAATTCTTGTGGACCAAATAAAACTCTTATTAAGAATCGGGACATCAAATTTTACTTTGTGTAATTTTTTGGTATCTTTCCAATAAAGTTCATTTTTTAATGAATAGTGTAAAATGTTGTGTTTTAATTCAAAACCTCTTTTTAATATAATTTATTTATATGATTAGATAATTTTTTGAATTGGTTTTAAAGTTAAATTAGAAAATATTTTTACCATTAAATCCAATAGTGGTCGTTGGAATTAATTTCAGTTTGAAATCGGACTTAAACTAGTGTCAATCTTTTGATACTTATTGTTTCATAAAAACACTCTATTTGTCATGACAGCGGGAAATAATTATTAAATTAATTAATGTGACATATATGTTTTGAATTTTGTAAAACGGTCTTTATTTTTGAATTCAGAATATCAAATATAGCTTAGGGTGAATTTTTGGGATTTTTCTAAAAAACTTCAATTTTTGATGAATAGTGAAACCACTAAGTGGTACTTATAAAAACTGATTTTTCTGTTTAAATGGAATTTTGCCATCTTTGTGTTTTGAATTTCAAAAATCCGACATACATGGTTGTCATTATGAAGTAAAATTTTGTTCAATGGGATAAAAATAATTTTTTTTGGTGAATAGTAACTTATTATGTTTTTAATCGCGATTAGTGGTAATTAGTGTTGTTTAAGGTAAAAATGATCTTATAAGAATGTGAAAACACCATGACACTTGTCCTACACCTATTGGGTGAGTAATGGCCGACCAATAATAGCCATGGGCTAACTTGGGGACCCCATGGAGCCACTTTATTTGGAAAATGACAATAATATATTTTTATTTTATGTTAAAATTAAAAATGACACAAACATGATATGTTTTACTAAAACAATTTTTAAGTGGGGTTATACAAGTCATCTTTTTGATTATAAATAGTAATTGGAAAGCTAAAAAGATTTATTACATCATAGTAATTTGTTTATAATTTTTATACATTAAATAAATTAAATTATTTATGACATCATAATGATGCAGTGATGACATCATTATTTAACGATTAAAATAAAATGGAAAGATAATGTAAAATATATGAACTACACATGTCCAAAACTTATTGGATGGGTGGATTTAGAACCTTTATAAACTTATCCACGAATTATATCAAAGTGGAACCTTTTAAAACCGAAACACATTTTCAAATAAAGTAATATTTCCTTACTTTCCAAAAGTGCCCCTCCTCTCCTCTTATAAAAGGCCCCCACCTCTACCTCTTTTCACACACTCCTCAAGCCTTTGTCTCAGCCAAACCCTGACCATTTACTCTCTCCACATCCCTCTACTCATCCTAGAGGATTCCCATAGGTCATAATCCTTTCAAAGGAAGCATTTAGGCTCAAATCAAAAGGAGTTACACTTTTAATGGTAATTCATTCTCTCATGTTCATTTGTTTTATTTTGATTCTCCAACCCCCTAAACTCTTTTTATTTACTTCTTTTGTAACAAAACCAGTATCTTAAATATACTAGGTTGTTGTTATAATATTTATTCGACCTACACTCTCACACAACTACATAAAATGGTTAAAGAACATACGGTTTCCGTGGATGGCGAAATTCTGCCTCCCGAAACGATGATTGTTCAATACTCATTTAACACCTTCAAAGGTGGCCATTATGATGTCACTATTTTTATATATGATATATAATATGTTTTTGTTTTACTTATGCTTCTGTATTTTGGATTTTTGTCTTACCTTTATGGCTTCCATTATGGGTATACGCGATATCTTCATTTTAGGAAGTGCGGACTACCGCCCCCTCAAAGTGATGTGATTCGTTAATGCCATACATGGGACGTATAAATGATGAATTTAATCTTATTATATATGATGTTATACTGGAATTATTATATACCTCTATATAATTATTATTTCTTTCCATTAAAGTATGAGATAGAAATGAAAGTAGCGTTCATGCGTACGTACGGCTTACCGTCTCCATGAACGGTGCATTTCATTTCTTATCCCCAAATGTAATGTACTATTATAAGTACATGTATATAATGGATATATATGATGAATTATATATATAAATGATGAATATAATTTTGTAATTAAAATATACATACCTCTCATTTAGTTTTAATTCCATTAATATGACAAAGAAATGAAAGTAGCGTTCATGCGTACGTACGGCTTGCCGTCTCCATGAACGGTACATTCCATTTCTTACCTCTAAATGATTATGTAATATTATAAATACATGTATATGATGGTTATATATGATGTATATGATACCCAAATCAGGAATTTCATTCTGTATACAAAGAACCTTTGACCACATGGACAACATGTAATTGTAAGAAGTCCACTTTCGACTTAAGAACCAAATATTGGCAAAACAAATATTATTAACTTAAATGATTACATAATGTTTATGACATGGTAATAAGTGATATAAAAGGAATAATGAACTTGAAAAAGGTTCTTAAGGAAATATAAATTAACTCATGTTTATTATTCAGGATATTAAAGAACGATCGAGTCAAGTCGGACCCGAGCTAAGGGATCCTACTCCTCTCTTTCTTTTTAAGTACACACTTTTATGTCATTACCTTTAAAGCTCATATTTCTTGTTATTGGGATGATCTTTTATATTACACTTACTGTAATTTTTATGTTCATATGATGATAGACCCTATTCTCTCTCATCAATCCATTTTGGAAGTTTTGAGTGGCTTTGTTAGGCTACCGAACTTTCGTAAGAGATCTAACCTCTCTATTTCTTTTTAAGTACTCTCCTTTATGTCACTTATTTTATGCTCCTCTTTGTAATGTTGTGGGATGTTATTTTATATTCCTCTTTCTGTAAATTTTATTGTAATGTGATGAGATACCCTATTTTATCTCATCAATCCATATTCGGAAGTTTTATGTGGCGCCGTTAGGCTGCTGAGTTTTCGTAATGGATTTTTCATCTCACTTTTATTCTCGTGAGATTTATGCTACATTTGCCACAAATTCCATTGAGTGGTGTATGTACTTCCCATTATTATATTCTTTGTGTAATATACTTTCGTTTATGAGTATTTACATCAATGATCTGTTGTCCTTCTTTCATGGGGTGTATGTTTTGAAAGATAACCAAGTCGGTAAGGGAATCTTTCACCCTCCTCTTTTTTTAAAAAGACTTCTTTTGTTGGGTCTTTTAATTTACATATATTTATGTTGGGATATGTTCTCATATATCCTTATTGATGTAAATTTTATGTCCATGTGATGAGATACTCTTTTTATCTCTCATCAACTAATTTTTATGTGATGTCGTTAGGCTGTCAAGGGAACTTTTTAACACAATTTCGATTTCTTTGGGTTCAACATGTAGTCATTGAATATGTCATCCATTGAATATGTGTGAATGAAATTTTATTGTTTTACACTTAATATCCACTTATATTGGGTGTATTTATATTTGTCACACATATTTTTGAGATTGATTTGTCCTTAATTTAAGGATACCTTCTTTATAAGGGATTTCATCATATTTGACATTTCTATTGAGGGTTCATTGTTGTTATGCACCAATTCACTCTTCTATGTTGTATATACTGTCCTTTGGAGTATTATATCATGAATCCATTTATTCTCATGATATTATAAAGTTCTGACTAAATTTTATTCCTCAATTATTGTATTCAAATGTCTCTAATTTTGATAAAACCCCTTTAACCAAAATATCGTTTTAAATGTTTTAATTATTTGTTCTTATTAATATCCATGTTTTCAAAATGGCTTTAAGGATTTATTTATATGGATATTAATGGTTTAAAATTTTAAGCTTCAAGGTGGTATGGGACACTTTGATTCAAAAATCTCTTTTTTAAATGTTTTAAATGGTTTTGTAAATGGTTTCTTTTTGAATGGATTCATTATTTCAATATACTAAAATGTTATATTGTGATTGAAATGTGGAAATGTTATGTTTAATTTATGCATGTTTTATGTGATACATTTATGTTATGGTTCATGGGCATTGTTATGAAAACGGGTGGTTCCGTGATAAACTAAGGGCGGGTGAGCCCAATATAGCTCTCCAATGCATTGGGTAATGCGAAGGAGTGAAACGTTAAGGTTTCTCCGAAGTGATTTTGGGAATATACTGTGATGGGTATTCCAAACGTAACCAAGAGGGTTACTCCCTATGTAAGAATGTTATTAATGCCTCAAGTTACCTTTATGTCTTATGTTTTCTATGATTTATTCATGGTTTGATGAGGTATGTTAAAGTGCCTATGTTTTATGGGTAAAGTATGATTTCATTCTTATGTATATATGAACTCATGTTTCCTTTCCATGTTTTTATAACCCTTACTGAGCTTTTTATGCTCATTCCAAGTTTTTGAAATGTTTTTCACAGGTCAAGGGAAAATTACATGATGTGATGATAGTGTCAAAGATGTGTCAAGAAAGAATCCATGTTTTATTTTCAATATGTTTCCGTTGATGGGAAGAATGAATACCTCCTTTTATGTAACCACTTTGTTTAAATGTGGAATGTAATGCAAGTTTCATGATCTAATTCTCTAAAACTCTAAACCTGAAAAGATCCTCAATGTGTAATCTTGTAATAACTCAAGAATAAGTAAGGATTAAGGCTGGGGCCTTATAGTTGGTATCAAAGGTCGGTTTAGATATCTTTAGAGGTTAGGTTAATCTTTAAGCATAAGTGACATTACCATAATGGTTAGGATTTTAGAAAGAGGCCTAGTTTTAGATAAAGTGAATGAGTAAGTGTATCTTAGTGTTTACCTTCCTTATTAGTACATGATGATTTTGTTGATATACTCACACAGACATTTCTGTTTTTAGTGAATGGATGGATCTAGCAGGCACCAAAGTGACAATTGGTTTGAAGGAAACTGTGGTGGTTCTCTGATTAAAAGACTCTATGAAATGGGGTATTCAATGAGGAATCTCATGGCTGTTCTAAACCAACTATCAATGATTCATGATCAACCACTTCAACCTTGGTGAGTTCTCTAATGCATCATGTACGAGATGGACAACTTGATGTGGGAATTCCGGTAATAATTATTAGGGTAACCATTAGGGTTTATATGATCCTTACTTTTTAGGTAATTATGGGTTACTCTATGATATGATGGAAAATGAAGGGCATGAGATAAACATGAGGTTAAAATATGTTATGATTATTCTTGAAGATTTTATCTCATTTTGGGGAATTTTTTAAGAATTATATAGTTTTGGACAATGGACAACACGCAGACCGTGTGACAACCCGTCGCGTCGGACAAAGCTGTGGGAATCGAACCCACAACCAAAGTGCGACTGGTATTTATCGCCTACCACTAGACTACATGAAGTCCCTGGTTAGTTTGACTGATTTTTTTTAGTTATATGATTTTATGAATTAAGAGTAAGTCTATTTTGGGTTATTTATGAGAATGAATAACCTATCAGAGAGGATATGTGATTAGGTTAATTACTTTTCAATACGAGACTTTAGGAGCAACTGATGTTGTTTGGAGATAAATGTTACGATTTAACTTGGAAGACTATGTGACTAAATCCTTCAAATATTTGGGTTTCAATATTATATTGGTTTACTTTGAAGAATTTTATAGACAAATTGTTTATCGGATGATCCTTGTTGAACTTTGGGTTTTGTTTGACAAATTTTGGAGATTAAGAATAGATTTTCTTTTTATAAAGGGTTATCCTTTTATGGATTATCTGATCTTTACTAGCCTGTTTGGTTTTGGTTAAAGTCTAAAGACATGGGAAGTATATAGTTCTCTTTTGTGGATTAGGTGATTCTCTAGAAGTTGATTATAGTACTCTTAATGCGAACAAGTCTCCCTAAATACTTGTCTTTTGGAAAAATTATGAGTTTGATTAAGGAATCTAGTAAAAGTTGAAAGTCAACATGATAAGTGATTATGTTTCCTTATGAATAAAATTCCTCAATAAAAGTAACTTAAACCAAAAATGTTGTCTATTAACTTATCCTACTGGGGAACCCAACACCGTTTAACCCATCACAAGTTTGTGATTTTCTTATTGTTAATTTTCTCCTAAACATGTTTTCTATCACTCTCCCTCAGAACATGACCCTATGTTTTCTCCTCCATGTCCATGTTTTCTTACATGGATTCCTCGTATGGGTTAACTCGGGTGACCTCTGTACTTATCTTTCTTTATTTTAAAGTGATTGTTTTACCGACTCCTGTTCCGATGTGGGACTTTCAAGGATGTTTCCAAGCTCAATTTTTTAGAATTGCGAGGACGCAATTCCCAAAAGGGGGGAAGGATGTAACACCCCAGGTAAATAAAGAATATGACATTTTTATATTTATCCATATTTGGGAATAATATATTAATATGGCTTTAAAGGGGACTCTATGCTCGATGGCGTACCCAACACGCAACAACGAGTTTCTTGGGAATCTTACGTTGCACTCTAATAATAAAATAATATTATTTTAAATGTTAGTTAACATGTAGCCGTTGTAATGGCGGGAATGGATATAAGTAACTAAAATATGATTATATATGTTTTTAAATGTTTTTACGTTTATACAATAAAAGATAATGGCTTAAAATAGGGAAAGAATTCAATTTTAGGCGTATATGCCCTAGTTTTCACTAAAGGTTCACTCGTCACCTTTTGATGGTGAACCATCATTAAATATAGTTTTGATCACTCTTATACATTCTTGTGGTCAAATAAAACTCTTATTAATAATCGGGACATCAAATTTTACTTTGTGTAATTTTTTGGTATCTTTCCAATAAAGATTAATTTTTTTAATGAATAGTGTAAAATGTTGTGTTTTAATTCAAAACCTCTTTTTAATGTAATTTATTTATATGATTAGATAATATTTTGAATTGGTTTTAAAGTGAAATTAGAAAATATTTTTACCATTAAATCCAATAGTGGTCGTTGGAATTAATTTCACTTTGAAATCGGACTTAAACTAGTGTCAATCTTTTGATACTTATTGTTTCATAAAAACACGCTATTTGTCATGACAGCGGGAATTAATTATTAAATTAATTAATGTGACTTATATGTTTTGAATTTTATAAAACGGACTTCATTTTTGAATTCATAATATCAAATATAGCTTAGGGTGAATTTTTGGGATTTTTCTAAAAAACTTCAATTTTTGATGAATAGTGAAACCACTAAGTGGTACTTATAAAAACTGATTTTTCCGTTTAAATGTAATTTTTCCATCTTTGTGTTTTTAATTTCAAAAATCCGACAAACATGGTTGTCATTAAGAAGTAAAATGTGGTTCAATGGGATAAAAATAATTTTTTTGGTGAATAGTAACTTATTAAGTTTTTTATCGCGATTAGTGGTAATTAGTGTAGTTTAAGATAAAAATGATATTATAAGAATGTGAAAACACCATGAAACTTGTCCTACACCTATTTGGTGAGTCATGGCCGACCAATAAAAGCCATGGGCCAACATGGGGACCCCATGGAGCCACTTTAGTTGGAAAATGACAATAACATATTTTTATTTAATGTTAAAATTAAAAATGACACAAACATGATATGTTTTACTAAAACAATTTTTAAGTGGGGTTATACAAGTCATATTTTTGATTATAAATAGTCATTGGAAATATAAAAAGATTTCCTACATCATAGTAATTTGTTTATAATTTTTAGACATTAAATAAATTAAATTATTTATGACATCATAATGATGCAGTGATGACATCATTATTTAACGATTAAAATAAAATGGAAAGATAATGTAAAATCTATGAACTAAACATGTCCAAAACTTATTGGATGGTTGGATTTCTAACCTTTATAACCTTATCCACGAATTGTATCAATGTGGGACATTTTAAAACCGAAACACATTTTCAAATAAAGTAATATTTCCTTACTTTCCAAAAGTGCCCCTCCTCTCCTCTTATAAAAGGACCCCACCTCTACCTCTTTTCACACACTCCTCAAGCCTTTGGCTCGGACAACCCCTGCCGATTTACTCTCTCCACATCACTCTCCTCATCCTAGAGGATTCCTTTTGGGCAGAATTTTTTCAATGGAAGCCTTTAGGCTCAAATCAAAAGGAGTTACACTTTTAAAGGTAATTCATTCTCTCATGTTCATTTGTTTTATTTTGATTCTCCAACCCCATAAACTCTTTTTATTTACTTCTGTTGTAACAAAACCAGTATCTTCAATATACTAAGATGTTTTTATAATATTTATTCGACCTACACTCTCACACAACTACATGAAATGGTTAATGAACATACGGTTTCCGTGGATGGCAAAATTCTGCCTCCCGAAACGATGATTGTTCAATACTTATTTAACACCTTGAATGGGGGCCATTATGATGTCACTATTTTTATATATGATATATAATATGTTTATGTTTTACTTATGCTTCTGTATTTTTCATTTTTGTCTTACCTTTATGGATTCCATTATGGGTATACGAGATATCTTCATTTTAGGAAGTGCGAACTATCGCCCCCTCAAAGTGATGTGATTCGTTAATTCCATACATGGGACGTATAAATGATGGATTTAATGTTATTATATATGATGTTATACTGGAATTATTATATACCTCTATATAATTATTATTTCATTCCATTAATTTATGAGATAGAAATGAAAGTAGCGTTCATGCGTACGTACGGCTTACCGTCTCCATGAACGGTGCATTTCATTTCTTATCCCCAAATGTAATGTACTATTATAAGTACATGTATATAATGGATATATATGATGAATGATATATCTATATGATGAATATAATTCTGTAATTAAAATATACATACCTCTCATTTAGTTTTAATTCCATTAATATGACAAAGAAATGAAAGTAGCGTTCATACGTACGTACGGCTTACCGTCTCCATGAACGGTGCATTTCATTTCTTACCTCTAAATGATTATGTAATATTATAAATACATGTATATGCTGGATATATATGATATATATGATATCCAAATCAGGAATTTCATTCTGTATACAAAGAACCTTTGACCACACGAACAACATGTAATTGTAAGAAGTCCACTTTCGACTTAAGAACCAAATATCGGCAAAACAAATATTATTAACTTAAAGGATTACATAATGTTTATGACATGGTAATAAGTGATATAACAGGTATAATGAACTTGAAAAAGGTTCTTAAGAAAATAGAAATTAACTCAAGTTTATTATTTAGGAGATTAAAGAACGATCGAGTGAAGTCGGACCCGAGGTAAGGGATCCTACTCCTCTCTTTCTTTTTAAGTACACACTTTTGATGTCATTACTTTTAAAGCTCATATTTCTTGTTATTGGGATGATCATTTATATTACACTTACTTTAATTTTTATGTTCATATGATGATAGACCCTATTCTCTCTCATCAATCCATTTTGGAAGTTTTGAGTGGCGCCGTTAGGCTACCGAACTTACGTAAGAGATCTAACCTCTCTCTTTCTTTTTAAGTACTATCCTTTATGTCACTTATTTTAAGCTCCTCTTTGTAATGTTGGCGGATGTTATTTTATATTCCTCTTGCAGTAAATTTTATTGTAATATTATGAGATACCCTTTTTGATCTCATCAATCCATATTCGGAAGTTTTATGTGGCGCCGTTAGGCTGCTGAGTTTTCGTAATGGATTTTTCATCTCACTTTTATTCTCGTGAGATTTATGCTACATTTGCCACAAATTCCACTGAGTGGTGTATGTAATGACCATTATTATACTCTTTGTGTAATATACTTTCGTTTATGAGTATTTACATCCATGATCTATTGTCCTTCTTTCATGGGGTGTATGTTTTGAAAGATACCCAAGTCGGTAAGGGAATCTTTCACCCTCCTCTTTTTTTAAAAAGACTTCTTTAGATGGGTCGTTTAATTTACATATTTTTATGTTGGGATATGTTCTCATGTATCCTTATTGATGTAAATTTTATGTCCAAGTGATGAGATACACTTTTTATCTCTCATCAACTCATTTTGATGTGATGTCGTTAGGCTGTCAAGGGAACTTTTTAACCCAATTTCGATTTCTTTGGGTTCAACATGTAGTCATTGAATATGTCATCAATTGAATATGTGTGAATGACCTTTTATTGTTTTACAATTAATATCCACTTATATTGGGTGTATTTATATTTGTCACACATATTTTTGAGATTGATTTGTCCTTAATTTCAGGATACCTTCTGTATAAGGGATTTCATCAGATTTGACATTTCTATTAAGGGTTCATTGTTGTTATGCACCAATTAACTCTTCTATGGTGTATATACTGTCCTTTGGAGTATTATATCATGAATCCATTTATTCTCATGATATTATAATGTTCTGACTAAATTTTATTCCTCAATTATTGTATTCAAGTGTCTCTAATTTTGGTAAAACCCCTTTAACCAAAATATCGTTTTAAATGTTTTAATTATTTGTTCTTATTAATATCCATGTTTTCAAAATGGTTTTAAGGATTTATTTATATGGATATTAATGGTTTAAAATTTTAAGCTTCATGGTGGTATGGGACACTTTGATTCAAAAATCTCTTTTTTAAATGTTTTAAATGGTTTTGTAAATGGTTTCTTTTTGAATGGATTCATTATTTCAATATACTAAAATGTTATATTGTGATTGAAATGTGGAAATGTTATGTTTACTTTATGCATGTTTTATGTGATACATTTATGTTATGGTTCGTGGGAATTTTTATGAAAACGGGTGGTTCCGTGATAAACTAAGGGCGGGTGAGCCCGATATAGCTCTCCAATGCATTGGGTAACGCGAAGGAGTGAAACGTTAAGGTTTCTCCGAAGAGATTTTGGGAATATACTATGATGGGTTTTCCAAACGTAACCAAGAGGGTTACTCCCTATGTAAGAATGTTATGAATGCCTCAAATTACCTTTATGGCTTATGTTTTCTATGATTTATTCATGGTTTGATGAGGTATGTTAAAGTGCCTATGTTTTATGGGTAAAGTATGATTTCATTATTATGTATATATGAACTCATGTTTCCTTTCCATATTTTTATAACCCTTACTGAGCTTTTTATGCTCATCCCATGTTTTTGAAATGTTTTTCACAAGTCAAGGGAATGGTACATGATGTGATGATATTGTCAAGGATATGTCGAGAAAGAATCCATGTTTTATTTTCAATATCTTTCTGTTGATTGGAAGAATGAATGCTGTATTTTATGTAACCACATTGTTTAAATGTGGAATGTAATGAAAGTTTCATGATCTAATTCTCTAAAACTATAAACCTGAAAAGATCCTCAATGTGTAATCTTGTAATAACTTAAGATTAAGTAAGGTTTACGGCTGGGGCCTTATATGAGATGGAACACGTCTATGATAATATGATTCTTGATGCCTCACTAGGTATCTGATCTATGGGCAGTCACCATTGTAAGGAAAATCCCCTTGATAAAGGTGGTTACCTTTTCATGTGGAATATTTGTGTCCTTGAAATGAAGGGCTTTGATGTAATCATCAGGGTGGACAGGTTTGTTCCCATCCAAAACTATATTCACTACTATCATCGAAATGTGACTTGTACATCACCATAGGGAGTTAGGAACATACATCAAAGAGAATGGGATATCAACGGGACTAGAGGTGGACATGATAAGCAGATGATGGGTAGTGTGAAAACTCAAATCTCTTGTCATTTAATGGTTGACCGGTGGTTATGACCCACTATTTCCCTCCATCAGCGGATGAATCCACAGGCATCATTCTAGACAACTTCTCTAGTATACCCCATGTGTTGGAGTTCAAATTTCTTATCGAGCTTATTCTAGGAGCTGCACGAGTGACCATTACACCTTATAAGATAGCAAATTTGGATGTTCTAGAGAATAATAAGTAGTTAGAGGATCTAGATATTACATTCTCTATATGATGCTACACTTTTCCCTAGGCTTCACCCATTATTTTCTCCTATAATATGGATGGAACCCTCTAGTTCTGCGTGTATTACCATCAATTGAACAATGTCATGGTAAATAATCTGTATCTATTTCCCAAAATACACAACCAATTTGATCAACTCTAAAGACCAAGAGTTTTTATAAATATATATTTGACGTCTAGCTATCATGGGGTGAATTTCAAGTGATCATACATGCCTCAAATATCATTCAGGGGAAGGTATGATCTATACGAGTACATGTTAATGTCGTTCAGCATGAATGAGCCTAATATCCACATGGATCTAATTAATCGGCCTTCCAACTGTATCTCAATTTATTTTTGGTATTACTTGTTAATGATATCATGGTGTATTCATAATCAACACATGACTTTTCCAACCATCATAAGATCATACTAAATTCATTGAGAGAGAATATAATCGATTATAAGATCTGCAAATTCCACTTTTGGATTGATAAATGATACTTATTGGGTTAGAATATCTCGGAGTCATGTGGCTTTGTATACCCAAAAAAAGTGAGAGGTGTACTTCATGGGAATAGCCCATGAATATCTTTTACATTTACAGTTTCATATGGCTAGCCAAGTATTACAAGATTTATCATCTAGAATTTATCGATACTTGAATAGCCTTTTCAGATATTGAAGAATAATGGAATGAAATAGACATGTCTAGAACATTATGAATTAAACTTTCAAGATTTAAAGAGACATTTGAAGTTAGTACATATACTAATTCTTCCAATGAAACAAAGAAGTTACATAGTGTACTATGATACATTAGGTATCAATCATGGAGTTCTTTTGATATAAAATGAGCGAGTTGTCACGTACATGTATTTTCAGTTGAATCCTAAAAAGCGGAATTACTCAACACACAATGTTGATATATATGTTTTAGTTACCCATCATTGATGTTGGAGACACTATATAATTGGGGAGAATTTTGTGGTATTAACTGAACAAAAATTATTATATATATCTCCACACACTAGGATCAAAATCATTGACAACGCTTGTGGGTATAGTACCTACAATTATTAGATTTTGAACTATCCTACACACCTAGTAAAAGAAACACACTAACCAGTGAACTATTATAGAATTGTTAGACTCAAGATATTCAGGAATCCAGTGTCAAATCGAAACTCATGTCATTATTCTCATAGATACACGTTGAGGTTCCAGAAGACGATGGTAAGATTATCCACACAGCCTTAGTAGTGACATCTTCTCTTATTGAATGAGTAAGAATGTGACATCTATGTGATCTAGAAGGTCTTTTCCCAAGAGAAAATGGTTTAGATGATGATATATCTCTAGGATGGAATATAGATGGGGATGATAAATTACTATTCCATGGGTATGTATGGGTCCTGAAAAACAGCATAGAGGAGCAGATAAGGGTATTTCATGCCTCATCTTGGGAAGTTCACCCAAGATCACACCCTGTTCTTGCCCTGTATTACTGAACCAGGTTCTCCCCTTAATCCATTCATGTAGTACTAAACCAAGATCATTTCTGATTCCATCATTCTAGTGTTGAACCATGTTCATTTCTTGTTCCACGCATAACTATATCATGAGATATAAATGAATACCCAATTAATTAGACAGAGATTTAGGTCCCAATAATCTCATAATGAAATCATACATATATGTACCACAATATCTTAAATAATCATATCATAACCCATGCAATTAAATAGGTATCATATACATTTAAACATATCATTTCGTGTGTAAAATGTTATAGGTTTCATAATCATTTCATAAAAATCATATCTTGTGAAAAACAAATAGATTTCATAAACATAGAACCCATGAAAGGCAAAAATATTTCATTAATACCATGACATGAATACTAACCCATTTAGAGAAATAAATTTTAATGAAACCTTTATATTATTTTTAGATGGCCATCAACAGAGGTCATCTTAGATGGAAAATAATTTTCATTATATATTAAAAAATGGTTCTTGAAGAAAATATTATTTATTTTTTAAAGAATGATTTGTAATACATAAAATCTATTTAAAATGGTTTTCGAAGAAAATACCTTGAAAAATTATAAATAATAATTAAAATCATTTTGATATCCTTTTTCATGAATCCTTAAAAAATAAGATTCTGACCATTTTTAAATACTTTTTCATTGAAAACACTTTGAAAATATATAATGAAAAACCGAAAATGCTTCCAAAATTTTGTACATTAAAACATATTAAAGAATCATTAAAATGATTTTACAAAATCTTTACTCAAAAAAATATGAAATAAATGAAAATATGTTTTGAAACCCATTTATTTGAAAATAAAATGAACACCATTAAATAAGGCTTAAAAACAACTTAAAAACAAATTTCCTTGAAAACATATATATGAATACTAAATACATTTTGAAAACAATTTTCCATGAAAATTACTTTCAAAAAAATTTCACAAAAATTATCAATTGAAAAATTAAATGATAGCTTTAAATAAATGATATAGGGTAAACCCAAACATGTCATATGTGGTAAAAAAGAACATTTATTTTATAGGGGAAAAGGATATAAAAATGTGTTTTTCATAAAGAAACATGAAGTTTACATTGAACAGATTGGTAAAAGGAAAAGGGGGTAAATATTTATTTTAAATATTATAGGATAAGGGTACAATATTATTGAAAACCCGCTTTAGAAAACATCATTATCAAGGAACATATATATCTGACAGAAGATAGGGTAATTTTGGGCTTTCTTAAAAACACTTTCTAAACTATATAATGTACAATAGATTTGAAAAATTGTAACAATATACAAATATATCATGAATAATTATAAGATAAGGAAACTCATGATTTTTCTTGAGACATGAATCATAATACTTCTTCAGAAAAAGCATAAAAAGAAACAATCTTGAAAGTGGGGAAATATTTTCAATAAACTCTTATAACTTGTTAAATTTGAATCATAATAACATTGTATGAATTTTATATTACATGAATCATAAAATATCACAAAAATAATTAGATTCATGACATAATAAGTAAAATTTATGTATATACACCTTGAATAATGAATTCAGGTGCATAAAAAACTTGAGTCTGAAGGAAGGAAAATTGGTACAAAACTACTCTACTTGTTTAGTAACTTTGGAAACATAAACCCCATGAAATAAATATCATATAATGGATATGTAAATACCCATAAATATATGTATAAGAATATTTTAACACATAAATAGTAAGTATAAACTCCACAAAAAGAGATATATTGGTGCATAAATCTTATATCTCACGGAAATAAATAGTTGGATGAAATATGGAACACCCTAGAACATCATAGTACATTATATATTTAAAGTAATTTAATAGCTTATATGGAACGTAACACTGACTTGGCTTGCATTATATGTAAGATTGAGTTTTTGTGAAACAATACATTAGTATTATAATTATACAAATGATATATTTGGTTATCAATTAATTATTGTAATATGAATAGTAGTGAATAAATTTTTAATGTTATTTATATTGTTTTCACATATATGAAACATAATAATAATTAAATGTATAAGTTTCTTTAGAATAGTTATATATATAGAAATGCTATTTTCTTAAAAGAAATACTTTTTATGTCCTTTTGTGAACAATAATTGAATTAATTTTAGACACTCCTAAAAATTTAATTTTGTAAAATAGAATTCATTTCTGACTACATAATTTCAAATTTATCTTCGGGTTATTTTTTAGTATCTTTCAGAAAGCATTCCTTTTTTGATGAATAGTGAGAAATACTGCATAGTACATAAAATCGACATTTTCAGTTAAATAATTATTTTTAATTTAAATTAATCTTTATGTAAAAATATATTCATAACACATATATTAGTCCAATATAATTCATTATAGTCATTTTATAATTATATTACATATATAAAATTTCATTGAAATTTATAACATATTTTACCAACCTTCTAGGCACATTTGAAAATTTTTTATAAAACATAATTTTATTGCTTCTATGAATTGAATTAAAAAAATCCAACAGACATTGTTGTAATCATTATGTAATATGTGGTTCAATTGGATGAAAATAAATTTCTTTGAATAGTAACATTTGAATTTTATTTACCACGATTAAAAGTAAAGAGGGTAATTAAAGGTAAAAATAATATTATAATAACATTAAATTATCCCAAAACATGTCATAATTCTCTTGGATTAGTGTTTTTCGACCAAAATCATCCTTAGGATGAAAATATGATCGTTCTTTATTCACATGGGTTAGATTAGGACATTTATTATTTCTTATTTAAAGAAGAGTCAAAAGTGTTGAATTCTAATTTTAATAACGAAAATATTTTTAATACAGGGTTATACATAAGATAAATTATACTATAAATATTCATTATAAATATGAAAATATTTCAAAAATCATGGTATTTTGTTATCTATTTTTAGACATTTAATAATGAAATTTATTTATGACATAATGATGAAGCAATAATTATCTTTTTAATGAAAGATTAAAATAATGATTTATTATTTGTTAAAATAAATATAATTTTAATATTTTTATGGAAGTACCCAAACATTATAGATGAAATTGAATTATGAGTTATGATTTAATGCATCTAAATCGAAGTAATCAAGTTGTTTTTGACTTTAACAGAAATCAATTACTGAATAGTTTCAAAATTGACATAAATGAGCTATTAAAACAAAAACTATTTTACTATACTATATAATAATCCTAAAAATCCAAGATTCGGCCAAATGACTGATATAATGATATATGGGTCATTAATTATTCTCCTTAGGATCTTTTGGCATTTTATACTAACTATATTAACCATGTAATATAAAAATATTAGAAGACATGATAAAAGTTAAACTGTATCACTAAGGATTAAATCTAAATGATATGGTTAATATGGTGAACTAAACATGTCTAAATATTATTGGTTGAGATGAATTAGACCCATAATCACATTATTCTAGAAATAAATTTATTTCGAGCTATTATATATAGAAATAAAGTTTATAATAAATTAATATTTTAAGGATTTTGTAAAGTTCCCATCCCCTCTCTTATAAAAGGGTACTTTTTTTTCCCTTAAATTCACACCTCCAAATAATTTTGGATCATCGAAATATAGTCATAATCACCTCCCAACTACAGTAAATTTTTCCTAGAGGCATTAATTTGATCATAAATCCATCATAAAGATCCCTTTTTTCAATGAAAAAGAAATCACCCAAAGAAGAGGTAATTATTTCATCACCTTTTTAAAAGAAATTTTCTTATTATACTTCCTCATTATTTGCTGTTTCCAAAATAAAATTATAACTCTATTATCATTTAAATACTGATATTTTATTATAAATATGGTACAATAATATACCTATTCAATCTATCCTATGAATAACAATGTCACCATTCTTGTGTATGTATAACTTACCGTCTCAATGTCGTGGTGTAATTTATTATTCCACATTATGTTATTTGGATGGATATAATGATGTGTATTATGTATATAAGTTATGAACATAAAATGAGAATTTTTCTATATAATTAATATACCATCCAATTCTATACCATTTTATTATTATGGAAACGATATCTTCGATTGTGCCTACATATGGCAACCGGTCTCCCCGACGCGATGTGATATATTTCCACATTCACCATTTAATCTATGATTATAAAAATATATATTACTAATAATTATGTAATATATTACATAATAATCCTATTTAATATATATATATATATATATATTTACATATATCTCATTCACTTACTTATATTAAATAAGATATGAAAACAGAAACAACGTTTATGCCTACGTACGACCTACCGTCTCCATAAACGGTGTATTAAATTTCAAATATCTATCTTTTATAAATATTTATTTTATTTATATAGATAATATATAAATAATTTTTTATATTCTGTATGAAATTAAATCATGATATCAGTGATATGATCAAGAATACCAAGATAAAACACACACGGTAAAAAACGATTATTTCCTGAAATGTTACTTTAACATGGGAATTATTATCAAATAGGTAGTATAAAGTAATAAATTAGTCATTTATGATATCATAAATATGAATATGGTTATAGAATAATTTAATAAAATACTATGGTTATTATACAGAAGGTTAGGAATACCCTATACCAAAGGAAAGTACAATGTAACGTTTAATTCCACAATCTCTTTATTTTTTGAGATTGTTTATACATAAGTATCTACTGAGACATTTTTATCATTTATGTCCATGTATCTTAAAAATATTTTCAAAAAGAATGTTTTTATTGTTTTAGGTGAAATAATATTAAACTAAAACATCATTATAAATATTTTAAATCATTATACATCTAAACCATTCTGATTAACGTACATGATTTCAATATGATTTTGTCGATTTATTTATTTGGAAATATATATTTTGAAACGTTCGTTGTATTAAAATGTTTCAAACTGGTATGTGAAAGTTTTATTCAAAAATTTATTTTAAATTTCTTATTTTAGAAATTGTGCTACTTTAAATTTGTTTAAGAAAAAAATGGATATTTCCTTCAAAGAGTTTTAATGAATTAATAAAATTATTTTAATATATGTCAGTATCATTTGTTGGATTTTTTATTGTATGAAGTTAATTTATTATGATATATTCGTCAATATTGAATTGAAGGTTTTTTGATATGTTCTACTGTGGATGTGTTAATTTTATACCATTCCTTGTTGACATTTGGAGTATTAGAATTTCGTATGCCAGTTTTAATACGATTGTTTATGTTATGTTTCATCATTTTATATGAGGAATGAATTAGATATAGTAACTGACGGGTGGGGCATACTATAGCCTCTCTAAGCATCAGTATGTCTCATGAAAAAACTAGTGTCTTGGCTGAAGGCCTTGATAGATTATTCATGAATGGTCTTGGAACAAGGCCATGTCGTAGTAGTTATAATGTCAAACATTAGGCATTCCTTAGTTATAAAATTAGATTCAATATGTGATTATTTTATTAGTATAATATCCATGTTAATTTTTATACGGTAATATTTTATTTATTTTTTTTCATATTAAACTCATTTTTATGAATAATAGGCTATTGTTTTTATTACACATATTTCCTTAAAAGTTTATAGCTTCCACTAAATTACATACCCTTACTGAGCAACTGATGTCACCCATTTTAATGTTTTATTTTACCAAGATGTCAAGAAGAGTATTATTATTGATATGTTGAGTTATGATAGAGTAATAATGGAGTTTTTTAAGTGTTTTTATTCCAGGTTTTATGATATAAATTGTAATGTAATGTTCTTGTATGTAATCTATTTTCCAAGACTACAAAAGAGATCTGTCCTTCAAAACCTGATTCCTTGTATCATGCCAATGTATTAAAATAATGTACCAAATCCAGGGAACAGAGGTCATGATGTTACATTTGGTATTAAGGAATGTTTAACAATAACCTTGGGAACTAGATTTAGAAAAACTCTGATTAGAAAATTTTACCCCTTCGTAGATTTTGATCATTAGTGTGGAAGAAAATCATAGAATTTTGGTACTGTATATATTTTTTGAGTTTTGTGAGAATTATGTCTATCTATGGATATTACAAGTAGATGTGGTTATGGAACATATGTACCAAACTGAAAGAACCCTAAAAAGGTGTTCCGAGCCTATATCGAGTTTACCCAGTACAAAAAAATGGGCTATACTGTGCACCTGGTTTGACACTCCCGGGGGATATGCTTAGGATAATTCATAATTTCATTTCCATCCATTATGAAAAACTTATGATTGAATATGTCCTAAGAGGAACCATATTTATGATTATGATATTATATATGCCTAAAATTTTCAACTTATGTTAATATTTCACTAGTTTATAATCATGCATTATTATTTATAACATAAATTAGTGTATGAAATTGTTTTGAAATGGCACATAGTATATTAAATGACTACCCCACCGATGCACATGTTTTAAAGAGTAAGAAGGATCCTATTTTTCCTGGTTTTAAGCCAACTTTTCAAATGGAAAAAACCTCCTATGTATTATAATCATAAAATGAAATAGTATCTTGTGTTAATAAGATAAGTAATGAATTATCTGAGATTGATGGCTTTGAAGGGAATCAAGATAAGAAGATGAGGGAATATAAAAAATTGGATAAGAAAAAAGAAGAAATACGTATTTTCCCATACGTAATAAATATGGAATGAATCAGCTTGTGAATTGCTTAAATAGACCATGTGTTTGTTATACGTGTGTAAAAAAGGGTCACAAAAAAAAGAATGAAAAGTGATGAAAGAAATGACTAATATTTAGTGTTTCAACTATTCTGAAATTTGAAATTTTGAAAATAAATTTCCTAAGTGTCAAGGAAATATAGCTCAGAAGAATCAAAGGGATCAAGGTCAAACATAATTTGTTACTAGAGTCGACGTGGAATAATTAATGTATTAGTGTTTTCGAATTGAAGAATTATGTCATTTCAGTGTCATATCAATGATGTGATGGTTATATAAATTATGTAAATTAATAAGGATTGTAATGTATTAGTATTTCATTAAAGATTTTAGATTTTATGGTAATATGAAAAGTTAATCAATAATAAGTTATTTTTTCTTGTGAAAAGTACATGGGTGAGGGAAAGATAAACCTTAACGTGGTAATGATACTGTGGTAGTTATTTTGGAATAAATGATGATTGATTTGGATAAATAATGTTGGATATTATTGACTACTTTGGAACTAGTTAATTGTTCATTTATTCAATCATTGTTAGAGTTTACACATTTTTTGTATTTAAGGATTATATTAAGTACTCTATAAGGAATAATGGAACATGAATGTATTCAATATTTTTTTTTACAATTCAGGGTGTTAGTATGTTTTAATAAAATATATGATGATGGTATTAAAATGTTATTATGTGGAAAAGATATATCTTTATTATGTTTAACAACCATATAAATTTTTGGACTGTGAGTTTGGACGAAGTATTTTGGATTATTCTAAATGTTGGAATGGTGTTATGTGAACACTTGATATTTTGTTTGAGGGTGAATTATACTTTATTTGATACATTGACATAACCTTTTGGATTTTAGTAAACATATATAGGATTAAAGAAATACTTTTGTGCCATATGATTTATAAAATGTGCTTCAGGTATTAAAAATTTTCATTTTTATTACTCAATACCTATTGTAAGGGATGAAGTGAAAATAGATCGAAGCACAACCGAATGACTGGATTATGATTATTATATGTAACAAAATAAATTATGTTTTCTTGAGTTCTTTTCTTGATAGTAAATTAATTCCCCATCTACAAAAAAAAGTATCTAAAAAAGTTGTTATCTAAATAACTTATGTTTTATTGAACCGAAGATACTTTAAATCGTCATAGATTTATGGCTTTGAGTCCCTCAATTTTACTTTTATTATTCACTTGTTTCTGATTTGTGACCTCAATCACTCCATATAAATATTTTAATTTCTCCTCTAATTAAGTGAATATAATTTCATCCAATTTTCTTATATTCTAAATCCAAATTTCCGGGTGACTTTTTCATTTCCCTTTCCCTTTTATTAAGATTAAATTTTATTAACCATATTTTTGATGTTCTTTTTCCATAATGATATTTTCTATTTTCAACCTTTTATTTTTCAAGAACAATTTCAAATTTTTAGGATTCAATTTATTGAAGGAGGGGATAATGTAACACCCTAATAATTCGTTGTACACTATCTCTTTAATGTAATTTATTAGCTTATATTTCACACAACATTGAATTGGTTTGCGTTATATGCACGATTGAGTTTTGACGAACGAACTCATTAGTATTATAATTAATAAAATGATATATTTATTTATCAATTAAAAAGTTTAATATGAATATTAATGAATAAATTTTAAATGTTATTTATAATGTTTTCTCGTAATTAAAACTTATTTATAATGAAATGTACATGTTTTGTTAGAATAATTATATATTTAGAAAATATATTTTCTTAAAAGAACAAATTTTAATTTCCTTTTTTGAAAAATAATAGAATTAATTTTTGACACTAATAAAAAATTTTGTCAAATAGACATCATTTTTTAATTTGGAATATCAAAATTATCTTAGGGCAAACTTTTAGTATTTTTTTGAAAACATTTAATTTTCTATTAATAGTGAAAAATACTAAATAGTATATAATATACCAATTTTTCATTTAAATAATAATTGTTAATTAAAATTTATCTTAAATTCAAAATAGATACATAATACATATATTAATTCAATATATGACATTTGAGTCATTTTAAAATAAGATAATATATATAAAATTTCATAGAACTTTTTAACGTCTTTTACTCACCTTTTATGCACATTTGAAAACTTTCCAAAAATATAATTTTACCGCTTCTATGAATAGAATTTGAAAAATAAAATAGACACAGTTTTCATTGGTAAGTAAAATTTTGTTCAATATGATGATTTTTTTGAATAGTAACTTTTGAATTTTATTTACCATGATTAAAAGATAACAGGGTAATTAAAGGTAAAAATAATATAATATTAATGTAAAATTATCCAAACACATGCCTAATTTCTATTTGATAAGTGTTATTATAATAAAATAAAACATAGAAAAAAAATATGATCCTTTTTTATTTACTTGGTTTAGATTAGGACATTTATTATCTTTTATTTAAAGAAGAGTCAAAAGTGTTAAATTCATGTTTTAATAACAACAAAATTTTTAATATAGGGTAATTCATATGATAAATTACACTATAAATATTCGTTATATATATGATAATATTTCATACAACATGGTAATTTATTTATAATTTTTCTAAAATAAATAATTAAATTTATTTACAACACAATGATGATGTATTAATTATCTTATTAAATAATGATTAAAACAAATATTATTATAAATATTGAAATAAATATAATTTGAATGTTTTCATGGAATCCAAGAATTTTATAGATGACATTAACATATTTTGTATGATTTAATTCCTTTGTATCAATGGAATCATGTTGTTATGTCTTTAACAAAAATAAATTACTAAATAGTATCAAAATTAACAGAAATGGGTTTTTAAAACAAATACTATTTTATAAAATAATATATTGGTCGTAAAAATATAATATTAATAAAAATGACTTATATATTGTTATATATGTCAGTAATTAACCACTTGAGGTTATTTTGGAATTTTATTACAAATATATTAACAATGTAGTATAAAAATTCAAGGAGAAATTGTAAAAGTTAAACAATTTAACTAAGAGTCATATCTAGAAGATAATGTTAATATAGTGACATAAATGTTTATAAAACCTATTGGTTGAGAGGATTTATACCCATACACAATATATCTTCTAAATAAATCCATTCTGAGCTATTTTAAATAGAAAATAATTTTATAATAAATTAAAATTTCAATCTTTTCCTAAAGTTCCCATCACCAATATTATAAAGAGTACATCCCTTTCTCTTAAAATCACACCTCAAAATAATTTTTTCTCATCCATAACCTACCAAAATCTTCTCCCAACTACCCTAACTTAATCCAATTGGAGTTAATTTGATCATAAATCCAACTTAGGGAGCCCTTTTCTTCAAAACAATAGGAAGTACCTAATGAAGAGGTAATTATTTCATCACCAATTTCAAGGTTCTTTTCATCTTTTACCTACACTTTATTTGTGGTTTCCATAAAAAAAATTTAACTCTCGTATCATCTAAATACCTAGATTTTGTTATAAATAGTTTACGACCATAATCCATTTTCTATGTATCCTATGAATAACAATGTCAGCATGTGTGTGTATGTATGGCTTACCGTCACCACACCGTGGTGTAATTTTTTATTCAACATTGTGACATTTGGATGGATATAATGATGATTATTATGTATATAAATAATGTAAATTACATGATAATGTTTCTGTATAATTTATATACCATCCAGTTACATATCATTTTATCTTTAAGGAAATGATATCCTCGATCATGCGTACGTATGACTTACCATCTTCATAATGCGATGGGTTTAATTTCCACCTTCACCATTTCAATGATGATTATAAATATACATTAAAAATAAGTATGTAGTATATGGAATAATAATACTAATATATATAAATATTTATATATGTATTTACATATATCTCATTCACTTACTTCCATTCAATACGTCATGAAAACAGAAACCGTGTTTATGCGTACGTACAAAATACAGTCTCTATTAATGGTGGATTACATTTCATATGTACATCAATTATACATATTTATATTCTGAATATGTGTAATATATGAATAATTTTTTATATTCTATACATAATTAAAACATGATATATGTGATATGATTAAGAATAACAAGTTAAAACACATACGACAAAAAATGATTATTAACCGAAATGTTACTTTAACTTGTAAATTATTATAAAATGGGTATTATAAATTAATAAATGAGTCATTTATGATGTCATAAATATGTATATGGTTATAATATAATTTAATAACTTACTATGATCATTATAAAGAAGGTTAATCATACCCTCGACCATAGGAAGATACAAGGTAAGGGTTAATTTCACAATCTCTTTATTTTCTGAGAATGTTTATACATAAGTATTTATGGGAACATATTTATAATTTATCTCCATGTTTCTTAAAAATATTTTCAACAGGTATCATTTTAATGTTTTATGTAAAATAATATTTAACAAAAACATCATTATTAATGTTTTAAATCATTATATTTCAAATTTATTCTCATTAATGTCCATGTTGTAAAATGGTTTTGTCAATTTTTTATATTGACATAAATATATAAAAATTTACATTGCATTAAATAGATTCATTGTGTTATAAGACACTTTGATTCCAAAATTTATTTTAACTGTCTTCTGTTAAAAAATGTGCGACTTTTAATGTTTTTAAGAAAAAAGGGATATTTTCATCAAAGAGTTTTAGTGAATTTATTAAATTATTTTTGTTAATGTCAACATTCATTATTGGATTTTATTATTTTATTATTTTCATTTATAATTATATTCTCTTCTATATTGTATTGAAGGTTTTGTGATATGTTTGACTATGCATGTGCTATTTTTTATACCATTCATGGTTTCTAGTTAAACTCTTAACATTTCATATGCTAATTTTAATATGAATGTTTATATTATTTTTCAACCTTTTCATATGAGGAATGAATTAAAAATGTTAAGTGATGTGTGGGGCCCACTATAACCCCTCGATGCATATGTTGGTCTAATGATCAAAACTGGTGTCTTGGAATAAGGCCTTGAGAGAATATTTCTGAATGGCCTTGGTAAAAGGCCTTGAAGTTTTAGTTATAATATTCAGCATTATGCTTTCCTGTGTTATGAAATTAGTTATCAAATGTGATTAATTGATTTGTAGAATATCCATGTGCATGTTTATATGGTAATTATTGATTTACTTTTTTTTACATATTATGTTCATATTTATGTTTAAAAGGCTGCTTTTATTATTATACATCTTTTCGTAAAACATTATAGCTTTCACTGAATTATTTACCCTTACTGAGCATCTGCAGTCACCCCTTTCTTATATTTTACTTTCCCAGGTTGCTAGGAAGTATATTATGATTGATATACAGGGTTAATATAGATAAATAATGTCATTCTAAAAGGATTATTTATGATGTGTTTTATGATAGAAATTGTAATAGAATGTTCATGCATGTAATCTATTTTCTGAGACTACTAAAGTGATTGGCCTATCATGAAATGATTCCTTGTATCATGCCAATGTATTAAAATAATCCCTCGACTCTGGGTAACTGGTGTAAGGGCATTACAAAATCCCCTTTCCTTGTATATTGAATCTTGTCGCAATCATTCAAACCACAGGTATAATAAATATAAATTTATTATAAATCATTTACAGAACTATATTCTAATATCTAATACCATATATGGTTTGATTATGAACTTATATTACATTGTTGTTAACAATCCTATAATAAGGATTCACATCAGGTAATATTCGCTTTGTTCTATGCATTTGTATTAATCGGTTATATCTTTAGTCATTATAATTATATCACTAATCAAGAACATTAACCATTATATGAATTTAATGTTTATTCAGCATATTTTTATTATAAAACACTATATAATTTAGATGTAAAAAATTTAATACAATGTTCATGGAGGTAGAAAGTCGTACACACACATCAATGTTTTTTTTACATTTATTGTCATATTAAAATAATTAAGGAAATTGAAATATATGTATATATTTATATAATAAAATTATTGAATCAATATAATATTTTTTATATTATTGAATTTCTGTAATATCATACTAAATACATTCCATGTAGTGTGTGAACGAATCACATAGATTTGAGGGAATGGTAAGCCACACTACCTCAAACAAAATTATTGTATTTAATAAAAAAAGGCAACAATATACATGTTTTAAAAGAAATAAATAATACTAAATAAATTTAAAATATAATATATGACATATCTAAATAGATTTTCTATCATATTGTCCATCGTGAGAGGTGGTAAAAGAAAAATGAACAATCATTGTTTAGTGTGGCGCTAGTTCGCCATATACATAAACAATATGTTTGATACCCATTAGATGGAGGTGTGAGAAAGAGTACATAGAATCCTTATCAAAAAATAGTAGTATATTTATTATAATTTTTTATATATAATGTCATGGAACAACGATAGTAGAGGGGATTAGAAGGAAAATTAAAGAAAGGAGTTTGAGAGAAGATGTTACCTCTTCAACAGGTAACACCCATTAGTTTGTGCCAAAAGGATTTGTTCATTTCTCTATGCACAAATCATGGATCTGAAGAGGATGGTTGGGATTTTTTGAATATTTTTGGGGATATCTTGTCTAAAACTAATTTGTATTATAGGTGTGAAGATGAAGGATAGGTGGTGGCCTTTTATAGGGAAGGGAAATGACTCACTTGTTAATTTTGAAATAATGTTAGGTGTACACACATTTATATATAAAAAGTAAAAAAAATCCCCAAAAACTCATTTAAGAAAGAATAAAGGGCTAATAATGATTATATAATGGGGGTTTGAAATGTTTTTATTCCGTTTTTGGTCTTAAATATAAGGTTTATTCCTTAGTAAAGCTTACATTTACCTTAATCGATGTAATGAATTCTAATTACATTCACTGATATTTTATTATCGAAAAATGATTTAAATTATTATAAATTATAAATTAATATAATTAAATTTATTTATTACATTTTTTCAAATTCTTGTCATATAAGTTGCAGAAATTAATTTAAAATTAATCCCACAGTTGGGTCGACAATGTGGAGTTTTAAAGTAAAAACATTCAAAAAAATTCTATGTTTTTATACACAAATTTAAATTAAAATTCATCTAAGTGAACTACATGATTTTTATTGATAAAAAATTATGTAATTAAACTTTAAAATCAACTTAAAATTTAATCTATGCATATAAATAAATTACATGAAAAAATTAGTTTTGAATTTAAAATCAATTTTTTAACTATTCATTAAAAAATGAAACCTTACCAAAAATTCCAAAAAATTATCCTAACCTAGTTTATATGTTTGAGTTTAAAATATAAATAATATTTTTACATATTGAGTCTATAAATGTACAAAAATTGTGATTTAAAATGTGTTATCCATTAAAAGTCGACAAAACTGCATTTATAAAAAAAATATGTTTTTGAGCATAAAATCGGGGTTATTCTTATCTTAGGATTATCAAATATATTGAATAAATATAAAAAATATTTTAATGAATATATAATATAGATATTAAATTTGAATCACTAACTAATATTTTTAATTTAATTAATTCGGGGAAAACTGTTTTGTGTCCATAACAATTATAATTTTTTCATTTACATTCAATCAGTTTTCATATTCCTTTATAATTAATTGGTAACATATTACTTTATATTATATTATGTAAACCATATATTTTCAGAAATTAATTAATACTATTCATATCCTTTGAATTTATATATTTTTTATATTTTATTATATTAAGCAATAATATTTTATTGATATATTATTATTCGGTATAACTCGGTCAAGCTTGTTACACAAGCCATCATTGAAATTCATTGTTGCATGTAACTCATGATAACCTCAATGTTGTGTGTAAAGCAGGATAATAATTATAGCGAGTGTTGTGCATGGTTATCTAGGTTTTGTGTATAACACAAGCTAAACGTAATGATTTAATATAAAATAAGCAATATTTAGTGTTTTATAAAAAGAAAAATAGTATAAAGGGTAAATTTAATTGAAAAAAACAAATCAAAAAATCAGGGGGTGTAACATTATACCCCCCCATAAAATGAATTGCATCATTGAATTTCATATAGGCTATCAATGATTTAATATGTGAATGATTCATTCATCAAAATCCATATCACAGAAATTGATACTAAACCTTACCTTAAAAAGAAATGATGAAACCATAAAAGTTACCCAATGTAACATATAACTGTGTTTCCACATAGGAGAACATATGTTAGGAGTGAAGATTGGTTATGGATAAAAAGGGTAAATATTTAATGGATTTTAATAAGTACATCAATCATAAAAAAGTGAATGATAAAATAAATGTTGAGGGCCTAAAAGAGATAAATATATGATGATTTAAAAGGATTTCAATTAAAAAAATTAATGTTCTATAAAAACACATTATCTTTAGATTAATATCCTAAGATTGATAAATTATTTCATTGACCGTAAATATAAGGAAATAAAATCACATTATATATTTCTATAGACCAAAATTAAATCTTTTGTTTTATGTTTATAAATTTTTAATTCATAAAATAGTTATCGTAATGGTCTTGTAGAAATTAAATTTGATTCCTGAAGTGTTAAATTTATACTTTTATCAGATCATAAAGCCCATAAAAAATTAAAATTATATCTTTCTTCTTCAAACTATTCATTAAAATCAATATGGTTATTACACTAATATGTAAACATAAAAAGATACTCTAGGGGTGTAAAATTAATAATTCTTAGCAAAAATAATAAAACCTTTACCTAGACATCACATAGGCCAGTGGTAGGTGTGAAACCCATATTGTATTTCAGTTATAGGTTCTATACCTGAAGAATTACCAGGCTTTATTGGTTTTCACCCGAAATTCATTATGACCTTTTCGTTAATCCATGTAAATATAATTGCTAAAATAACTAATATAGAAATCATTGAAAAAATTCCCATCACTAAATTTCCTTTTATGAAATATTTTCATTACAAAATCAGTGCAAGAATACATCATCCAAAGATTAACATAATCTTATCATGAATGTTTAAACTTATAACCATTTTGAAAAATCAAAATTCAATATTTAGAAGGAAATACTTGAAATCTAATTTACATTGATCCCCCATATATGAAAAAGTAGCTAATAGTTGTCACATTCAAACATGTGAATTCCCTCATTGTAAATTATCATGGAAGAAACATGCATACATATTTATTACATAGATTACTAGATATATACAAAAAATAAAATAAGTTTTCAACTTCATTCATGATAGTATTAACTACCTGTCTATATGTATTTAATTAGTTCCAAGGTAATCTGTACTATCCAATTTACTTATTCATATCCCACATAACATTATCCAAACAACATAATTTGAACAAATGAACTTATTAAGGGTTATCTTCCCCATAATCTTGCTTTTTATATGTACATTACCTTTCAATTAATCACTTTTCTACTCAATCATATCCATTAAATGTATTCTAATAAATCCATAGTGAAAACATAAACTGAAAAAACCTTATATATTTCTTAATTCATATATAATAATTATTGAATCCATGTACATAAAAGATTTAATTATTCCACTTCATCCTCATGCCATTATCAAGACTACCTAATCTTATTACACAATACCTTTTTCCTTTCAAATTTAATCTGTAGTCTCATAACCATGTGTAATATAAACTTTGTCATGACAACATGAGGATTATATTTAGGAAATTTCCGCTTGGGACATTGAGTCACATAATGACCATTTATTCCACAATTAAAACACTTAACCATTAATGTTGTCTTATATTTTCCAATATTATCATCCATTTCATTTTCTGAACTTGTCATTTTTCACATACAATCACTTGATTTTTGTCCTTTTGTTCCATAGTCAAAACATATTAATGTTCCTCTTAGACATTCAATATTGTGATTTAGTCCATATTCTTGATACAAAGGAAACATAATCTTCATTCCTCTATGGTCTCTATTACCCAACATCTCACCAAACTCCTTATCACTCTTCCTTGGTGGTTTTAAGATTTGGTTAAAGAATAAATTGTTTATCTTGTTCAATGAAAAATGATTAATCATGATCACAACATCTCTCACTCCAATTATCACCCCACATGACTACTCATAATAAAATTATCCATCACATTCACTTTTAATCTGGTACCTTCCATTTCCCTCCATTGACTAAAACTAGAAACATCTTCTGAGAATTACACATCATAGCTTTAAAACCCATAGTTATTAAAAAATAATTAATTCACCTATGTCTAAATCATGAAACATTCCTCAATATATATCATACAAGGTTTTTTCAAGTTTATTACTATTGAACCTATATTTAAATATTTCATGATAGTTCATGAATATTTTTTGAATTTCGAAAGCATGACCCTCATGAGTGTCAAACTAGGTGTGCATCAAAGCCCGTTATTGTGTACCAGATTACCCCAAGTCAAGAATCAGATATATTTTTAGAATTATTACATGTAGGTACATCTATGCTCGAGCCACATCCACTTGTGTTATCTAGGTGGGGAATATATTGATATGAAACCACCCACTCTATCCTGTACCAAAATTCTAGGATATTTTCTTAAATGTTAAATCATCCTTATACTTATCCATAGAGACATCCCAAGAACTGTCCTTATAAATATACCTAAGGGTATCAATAACGTTTTATTCTCTGACTTCGAAAGGATAGATAAATATTTTCTCTATTACAAACTATATTGACCATTTATTTATATACATTTACATTACATAAAATTTGCAAAAATACAAAAAACATTATACAAATTGATTCCCAAAGACCATAATAGTATTGTGAATTTGGAAAGATGGAAAAAATAAAAACTTGTACAAAAATGGGTTACGTCAACTCCCACTAGGTTCTTTATGAATAGTACCCTTCTTAGAAACATCAAAAATCTTACCAATAAACATGAAATAGGGGAAATAAACATGAAAATGCATGAGATCAAAATCTAAGTAAGGGTGAATAATGGAGACATGTTAGCATAATCATGTGCATAATGTTATGTGAACAAGATCATGAAAATAGAAGATCACACCCTGTATTTTCAAGGTCATATACATGAATCATGGGATGAATATTGAAATTTCATAAGTCATGATCATAAATAAATAAAGAACATATTAAATAATAGTATAAAATAGGAATAAAATATGGATTTACATCAGACACATAATACCATATAATGGTTTCCATAGAAGTCAAGTCATTACTGACGAGACCATTTTAGTGAGAAAAATTCTTTTACTGAACTGGGTTCACACCACGTTCGAGCCCTATGTTACTAAACCGAGTACACCCCTCCTTCGGCCTTTTAATACTGAACTGAGTTCATTTCTAGTTCTGGCCTTGTAATACTGAACAACGTTCAGTTTATGTTCTAGATATGTATATCATATGATATATAAATCATTAATCAATTATTTTGAGGGAGATATTGGTCCCACCCAAGTAATAATAAAATCATATATTAATTTTCCATAATAACCTAAATAATCATTTCATAACCCATGCAATTTAATGGGTATCATATACAAGTAAACATTTCACAACCTATGGAAAATGATACATGATTTATTATTATTTCATCAAATGCATAAACCATGAAATAGAAATAGATTTCATAAACAAATAACCCATGAAAGAGAAACGATTTTCATAATTACCTTGAAATTAAGAATAACCCATTTTTATAAAAATATGAATGAAAACATTAGATCATTTCCATGAATGGAATAAAAAAAATGTCATCATTGATGCAAAATGAATTTGTAATACCTTAAAAAATGATACTTAATGAAAATATAATTTCTTATTTGAAAAATAATTTTTATAACATAATAACATTAAAACCCATTTTCTTAGAAAATACCATGAAAAAATATAAAGAATACTTGAAATAATTTTGAAATCCTTTTTCCTTGAAAACTTATAAAATAAGCACTAAAACATTTGAAAAAACTGTTTATTTGAAAAAATACTAAAAACGTACACATAATGATTGAAAATATTTTGAAGTCTTTTTTACAATAAAAGATATGAAATAAGATTTAAAATTATTGGTTGGAGTGGAATCTCAAGAGGGGGTGAATTGAGTTCCTACATAAAATTTATGTTAAGAACATTATTTTAAAAGGATCCCCTAATTTTAAAATGGCCCAGTTAATTAAGTCCGTAGAGATGTAAATGTTTAGTTGGTCAACAGGTTTCTTAAAGGGTGATTAATCCTTAGTTGAAAAAGTGTAAAACCCATATTCGACTTTTGAAACTAGTTTACTAAATTAAACAAATACACACACTAACCAAAACTAACTATCAAAGTGAATGCAAAACAGTTTTCTGTTTTAGAAAATATAAGAAGTGGAAAATATATTAAACATATTATAACAAAATATAGTGCATAGTGATTTAAAACAAGAGGTTCAGTCTCATGTAGAGACTTAATCTTCTCTACTTACTGATCACCTCCCACCAAGAGGTTTATATTACCAATAAACATGATATACGACTAGTATCAGACTTTACAACAGTTTACCCAAACATTAAAAGGTTTATAACCTCTTCCATAGTTATTCGTGGCTTCAAAGAACCAGGCCACATAGGTTCATCTTTCATAGTAATACGTGGAAAACAAATGTAGATGAAGTTTGATGTGGGGATATTCAATATCTATAGGTTTAATCACAGAATTCATTGTGTGAAACAGAAAGACACACACACTTCTCAGAATTGTACAATGATAGGACACAACATAGCTATGTATACAAGCTTGATTTTGGAATTCTCTATGTGTTAGTAGTTCATATTTTAACACTTTTGGGTGAATAATTTGATGTTTGGGTCTATCTCTGGAATTTTTTTCCAAAACAGAGTGTCGCAACTCCAGGTACTAGCTTTCATGAATTTAGTGTTCTGATTATTGAGTTGATAGAAGGTTAATAAGACACAGAAGGCAGCCCCAAGTTGTTTTCCTAAAATGATCTTCTTGAAGTTCGTGGGTTTTGCAGTAAAGGTTCTCTAATGGTTCTTCCTTCTTCTTCAGTAATTTCTTTCTAATACATTTTACTTCTATACTTTTATTACTCATTTTTCTCTGTGCCTCTATATAACTTTTTTTCTTGGTATTCTCTTTCATATTTGAGGTCTGAAAATAGGAGTAGGTTCGTCACATGCAATCTTTCTCGTATGACGCACTGTCAAGATATGGATGCCTGATATGTCTACAATAAGCATTAATTATGTCAGATACATTTAAATTATGAAAAATTACCATTAGAAAAATATCATGAATTTGACAAAGTAAGGGTATTGGTAGACTGGTAATGGTAGCCTTCACATTAATAGGCTTAAAAAGAAGGTTCACATCGACATCCTCCAACTATAATATTCCATCGATAACCATCAGCAGTAACCTTCAACAGTAGGCTTGCATCGGTGACCTTTGTATAAGTGAACATGTATCGGTGACCTTGTATCTATGACCACGTATCAGTGACCTTGTATCGGTGGCCTTGTATCGGTGACCTTGTATCAGTGACCTTGTATCGATGACCTTTTATCGGTGACCATGTATCGATGACCTTGTACATATAAAATTCTGACATGTAATCATAAAATGAGAGTAGTAATATTAACAATACAAAGGTATTACTTTGATATAAGCATGATTTTCACATAAATGGTTATCCTGTAAGAGAAAAAAGATTCTTTATATAAATGAAACATGATTTGGGATTATCAAAATAGGATAGTCCAACAATCTCCCCCTTTTGATAACCAAAGATTATGTCATTGAATTGTTAGGTTTTAAGTTGATTTGAATCAAGTTTAAACACATCTACTAATTCCATTAGTGATTCTTGCATGCACATATTAGTAAATCATTAAAATTAAATTATATTGATATTAGAACATATAAATTTTTGATAGAACACTTCTCTCCCTTTTTGATTAACAGAAATCATACATAACAAAATGATATATAAGAGAGTGTTTGTATTAATAAAATAGAAGTGAAATATACAAAAAGGAATACACTGATCCCTATCAGTTAAGACAATTCACACTCAATCAACATCATATATGTCCATTGGAGCATTGGATTTGGAAGCTGAGGAGTCATGTGCTGAAGGTGAAGTGATAGGTGGATGGATGGTAGTTAGTAGTGTAGGTGGAGAATCCACCGAGGCATCAATATACCTACAATGAGTAGATATATAAAGAATATTGGGGGTCCAGTGTCAGATGGCTTGAGTAGGATTCATCAAAGGAGCGACACTGGTGGAACCTGAAGCAACTGAGGTAGAAGGAAAAGATGGAGGAACAATGATGGGAGTGAAGTCCATATGGAGAAAGGGTAATAAAATATTCCTAAAATCCATAACAATACTTCCACCTCTTTCTATGGAAGAGATAAAATCATCTTTATTCTCTATAAATTTATCTATGGTAGGATTCAATTCCCTGATCCTACTAACCTGATATTTAAAGGCCTAAGTGACATGTGGAATATTTATGTTCTCCATCAACAACTTGAAGTTACCATCCATATAATTCTTAGTATATACCATTTTGTAATAAAAATAAACTTGATCCTTGATGGCCTTCAGATCTTGAGGAGCTTCCCTTACACATTCTGTTACAATATAATGAATTTCCCTGGTTATGGTAATGACTATAATCACAGATTGAGGGTCCTGTATATTTGTACACGAGAATATTTATCGTTCTTCTATAAAAAAAAATCCGAAAGCCACTACATCAACTGGTGGAGATTCTGAAGTAGAAGCAGATGCAGCTAGTGGTGCCAGAGAGAAACCCACTATCTCCTTGAATACTTTGGTCATCCCACTGATGAGCCTTTTCACATCATCATCTTGGCCTTTGACATGTGTTTCCATAGACATCTTGAATTCCTCAAACACATTTACTAACTCCAGAACGACACTCTTGATATATCTGAGATCTCTATCCACCTGAGCTCTTGAAGCCATATATGCATCTAAGTTGACGATACAATGCTTCACGGATTACATAGAATCATTCAATGCTGGTACCTAATTCTAACATACCCTGACCTCATGTAACATAACTAAGTGAGAGGTTTAAACTAGCCATTCGATTGTAGAAGTGACATCTTCTTGATTTTGAGTCATAACCCTCTCTTAACCAACCAATCTCACATCAATGTGGATCCTCAGATCTGACTTTATTGATTCGGAATCTTCCTTCTTCACATAGTCTTGAGGAATAAGTACTACTAGATGCACAATACTAGTTTCTGAAATAGTTTGATTTGGAGGTCTTCTAATAGGCTAGTCATATTAAGAATCTCCAAAATCTAAACCTAACACTACAAATCCAGGAGCTTTTGTCTATTCCATTATTCCATTAGCAACAACAACTGATCCTGTAACAATAGGTTCCTCTACCTCACATGGAGCATTCTATTGATTAACCATATCCCTCACTGCCATAACTCCTTAAGAAACAACATCAGTAGGAGGGTCCACTACTACTTCTTCTACTGAACCCTCAACTACTTCTAAAGAAATTACAGCTTCAACTATAATAGAAACTTCTTAATCTCCAATTTCTACCATTCCTATATGTCTTATCAGAGGACTAAGACTTATACATTACACATCACTTTCAACAATAGTTGTTTGAAAGTTAGCATGACTTGACTCAGAGTCCTCATCCTCATCTGATGTATCTCTATTGCCTCTTAAGACATTTTCAGTGTCTTATTATTCACTGGTTTCCTCATTACAACCCCTTAGGACATTCTTCCTTCTAGGTAAGCTTTTTGGTGGACTGGGCACACCAAAGAATGCATTACTAGTATGAGGATTGGACAGAAGGTCAGGATCAAATCTCTCATCTATAGAAGAAGCCTCTCTTTCTTTTACAATAACAATGTATTATCCTTCTTCATATGTATAGGCATGCTCAAAATTATCATGCTTTAGACCAGGGTTGCTTGTATTCATAGTCCTAGTAGGATGTTCCACAAGTTTAAACTCTACATATACCTTAGCCTCATCATTCCCCCATCTCCTCATCCATGGATTTCAGTTGATCTTCATCAACTTGCAAATTACTTGAGTGCTGGAATAGTTATCCCCCAAGACAACAGTTTCCTCCTTATCTATAACAACTCCTTTCACATTAAACATAAGGTATATCAACTTAGCATGAAATATGGAATTATATTTGGAATTGGGTTTGGTCGTATCTTCTAGTTCAATCATCAACATCCTACATATGTTGATCATAATTTCATGCATCAATAGATACAAGAGAAAAACATATTGATACTTTAGTGTAGCAAAGTCCCCTCTCCTCAGACTCAAAACATGATGGAAAAACCTAAACAATAGCTTGTCTTCTCCTTCCATCTCAGCAGTAATAAATTTTCTAGGGAACCCACTCCCTGTCAGTTTAGCTAGATCTTATTCATAACAAAAGAACTCAATAGTGGGAGGCTCCACTTTTGAGTAACAGTAAAAAATAATTTCATGTGGTACTCTCAAACATTCATCCCATTCAGTAGAGGAGAATCTCAAACATATTCCATTTACTCTGGAAGACATTCTGTGCTCATCCTCAGACTGCTCAAAACATAGATATTTATAAAAATCCTTTACATGCTTTGGATAATATGCTCCATCATTGTTTTCAAATCACTCGTGCCAACCATGAGCATTATGTTCCTTCAACACTAAAGACGAGCTCGTTAGAAGATATTCCGAGATAAGATCATTTCAATCACTATTTGCTTCTTCGATAAATGTGGGTTTGGAACCTTTTCCCCTATCTAGATTCCATTGCTAGACTCATCTCTTGGTATCTTTGGATCTGGCACATCCCCTTTAATATTGACTAGTGGCCTCTTGAATCTAGTCTTCAATTTGGAGCGGTTTGAGGGTTTAAATAATGGTTTTAGGTTCAGGGAAAAAAGATTTAGGAGAGGCTTTTATGTGGATCAAGATATGGTATGTTTTTAATTTTATGATTTAGGGATCGAAAAACAACTCATGTAAAAGAAATAAATAAAAATAAAAACATTTCAAATTCCAGAAGAAAAACGCTAAAGTCTCAAACTTAAGTTGACTATTGGTATGGGGTCATCGGTAAGGTCCTAATGGTGAGGTCATATCGGTATGGTCCTATAAGTAAGGTCCAAAGGTGGGGTCCTATCAGTAAGGTCCAACGGTGAGGTCCTATTGGTAAGGTCCAATGGTGATGTCCTATTGGTAAGGATTCAAACAGTGAGGTTTCTATCGGTGAGGTTTTTAATGGTGAGGTTTCTAACGGTGAGGTTTCTAACAGCGTGGTTTATAATATTGAGGTTTCTAATGGTGAGGTTTCTAACAGTGGGGTGTCTAACGGTGAGGTTTCTAATGGTGATTTTTCCAACAGTGAGGTTTCTAACTGTGAGGTTTCTAACAGTGAGGTTTCTAACGGTGATGTTTCTAACTGTGAGGTTTATAAAGGCGAGGTTTCTAACAACGAGGTTTCTAACTATGAGGTTTCTAATAGTGATGTTTCTAATAGAGAGGTTTCCAATGGTGAGTTTTCTAACAGTGAGGTTTCTAACGGAGAGGTTTCTAACGGTGAAAATTCTAATGGTGAGGTTTCTAACTCAACATTATATCATACCTAACTCATGTTTGATGTATTTTAACCTCTCAGAATTAAATGGATTTGTGAACATATCATCCAATTGGTGTTCAGTACCAATGAACTCAAGAGTGATATCACCTCTTTGATAATGATCTCTCAAGAAGTGATGTCTCAAATCCATATTCTTTTTCCTAGCATGAGATACTAGATTTTTAGAGATGTTAATAGCACAATTATCACCACAATTTATTGAGACATGTTTGAATTGATATCTATATTTTAGTCAAATGTGTTTCATCCATATAATTTGAGAACAACATCTACCAGCAGCTATATATTCAGATTCAACAGTAGATAATGCTGCAAAATTCTGTTTCTAACTACACCATGACACTAGTGACCTGCCTAAAATGTAACATGATCTAGAGGGTCTCTTTATGTTTAACTTGGATCCAGTAAAATCAGCATTTGAATAAATCATTATATCAAATGATTGTCCTATTAGATAAAACATTCCTACGTTTGTAGTATACTTGAGATATTTAAAATTCACATTAATAACAGTTAAATGAGACTATTTAGGATTGTCTTGAAAATGAGCACACATGCATACACTGAACATAATATCAGGTCTTATATTAGTAAGGTATAGAAGACTCCCAATCATACCTCTATAATTTGTTTAATCTACTAGTTTACCAGTTTCATCAGCATCCAACATACTAGTGGTACTCATGGGTGTATCACTACATTTATTGAAGTCCAAAAAAAATGTTTCAAGAGGTCCTTTTTATATTTAATTTGATTTAAATGAATTACATTTTTTATGTTGAAAAAATTTAAATCCAAGGAAAATTTTAAGATCCCCCATTAAACCCATTTCAAATTCATATTGCGTCATTTTTGAAAAATCAGTGCATGTAGAATTTTTAGAAGATACAAAAATAATGTCATCTACATAAATATATACAATTAAATAATATTTGGAAATCCTTTTAATAAAAATAGTAGGATCTTCTATTCCTTTAGTAAAACCATTGGAAATAAGAAAAGAGTTGATCCTATCATAGTATGCTCTATGAGCTTGTTTTAACACATATAAGGCTTCATAATGTTTAAAACATGTTGTGAAAAATAGGGATTTGTAAATCCAGGGGGTTGTTCAACAAATACATCCTCAACTATATACCCATTTTGAAAAGAACTTTTAACATCCATTTGATAATGTTTAATATTCAGATACGCTACATGAGAAAGTAGTATCCTAATGGCCTCTAACCAAGCTATGGGAGCAAAGGTCTCCTCATAGTCTATTCCTTCATCTTGGTAATACCCTTGTGCAACTTACCTTTCTTTGTTTCTAACTATATTTCCAGAATCATCAACATTGTTCCTAACTACCCATTTAGTGACTATTGTCAATGTGTCCTTAAGTCATTCCACTAATTCCTAGTATTTGTTTCTTTCAAACTGATTTAATCCTTCTTGCACAACCATCATCCAAAATTCACCACTGATAGCATCATTAATATTTTTTGGTTCAATCTATGAAAGATAAATTTGATATTCATCATGGTTTCTCATTAAAGCTCTAATTTGGGTCACTCTATTTATATCATGTACAACAACATCTAAAGGATGATTCTTAAGAGTCATAATTCCTCTAGAAATGGTCGAACTAGATTCCTCAATGTTGTCTGTTGGTTTAGTCTCAACAGGTGCATATTCGAGAAGATTCCTAGAATTTGTTGATTTTAGAGGAGGTTCATTATCTTCATATTTAAGGTCCATAACTGACATATCTTCCTCAAGTTATTCCATAGAGGTTTTAGGTTCATGTGGACCAGTCTCATCATATTTGACATGAACTGATTCTTCCACAAATTTGGATTTCTTATTGAATACTCTATAGGCATTAATCAATATCGAGTAACCTAAGAAAATTCTTTCATCTCTTTTAGGAGTAAACGTGTCAAGATTATCTTTAGTGTTAAGAATAAAGACTTTTCAAACAAATAATATAATGTAATTAACCGTTGGCATACTATTATTCCATAGCTCATAAGGGGTTTTCTTAAGAAGAGGTATAATTAAAAAAATATTGATGATATAGCAAGCTGTATATATAGGCTCATCCCAAAAATAATTTGGAAAATCATATTCATTGAGCATTATATTAGCAATAACTTGAAGGTTCTTATTTCTTCTTTCCACCACTCCATTCTCTTGAGGTTTTCTAGGAGCAGAGGAATTGGGACTATAACCATTGTATGAGTAATACGATTCAAACTTCTGATCATCAAACTCACAGCCATGATCACTTCTCAAGTTATTAATTCTATGACCATAATGATTTTCTACATATTTGGAGTATTTGATAAAATAAAAACAAGAATCACTTTTGTGAGCCAAAAAGTTTACCAAAGTGTACCTAGAAAAATCCTATACTAGAACATAAACATAGTGCTTCCCATTTAAACATGAAACTCTTGATGGTCCAAAAAAATCCATGTAAACCAACTCAATTTGTTGATATGTACAGTCTTGTTTCTTTGGTTTTAGTGAATCATTGCGTTGTTTTCACTTTTTACAGGGATTACACACTTTGTCAAGTGGGAATTCCAATTCAGGTAAGTCTCTAACTAAACCTTTCATAGATAGTTTCATAAGAGAGTGCACATATCATTGTCTTAATCTTCTGTTCCATAACCAAGATTCTTTATGAAAATCATTTAAGCAAGAAACACTTTTCTTGGCTATAGAATTTTAATCAACATAATACACATTTTCATTTCTACAGGCAGTGAAAACTAAATAATTTTTCGAATAAAAAACATATCATGCATCATGTTCAGAATTGACATTAAAACCATCATCACACAACTCAGAAATACTAGGTAAATTGTACTTTAATCCATCAACAAAAAGTACATTGGAAATTAATATTTTATTAGGGTTACCAATATGGCCTAAGCCGACGATTGTTTCATTAGAATTGTCACCAAAGGTGACATGTCCACCATCAACTTTGATTATGCTCTTAAAGAAAGAATTTTCTCTTGTCATATGTCTTCAACATCAACTATACAAGTACCATAAGGTTTTACAGGAACTCTTTAATAAATTTCCCTTCAAAACAGATTATGAATGGGGTAACTTTGTACCAAAATTTTCTTGGGTCCAGAGAGGTTAGCAAGTAGAACATTAGAAACCCATATTTGTTTTAAAGATTTCGTATAATCAATAGATTTATTTTGAGACATAAGGAATTTTTTAGGCCCTTTGGAAAATTTCATTTCAAATTATGGTCCTTATCTATAACTGGGAGTGAACTATCAATATTTTGAAATAGATTTATTTTTAATAATTCTTTTCTATCCTTGTTGATATTCTCGACCAGTTGTGTATTTCAGGGAAATTTCTTCCTACCAACTGAATCAAGGTCTCTCTACCAGTAGTAAAAATTTTCAAATCTATTTTTAATTGCTCATTTGATAATTTAAGTTCTGTATTTTCTTTTAATATCTAATCACACTTTTTTCTCGATATCCAGATAAACATTAAAATTAGTATTTACGGAATGTTGTCTTCTTAATAGTTTGTATTTATCCTTCAGTTCATTATAGGTATGCTCAAGAATTCCACAGTATTCAAATAGTTCATCGTCAGTCATATTTTCATCATTGTTCGATTAAATTTCATTCCCAGAATAGTACGTATTATGTACAGAATAATTGGGTGTTTCCTCAGTTGTTTCTATCATGAATCACAGATTTACACATCTGTTCTTGTTGCTATTAGATGTCTCAGATCCACTTGAGCTATCTTTTGAGGAAATCCAAGTAGCTTTCATTTCCCTTTTATAACCCTTTCCCTGGTCTTCATATATCTTCTTAAATGTTATCTTGGGGAAATTGACCTTCACATAGAATCTTCATTTACACTCATAACAGACTATCTCATTTGTATTGCATTCCATTTTCTATCCTTTTTCCATGGTCCTATATTATCCAACCTTCCATTTTAGTTTTATTTTCTAAATATATTTTTATTTCAATAGAACCTCTTGAATATCCTAGGAAGATGATACATCTCATCATCACTTTCAGAGTCAGAGTCTTAGCTTGTGGAAGTGTCTACAGGGGCTTGAACTTTTTTTATCTTTCTTATTTGAGGTAGCAATATTGAATGATACAAATTTTTTTAATAGTTCTTCATCCACTTCTTGATTCACCTTATCTTCTTCTTCATAAATCATAATCATTCCAATTAATTTATTTACTTGTAGCTTGTCTAGGTCACAAGATTCTCGAATAGAAACAGAGGTTCCCCTCCATTTGTAAAGGTAATCATTGGAGAAGTCTCATAATCTAATCATTGATGTCCATTGGTTTCCCAAGAAGACTCATGAGGTTCACTACTTAATTGATTCTCAGATACATTTCAGAGATAGGTTCATCAGGCCTCATTTTTTAAAAAATCATATTTAATCGTATAAGTATTTTATCTCATTTCATTAACATAGTTCGTTCCCTCATAGGAAATGGCTAGAGTATCCAAAATATCATAAGAAGTTTTACAAGAAGATATTATACTGAATTATTCATCGCCTATAGAATAGTACAAGTCATTCATTACTTTAAATTTATTTTTATATATAGATTTAGTTTATTGATACCATGTGTCCCTGGTAGTAGTAGGCAATATATTTCGTTCTTCAATTGTGTCCCAGATTTCAGGTCCCATGCTCTATAAATACATTTTCATTTTTAATTTCCACTGAGCATAGATATTTACATTAAAGAAAGGTCGCATGTTAGAAGCATCACCCTCTACTCTGTTTTCAATTTATAATTTAAATTTAAATAACTAAAAATTTAGATATGATAGAAATTTTATGATATATAACATAAAACTAAAATCACCGTTCAAAATAATTTGAAAACATTAAAATAATGAACCTTTGATACCAAATGTTGGTCGGATTGGAATCTCAGGAGGGGGATAAATTGAGTTCCTACTTAAAATATTTGTTAAAAACCTAAATTTAAAAGGATCCCCCAATTTCAAAATAGACCAATTAATTAGGGAAGTAGAGATGTAAATGTTTAGTTGGTCAAGAGGTTTCTTAAATGGTGATTAATCCTTAGTTGAATCAGTGTAAAACACCTATTCTACTTTTGAAAAAATATTACAAAATTAAACAAAAATATGCACTAACCAAAACTAACTATCAATGTGAAACCAAAATAGTTTTATGTTTTAGAAAATATAACTAGAGAAAAATAGATAAAATAGAGGATAAAATAATATTGTGCATAGTGAAGTAAAACAAGAGGTTCAGTCTCAAGATGAGTCTTAATCCTCTCCCCTTGGCGATCTCCTGCCACAAAGAAGTTTATATTAGAAATAAAATTGATACACAACCTGTATTGGTCTTTACAATAGTTTTCACAAACTATCTATGGTTCATACCCTCTTCCACAGTTCTTCGGGGTTACAAAAAACCTGGCCACACAGGGACCTCTTCCACAGTTCTTTATGGGAAACAAATGTAGATGAAGTTTTATGAGAGGATATTCAGTATCCTCTAGTTTAAGAGAAAGAGATAGTGTAGGAAACCGACAAACACCCAAACATCTCAGTAATGTAAAATGAAAAAACACAATTGATCCAAGACTATAAGCTTCTGTTTAGAAAGATCTATGTGTTAGTAGTTCAACTTTTGACTTATTGGAGTTAAGATTTTGATGTTTGATTCTATATCTAGAAGTTGTCTCCAAAACAGAGTGTCATAACTCCATTTACTCGCTTTCAGGTATCGAGTGTTCTGCTTCATCAGTTGATTGAATTTTTTTGAGACGCAGAAGTCAGCATCATGTTGTTTTCCTGAAATGATCTTCATGAAGTTCTTGTGTTCCGTAGTGAAGGTGCTAAAATGGTTCTTCCTTCTTCTTCAGTAATTTCTTCATCATGCATTTAACTTTTGGAATATTATTACTCGCTTTATCTATGCCTTTATATATCTTCCTTCCATGGTCTTCTCCTTCATATTTGATGTCTGACAATAGGAGTACGTACATCACGTGAAATCTTTCTCGTACCATGTACAATCAAGATATGGTCTCCTGATATGTCTACAATAAGAAATAATTAAGTCAGAGTCATTTAAATTATCAAATATGACCATTAGAAAAATATCAAGAATTTGAGAAATTAATGGTATGGGTAGAATAGTAACGGTAGCCTTCACATCGATTAGATTCAACAATAGGTGCACATAGGCAACCTGCAACTATAACCTTCCATCAATTACATTTAGCGGTAACCCTCAATAGTAGGATTGCATCAGTGGACTTGTATAGGTGACCATGTATCCATGACCTTGTATTGGTGACCTTATATCGGTGACCTTTTATCGGTGAGCATGTATTGCTGACCTTATGCAGAGATAAATTCTGAGCTGTAAGCTTAATATGAGAGCAGTGAGATTAACAATAGATAAGTATTACATTGAGATTAGCAGTATTTTCATATAAATGATTATCCTATAGGATAAAAAAGATGATTTATATAAATGAAACATGATTTGGGATTATCAAAATAGGTGAGTCCAAAAAAAATGTTTTCAAAACCATTTTACATGAAAAAATATGAATGATGCTTAAAAATATTTTAAAAACCTTTTTATTGAAAATAAATTGAAAACTTATAAATAAGGCTTGAATCATTTTGAAAACAATTTTCCTTGAAAACACATAATAGAATCATGAAAAAATTTACAAAAATTCATATAAATTTATATTTAAAAACATTTTCTTTAATATTATCCCTTTAAAAATTAAATTGTAACTTCAATGAAATGATGGTGAGTAAATTCATACATGCCGTATGAGGTAAAAAGAACATTTTTTTATGGTAAAAAGGATGAAAATATGCCTTATTCATGAAGAAAGAAGACTATTACTTTAAAGAGATTAGTAAAAGGGTAAAAATTTCATTAAATTAATATAGCGTAATGGTACAGTATTCTTGGAAATACTTTCTAGAAAACATGGTATTTAAAAAACATTGATATCTTTCCGAAGATATTGTAAAGTCGGGATTTAAAAAAACAATTTCTTAATAATATTATGTAACAAATAGTGAAAAATGGTAGTAATACATGAATATATAAGGAATTAATAGAGATTAAATAAACTCATGAGTGTTCATGGGAGATGGATCATTATATTTAATTATAGGAGTCATAAACAGATATAATCTCAAAAGGGGATGAGATTGTTTGAATAAGCTGTTATAACATTGTAACATGGAACTATAATACCCAAATAAGAAATTGAAATTTCATGAATCTTAAAATATCAAGAAAATAATTATATTCATGATCCAAAATTTAAAACAGATGTATATACACCTCAAAAAAAGAATTTAGGTGTGTAACAAAACATGAGTCTAAAAGAAGGAAATTTTGAAAAAAAATATTTTACCAATTTAGTAACCATTGAAACATAATCTTAAAGAAATAAATATCATTGGATAAAAGTTTAAATACCCATAATTTATTGAATACATACATTGAAATTATAGGCACTATACAAATGTAATGGGTGGTGAATGTAGAATGTATCTTACAGAAATAAAATGTGAGATGAAATCCCCTAACCTTGTATCATGACTCTAATTGTACTCATTCTAACCACCAGTATAGTAATTATAAATTTATTATAAATATGTTAAAGAACCATATTATTATATGTAATAATATATATGTTTTGATCATGACCTTATATTTTCCTCTTATTAACAAACATATTTTAAGGTTTCACCCCAGGTTGTATTTGCTTTGTTCTACACATGTGTCTCAATTTGTTATATGTATGGTACTTATTTATTTATATTTATCCCATAATGTAAACCATGATATAAATAAAATTTATATTCACAATATTTTTAACATAATATACTACTTAATATATATTTATGAAATGGAATACACTATTTATGGAGACGGTAAGTTGTACGTTTGCAAGAACACTGTTTCAATTTGTATCGTCATATTGAATGAAATAATGAAAATGAAAAATATGTATATATTTATATAATAAAACAAAAATATAAATATAATGATATATATATATATATATATCATGTAATTTCACTATACCCATTATTAATACATTCCTTGTTGTGTGTGAATGAATCACATCGCTTTGAGGGGGTGGTAGTCCACACATCCTAAAACAAAATCATCGTATTTAAACCAAATGGAATGTAAAAATATTTGAGTTGTACAAGGAATATTGAATCTCAAATACATGGTAAATATAATATATGACATATATAAGCATGTTTTCCATTATAATATCTACCGTAATTGGTGTTATAGGAAAAAAATGAACAATCATCATTTAGTGAGGTCGTTGTTCACCATTCACATAAAAAGTTTGTTCGTTATGTATTAGATGGAGGTGTGTGTAAGTGTATGTAGAAAACATAGAATAAAAAATACATGAATATTGATGATACTTTTATTTTTATACAATCCGGTAATAAATATATTGTATTTGGTGGAGAGGGAAAATAAAATAAAGTAGTTTAAGAGAAGATGTTACATCTTAATTGGGTAACACCTTTTTGCCTGTGCCAAAAGGAATACATGGGATATTTTATGAAAAAACAGGATGATTAAAAGAGTAAATGATGGATTATTTTAGGTTTATTATTATTATATTGGCCTAAACTATGTGGTTTAATATGTTTTATTTAGAGGGAAAGGTGGGGTCCTTTTATAGGGAAGGGAAAAGAGTCACTTTGTAATGATAAAAAGAAGATAGGTGTACCCAGGGTTTTACCAAAAAACAAGTCATAAAAAAACATAATAGTTAAATTTTATTGTACAATTAATGGATAAAAAAATTGTTGGAAAATTTCCATTTCCATTTTGGATCTTAAAATTTTGGTTTATTTCTCAGTTAATCTTAATTTTACGTTAATTAATGTCAAAAATTTTAATTACATTCATTAATATTTTTGTCAATTTTTTTTGACCGTATTAGACATTATAAATTTTTATTATTACAAGTATGGAATCCATTTTATAAAATTATAATCACATTATTGGTATAAATTATTTTAAAATTAATCCCGCAGTTGGGTCGACAATAATGGGTTTTCAAGTAAATGATTCCCAAGTTTGAAATGTTTTTGTACACAATTTCAAAGTGAAATTGATCTCAATGACATAAATTATATTAAAAGGTAATTTTTTTTTCTTATTGTACATTGATAAAAATTTAAAATATAGTTTATCCTTATAAATAAATTAGAAGAAAAGAAAAATTTGAACTAAAATTATATCTTTTTTCTATTCATTTAAAAATGAACCCATACAGAAAAATACCAAACAATTATCCAAACTTGAATTTATTGTTTCTAATTCAATTTGGAAGTAAATTTTTACATATTAGGTATATAAAAGTTCCAATATTTGGAATTAAAAATGATTTTACAGTAAAAGGCGATAAAACTATATTAATAAAAATATATGTTTTAAGCATAAAATTTGGATTGTTCTTATATTACCTCTGTCAAATATATTGAATGAATATCAAAAGTATTTTACGAAATATATAAAATATATATTATAGTATTATAACTCACTAATAGTATTTAATTCAATTTATTATGTCAGAATAGCTTTGTGACCATAAAAATAATAATATTTCACTTTAATTTCAATCTGTTTTTATATTAATTTATAATTAATCGATAACCTATGAATTTATATTATATTTTGTAAACCATATATTTTCAAAAATTATGTAATACTATTCATAACATCTAATTTAATAGGCCTGTTATATTTTATTATATTAAGTAATGGCATTTAAATGATATACTATAGTTAGGTAAACCTCAGTCTTACCTCTTACACATGCCATCGAGGAAAGTAATTTTTGTGTATAACGAAAGCTAACCACGAGGTTATTTGTATAGAAAGATGATGATTATGTTTCATTTTTTATGATTATCTTGGTATTTATTATAACACAACACAAAAATAGTGAATTAACATAAAATATGTTATCTTAACTATTGTGTAGAATGAAAAATAATAAAAACGTTAAATTAATTAGAAATAAGAAATCAATAAATGATTTAGGTGTTTAATTAGTCCACCTTATAATAAATTCAATATCAAAATTTTTCTAGGTCATCAATTGTTTAATATTTTAATTATTCATTCATAGAAACCTACATTGTTATAATGTTAACCAAAACATCCCTTAAAAACGGAAAGTTGGAACCATAACAGTTTCCCAAGGTAACGTATACCTTGGTTTCCACATAAAAGAACATAGGATGGGAGTAAATATTTGTAATGGAGGAAAAGTTCAAATATTTTTGCGGAGTGAATGATGTCATCAATCACAAAAATGTGAATAATTAATGAAAATTCGAGGGCATCCAAGTCATAAAGCTGTGACGATTTAAAAGTCCATTGGTTCAAAAGAATTAAGTTATTTGGACAACAGGTTTTCTTTTTACCATTCTCATAACATTGATTAATTATCTTATTTCCCAAGAATATCAAGAAATATACACACTTGAAACTTATCAATAAAAAAATTTCATTCTTTATTTGTGATTTTATAAATTTGTAATTCAACCCTTACTTCATGTAATGATCATCAAAAAATTAAATTTGATGCTTAATGTTCTAAAATACAAATTTATCACATCTGAAGTCCCCAAATATAATTTAATGTATAATAATTTCCTTTTAACTATCATTGATAACCGGCATGGTTAATATAGTAATATGTAAAAATAAAAAGTAAATCTACCGGTTCATCATTAATAAATTATCAACGGAAATAATAACACATTCACATAGACATTTAATAGGCCAATGTTAGGTGTGAAACCCTTATCATTCATCGTTCATGTCTTCTAGACCCATGTCCTTTCAAAACATGATTGGTTGTCCCCCAGCTTACATGATGTATTTTTCTAAAAATCACACTAATAAAATTTAAAAAATAAATAATATAGACATCCTTGAAATAAATTTAATAAATAAATATCCTTTTAACCAAGGTCATAAATACAAACTCAGTGCATAAATATTACTTTTGTGTTTAACATCAAATTCTCATGAATGGTTAACCTTATAACCCTTATTAAAGATGAAAATATAACACTTTATAAAGAAAGTCATGAATTCATCATAACATTGATCCACCATACATCAGAACCTATCTATGGGTTGTCACATTCCAAACAAGTGAATAACCTTGTGGTAAGTTCTATTGGTTCATGGTAGAACCCTGAATTACTATAAATACTTATGGAAAAACTGCGTACTCACCTAATACATATATTACTCTATGTAATCCCTAAATCCAATAGGTTTAAAATTCATCCATGATAGCATGAAATACTTGTAAACCAGTCCTTAATTATATCAATGTTAATCAATAATGTCCAATTTATTTATTTATATCCCATATTAATTTGTCAAAACAGAAAAATCATAACATAAGGAACATGTTAAGGTTTATATATCCCTTAATCATGTTTTTTCTAGGGATATCACCTTTCCATTAATTTCTTTTTCTATTCCATTGAATTCATTCAACATGTTCTTATAAATCCTTAGTGAAAAACATAAACAGAGAAATCCTTATATATTTGACATTTCATATACCATAATTAATGAATCAAAAAACATAAAAGAGTTTATTATCATACATAATCTATTTTTCATTATTAAGGCTACCTCATCCTATTACACAATACCTCTTTCCTTTTACATTTCAATTGTAGTGTCATCATCATCTGCATTGTAAACATTTATCACAAGACCTTGCTGATTATCTTCAAGAGATTTCATCTTGGGAAATTTAGTTGCATAAAGTTTGTTGATTACACTATTAAAAACACAACATTCGATGGTGTCTTATGTATTGAAATTTTTTTATCCATTTCATTAAATGAACTCATCACTTTCCCTTATAGTCAGTTTAATTGTGTCCTTTTACATAGTCAAAACATCTTCTTATTTCAATAATAATTTCACATAGGTGATTCTTTCCATATTCTCATCCCAAAATAAATGGAATCATCATTCCTCCATGATCTCCATTATCAACACTCCCAATGAACTCCTTCTTTACCTTACATGGTGAGTACGAGTGTTGGTTAAGGTGTATGTTTTTAATCATTTTATATGAAAATTGATTATAAATGACCACAATATCTCTCACTCTGGTGATCATTCCACTAAATTATTCATCGAAAAATTCTTCGTTACATTCAACATTTATTCAGTTCCTTCCAGTTCCTTCCATTGACAATAACCGAAAGCATAGTGTGTGTATTACTTATTGTAATGACCCAAAATTTTGAATAAATCTTGTTTCCTAATTTTATGTGTTATTTTATTTTATTTTTTTACTCAAAAAAATGATTCATTTTATAACATGAGTATAATTAAAATGAGACTGTTGGGTTATGGCCGTTATTTGACCATTGCACAATATGACCGCTGTAAACTAAACGTTTCGATTATTGTCTCTAAATACAAGTAATATTGGATAATTAATATAGAAAGAAGATTCGATGGCCTCACCCAGTTGTCTTGGACCGATCGAAGCCCATCTAACAGAACTTGGGAAGGAGGTAGCACCAGAGGGATTTGCTCTGGACCAAACCCTAGCTGAACTTCATCGTATGAAGCTAGAACGGGATCACCTTCAAGAGAAGTACAAACTGATAGAAATTACTACTCGTGCAATGTTGGCCGAGCATCCCTCAGATTCTCTCACCTTAGCACACCTCAGACTTAGGTCCTATGCTGGTGTGATAAAGGGCTATGTAAGGAGACCGTAACTGCCTTGTGTAATCCTTTGTTTTAAATAAAAGTTGGGATTTCTTCTTTTGATGAAGTTTATGAATTTTCAAATGACCGGATAAATATAGTATTCATATTTTTGATGAATTTTAGAAAAAGGATATTTTAAAAAAGATTATGTAAACCTTAAATAATTTAAAATGTGTAATGATTTTTGAAAAATGATCTTCTACAATTATGGTCAGAACAAAATTTAGAGTCTAATAAGATCAACATAATTTTTGATGAATAGTAAATAATGAATAGTGATTTTATTCTTAGGATTAGTAATGTGACCAAATGGATTAGTAATCTCATTTAAAGGAAGTATTAAAATAAGCTAGGCACTTTGATTAAGTAAAGTGATTCAATAAAATGGTTAAATAATGGTTTCATATATTATTATTCAAGTATTTGTTTTTTTGGATAAATAGTGTTTTATTAATTAGAAATTTAATTAAAAATATTTAGAAAATTATTTTTATAAAATGGACTTCATTTTTGAACTCAGAGCATCGATATTATGTTAAGGTAATTTTTGGGGATTTTTCTGAAAAAAAATGAATTTTCGCTAAATAGTGTTTTTAATTAAAAATTTAATTAAAAATATTTGTAAAATTATTTTTATAAAATGGATTTAATTTTTTAAATCAGAGCATTGATATTTGGTTAAGGTGAAATTTTGTGATTATTCTGAAAAAGTTGAATTTTTGATGAATAGTGAAATTACAGTTTTTAAGTTACGGGTGTTTAATGACATCATTAAATGATGTATTAAGTATTTAATCAATATGGTCGACATATGAATAGTAAGATGAGGTATGAGGTGTCCCAAGTGGACAATACCATGGGAAAATACCATGGGAAAGCCCATGGTTTTTCCAAAACCACTAATGAGGTGTCCCTTGGCCATTAATGCCTTGTCCCCTAACTTTCCTTATAAATACCAAGCCATCCTCTCATCCATTCGACTCCCTACTCCCCCCAAACGAATTTATGGTCACATTACCTCCCAAGGAGTCCTCCTAAGGTTCCCCCAAGTCCTCAAGGTCCCAAACTTTGAGTTTTAAGAGTTACGTTTTAAGGTAAGGGATCTGATCTCTCTCTTTCTTTTCAAGAAATATCTTTTATGTAATTTTTTAATGCTCCATGTTCTTATGTTAAAGGGTGTTCTTTTATACTCCTATTACTTCCCTTTTCTTGTTAACATAATTATAGATCCCCTATTACTCTCATTATTTCGTTTTATTAAGTTTTAAGTGGCACCGTTAGGCTGCCGAAGTTTTTGTAACAGATTAATTCTCCCTTCTCATTTTTCAATATCTATTTTCATGTAAAGTATTTCATGTTAATTTTTATTATTTTGCGGTATGATCTCTAAATTTATCATACTGATCTTTAATGAACATTTGATTAGAGACCCCATTTTATCTCTTCAATTTAGTATTTTGAAGTTTTAAGTGGCGTCGTTAGGCTGCCGAATTTTTAATTGGTTCTTCACCCTTCTCGATTTGAAGTTCTACTTTCATGTCAATTCTTTCAAGTTCCTTTTTGTTATGTTGGGTTATTATATCTATATCTATCATACTGATCATTCATTTTCATATAATGATAGACCCTTTTTGATCTCGTCAATTCATTTTTGTTGAAGTTTAAGTGACGACGTTAGGCTGCCAAATTTTTAAGGGATTCTTTCACCCTTGTCATTTTCAAGTTCTATTTTCCTGTAAAGTATTTCAAGTTACATTATTTTGGGGTATTATCTCTATATATATCATACTTATAATTTATTAGAGACTTTTTTTGATCTCTTCAATTCATTTTTGTTGAAGTTTATATGGCCCCGTTAGGCTGCCGAAGTTTTATGGGATTCGTCCACCTTTCTCATTTTTCAAAGTTCTAATTCCATGTCAAGTCTTGGAAATTCCTTTCTATTATGTTGGGGTATTATCTCTATATCTATCATACAGATCTTTTTGTTCATATGATGAGAGACCCTATTTGATCTCATCAATTCATTTTTGGTTGATGTTTATATGACGTCGTTAGGCTGCAGAATTTTCATAAGAGAAAATCTTATTTTGTCTTCCTTTCATGTTCTTCATTTCATATGGTATATTTTGAAATTTCATTACCATGTTCTTAAATCCCATATATTCTGTACCTATACTGTTCTATGGATCATTTATGAATGTTTGACTCATGTACCCTCTCTTTTCAATGTTTTCTAAAACCCCGAAACATAGCCGTTATGCTGCAGAATTTTCGTCTCAAAATGCCGCTCTCTTTTCTCAAAATTATTTTATGTTATAAAGTTAATACTCAAAACTCTTATTTCTACAGGGGTATTCACATATATATATCAAAATGTTCTATTTAAAATTCTGGTATTTACATACATGAAACCCGCTTTCCCATTCCGTGGGTTTAAAATGAAATAAAGATCATGTCTTTAAAGCAGTTTTTAAAATGTTATCATTATGAAATGAAACCCATTTTTTTATGCTATATGGGTTGTTTATGAAATGATTTATGATGATATATTGGGCCCACATGATAATAAATACATGTCAAGGGTGCTCCCAGATAGCGCTCCAATGCATTGGGTAAAGACTTAATCTCTAGAGATGACTTTTTTGACTGATACCTTGGTCAATAACCTTGGTAATTTCTAATGACACCTTGGGGATGGACCTTAGTGAAACGAAATGATTGTCAATATTAAATGTTGCAGCCACATCTTCAAGTTATGAAAATGTTATTTTTATTATGATATGCCTCATGATTTCTTTCTCATTCCTTAAAGTTCTTTTTCATGACATAGTTGATGTATCTCAAGTTCAAATGTTAAATGTTTATCTTGTTTCCCTTACTGGGCATTCTACTCACCCTTTATTTTGATTTATGTCCCCAGGTTATGAGAGGCAGTAATGAACCTAGGATTAACATGAGGAGAAGCCTTTCAAGTGTTTAAGAAGAATGTTTTATGTTTTCATGTTTTTATGTTCCTGGTTTCCAAGACACTAAACCTTAAAGATCCTCAGTTTTGTAAAATGTAATGAAAGTTTATGTGATAAAAAGGCGGGATGCTATAGTTGGTATAAATGGATGGTTTAGTTATTTGTGAAAATTAGGATATGAAAACTCTAGGAAGAATCCTATAGAAAAGTTTAAATATAAGAAATCTTCCAGGTATTTTGGTGAGTATTGAGTAAGGGGTTGCCAAGCAAATACATCCCTGTCTGGATACGAGAAGGTAGATGTGGCTCTGGCACATATGTACATAGGGGTAAAACCCGAAAACATCGCTTTGAGCTAGACTCGAACATGAACTGGTACACGATAACGGGCCTTGCTGCACTCTGGGTTACGACACTCTCGAGGGATATTCTTTGGTAAATTCATAAGCTTAGTATGAACCATTATTAAATGAACAAAGATAAAATAAAATAAAGATTCACATAAGAATATATGATCATGGATAACCTAGTTTGAAACCTAGGGGATAACAAGTTAGGGCACACTTTTCTTCTACAAGTTATCCTTATATTCTTTAAGATTCTTTTTTATGATTATTGGCTAAGTATTTAAGCCCCTAATTATTCTTTCTCTTCTTAGTTAATGGGGGGAAATGGAAGAACATGTCCCAAAAACCAATGTGATAGGAAATGCGATGATTGTCGTATTAATATGACAGAGATGAATAGTGGATTAAAATATGATTATTATTTTGGAAGACGTTCACTATTTTGGGGACACTATATGATCAAGGTAAATAGATTACTATGGTATTTTCATTGAGGAGTAAGGTTGACTTATATTATGAAGAATCGATGAATTTAAGGTGAACTTAGGGTAATTTAGGTTACTTATGGAAATGATTAACCTATCTTGGGTAAAATATGTTTAGGTTAGCTACTTTTGTTATAAGATGTTAGGAGTGGTTGATGTTGTTTGGAGATGAACAATGATGTTTAATTTGGAATAAAATGTTATCAAATCCTTCTTGTATTTTGGGTTTCAATCTTAGTTTGGTTTATTTTGAGGAATTTTAAGGACCGTTATTTATGGAATGGTCTATGATGAACTTTGGGTAGTACCATGGAACTTTGAAGATTTAAAATTACTTTCCCTTCCTATGGAATTATTTATTTTTGAAGAGTTGTTTTACCTTAAACATTCTGTTTTTGGGATAATGATTAAAGAGAGAAGAAATAGATAGTTAATCTTTTGTGGATTATGTGATTATTTAGAAGATGATTCTTGTGCTTTTTATGAGAACAAGTGTTTTTAAATTCTCATCATTTGCTGAAAAGATTAGTTTTGGTAGAGACTTATTAAAGGATGAAACTCTACTTGAAGGTAGGTATATTTTCTTATGTTTTTGTTCTATGTAGTAAATGAATTCCTCAAAATTATGAAAAGGAACGTAAAAAAAACGTTGTCAGTTTACATTTCCTACTAGGTAATCAAATACCGTTTACACACATCGTAAGTTTGGGATTTTCTTATGGTCAACTTTCTCCTAATCATGTTTTCTATCACTCTCCCTCAGAACGTAACCCTTTGTTTTTCTTCCACGTCCATTTTTTCTTTCATGGAATCCTAGTGTGGGTTATCTCGGGTGGCCATTGTACTTCCCTTTCTTTCTTTTAAAGTAATAGTTTTACTGACTCCTTTTCTGATGTGGGACTTTCAATGAAATTTCAAAACCCAATTTTAAAAATTACAGGGACACAATTTCTTAAGGGGGGAAGATTGTAATGACCTGAAATTTTGAATAAATCTTGTTTCCTAATTCTATGTGTTATTTTATTTTATTTTTGTACTCAACAAAAATGTTTCATTTGATAACATGAGTATAATTAAAATGAGACTATTGGGTTTTGACCGTTATTTGACCATTGGTCAATATGACCGCTGTAAACTAAACGTTTTGATTAATGTCTCTAAATACAAGAAATCGTGGATAATTAATATAAAAAGAAGATTCGATGGCCTTACCCAGTAGTCTTGGACCGATCGAAGCCCATCTAACATAACTTGGGAAGGAGGTAGCACCACTGGGCTTTTCTCTGGACCAAACCCAAGCTGAACTTCATCGTATGAAGCTAGAATAGGATCACCTTCGCGAGAAGTTCAAACTGATTGAAATTACTACTCGTGCGATGTTGGCCGAGCCTCCCTCGGATTCTCTCTCCTTAGCACACCTCTAACATAGGTCCTTTGCTGGTGTGATAAGGGGCTTTGTAAGGAGACCATAACTACCTTCTGTAATCCTATATTTTAAATAAAAATTGGGATTTCTTCTTTTGATGAAGTTTATGAATTTTCAAATGTCCGGATAAATATAGTATGCATATTTCTGATGAATTTTAGAAAAAGGATATTTTAAAAAAAAATTTGTTAACCTTAAATAATTAAAAATTTATAATTATTTTTGAAAAATGATCTTCTACAATTATGTTCAGTACACAATTTAGAGTATAATAAGATCAACATAATTTTTGATGAATAGTAAATAATGAATAGTGATTTTATGCTTAGGATTAGCAATGTGACCAAATTTATTTGTAATCTCACTTAAAAAAAGTATTTAAATAAACAAGGAACTTTGATTCAGTAATGTGATTCAATAAAATGGTTAAATAATTGTTTCATAAATTATTATTCAAGTATGAGTTTTTTCGGATGAATAGTGATTTGTAATTAAAAATAAAATTAAAAATATTTAAAAAATTATTTTTATAAAATGGACTTCATTTTTGAACTCAGAGCATCGATATTATGTTAAGGTAATTTTTTGTGATTTTTCTGAAAAAAATGAATTTTCGATGAATAGTGTTTTTAATTAAAAATTTATTAAAAATACTTAAAAAATTATTTTTATAAAATGGATTTCATTTTTCAAATCAGAGCATTGATATTTGGTTAAGGTGAAATTTTGGGATTATTCTGAAAAAGTTGAATTTTCGATGAATAGTGAAAATACAGTTTTTAAGTTATGGGTGTTTAATGACATCATTAAATGATGTATTAAGTTTGTAATCAATATGGTCGACTTATGAATAGTAAGATAAGGTATGAGGTGTCCCAAGGGGCCAATACCATGGGAACATACCGTGGGCGAGCCCATGGTTTTCCCAAAACCACTAATGAGGTGTCCCTTGGCCATTAATGCCTTGTCCCCTCACTTTCCCTATAAATACCAAGCCATACTCTCATCCATTCGACTCCCCACTCTCCCCAAACAATATTCTGGTCTCTTTACCTCCCAAGGAGTCCTCCAAAGGTGCCCCAAGCCCTCAAGGTCCCAACCGTTGAGTTTTAAGAGTTACGTTTTAAGGTAAGGGATCTGATCTCTCTCTTTCTTTTCATGAAATCTCTTTTATGTAATTTCATTTATGCTCCATGTTCTTATGTTAAAGGGTGTTCTTTTATACTCATATTACTGCCCTTTTCATGTTCACATAATGAGATATCCCCTCTTACTCACATTATTTCGTTTTATGAAGTTATAAGTGGCGCCATTTGGCTGCTGAAATTTTTGTAACTGATTCTTTCTCCCTTCTCATTTTTCAAGATCTATTTTCATGTAAAGTATTTCATGTTCATTTTGTTATGTTGGGGTATGATCTCTAAATTTATCATACTGATCTATTATGACCCTATGATGAGAGACCCCATTTTATCTCTTCAATTCAGTATTTTTCTGTTTTAAGTGGCGCCGTTAGGCTGCCAAATTTTTAAGTGGTTCTTCACCCTTCTCGATTTGAAGTTCTACTTTCATGTCAATTCTTTCAAGTTCCTTTTTGTTATGTTGGGGTATGATCTCTATATCTATAATACTAATAATTTTTGTTCATATGATTAGAGACCCTTTTTGATCTCGTCAATTCATTTTTGTTGAAGTTTAAGTGAAGCCGTTAGGCTACCAAATTTTTAAGGGATTCTTTCACCCTTCTCATTTTCAAGTTCTATTTTATTGTCCAGTCTTTCAAGTTACATTATTTTGGGGTATGATATCTATATATATCATACTGATCATTTATGAGAGAATTTTTTTGATCTCTTCAATTCATTTTTGTTGAAGTTTAATTTGCGCCGTTAGGCTGCCAAATTTTTAAGGGATTCATTCACCTTTCTCATTTTTCAAAGTTCTAATTCCATGTCAAGTCTTGCAAATTCCTTTCTATTATGTTGGGGTATTATCTATATATCTATCATAAAGATATTTTATGTTCATATGATGAGGGACCCTATTTTATCTCATCAATTCATTTTTGGTTGATGTTTATGTGACGTCGTTAGGCTGCAGAATTTTCATAAGAGAAAATCTTATTTTGTATTCCTTTCATGTTCTTCATTTCATATGGTATATTTTCAAATTTCATTACCATGTTCTTAAATCCCATATATTCTGTCCCTGTACTGTTCTATGGGTCATTTATGAATGTTCGACCCATGTCCCCTCTCTTTTCAATATTTTCTAAAACCCCGAAACATAGCCGTTATACTGCAGAATTTTCGTCTCAAAATGCCACTCTCTTTTCTCAAAATTATTTTATGTTATAAAGTTAATACTCAAAGCTGTTATTTCTACAGGGGTATTCACATATATAACAAAATTTTCTATTTTAAATTCTAGTATTTACATACATGAAACCCGCTTTCCCTTTCCGTGGGTTTAAAATGACATAAAGATCATGTCATTAAAGTAGTTTTTAAAATGTTATGATTATGAAATGAAACCCATTTTTTATGCTATATAGGTTGTTTATGAAATGATTGATGATGAAATATTGGGCCCACATGATAATAAATACATTTCAAGGGTGCTCCCAGATAGCGCTCCAATGTATTGGGTAAAGACTTATTCTCTAGAGATGACTTTTTAGACTAATACCTTGGTGAATAACCTTGGTAATTTTTAATGACACCTTTGGGATGGACCTTGGTGAAACGAAATGATTGTCAATATTAAATGTTGCAGCCACATCTTCAAGTTATGAAAATGTTATTTTTATTATGATATACCTCGTGATTTATTTCTCATTCCTTAAAGTTCTTTTTCATGACATAGTTGATGTATCTCAAGTTCACATGTTAAATGTTTATCTTGTTTCCCTAACTGGGCCTTCTACTCACCCTTTCTTTTGATGTATTTCCCCAGGTTATGAGATGCATTAATGAACCTAGGATTAACATGAGGAGAATCCTTTCAAGTGTTTAAGAAGAATGTTTTATGTTTTCATGTTTTTATGTTCCTGGTTTCCAAGACACTAAACCTTAAAGATCCTCAGTTTTGTAAAATGTAATGAATGTTTATGTGATAAAAAGGCAGGATGCTATAGTTGGTATCAATGGATGGTTTAGTTATTTGTGGAAATTAGGATATGAAAACTCTAGGAATAATCCTATAGAAAAGTTTAAATATAGGAAATCATCCTGGTATTTGGGTGAGTATTGAGTAAGTTGTTGCCAAGAAAATACATCCCTGTCTGGATACGAGCAGGTAGATGTGGCTCTGGAACATATGTACATAGGGTTAAAACCTGAAAACATCACTTTGAGCTAGAATAGAACGGGAACTGGTACACGATAACGGGCCTTGCTGCACTCTTGGTTACGACACTCTCGGGGGATATTCTTTGGTAAATTCATAAGCTTAGTATGAACCATTATTAAAGGAAAAAAGATAAAATAAAATAAAGATTCACATAAGAATATATGATCATGGATAACCTAGTTTGAAACCTAGGGGATCACAAGTTAGTGTACACTTTTCTTCTACAAGTTATCCTTATATGCTTTAAGTTCCTTTTCATGATTATTGGCTAAGTATTTAAGCCCCTAATTATTCTTTCTCTTAGTTAATGGGGGGGAAATGGAAGAACATGTCCCAAAAACCAATGTGATAGGAAATGCGATGATTGTCGTATTAATATGACAGAGATGATTAGTGGATTAAAAGATGATTATTATTTTGGAAGACGTTCACTATTTTGGGGACCCTATATGATCAAGGTAAATAGATTACTATGGTATTTTCATTGAGGAGTAAGGTTGACTTATATTATGAAGAATCGATGAATTTAAGGTGAACTTATGGTAATTTAGGTTACTCATGGAAATGATTAACCTATCTTGGGTAAAATATGTTAAGGTTAGCTACTTTTGTTATAAGATGTTAGGAGTGGTTGATGTTGTTTGGAGATGAACAATGAAGTTTATTTTGGAAGACAATGTTATCAAATCCATCTTGTATTTGGTTTTCAATCTTAGTTTGGTTTATTTTGAGGAATTTAAAGGACCGTTATTTATGGAATGGTCTATGATGAACTTTGGGTAGTACCATGGAACTTTGAAGATTTAAAATTAGTTTCCCTTCCTATGGAATTATTTCTTTTTGAAGAGTTGGTTTACCTTAAACTTTATGTTTTTGGGATAATGAATAAAGAGAGAAGAAATAGATAGTTAATCTTTTGTGGATTATGTGATTCTTTAGAAGATGATTCTTGTGCTTTTTATGAGAACAAGTGTTTTTGAATTCTCATCATTTGCAGAAAAGATTAGTTTTGGTAGATACTTATTAAAGGATGAAACTCTACTTGAAGGTAGGTATATTTTCTTATGTTTTTTGTTCTATGTAGTAAATGAATTCCTCAAAATTATGAAAAGGAGCGTAAAACAAAAACGTTGTCGGTTTACATTTCCTACTAGGTAATCAAAGTCCGTTTACACACATCGTATGTTTGGGATTTTCTTATGGTTAACTTTCCCCTAATCATGTTTTCTGTCACTCTCCCTCAGAACATAACCCTTTGTTTTTCTTCCATGTCCATGTTTTCTTACATGGAATCCTAGTGTGGGTTATCTTGGGTGGCCTTTGTACTTCCCTTTCTTTCATTTAAAGTAATAGTTTTACTGAATCCTTTTCTGATGTGGGACTTTCAATGAAATTTCAAAACCCAATTTTAAAAATTTCAGGGACGCAATTTCTTAAGGGGGGAAGATTGTAACAACCCGAAATTTTGAATAAATCTTGTTTCCTAATTTTATGTGTTATTTTATTTTATTTTTGTACTCAACAAAAATGTTTCATTTGATAACATGAGTATAATTAAAATGAGACTGTTGGGTTTTGACCATTATTTGACCATTGGTCAATATGACCGCTGTAAACTAAACGTTTCGATTATTGTCTCTAAATACCAGAAATCGTTGATAATTAATATAGAAAGAAGATTCGATAGCCTCACCAAGTAGTCTTGGACCGATCGAAGCCCATCTAACAGAACATGGGAAGGAGGTAGCACCACTGGGCTCTTCTCTGGACCAAACCCAAGCTGAACTTCATCTTATGAAGCCAGAACAAGATCACCTTCGCGAGAAGTTCAAATTGATCAAAATTACTACTCGTGCGATGTTGGCCGAGCCTCCCTTTGATTCTCTCACCTTAGCAAACCTCAAACTTAGGTCCTATGCTGGTGTGATAAGGGGCTATGTAAGGAGACCGTAACTGCCTTCTGTAATCATTTGTTTTAAATAAAAATTGGGATTTCTTCTTTTGATGAAGTTTATGAATTTTCGAATGACCGGATAAATATAGTATGCAAATTTTTGATGAATTTTAGAAAAAGGATATTTTAAAAATGTTTATGTAAACCTTAAATAATTAAAAATGTATAATGATTTTCGAAATATGAATTTCTACAATTATGTTCAGTACAAAATTTAGAGTCTAATAAGATCACCATAATTTTTGATGAATAGTAAATAATGAATAGTTATTTTTTACTTAGGATTAGTAATGTGACCAAATGGATTTGTAATCTCACTTAATGAAAGTATTAAAATAAGCTAGGAACTTTGATTAAGTAATGTGATTCAATAAAATGGTTAAATAACGGTTTCATAAGTTATTATTCAAGTATTAGTTTTATCAGATGAATAGTGTTTTCTAATTAAAAATTTAATTAAAAATATTTAGAAAATTATTTTTAAAAAATTGACTTCATTTTTAAACTCAGAGCATCGATATTATGTTAAGGTAATTTTTTGTGATTTTTCTGAAAAAAATGAATTTTCGATGAATAGTCTTTTTAATTAAAAATATTTAGAAAATTATTTTTATAAAATGGATTTCATTTTTCAAACCAGAGCATTGATATTTGGTTAAGGTGAAATCTTGGGATTATTCTGAGAAAGTTGAATTTTCGATGAATAGTGAAAATACAGTTTTTAAGTTACGGGTGTTTAATGACATCATTAAATGATGTATTAAGTATGTAATAAATATGGTCGACTTATGAATAGTAAGATAAGGTATGAGGTGTCCCAAGTGTCCAATACCATGGGCAAATACCATAGGCGAGCCCATGGTTTTCCCAAAACCACTAATGAGGTGTCCCTTTGCCATTAATGACTTGTCCCCTCACTTTCCCTATAAATACCAAGCCATCCTCCCATACATTCGACGCCCCACTCTCCCCCAACGAATTTCTGGTCTCATTACCTCCCAAGGTGTCCTCCAAGGTGCCCCCAAGCCCTCAAGGTCCCATCCATTGAGTTTTAAGAGTTAAATTTTAAGGTAAGGGATCTGATCTCTCTCTTTCTTTTCAAGAAATCTCTTTTATGTAATTTCATTTATGCTCCATGTTATTATGTTAAGGGTGTTCTTTTATACTCCTATTACTACCCTTTCCATGTTCAAAAAATGAGATATCCCCTCTTACTCTCATTATTTCGTTTTATGAAGTTTTAAGTGGCGCCATTAGGCTGCCGAAATTTTTGTAACTGATTCTTTCTCCTTTCTCATTTTTCAAGATCTATTTTCATCTAAAGTATTTCATGTTCATTTTTATTATGTTGGGGTATGATCTCTAAATTTAACATACTGATCTTTTTTGACCATATGATGAGAGACCCCATTTGATCTCTTCAATTCAGTATTATGATGATTTAAGTGGCGCCGTTAGGCTGCCAAATTTTTAAGTGGTTCTTCACCCTTCTCGATTTGAAGTTCTACTTTCATGTCAATTCTTTCAAGTTCCTTTTTGTTATGTTGGGGTATTATATATATATCTATAATACTAATAATTTATGTTCATATGATGAGAGACCCTTTTTGATCTCGTTAATTCATTTTTGTTGAAGTTTAAGTGAAGCCGTTAGGCTACCGAATTTTTAAGGGATTCTTTCACCCTTCTCATTTTCAAGTTCTATTTTCTTGTCCAGTCTTTCAAGTTACATTATTTTGGTGATTGATATCTATATATATCATACTGATCATTTATGAGAAATTTTTTTTGATCTCTTCAATTCATTTTTGTTGAATTTTAAGTTGCGCCGTTTGGCTGCCGAATTTTTAAGGGATTCGTTCACCTTTCTCATTTTTCAATGTTCTAATTCCATGTCAAGTCTTGAAAGTTCCTCTCTATTATGTTAGGGTATGATCTCTATATCTATCATACAAATCTTTTATGTTCATATGATGAGAGACCCTATTTTATCTCATCAATTCATTTTTGGTTGAGGTTTATGTGACGCCGTTAGGCTGCAGAATTTTCATAAGAGAAATCTTATTTTGTCTTCCTTTCATGTTCTTCATTTCATATGGTATATTTTCAAATTTCATTACCATGTTCTTAAATCCCTTATATTATGCCCCTATACTGTTCTATGGGTCATTTATGAATGTTCGACCCATGTTCCCTCTCTTTTCAATGTTTTCTAAAACCTCGAAACATAGCCATTATGCTGCAGAATTTTCGTCTCAAAATTCCTCTCTCTTTTCTCAAAATTATTTTATGTTATAAAGTGAATACTCAAAGATATTATTTCTACAGGGGTATTCACATATATATCAAAATGTCCTATTTTAAATTCTGGTATTTACATACATGAAACCCGCTTTCCCTTTCCGTGGGTTTAAAGTGACATAAAGATCATGCCTTTAAAGCAGTTTTTAAAACGTTATGATTATGAAATGAAACCCATTTTTTTATGCTATATGGGTTGTTTATGAAATTATTGATGATGACATATGTGGCTCACATGATAATAAATACATGTCAAGGTTGCGCCCAGATAGCGCTCCAATGCATTGGGTAAAGACTTAATCTCTAGAGATGACTTTTTAGACTGATACCTTGGTGAATAACATTGGTAAATTTTAATGACACCTTGGGGATGGACCTTGGTGAAACGAAATGATTGTCAATATAAAATGTTACAGCCACAACTTCATGTTATGAAAATGTTATTTTTGTTATGATATACCTCATGATTTCTTTCTCATGACTTAATTTTTTTTTCATGACATAGTTGATGTATCTCAAGTTCACATGTTAAATGATTCTCTTGTTTCCCTTACTGGGCCTTCTGCTCACCCTTTCATTTGATGTATGTCCTCGGGTTATGATATGCAGTAATGAACCTAGTATGAACATGAGGAGAATCCTTTCAAGTGTTTAAGAAGAATGTTTTATGTTTTCATGTTTTATGTTCCTGGATTCCAAGATAGAAAACCTTAAAGATCCTCGGTTTTGTAAAATGTAATGAATGTTTATGTGATAAAAAGGTGGGATGCTATACTTATCATGGTAGAAAACCACATAGTCATGAAAATAGTAACATATATTATGTACATATCATGACACCTTCAATAATAAATGACACCCTACGTTTATTATAGGTTATTTATAGATAAATTATTTTTAAATATTTCATGATAGTTATAGAAGAGTTTGTGAATTCCCAAAGCATATCCCCTGGGATTATTAAACTAGGTGTGCTACAAGGACCATTGTCTTGTACCAGATTACCCCTTGTTAGGCCCGGAGCATGTTGTTAGAGTTATTAACCCTAGGTACTTCTGTGTCAGAGCCGTATCAAATTTTAGTATCTAGGAATGGATGTCTTTCTAAGAAACCAGTTACTATATGATTTACCAAAATTCCCATACAGTAACCTAAATGTTAACTCATCATTATACTTATCCTTATAGATATCCATGAACATATCCAAAGAAATATACCAAGGGGTCTCAATAAATTTTTCATTCCCTTGTTTCCAAATGATAACTAAACCTTTTCTCTGATACCAACTATAGAGACCCTCACTTTTCATAAATTAGCAGTACATAACATTTAAAGAATATATAAAACACTATACAAATAGATGCCCAAAGAACAAACTTGTTTAGAGCCTTTAGAAACATGGTAACATGAATATTAGTATATAAATGAGCTACATGCTCTCTAACTAGGTTCTTATTAACTAGAACCCTTATATGAAACATCCAACATAATACACATCATGATAATTTGGGAAAGAAAAACATTAAAAGGGGTGCACTCAAATTCTCAGTATTGGTAAACAATGGAGTTATTAATGAATAAGAATGAGTGTATGGGTATGATAACATTATCATGAAAATATAATATCAAACCCAACATATGAAGGATCTTATACATGAATCATGTAATGAATCATAATAGTTTACAAGACATTAATGATAAGTAAATAAATAACATAATCAATGAAATCATAACATAAGAATAAAACATTGAATTTTGGAAGATGCGTTAACACATATATTTATTTATATTGCTGTTAATACATTTTTTCATAGACCATATTAGTGGAAAAAGTCCATTATTGAACCAGGTTCACACCCTATTCCAGCCCTATATTTCTAAACCGAGTCCACCCATTGTTCCATCCATGTATTACTGGCCCAATTACATTTCTTATTCATTACATTTAATAATGAACCATGTCCATTTCACATTCAATCCATGAATATCTAATGAGATATAAATATTTAACCATTTCTTAGGAGGGAGATATATGTCTCACTCACGTTATAATGATATCATACATACATGTGCCAGAAGATCAAAAATAATCATATCATAAACCATTTAATGAAATTGATATCCTAAATATGTAAGAATATCTTAACCTGTGGAAAAATAACAGTGTTATCATAATCATTACGTAAAAATCATAACGCCTAAATGATAAAAGAATTTCGTAAACATATAACCCATTAAAGAGAAATAGGTTTCATAACGACCATATAATTAGGTATCACCCATCCATAGAAATAATATGAATGAAACCATTTGATCATTTACAAAAAAGGGCCTTAGTAGATATCATCTTAGATGGAAAAAAATTTTGAAATATCTTTCAAAAATGCTTCTTAAAGAAAAATATCATTTTTTATTTAAAAAATATTTTTTAAAACATAAAATAATATGTAAATCATTTTATTATAAAATAACATGATAATTTATAAATAAGACAAGAAATCATTTTGAAAAATTTTTCCTTGAAAATATTTAAAAAATATTTTTACCATTTTAATCACATTTTCCCTTGAAAACACTGTGTAAATTTATATATAAATCATAAAAATGTTTTGGAAACTTTTTTACATGATATCATGTGAAAGAATCTTTATTTTTTTTGGAAAAAATATTTATTTGAAAACATATGAAATAATATTAAAAATATTTAAAAGGAATATCATTTAAAGTAATTTGAAATCATATAAATTATGACTGCATTTTTTTTAAAATTAATTCAGGAAAATAACATTTAAAAAAATTTAAATAAAATTTTTCTATTTGAAAATGAAATGGCATCTTCGATGAAATGACAACGGGAGAATCTATAAATGTTGTATGAGGTAAAAAGAACATTCCTTTTGCACAATAAATATGTTAAAATATGACTTGTAGATAAAGGTAAAAGAATATACGTTTTAAGATATTGGAAAATTAAAAAAATGGAAGAAATTTATTTCCACGGCGATATTATAATGTAAAAATATTCTTAGAAACCCTTTCTTATAAAACATTGTTTTGAAGGAACATAGATATCCAACCAAAGAGAGGGTATTGTAGAGATTTATTAAAAATTATTTTCATAACAATATTATGTACGAAACAGTATAAAATTGTTAATAATACAAGAATATATCTAGAATAAATAAAGGATAAGTAAAATCATGAGTTTTCTTGAGATACAGGTTAAAAAATTTTGTCTGAGGAAGCATATACATAAATAGTATCAGAAAGAAATGAGATTATTTCAGTAAACACTTATAACTCGGTAACATTGAACTATAATAACTATGTAACAAATTTAAATTACATGAACCATAAAATATTATGAAAATAATTATAATCATGATATAAAAAGTAAAAAATAATTATATAAAACTCTAAAAATTAATTTAGGTGCTTAATAAAACATGAGGCTCAAAGAAGGAAATGTTTACCAAAACTATTAGACCGATTTAGTAACTTATGAAACTTAAAACCCATAAAATAAATCTCATAAAATGGATATATAAATACCCATTAATATCTTTATATTAATAATTTGATATATACATGGAATGTATACACACCACACAAAATGAATGGGTGTTGAATAAAGCTTGTTTCTCTTGGAAATAAACAGTGATATGAAATCCCCTTACCTTATATCATGACACGCGTGTTACTCATTAAAAACACCAATATAATAAATATAAATTAATTATAAATATTCTATAGAACCATATTATTATATCGAATAAAATATATGGTTTTATCAAGACATTATATTACCCATTGTTTTAAAAATAATATGTTAAGGTTTCACTTTGGGTAATATTCACTTTGTTCTACGAATGTATCTTAATTTCTTTTATATTTGGACCTTATTCTTATATCATTATTATATAATTTATCAAATTTGATAAATATAAATTATTAAGGATTTTTTTATAATAATATATATAATATTGAAGTATGAAATTGAATACATCATATATTGTGATGGTAAAATGTACATATTCAAGAACATTGTTTCCATTTTTATTGTCTTATTGAAAGGAAGAAGGAAAATAACCTATATATGTATATGTATATAATATAGTTTAATTATAATTAGAATTATATATATATCATATAATTCCTCTCAAATTATCATTAATACATTCAATTAATTGTGTGAATGAATCCCATTTCTTTGAGGGCGCGGTACTCCACACGTCCACACTTCCTCAAACGAAATTATCATATTTACAACAAATGAAAAATAAAAAGGAATGTGTTGTAAAAGGAATAAATAAGATTAATGAAATAATAAATATAATATATGACATATATAAATAGAGATTTTATCCTAATTTCCACTACGAGAGGTGGTAAAAGAAAAATGAACAATCATCATTTAGTGAGGCTGTAGTTCACCGTAAGCATAAATGATATATTTGTTACCCATTAGATGGAGGTTTCTATAAGTGTAGATAAAACCCATAATAGAAAAAAATCATATTATATCAAGGTTGATGTTTATTTTAAAAAATCAGGGAATAATGACAGTGGACGGGGTTAAGAAGGAGAATAAAATAAAAGAGCTTGAGAGAAGACATTATCTCTTAATCGAGTAACTCATTTTGGTTTGTGCCAAAATGATTTTATGGGTTGATATATTCCATAAGGGAGGATTAAATGAGCATGGTATGGATATTGGTAAGTTTATTTAGTATATAATGGTGTGACCTATATAGTATTAGTGGAGTAAAGAAGAGGGAATGGTGGAGGCCTTTTATAGTAAAGGGAAAGGACTCACCATGTAGTTTTAAAAATAAGTTAGGTGTACCCATGGTTTTACCGAAAATAATTAATAAAAAACAATAAAAAATCAATAATGTATTTTTAATGGACGAATAATGGATATTAAATGTGTGGTGTTATAATATTTATGTAATTTTGGGTGTTAAAATTAATCAATAGTCCTTAGTTATGAAAAATTTTAGCTTAACCAATGTAATTAATTTTAATTACTTTCAAGAATATTTTTGGTCAAGAACTAATTTCACCACAGTATAAATTTTAATTTTTTTGACTCCAGACAAGGAATATATTTTTTCAAATTCTAATCACATTAGTGGATGATTTTTTTTACATTAATCCCGTAGTCGGGTCAACAATGCCAGGTTTTAAAGTAAAAACATTCAAAAGCACCTTATGTTTTTACACCCAATATCAATGTGAAATTGATCTCAATAACCTAAATTATATTAATTTAAAAAAAATATATGAAATTAAAATTTATAACCAATTAAAATTATAAGTTATCCTTATTAATAAATTAAATGAAAAATTTGTTTTTGAACGAAAAATAAATATTTTTATCAAATAATTAAAAAATGAATCCTTCAAGAAAATTACCAAAATAAGAAATATAACCTAAATTTTAAACTTATCTTTCTAATATAATGTTTTTTTGGACAGATTATTTCTACTAAATATCAAAAATTTGGATTTAAAATGGGTTCCCCAATTGAAGGCTGTAAAACCACATTTATAAAAATATATGTTTTTATGCATAATTTTTTTTGTTCTTATCTTTAATATAAAAAATATATTGAAAGAATATAAATATAATTTTCCTAAATATATGAAATATAAATTAAATTATTATCACTCATTAATTTTATTTAATTTTATTTATTAAGGAAAATTTCATTGTGACTATAAAATTAATAATATTACATTTTACATTAAATAGGTTTTCATATTAATTTATAATTAATTAGTAACCTATGAATTCATATTATGTTATTTAAAACATTAATTTTCATAAATTAGTTTATAATATCCATAACCTATAATTTAACAGGTAGTTTATATCATATTATATTATGTAATAACATATTAATGATATACTATTGTTTGGTAAAACTCAGTCTTGCATGTTATGCAAGCCCTCAATGAAAGTCAGTATTATGTGTAAAACATTTGAACAATGTAGTTCCAAGTACATCAATACTATGATTATGTTGTATGTTATTCATTATTAACATAGTTTTTCATATAACGCAATCCAAACATAATGCTTTAATATTAAAAATCTACCATTCTTGTTGTTTAAATGAAAAATATTAAAATGGTTAAATTTATTCAAAAAATATAATTCAAAAAATCCCAGAGTGTAACAATTGTTTCTCATCATATAAACATTTTTGGGTAATTTTTTTCTTACTCACCTAGAAAAATATTTTTCACGGATGGTAAGATTATGATGCATTAGATCAGGATATCTTGGTTTATGGTATTGGATGAGTTCTTTGGAATTAGAAAAATTATTAATAAAGAAATAGTTATTGACATCCATGGGTCTATTTATTTTTATTTCTATCAAATTATATATTATTATCTCAGTTTTTGTAGATTATAAATTTATTTGCTTTATTTATTCCTTTCATATCACATATTCAAAGGTTATGTTTTGATATGTTCCATTTTATTCTACTTTTTACTGAGTATCTCTTATCAAAATTATTTTTTATCCTTTCCCCATAAAACATATGGTATAATGATGTGTAATTTTTAAGGAAATTATAGAGGGTTAATAATGTTCACAGAATGTATTCATATGGAATATAATGATTTCAAATGTAATTTATGTATGTATCTAGTCTTTTTGGACTACTAAGCTATTACATCCTCCATGAAATCTTGTATTCTATTCCAATAATGAAATATTAAAAAATGACTCATATTTATAGAGTTTATGTATTTAAATAATACATAATTTTTTCAATATTTTGATATGAATCATTTATAGGGAAAACTATGATATTTTTTTCCAATTTATGGCTAGTTCTAGGATAAATTATTCAAGAATCACTAGATTTCCTATTATTATAGGAATAAGTCAAAAGTAGTTCTTATTACGGAAAATTCCATCTAGAGAACTAGGAAATATAAAAGGAATAGGGGGAGGGGAGGTGGTTAATGATATGAATAATAAGAAGGTTGTGTTCCAATGACTTATACATGCATCGAGGACACATATATGGGTGAAATAGGACATAAGTAAGTGGAATCTCTGATTAGTTTAGGGTCATTCATGTTGTCATTCCAAAAAAGTTTTAACATCACATCATATAAGATGACCATATAGTTTAATATCATATATTAATGATGTCGTTAACCTTTTAGTTTAAATTATTTCCTCCAAGGAATGAATTCTCTACAAGAATTATGAAAAATATTTATAAGAAAAACTCACATTAGTGTAGGGAATTATGTGTTCCCAATCAATCATGGACAATGAGTATGCTCTACTGTAATAGAAATATTGTATAACATATTGTCCTTCCCATATGGGTTACATAATTGGATACATATTCCCTACGATCATCAAGATTTTGAGGTCTAATACTAACTATCATTGAATTAATGAGTGTAGGAAGACATTCTAATTGAAGGTTAATGAAATTTTAATTTTAGGAATTTATACACTGTGAAATATATTGAACATATTCTCATCATGTCATTAAAATTTATAATTTCACTTTTTTGGTTGTTCATCATCTAATAGATGACTGATGATAGAAATTAGAAGAGAAGGTAATTGTGATGACGTTAAACTACAAAAATTTGAGGATATTTTTATCTTGAATTATTTTATTAGTATAGATTCAATCCATTTATAAAAGAAGTCAGTGTATGTAATGATATAGTTTAAATACCATGATGTTGGTGTGGGGTATATCCCCATGACTTCTGTCCCATATACTAAAAATTGATTAGAGTATTTAGAAGTAAGAAACAACTTAAGAGGATGATTAATGAATGTTTAATGTATCTGATAATGGGTACATTTAATAGGGAATTCGTCATAGTCATGTATCATCATAACCCAAAATTAACTAAGTCTTTTATTTTTGTGGGAAAACCTAGTTACAAAATGATGGGAACTATAAGAGCCAGCAAATAAGTCATGCATCCAGAAGAATGATCCCTTCAACATTAGTGAATCTGAGAATGAATACATAAAATCATAATTTTCAGAGGAATTTATATTTATTCATTCTATAATAAAGGGTGATATTTATAGCTCAACATAGTCTTTATTTCCTCTCAGCTCAGTCTGACAAGAGGGACCTATTTTGGAGGTAGATCATTATAAGTCTCATATGTCTCGAAAAGGGTACCATCCCATAATGACTTATAGAATTTTTTTCTGATTGATCCCATCCATGTCACAGATAATACTTAGGGAGACTACCCATTTTTTTGGAATAAAGATGACTACCATGTCCTAGTCATCCTTGGTAAGGGATATGGTTGCATTATCTATCTAATCAGGGAATGTAATCTATGAGTTAGGGACTCGGTTCACCATTTCATACAAGATTTTATTTCCATAAGTCTCTTTACAAATTAGGAAAGCGGGTTTAAATATTCCTTTTTAATGGAATATAGGATATTCATATTCTTAATCACCTGTTCTAGGTTACCTTCGATATTTATATGGGTTATCTTTAACAAAAAATCATGTTATAGGCAAGAAATAAGATCCTACTATTCTCCCACATTATTAGTGAAGCCATAAAATATTTAAAATGTATGGGGTGGGATTTACTTGGATGGGGATATAATGAAAATAATAAACCCACCCTGTTGAGATTTGTTATTTCCATTATTTTCAATGAAAAACTTACCGAGGCTCCATCAAAATACATCTCCAATGTTTGTGGAGTTTCAAGGTTATTGAAAACTTCTTCATCTATAAATCGTTATTTACTAAAATATATTTTTGTGGAATGAAGTTCTTTGAGTAATACGGCTCATGATATCACTATGTCTGATTTATAACTTATTAATTAGATTTAATACTATTGTAGGAAAACTACCTGTCAGGCCATACACCTAGTCAGAATATGAAGGCATGGAATGCACATAAGTGGGTCTATATGAGAGGCATGACAAACATTATTCTGTAGACGGTGGTGCCTCATCTTCTACATGGGGAATATAAGCACAATTATTCTCTTATCAATATCATAATATCAGTTTTCAGTGTCTTTCATTAATCAAAAAATATCTTTGAAATTGATTTCATTTCATATATTTTTTTTCTATGCAAGATGTGGGATATTCCATCACTCTATAATAGCCACATTTAGGATGAGAGGATTCCATTATAAGGGTTTATTTATAATATATGGGCGTAGGATATATCACTTGATGTTATTAATGGATTCTCAAAAATAATTGTCCCATTGACAAATGAATCTTTTTTTATCAACATTATAAAGGGGATGCATTTATCAAATGAAATATCTATAAAATTTATAATGTTAGTAGGGAATCCCAAAATCACTCTAAAATCATTTTGCTTTTGAGGAGATGAAAAAAATGATGATTTTACTAGTCCCATCACGGTCTTCCTCAATTTCATTATAATAAACTACAAAAATAATTAATTTCAATGGTGTTACACCAAAGGCACAATTGATAGGATTCAACCTAAAGCCATAATTTAAAAAATTTACAAAGATTGCTTGATGATTGGTGTGATGGTCATAATGTTGTAAACAATTAACAACTAGGAAATAATCATAACATTCAATAGTTTATCCCATGAAGGGTTTAAAAATGTGATGCAAATCATTTAAAAATGTGGTACCAAAATTCTTCAAACTAAATGGAATGTAAGCAATAGATTGCTCTTATTCTTGGGCCATCTTGATTTGATTATAATTATAGTTCCCATCATTAATGGAAAAGACATTAAAGGAAATAATTTTATTGGATGTGGGTTCCATATTCAAAACTATGAAATCTTCCTTTAGAGAGAGATAATTGAGATCTCTAAAACCAATTCACACCAAGATATACCCTTATTTTTTTCAACATGGAAAATGTTTGTGAGATATTTTTTGTATTTCACCTCTTGAACGAATATGGATTTGATAGTCGTATAAAATTCAGACACCATCTTAATAGCATGATAGGGATGTTTTCTTCGGGCTACTTTCTTATATCCTCTATGATCTTTTTTTAGGAATAAGTGATGGGGATCCACATTAATATATAGACATGATATATCTGTGATGTTCTAGTTACATAGATAATGGTGTTATTTCGAGGGGATATATATATCTTTCCCAATTAGAGCTTTGGGGGAACTGGTTAATATTTCTCATAGGTCCTCTTCTATTTCTAGATTCTATATCTATGATCACTGATTGTTGTTGATATTACTTCCTCAAATACTGGAGGTAATTCTTTAAGGCCAACATCTATTTCCTCTATCCCAACATCAAGGGAGGATTTCTTAGTACTGTTTGACAATAAATAGGCATGTATATCCATTATGAGGTATAAGTATCTGTCACTAGTCCATGGGAGTACTGATAAAATGTCTTTGATTACACCAAAATTAAAACAATAAACTACTTAGTAAGAGAAGATATCGTATTGAAGCACATGGAAGGTGTGTTACTATGAACAAAACAAGAAAAAAAATTATAACACAAAGAAGAAAATGAAAAAAAATCATGAATCTCATGACTAAGAATAATTTATAAACATAAATTGAAAATGAAGCTACTTAAATTAATCAACTTGACCAGTAAGAAATAGAGCATGGGAAAAATAAAATTAATTGTAAATGGGAAAAAAACTTGTTATTAGATATTATTTATTTCTACATTCATGAAAAATGATGTTTACAAAATTTATTTAAAAAATAGTATGATCAATTGTTTCACTTAATCAATCATTTTATTATCAAGAAAAATATTTTTCCAACTACCCCACAAAACCATAATGATAAAATTAATCTTCTTTAAGAATAATTGAACTACTGTCAAGTTCCATTCTATTACATGTGAAAATAATAAAAAAATATTAATAGTTGCAATGTTTTAAATCAAGATCAATAATCAATAATTCTTGATGAATTAAATTTTAACTTATTAGAGTTGAAGGGACAATGATATTCAAGGGAGATTTTCATGAATTAATTAAAAAATTATTTCAATAAAAAAATTTCACCAAGCGAATTCTATCCATAAAATAGTTTGGATTCACAATTTCATAATAATCCATTTTTATTTACAAAAAATGAAGAAACAAAAGGGTAAAATAATATTCAATATTAAGGATATTCTCTTTTAAAACAAATCTCCCTCCAACCACCTAGTTCTCCACTCAGGGTTAATTCTTTATAATGTCCCCAAAAATTCATTAAATGAGTCCCTTGATCTCTTTATCCCCACTCAAATTTTTTTTTTATTTTTTTGTGTTAATACGAGAATCAGAAAAAAGTTACCTCCTTTTATATGAATCACCTCAAATTACTCCTCGTGAACTTTTCAATGCCACACAAATGTGACAGAAACATAATTATTCTATATGAATTCAACCAAGCCACCAGTACATTTCTTTAAACTTAAGAAAAATTCACCTGGATGCATCCTTTACATGATTTAGTCTTCATTGGATCCAAAAAAATTCTAGATATTTCTCAATATATTCATCAAACCTAGAACCTCCTTATCTTAACTTAGATTTCCTTGTTGATAAATAAGAGTGCCTAAAAAATTCAACATTAACTGAAAAAATCACACTCCCAAATTAATTGCTACCATTTTCTTCTCTATCCAAACTAAGTGAATGAAAAAATTAAATAATTTTGGATTCTTCTACAAATAAATATTCAACAAAAAACATGTTAGATCTATAATTCGTCCTTTTTGAGATCATTTTTTCCTCTCTCATTTGGGCTAATACATAAAAGACATATGAATGATACTAAATCTCATAAAAAAAGTCTAGTGTGAAACTAGTGTGATATTATATTTAAATTTATAATCATTGATTTATTGTGTAAAGAGAACCCTCCATCGTCATATGATTATAATAAAATGAACAATTTCAGTAGCACATCGATGGATGAAGATACTCTCAAAACAATTTTCTAATCAAATATTCTTCTGAAAATTTTAGTTTTTATTCACTAACAAGTAACTGATATCTGCTATTCATCTTCTACATGAACATATATTATCATCATCATGATTAGAAAATAATATATTCACAAAAAAAAATATTATTGCGATTAAACCCCTTTCCATCCATCACAACCATTGAAAACTCATCAATTCAAAATACCCAGCTTGGAATTTAAATTTTCAATCCTTTTTAGGTTCAAAAAACTAATCTATTCCTTTTGATCCGTGATTTTACATATAAAGATATCATATTTTTTATTAATTAAGTAATAGAAAATATTTATTGCTCATAATCAATTAACTTAAATTGTGTTGAGATCAGAATCATACTCAAGAAAGGTAACTCAATATTTTCATGAGATGGAAATTGGGTCATTATCATTATATTTATCACCATTAACTATAATAATATTTAATAAGACTGTTAACATAATATTTTCATCAATCTGCACTCATTCCCTACATGAGTTGTTTATGATTGTCAGGTAATTCAACAATTTGTGAGCCAAACAAATGGGAAAACAGATCGTGCTATAGTTGGTCTATAATCACATTGGAATGAGTTCTTATTGTAGGTATTTTTTTTATGGTATCTCCAATAAGACTATGTGGTAATTCCTCTCATCAAAATTCATAATCACCTATGTTACCAAGACTCTGCATGCAGTAGGTCAGTATTCCCACTCATGGTCACTTAAGATTCCATGAGTGATCCATGTGCTCATTTTATTATTTTATCAATGGAAAATAGATGCACAATCACCATCATTTGGTTTCTATTTGAGGAGGTAACATATATTCATCATGGTATGTCTAGGACATTGTATATTTACAAACATTTTCACTCTAAAAATACATACAATCTCATAATTGACTTCGTTATTTCTTTAGAAAATTTTAGTTAGTTGTTCCACCATCAACAAATTACTTTTCATAATAACTTCATTTCTGTGGTAAAATCACATGATGAACCATACCCCTTCACGTATTGAAATCACATTATAACTTTTCCCTTTTTGAAAATATATAATAATCATATGAAAATTTAGGTGTTAATTTTTTTATGAAAAATTTTATTTGTGAATGTCTATTTTTTTATGAAATGGAATTCAAAAAAATAAATTGTGAAACCATAAGAATAAAAATAATTTAAATTAAAAAACAATATTTTAAAAAAATTGTTCATTAAATTATTTAAGGGAAAATCACATTAATTAAATTCAAAAAAATCTTAAATATTATGAAAACAATCATGTATATAATAATTAATTAACTAAATACCAAAAATTCTATTTTATTTAAAATAACTATTCAAAGAAAATACCAATATAGAGTATTGCACAATTAACTAAAAAATAAATTTGAGCTTATTTTTATAACAAGTCAATAATATTTTCAAATAGTATATATGGAAAACGAATATAAAATTAATTAAAAATTATGTATGAAGGCATGGGTATCATGATCTGAAGGACTCTAGAGGATCTCACATTCATACCCATCATCATTTAGGGAAGAAGAATCAATAAAACCCTAAGTTGTAAGAGAAATCATTTTGGAATTTTATATTTTTTACAAATTTACAAGGTAATTAAATGATCTAGATGGATGCCTAATGGGGAGTTGAGGATTAAATAAAATAATGGGTTCTCTTATTTGGTGAATTTTTCTCACATGGTATGGCCTTAATTCCTCTTCACGTGACTACGTCTTCTGGAATTATTTTTGTTATATAGACATGGTCCAATAGAACTTGTATACTATTTTGGATTTTGAGATCTATACCCTAAACCTCTATGAATTAGATAGGAAACACATATTGATTATTGAGAATGTTCTAGGGGTCTTCAAGGGGATGATCCCAAAACATTGGGACTGGAATCCGAATGTCACATATATCAACTATTTCATTACATATTTATTGTGAAATTCCACCTCAACATTATAGGATTCATAATATTAAAAGGTAGTAATATATCTTTATTTTATTATTACATTTCACCTAATTGAGAACTTAATTCATTGATGGTATGATGATGAAACAACCAAAAAATTATTAAACCATGGAAATCTATGCAGAACATTATATTCTATGTCAATCTAGATGACTATTATCTTGAAATTAGACCCCAAGTCACTGAACTATCCCTTGTGATTGATCTTTCATTGGGGAATTTTACTTACCTTATCATTCCCCTGAATGAAGATTTTTTATTGAAAAAGTCATCCTTATTATATCCAAATCATATAGTTTTTATAACTAGGTTAATATTATTCTCAGATCGATAGTAAATTAGTTCCACTCAAATTTCCACATTTTCTTGTTTTCCTAAACCATACAGGGGTCTGATGTACACCTAAATGGTGTCCCCTCAACATTTCACCATGAATGATATATTGGTATCACATTCATCAAAATTATTTTTTCTTGATACACATATACTACAGATTCATCCATATGAAACTCTTGAGGAATTCAAATGTCTTAAAAATGAATCTCCCTAACCTCTTTTGAATAATAAAGATCCTTTGAAATATAATGATTGTTTAGGATTTAAAAAGTTCATATTTTAATAAATGAGGTCTATGTTTCCCAATATGGGTATTCTCGGTTGCATATGTCTTAAGAGATCAATCTCTTGTGGAAAGTGAATCTAGTTCTTGGGAAGAAGTTTAAATCACACCTGTCACTAATAGGATGTGTTGACCAAGCATACCAACTCATCTAGGATGACTATATAGTTTTACACCTACTAATTGGTCTTCTAAAATATGTAGATTTGGAAAACACAATGAATATTCTTTTGTGCCACTGTGATCCTTCTAGAATCACTAATGTACATTTCAATGAGTTTTAATAGAATTTATTGATTTATTGTGTATGTATCTAAAATATTAGGCTAATCAACAATTTCGCCTTCCCCCCATTCTATCAAATTATATGTCATCAGCCTTTGGCTCCCTATTTTCATAAGAATTATTGCAGTACACATTCCTATTTAACATTGATGTAAACAAATCCTCTACATTCTTGCCTAGGTTTTGTGCTCGATAAGACTATTGTTCTTATACGCTTCTCCACTTATTCTGGTTTAACATGGCTCTAGTGTATTTTTTAATGAGTCTCATTAGATAATATTTGAGGTGATGAGACGATAATAGGTTGATGGAAATATTCCCCAAGAATGGAATTATCCAAATTAATAGGATTTAATTTCATTTAATCATCAACCATTTATTCATTTGTAGAAAAAAATTATTTACAATAACTTTTTTCTTGTTCTTCATATTATGTATGACCATGAAATCTCTTTGCCTCTTGAAGAGGGATGTTCTGTTTTCCTATCACTCAATGGGTGGCACCGAGCAGTGCAAATTTTTCCTTGGTGCCTTAATAATAATTTTTTGTAGATTGAGTATAATAGTGTACATTTACACATATGAAAACATGTCCATTATGTAGATGGAATGTGATTAGATTTATACATAGTTCTCTAAAAGTTTTCATCTAGATGTTTTCATTATTTGAAAACTCGAAAACATTTATGAGTATATTAATAGGATAAGTAGTTTGGATAGTGTGCCACAAATGTTTTCTAGACCGAGTTCCAACATATTAACTAATTGGAGTGGGATACTAATTTACTGTATTAGGAATTTCTATCTAGTAATAATGTCATAGCAGCATTCATTTTCACAATTCATATATTTTATGAGGATAAAAAACATTTATATCCTTAGTTTGGAAAATAATTGATAGAGGAATTGATTGTAAAGGTCTTCGGATCCTATGACGGACCCTACTGGTATAGTATTATACTAGATGAAACTGGGTGGAACCAACATCAACATATAAACTGTATCTTTTCTGAAACATTTCAATCCATTGGACCCATCATGGATTCTTTTGGGACAAATATTTTGATAAATTCTACAATTAATCTCCCATTACATTAAAATTTTTGACAACATGATTACAGACTTTGGGAGAAGGCAGAGAAGTGTCCACCCATTTGGGATATAGCCACCTATCAGGAAACATTGGTGAACTCTTACCTTTCTTTTCCTCTTTTTTAGTGACATTATACATGATTTTGTAGAGTAGTTCTAGGGGAAACATTGTATGAGTTTTCCCATGAGTGAGTGTAATGGGGTTTTCTTGGTAGAATAACTCATTTTATTCTAGATGCTAACAAAAGGTTTATATATTGAAGGGATTATATTCCTGATATGAGGTATGTCTCTCTATAAGGGAGTGAAATTATATGATTACTCAATTTACAATTTTAAATATTCTAGAAGTCTAGATATAGAGAAAACATGGTTCATAGATTATATTCCTGTTGGTATATTATCCCCCTCCTAGTGACTAGTAGGAGTGATAGTCCCATCATCATGGGAATTATACCCAAAGGTAATATTTCCCCTCAGTAATTCTTCCTAGATCAATCAAATATGGAATATATTAGCACCACACGATTCCAACTCATCTTCTAGGGAGGATTATTTGATAAATATTTTTAGCGAGTGGGATATAGCCACACCTTCCCCTTTATCTCTAGAAGAATGGAATATGGTGGGGGGGGGGGGTGGAAACCCATTGTCTTGATGATCTAAGATATGGTTCCTCCATTGAATTTAGTTATACATTGCATCGACCAAAATTTAAATACAACCCATATCATAGGGTATTTTTCAATATTTCACGACTCGGTGTGTGTATCTCTATGATGATAGTATATCATATTGTTGATAATGATGTTCATTGAGGCATATTAAAAAGTCAAATTAATTTAGTAATCATTCTATTAATATAGTGGAAATATAATACAGTATTTTCATTTGAGATTTGTTTCATAATCTTGCCCCAATATATTTTCACAAGGGGTCACTTCTTCTTGAGAACTTTTGGGGGTTGTGAATCATTTTCATATATTCCCCTAGTTTTGATCTGTGAATAATGAGCCTGAGGTACTCTTCGAAATTCCACACAAAAGGTTCCATGAATGACAGGGTTTTTTTATAGGGAGGTATAAGGAAACCACCTATTGATATTGAAAAGAGAAATTTTCTTATCGGATATGGTAATAATTCCCCCACCCTTAATGATTGTAGTAAATTTTTGGACTTCAATAATAATTTCGGAACATTATAAGAATTTTATTATTATAGAAGTTGTTTAGAGGGTAAAAATAACCCCAATCATAAAATTTGGTGTTGACTTATGGCATTCACCAATAAATTTATAACCCACTATGTATTTTCTGATCACATGGGTGGAAGTGGTGGTAAACATTCTCCCAATCCTGTAGGGTGGGGTTTCCCCCAGATAGTTTTCATTATGGTTAAACATGAAATATTATTGATTTGGTGCATTTTCAATCAAGTATTGACAGTTTTTCGTGACTTCTCTATATGTGATCTACATGCTATATTGATTTTCCATAGAGCCCGTGGTTTTGATTATCTCATCCAAGATATGTCCTTGTACTTTTGGGAGGCCAGATATCAAATCATACCAATATAACACTCTCTTTGATTTCATCATTTTAATTCCTTAGGGAAAATGGTATTTTTTTGTATATACCATCTTTTTTCATGGTGTTCGAACCTCAACCTCTTTTGTTGTAATAAAATTATATGATTCCATCTTTAAGGAACTCTACTGACCTAGGGGAGAAATAAACTGTAATTCTCTATAATCCCTCTATTCTTAGATACATACATTATATATGAAAATAGAAATTACTTGTTATAGGGATGACAGTATATAGGGACAAGCATGGAATATTCTTTTGTAGTTCTTTTTTGACCTTAGGTCTCGAGCCACATAGATAATTTGCTACATAAGTTTTACCGAAAATCTTGTTCACCACCTAGAGATGGTTTTCAAGCCCATGATAGGTGTGGTTACTATAAATTATATTAAAAAGGTATCCCATTAGTTTAATGTTTATAAGGAATGTATTCTTCATTTAACATGTATGAGATGTCAAAATTAGAAGTGGAAATGAGGCTGAACATAGTAGAAAGACTATTCTTAGAAAATTACATTCATATATCTATACTACCCTCTTTTTTATCATATGGACATTCACCTTCATGGATCGACCACATGGTCTCTTTTCCAAAAAATATGAATCATAGATTCTAAATGTTTGGGATGGTGTCCAATGACATCAGTTGTGTATTTATTAAGGATAGGATTTGAAAGAAATTTAACGGTAACCATATGTAGTTGACCCCTGTTTTGTGAGAACCTCTCTATAAGAGTTTAATATAAAAAGGATATGATGACCTTTACAAGATGACATGTCACTATGACGAGTTTTTCCTTGGTGGATATCAGTAGTACGATTATTTTAACCCTTATTTATGCTACCAGGAGGAGGAATTCCATTATTAATATAGCCTGTGTTTTTGGATCCATGTGATTGTATAGATATGCACCATAGTGGATTAATTATGATATTATTGATTAATATAGGAATGTGGGACTTGAACTTAATTTTCTTTGAAATATCAGAATCCAATTTCTTTGCGTTGAGTAACAGTATATTCCTACTAAATATCTTCCTCTAGGGTATTCTAATGGTTTTCATGTGTTTTTGAAAAGGTATGTTTTCACTTTTGGGAATATTTTATGATATAACAACAAGACTCTAAATTTTTTGTAGGAATACAAGTATAAATTTTGGTGGCTACTGGAATATTTGGGCCTTTCTTAGTTGAAATTGTGATATGATCCCAATTATAATGTCCGTTCACCACTAATATATATCAACCGAACAACATAATGGGATGAGATATGTGCTCCACCCCAACATGTCATCCAAAAGATTATTATATAGTTATCCATTGGTGGGATATATAATATGTAACCATATTCTATATCTTACCTTAATATACTATAAATATCATTAATTGTTGTTAGATATATGATCCATCTCTGAGGAGACTATTCAAATTTACAATGAACCTCGATTGGAGAAGGAATATGTGCAAGATCATGATTCCTCCATGGAATATTTTAATGGAACTTCTCTATAGGAATGTGTGATATAAAGATATGACTATCAAACAAGTTTGATGAATCCATGTCAGAACTATTATATGGGACTAATCATGTTCCTCATCATTTATTGAAATATACCAATAATCCTTTTAAAAACAAGAAACAATGTGTGATCACTCTAAAGAAGCTATCTAGTCATGGGGGACATGTTGATATACTAATATTTTTGTTATAATAGTATTATGTTCATGTCCCTCTATTTTCATCTGAATATTGCATAAAATATTAACTATTTTTACTAGAATATATTGATCGTTAAGAGGGGCCTGAGTTGGAATATGTGGCTATTGTTTCCGACAATTTCGTCAGGGTGTGTGCATCCGCCAGTGGAGGGAACACAACGGTTAACCTTAATTCCCTCTTTCCACAGGTGGGCAACATCCATTCCTTATTTAGGGATGATTGATCCTTGATCGAAATAGGATGATGGGATGTCGGTTCATCATTCTGTGGATTCCTCCTTAGAACTCATTACCTAGTCTGGGTCTCCCATAAAGATTATGTCATGGATCATAAATCTCATTCATGGTGAAATATCTTTGTGGACATCGGTTAATTACACTACTTCTGTCAGGACATTCCATGGGGTCATGAAATGGTAGCACCCTTCTGTCTGAGTAGATGGTAAAATCAGGCATGTCAAGCCTTATCTTGATAAGTGGAAATTAGGGATCCTATATTATTACTCATAATAGGGAATCTTAATAGCACAAAACAAGAGGCATACCACATCAATCATGGGGTATCATATGCTAGAGGAATGACTCTAATGTTTTCTTTATCTTCCCATTTTTATCAAAGGGCATGTCATGAGTTTAACGTCTTGCGGAGATGGTTACTCTAAAGGCATGTATTTTGAGGTTTTCCTCAGGCATTTCATGTCTAACACAAGGAAGGACACAATTTTAATGTAATGCAGAGATAGTTACGCTAAAGGTGTGTCTTTGGAGGTTTTCCTCTGGAATCTCATGATTAACACAAGGTATGACGTGATTATAAATTCTTGAAGAGATAGAATGAGGGTGATAATAATTTCCCATAAGGATAGATCATATTTGTACATCCCTAGGAGGGGGATCTATGAGATTTTACCAGGTAGATGGATCAGAACACTCAATAAGGGATGACCCAGGATGGTGTGTCCCATAAAGGGAAGTTGTCACACCGTGAAGGCTAATCTGGACACCACTGAGAGTGGATCAGGGAGAGTGTACCCCAAAGAGTGGGGGGGCACCAAGTTTTACCATTGGCTGGGATAAAACCTCATGGATGATTCCTAAGTACATTTTTTAGACGAAAGTGATCAAACCCCATGTAGTTTGAAGGGGTTACAAATCATGGTGTACAGAAAGCACAACAACCCGGATACATGATCAGGCATATGCATGGAAAGCGGACCAAGTACTTCTAGGAGAAATGAGGAGGTGGATTACATGATCCCACATGGATGTTGTGGTCCTGGTAAGAATCAAGATAGATGATGGATTGTTGAATGAAGTTGAGGGAGAATGAGATGGAACCGACTTGAGGATGATGGTGATTTGGGCTTGAGCCTTAAAGAAACTTATTATATATCCCATGATAGGGAATCAATGTTTGTGCAGTTCTATGGGACGATGGGACACCTAAGGAGGTGGCCTATGAGAATGGATGCATGGATGGGATCCGTAGGAAATAGAATCTCCAGGTTGGGGCATGATCTTCCCCGAACACATCAGATCGAGAGTTAGATGTGGACGAGTTATGATTGTTTGGCTTGAATCTTAAAGAGAAATCCAATATATCCCTATTTTAGGGAATCAAAGTCCACATAGTTACTCTGAAGCTGACTAACCATTGATTGGGGACTTCAACAGCCTATAGATGACTGGGGGCACAAAGTCTTACTGTTGGATGGGGATACAATGACTTGCTGCTGGATGGGGGTGACAACGGCTTACCACTGGATGGGGTCACATTGGATTACTGCTGGATGGGGTCACAACGGCTTATCGATGGATGGGGTTGAACATCATAGAGGCTTCCTACGTACCATGTCTAGGAGGCAAGGATAAAATCCCACGTATTTCGGGAAAATGGATTCAGTGTAACATCATACATGATGAAAAGGGTCCATACAAATTGAAGTCAAGCAGGATGATAGGGGTTCGATGGGAAGGGGGTCGAAACCAATTGTTGTTGTACTTGAGCCTCATGAAGTCTTCTTATGTACCTTACCTTGGAAAGGATAAAAGACCATGTAGTTCAAGAAGATAGAACAAATGTGAAGGGGGTTCAAATCCAATTTATGGTGGGATTGAACCTCAGAGAGGATTCCTACGTAACTTACCATGGAATAGATCAAATACCACATAGTTAAGAGGTTGGAATTGATGTTAAGGGTGGTTGGAACCAACAGATGGTGGGATTGAACCTAATGGAGGCTTACTATGTACCTTACCATGGTAAAGATCAATGTCCCTGTAGTTGAGAATGGTGGCTGGGGCTTCCACTCTTGGCTTCCCAGAAAGGATTTCATAGTTAATTCATACTTCTATAAGCCCACGTGAGATGTGCTTGGTGTGAGAAATAATAGGCAGAAAGGACCTAATGATCTCAGAGCAAAGGTTCATTCATGAAGGGTGGTGAATAGGGATTATGCAAGGAAGCTGCCCAGGTGCAGCTAAGGAGTGGCAATAGTGGATGGGGCTTACGCATGGATGCAGCCCATGTGCCGCTACGAAGTGGCATTGGGGAATGGGGATTAGGTATGGAAGCTGCATGGGTGCCACTATGAAACGTATATTGTGCATGGGGCTTATGCATGGAAACTGTCGTGTGCCACAATGGAGGGGCAATGGTGAATAAGACTTACGCAAGGAAGCTTCCCAGGTGCCACTATGGAGCAACAACAGTGAGTGGGGCTTATGCATGGAATCTGCCCCGATGCCACTATGGGGAGGTAATTGTGATTAGGGTTTACGCAAGGAAGCTACCCGGGTACTGCTATAGACCAATAATGGTGATTGGGGTTTAAGAAAAGAAGCTACTCGGGTGCCACCATAGAGAGGCACTGGGGAATGGGGCTTACGCAAGGAAGATACCTGGCAGCCACTATTGAGTGACAATACTGGATGGGGCTTATGCAATGAAGCTTCCCGGTTGCCGCTATGGAGCGGTAGTGGTGAATGGGTCTTACAGAAGGAAGCTCCCTGGGAGCCGCTATTTTGCGGCACTGGTGGATGGGGCTTACACATGGAAGTTTCTAAGTTTCCACTATGGAGCGGAAATCGTCGATGCAGTACATGCTTGGAAGATTCCCTGGTGACAATATAGAGGAGCTGTGGTGGATGTGGCTTATGCAATAAAGTTACACATGTACCGCTATGGTGTGACAATGGATGGGGCTTATGTAAGGAAGTTGCCTAGGTGCCGCTATGGAGCTGAAATGGTGGATGGGGCTTATGCAAGGAAGTTTTCCAAGTGCCACTATGGAGCGGAAATGGATGGATGGGGCTTACACCTGAAAGCTACTCGAGTGATGCTTTGGAATTTCAATGGTGGATGGGATTACACATTGAAGCTTCCCAAGTGCTGCATGGGAGCAGCAATTGTTCATGGGGCTTACACGTGGAAGCTGCCCATGTGCCGCTATGGAGCGACAATGGTGAATGAGGATTATGCAAGGATGTTTCCATGGGTGCCTCTATGGACAAGAAATGATGAGTGGGTCTTATGCACGAAATATGCCCAGGTGCCACTATGGACTAACAATGGTGAACGGGGCTTACGCATGGAAGCTGCCTGGGTGCTGCTATGGAGCGATAACAGTGAATGGGGCTTAATCCAGGATTATACCTAGGTGACGCTATGGAGGGGCAGTGTTGAATGGTTCTTGCGCATGGAAGCTACCTGGGTGCTACTATGGAGCGACAATGGTGGATGGGTGTTGACAATGAAGCTGCTCGAGTGCCACTATAGAGTGGAAGTGGTGAATGGGGCATATTCAAGGAAGAAACCTGGGTGCTGCTATGGATTGGAAATAGAGGATGGGGCATACACAATGAAGCTACATGGGTGCTTCTATGTAGAATAAATGGTGGATGGGGATTATGCATGGAAGCGGCTAGGGTGCTGCTACGGAGAGGGAATAGTGGATAGGGCTTACAAATGGAAGCTTCCTTGGTGCTGCTATGGGGTGGCATTGATGGATGGGGCTTAGGAAAGGAATATTCCTCAGGTGCTACTATTGAGTGTCAATGGGGGATGGGGCTTACACAAGGAAGCTGCCTATGTGCTGCTATGGAGTGGAAATGGATGGATGGGGCTTACGCATGAAAGCTGCCTAGGTGTAACTATGGAGTGGTATATTGGGGGATGGGGCTTACACATGTGAGCTTCCCGGGTGATGCTATGGAGAAGCAATGGTGGATGGTTCTTACACAAGGAAGCTTCTCATGTGCCGATATGGAGTGGAAATGGTTAAGGCTTATGCAACGAAGCTGCCTAGGCTCCACTATGGAGTGACAATGGTGGACAACTCTTATGCAAGGAAGCTACCCATAATATCATCCTCATGTTTGGCCGTGAGGGCATCCCAACCCACTGGTCGGTTTTAGCCTTCACCTATTCACTAGTGCACAAGAGGGATAATGCCAATGGGGTTGGAATCATTCTGTACAAAGGGAGATTAAAAGTGTAAATCACATGCCCGAAAATCGGAATATGGTGAGGGTGGAATGGTGATAATGGATAAATGTTGACCATGTTCGAAACATAGCATCCATATCACATTATCCTAAAATGGGGAAAATTAAATGATGGTCAATTTTTGACCATGTTGGGAACACATGACTTGATACAATGTGTCATCTAAAGTATTCCATGATGATGGCCTAGAATGGTAGGTGAGCCAAGGTGGCATGGGACAAGGCTCTTAGGGGTTCCCTTCAGACATGAAAGCGAATGATGATCTGAATGAAGGAAACACAAAGTGTGAGGTGGGGTGGTTGAATGCTCGAACAGATTCTAATGCTTATAAAATTATGCTACTCTAATCATGTAATTTGTCATCTTATGATTGAAACAAAAATGCATCTCTTGTTTGGAGAAACAAAACATCCTATGTTGGGAACATAGGGTGTACTACAATTTATAGTCATGTAGATACGACTATTGGAAACTCATGCTTGGAGAATAAGGCATCTATTTTTTGGAGAAATACACATCCTATGTTTGAAACAAAGTCATACTATAGTTTAGAGTAATGTAGATAAGACTATTGGAATCTCATTATTATAGCATAAGGAATCTATTTTTTAGAGAAATATGCATCCTATGTTTGTATCATATGGTGCACTACAATTTATAGTCATGTAGATAAGACTATTAGTCATAAGGTGCCTAGAAATGGCAGGTGTTGGGACTTATGCAAGAGTGGCCCTTTCTAGTAGATCCTGACATAGGAGTCAAGTGATTGCGTTTGGATGAGTTTCCTGAGGAATGGTTCGACTCAAGGTACATGAGGATTTGATGATAGGAATCTCAACTCATGACGTGGGAAACGAACCAAGAGGAACATTTCGACTCAAGTTGTATCATGTTATGCGGAGTTGTATCTCAAATCATGGAATTCCAATGTGGATGGTGGGTGCTCATAAGGGTACAATGGAAAATGTTGATGTCATAGACAAAAATGTTCATGGTGAAACTGTCCATTTTTCATGGGGGGTCAGTGATGAATGCAAAGGGACTATCCCAGAGCTCAGAGACCACAACCAGACACTTTCCTCGAGCGGTGGTATGGGGGTGCATCCCTTGCTGTATTTATTGTTGGGTGCGATGGTAGGATCTTTGCAATGGATAGGTCTTCATGTTATAGCTTTGTAGATAAAAGGGGTTCGCGGAGCATGGGGTCTCGTGAAGCAGCTTCACGAAGGAATGTTGCTCATGGAGAAGCTTCATGAAGGAAAGCTGCTCGCAGAGTATAGAGTCTCAAAGAGCAAAGTGACTAATGAAGCAAAGCATCACGGGGATAAAAGCAGCTTATAGAGAAAAGGTTCTTGAGGAGAAAAGCATCTCATGGAGAAAAGAATCTTGTGGAGCCCTTTGACATGGGCATCACTTCACAGTGCATTTGAGCTTCACAAAATGGGTGATTGGTTTCCCCAGGGGCGGCATGACCATCATTATGAAGGGGGGTGATCTTGGTATTTATAGTCAATGGAATTCGGCAATGTGCTCCGTGAAGCACAAATGTGCGTCGTGAAGCACAAATGCATGCTGCGAAGAAAATCAGGCTCCACAACTGGAGGGAGTTCCCTCAAGTTTCTTGTAATCATGGAGCCAACAATCACCGAGAAATGCATCACTCATGGAGGCTCCTTTCAAGTTCCCTCAAGTTCCTCAAAACCATGGAGCCAACCTTCATCATTGTTCGTGGTGCTCGTGGAGGCTCTATCCATGTTCCCTCAAGTTAGTCGTAATTACAGAGCCGACCATCATCGAGCTTCACAGAACATGCGGAGGCTCTGGTCCAGTTTTATTGTTCTGTAATCACAGATGTAGCTTCATGAATGGGCTTCATGAACCAATTTTCCATCCCAATTTCAAATTTCCATAACTCTAAATCTGTAACTCTGTTTGGGCCCTATGAACTATCAAATAGATGATTGTGAAACAGGATACGATTTTGGATCATGTATTGAAGCATATTGAATATTTTGGGGACACGTTTTCTAGTGCTAATAGATGCTCTTTTAATGATACTAGAATATTCATAATCTCATCTTAAATTATAGTGGGAATATACACATACCTCATTCCTCTATTCGCAATCAGGAACTTTAGAAGTGTTAATTTGTATAGGGGAAGGAATATGGGTCTACACCTTTCTTACCACTAGAATATGATAGATGTTTTATATGTCAAAATAGAGATATGGAAATGATCATTGGTTTCCAATATATTATATTTTTGGGATTCATTAGAGGAAGTTGGGATATGTGAATATTCTTAGGGGTTAACATCTTGACACAATTGGTGAGATCTCCATGATTCCTATATCTCAGTGACTAGGTATGTAGCCTATCTGGATACAACCTTAGCAAGGGGATGTGTGACAATGGTCATGAATGTTGAAAATTACCCTTATATGATACTCATAGTCTAGGTTAATTCCATTTTGAAAACATAGTCTAACATCTTAAATAAGGATGGTAGTGGTTGAAATTCTCCAAGGGTATTCACTAGATGCAATTGGTAGCGGTGACAGGTGTCACAGATTTCCTTGCATCTCCCTTTAGTCGAGATGTACCTATATTCTTTAGAACAAGGATATCCATTTATGTGAAATCAAGAGTTTTAAAGGTACCATTATTATAGTACTACCTTATAATAAAGTTCACCAACATGTTCAAGTGATGCTGAGTATGTGACAATGTATATTATCTTGTTCATGCCACAACACTCCTAGCCACCACGGAACTAGAATTATTACAAGATGGGGATAAAATATCATTGTATTGAATAGATATATTAAGAAAAAGGTACATAATGGGCATAAAGAAAACAAAAAAATATATATTAATTAGTGGAAATTTTCAATTAATAAATCAGGCTTAAATAACTATGTATAGGAAACTCAATTTTTTCAATGATTCAATTTGGGTTAACAATTTCTAAAAAAAATAGGATTGGGTGGCCTAATGGATGGTTTTTTTGAGGGGATGAGGATGGATATAAAATCATTATGTCAGTTCACTAATCTTATCTTGGATTGTTTATAATTGGGATTATTTTTTTAAATCCAAATATAAAAATGCACAAAAATTTATGAAAAGCTACAAGCTTTCTTTCCTAAGGTAGGAGGTCATTTGGGTTTCTTACCAATGAATCATATGAACCAACATTAGTAGAGAGGATGTGAGATTATTCTAGCTAAAACCTATTGGGAGGAATTATTATCTACTTAGAGAATGTCTTATATATTTATGTCATGTTTGTCAATTCCTCCCAAATCCTTACATGGGAATGATTACCTTAACATTAGTAACCAGATACTGGTGCATTCAAATGTAAATTTAAATACATATAAAAGGAATCTAATTAAGGAGAAAATTTTTATATATTAGAGGATTAAATTTAATAAATACATAATTATGTATCATAGGTTCTCATATTTAGCATATTGTTACCTAGTGACTATTTTATATTGGTCACTATGTTTTAAAGTCACACATCAAGGTGCTCTAGAGTTTCTATGCATCTAGATATTTTTCCATTTTTTATAGTGTTAGGATCAAGCCCATGAAAGCGATTCGTATTCATCCTTATAAATGGAATGATAACCCGTATATTTTGTTTCCACATAACATAAAATATTGTACATTTTATAGTAGTTTGACAAGGAATAATCCCTGGAGTTTAACATCATGGATTAAGGAAAAAATAAATCCATCCTAGACATCACAGGATGGGGACTTATACATGAGAATCCTTTTTTTGTAGAACTCTCATGGAATATGAACCAATTAGGATGATTTGGTTTCACATGTAATTTGGAACTATAAAGTTAAATATCTTTTTGTGTAATAATCAATGAGAATAATGTGGTTAAAATTTGATGAAATATGATCTTCTTATCAGGGGAATGATCTTATAAATAATATGTCCTTGTAATGGGTTAACACAAAATGTATATTGAACAAGTAGAGGTAGGTAGAATATTAATGATATCGGTATTGAGACTTAGAGAGTTTTCTTATGTACCCCATAAAATTAGTTATCAAACCCTATGTTTCTAAAATTTAACATTTTAGGGTCACGATATAATACAATACCAAGTAGTTTAGCTTCATGAGGTAGGGGTATTGTCATGAATTTTAGTCGTATTATTCTTATAAATTCGATACATAGTTTTTTCATTATATGGGTATGTTTTACATTGATTTTAATTTAATTTTTTGGGTATTTTAAAATATGTATATATAAATAATTTTGAATATTGGAAAATGGGACCAATACAAGGAGAGTTTTCCTATGAATCCAATAAATTGAAGAATCGAACTCTATGTAGTTCCTATGTTATGGACATCACCATAATAAAATCTAAAAAAATATAAAATTTATTTTGTCTTAAGTATATGAGGAATCCAAAAGTGACATGATAGGAAGATGGAAATTTAATTGAATGTATCATATGTAATATGAAAATTTGAGAATGATAAAATATTCTCTAGGATTACACATAGAAACGAGTCCTAATAATGGGTAATTTTTAACATTATGTTATCATAATAATCATTGATCTTAAAGACCACATGAGTCATACTCAGTTTTAGAAACAGAGGTTTGGAGAAGATCTTGAAAATTACATAATATGAAAATTGGGGGGACTACCCAAAAAAATAGTCCATTATATGCAGTCTCCCCAAAATATGATGATGGCTGATAGAGGGTAAATAAATGGTAGGCAGGATATAAAATCTTTCAAAAAAGTATATGGGATTAAACAATCTAAGATTCCCATACTCTCATCTTGTTTCCTGTTTCTAAACCCTACATTATTATAGAGGTCAGGGCATACTACAATGGGAATTCCCATTATCAAATTAGAAGTGGTGGAGAGGAGGGTAAATGGAGATTTCCCCAAATAGTTCCACCTTAAACGGTTTTAAATCCCTAGTACATAAATGATTAGAAAACCTAATCCGAGGATACAACATATTTTTGGTAGGACCTATGTGGTCTACTCCCGGAGAAGGGAATAGATGTATAGGTGTATGATTTATGAATACAATGGAAACCTCCTCCCTATAGTGAACATGGTAATCCACTATGATAATTGGCCGATCATGCTCATATATATTTATCTAGGTTATGTTGTGTTTGCTAGACTAATTCTCATTAATGAACTTTGGATTATGAACCAAATTATCAAGGTAATACAATATTGAATACCCCATGAATGAAGATTCTATTGATGCTGAAATATGATATAAAAATTTAATCATGGAAATCTAGGATTGAATGTGGTTCATGCTGGTGTACATAATATGATTCCATGTATTCAGTGGAGTTAGGGGAGAGCTTGATAATTTATAATCAAAATGGGAAATTTACGTCATGGAATGCACAACCCACGAATTCAAGGGGTCATGGGGCTTTGGTAAGATAGGAAAATCGGTTGGTTTACCACTATAAAATGATGTAATAAGACCTCACCAAAGTAACACATGGGTGAGTGAAACGGATTATCCTATATAACACTAGGGTGAAGCGGCATGACATTCACCTAGGTAATGGTAAGGAGAAATGATCAAGGCATATAAAATTTGATTTTACGGGGAACTAATGATCTGGGAACCACATCATGGGTGATTCTTCTCCCTAGATGTTGGGAGTCTCTACAGATTCTTTTAGAAGACTGGTGAACATGTGTATATATGGGTAAGTATTCTTCAAACATGTTTTATTAAACTATGGAGAAAGAGGTTCCTCAGAATGGTTCTTGTTGTTTTAGACCATTGGGGAACTCATATTCCCTATATTTTTATTATTTCACCTTGGATTAATTTATATGTAATATACCTATAGAATTAGACCCCATGGGAGAGAGACAAGGGTGAGAAGAGCATTAATCTATCTATTCATCATTCGAAAGTATTAAATGAGGAGCCCTAGGGTCCTACTTATACGAGAAATTAGGATCCTAGGATGTAACTCCATGAACATATTAAATTTTATATAATAATATTTTGATAATTATTAGTATTATTATTATTATTTGGGTTTTGTTTAACAATGGTTCACCTAAAATAAAACCATGGAGAATAAAAATGAATACATTTTCTATCCAGTAGAAAAACTGAATCTGTATATTTCTATAAGGCCCATGGAACCTTACTAACATATAATTATTACAGAGATACCAATTATAATTAATAGGAGAGCACCAAAATAATACAAATAGAACATGAAAATAGTGAATGTCCTTCTGGTCTATCATAATGAAAAATAGTATAGAATGTACAACGACAATCGTACTGACCATCAAGGGGATGCAGAGCACCTTTTTTTACTAAGTGGTTTTATATGATTGGAATACCCTAAAAACCTATTTCTAAGGCCTTTGGGATCATTATTATCCCTTGAAGTCCTTGGGTGACTATTGGTTTTTATAACGGTCAGAAAATTTTATTACCATTAAATATTTTAAGTATGGTGATTATTTTTAGTATACTATGTTTTATTATTTTGATTATTTTAAGTATTCTAAATATATAAGTATTATAATTATACTAATATTTTAAATATCTAATTTATTTTAAGAACATATGGTTTTTAATTGTTTGAATGAAATATTTTATGTTAATAAATATATATCTACATCTAAATATAATGTTTTGAATGAACAACTTTAATGTATTAAAAGTTTTTAATTATTATTTTTAATATAAATGATAACTAATTAATTATTTTACGATGAAATATATATATATATTTCAATGTTTTAAATATTTTATAGTTATACTGAATGTTAAATACAAATGTGGTTTTAATTGAGGTTATAGTTTATTTTTAAATATTATATCCCTGATGTTTATCTTAAAATTAATAACATCAATGAGGTTGTAATTTTGCACTTATAAGGTTTTGATTCTTAAGAATAATTTGAAATTATATAGTTTAATCCCATAAAGTTGATGACAATTCAATGTATTATTTTGATATCGAACCATGTATTAAAATACTTTTATGCTATACATTTGGTTAAGTGATATCTTCTATAATTTATATGTTGGATTTTAATATTTAAAAATTTAATGACATTGTTTTGTATTACCTTGATTACTTTTAATAAATTGTTATATAATAAAATGGACCCTTTGAGGCATGCATCTAGACAGCTAGGAGAGGTAGCTCGCACCACTCACTAAAGATTGGGAGGATGAGCCTTGGACATCCAACTATAACATAATGATAGTAAGGGTGTGTGGAAACATGCCCATAGAGGCTCATGGAAGAACCGAAGAAGTTCCACTATGCGAGGTGGCATGACGACAGAGGGTGGACACAGAGTGTGCCCGTAGGGGAAACCCGATACGGGGAGGTACCAGGGGGAGAGGGAGTTAATTTCTGAGCACTGGATCACTGATACTTTTAAAACAGTCTTGTAATCACCTATTTTCAATGTTGGATAGGTTTTTTAAAGGAGGATCTAGTCATGGACGTTTCATCCAATTGCACGAGATATGGGATGCATGATCCAGTCGTGGTTTCGAATCCTACCACCAGGACCAATTCCTCTAAATTTTCCTCAACCGTTTGATCTCACTATGTGAGATCTCAAATGTCCATATATTTTAAAAACAGTGGTATTATCTTATCCATTCGATCAATTTTTGATTTAATCGCAACCATCTATTATTTTTTTATAGAGGATTCATCTGCAGTTTTATGATCATCTCTAATCAATCACAACAATCCAATATTTTCCACGTTTTCATTTCCATATTCTTCTTCCTCATGTCACGCCAGTTCAGTAGTTCAATTCACACTCCCTTCACTAATCGTCTTCATCCCATGACACCTTTCTCTATCCACGGGCTTCTTCTTTTAGATTTTCTACAAACCCAACACACACATGGTTTATTTTATAACCAAACCCTTTTGGATCCCATATAAGTTTACAATAATATATATATATATATATATATAATTCTATATATATATAATTATACATTATCAAATGATAAATTTACTCAATATTTATTTGATTGGGGTATTTGTTCTCTTCTCCATGGGTATTTTTCAAGTATTTGTTTATGTTTATATGATTGAACAGGAGGGTGTATAAATATATATATACAATGTCCATATATAATTAATTTTCACCCATAAAACCTACATGTTCTTCTCTCCCAAATCCCCTCTATCCTCTGCCCAACTCCACGCGGCATTGGATTTCTTGTAAGGGATTATATTTCTTTATCTTTTTATGAAAACCCTTGTTTATTTGTATTTGTATTATGATTATATATATATATATATATGATTTTATATAATTTTTGGTCCAAAACTACTTTCTGTTATCTAAATGAAGTTTTAATGAATTAAAATTATGTATATGAGTCATTTCAGTGGGCTCTTATTTTCTTAGGTTTTGGATCAATTAAATTAATATATACTTATATATATAGGTTAATATATATAATAAATATAGGGGTTTACTTTTATTATGTTTAATTATACACTATGTTTATAATTATATATGTGTATATGTTCATTTATAAAACAATCATATTTTTTGCTAAAAATATGTTGTTAAATAATGCCCTAAAATACATATAAACCATATAAGGATTCTATTTTATTTTGTTTAATTGGACCATATAAATATATATGTATATATATATATTGTCTATATATACATAGATATGGTTACTAAATTATAATCAATATTTGGCTTTCATAAAATTAATGTTAGTGATTTGGTTATGTTTTTGAAGTGTACAAAATATATAATGAATTATGAAACCTTTTTTTGGTTTGGAAAATCCCATATATACACTTTTTGTATATATGGTTTTATTTTATTTTTAATCCCACATATATATATATATATATATAATAAAATCTAACATATTAATGTCTTAATTTATATAATATGTTTTGATGATATTAACTCGGTGATGATTTTATACAACACACACGGTGTAATTTTATATTGGAAACAATAACAAAACCGTGTTTTGTTATTGTCTGCCTAAAAATTAAAAAAAGAAATAATCACCTTGTTATAGAAATTAACTGTATATACAACCAGATTTTAAATTTGGGCAATATATCTTATTTATACATATGCATATATATTCACACACACCTTTAGTGATGTGGGTGTTTTTATTTATGCATCAACTTTAATGTTATAAAATAACAATTATTATGTTTTAATATAAGATGAACCTACCAGAATATACACTATAAGTTTTTGATTAACTTGTTTAACACTTCTATTTATGACTGCATGGATTGAACATGATTTATATCTGTCATTAATTAGAAGTCTTGTATTTTAATGCATTGAATGTTTATTTTCATGGAACAAGGGTTCTAAGAATTATTATTAAATGTGACAGACCCAATCAGTCTATTATTAATATATCACTAATGATAATTAAAGGATGAATTTTGTAATAATTTAATGTGATATGTGAGACATCAATTAGAACACATAAAATAATTATTTGAAGTGTTATGGGACACTTCAAATAAAAGATATAAAAGGATAAATTAATGAAGTATGGTACACATTGATTTAACAATATTTAGACATATTAGGAATGAATTGAATTGATTATGTGACGGGTAAGGCCTGATATAGCCTCTCGATGCATTAGTAGGTCTCATGAGGAAAAACAGGTCATGGAACGAGGCCTTGAAAAATTGAATAGGTATGGTCTTGGGACGATGCCTCAACAAAACATTATGATTGTCTGAGATTTTTCATTTCCCCGATATGTTATTAATATTTAACAAACTAGGGATTATTCGACTAGTAGAAAATACCATGGTTAACAGTCTTTTATAATGGTAATTAATTATTATGGAATAATGAAGTATGTACTTGTAATGTTGACAATATCGGGATTTTAAAATAGAAGTTGATATTTAATCTATCATTTCATGAACTGTATTTTAAGTTGTAAATAAGTCATGATATAGTTAATTATTCAATTCTAAAAAAGTGTTCATTTATTTTTCAACAACCTTTCATGTCTCCCCTTAATTAGTTTGATCGATTTCTGGATTATGCAGCATTCCATGCTTCAAAGTACATGTATGCATACTACGATATTTGTTTTATCTATTTCTTTTGAGTAATTTTATAAATTATTTTGTAATACTTTTCCTTATAAATTTTTTCCTGTAAAATTTGAAAAAATTTGACAACATTCTTCTAGAAATGTAGTTTTCAAATTAAGAAAATGTTACATAATTAGTTTTAATGGGATTTTTTGAAAAGGATTTTCTTTAATTTTTTTCAAACCCCATTCTGATCGTTTCAAATGCTCACCCTATGTTTGCAAATTATTTTTATAGGGTTAGTAGATTTATCAGTATATTAGTACTCATATGTGATGAAAACATTATAAATATTATCCCTGTCATGTTTTGAAGAAATAAATCCGATGTATCTGGTTTTCCAAATCCTAAACCTAAAAGATTCTCTATGCTGGAATGAGAGGTGTAATTTTTATATGCATGTTTTTTATGAAAAAAATGACACACAATGTTTTTGGAACTGAATCTGAGCTTCAGGTGTCCGGGTTATCATAGTTGGTATTAGAGGACCAGTTTCAGAAATTCTAGAAAATTAGAACAGAATAGAAAATTTATGTTTCTTTGAATAGAAAATTTTATTAACCTTTTCAGATGGCAGGAGAAGGTTCATCAATCAACAATTTTTCTGTCCCTACTAAATTACTAGAGTACGTAACTTTTGGGTCATGTTCAGAGACATACCATCCATTTGTGAACCAACATCTAACTTGCATACACCGTTATCAATTATCTAAAAACCCAAATATCCTTCAGATTTACCAAAGAGTGAGTCACGTCTACTACCTCAGGTCGCAAGAACAAATTTCATTATATGCACATAATGGAAGCTATTACGAAGGTCTATTCTTGTGTTTCACCCTATCAGATTCTTATCTTGCCCTAGTGAGGATCCGAGAAGCTGTAGAAGTGGGTGACCATCATGCAACGTATCTATTCAATGTCTTGAGTATCAACAGGTTTGAGAGGCTTTATAATACCTAGTTTTTAGAAAACAATTTTTTCTAACTGGTCTATTGGAACCAAGTTCATTTTGATATCATTAAACTCTATACCTCTTCATCCACCATCTCAAGGACCCACTATTTCCCACATGAGTTTTACTCTAGTTATGAGAGGTGTATCTGGGTGAATGAAATTGAAGAGTTTAAAAAAATGGTGATCAACATAATCAGAAGAATCTACCTGGAAATCCTATGATGATGGTGGGCATGGTGAAGGTATACATAAAAAACATTTTTCATTCAAATTTTGAAATCTAATAATGAATAAAAAATTATTTATAGGGGCATCAGGGGTGATGTACTTAGCTTGGTGATGGGAAGATCAAGAGGATGATGGAATTGCAGGGAAGAAATTATTTTAATGGGGATAATGTAACATGCCTAACATATTTAATTTGTAATAATAATATTTCTATATTTATTAGTATTAGTATTATTTTGGTTTTTTTAAGAATGGTGAACCCAAAATAAAATATTTAATAATAAAAATAAGTTCATGTTTCATCAAATAGAAAAAATGAAACATTACGTTGCCATAAGGCCAAAAGAACATCACTAACCATGAATACATACTAGAAGACCAATCATAATTATGGGGATACCACCAAACAAAAAAATAGTCCAAGAAAATAATTGAATTTCTTCGGGTATATCACAATGAAAAATAGTATGGAATGGACAACGAAAATTTTATTGAGAATCAAGGGGATGTAGAGAACTATATTCACTGAGCGATTTTTGAAGATTGAAATACCCAAAGTAGCTATTTATATGGACTTTGTGACCGTTAGTAACCATTGCGATCCTTAGGTGACTGTTGGTTTTTATAACAGTCGTAATATTTTATAATCATTAAATATTTTAAGTATGGTGATTAATTTAAGTATATTATGTATTAGTATTTTGACTGTTTTAAGTATTCTAAATACATAAGTATTATAGGTATACCACTGATTTAAGTATCAAATTTATTTTAATAACCTAAGGGTTTAAAATGTTAGAAAGTAATATTTTAGGTTAATAAAAATATGTTTTCAAGAAAATATAATGTTTTGAAAGAATTCCTCTCTATTTATTAGAAGTTTATACTTAATTATATTTTTGATAAAAATGATATGTAACCAATTATTTAACAAATAAATATATATGTTTCATAATATTTTAAATATTTTAATGTTATACCATATCTTAAATACTTACATTGTTTTAATTAAAGGTATGATTTATTTAAAAATATTATTACCATAACTTTTATCTTAATATGAATAAGATCAATGAAGTTGTAATTATTAACTTATATTGTTTTGATTCTTAAAATGAATTTGAAAGCATATTGTTTACACCAATAAATTTGAAGAGAAGTCCACATTTTTTTTCATAGAAAACCATGTTTTAAAATACTTTTAAGCTATAACTTTGGTTAAGTGATGACATGCATAATGCAGATGTTGGATTTTAATTCTTCAATGTCTAATAAAACAATTTGTATTACCTTGTTTTCTATTAATGATGGTTTTATAAAAAATGACACTTTGAGGCCAACCATCTAGCCATCTAGGGGAGGCATTGTGAACCACTCTCTAAGGAGTGGGTGACTGAGCCTTGGGCCCCCAGCCGACAAAGGCCAGTCGTAAGGGTGTGTGCAAGCATGCCCACATGGGCGCATAGAGGAACCGTGGTGGCTTCACCATGGGTGGCGACATGATGACAAAGGGTGGTCATAGAGCACGTCCACAGGGGAGAACTAGTATGGGGTGGTACCAGGGGTGGGGGTGTGATTAGTTTTGAGACATAAATCACTATGGATTTTAATGTAGTCTCAAAATCACCTCTATTTTGATGTATGATGGGGTTTTTAAAGGTAGATCTCATCCAGGCCATTTTATACCACCATAAGAGATCTCGACATCATGATCCTGTCACAGTTTTGAATCCTACCATTGTAACCTATTCATACGTGTTTTCCTCAATAGTTCAATATCATCATGTGAAATATCATAAATCTATATCTTTTGAAAACATGGAATAACTGTAGCTATATGATCAATCTGTGATTTATTCACAACCGTCCAGTGTTTTTTTAACTTTAGAATCATCTGCAACTATATGATCCTCTAATAGATCACATCTGTCCATTATTTTCCATGTTTTCCCTTTCCATATTCTTCTTCTTCATGTCTTTACAGTGAACTAGTTCATGTAACACTTTCCATACTGCTCCTCTTCTACCCATGACAACTTTCTCCATCCATGACCTCCTTCTTTCACCATTTCCCCATACCAGACACACTTGGTTTATTTTAAAACTGAACTCCTTTGGATCTCATGTAAGTTTTCCATTATATTTATGTAATTATACTTTATCCAAAAATCTATTTACTTAGAATTTTCTTTTATTGGGGCATCTGTTCTCTTCTTTATGGATCTTGTTCATGTTTTTGTTTTTGTTTTTATGATTGGGTTATATAGTGTATAAATATATACACACACATCTTATATAAAATTACATTAAATGCATACAACTTATGAGTTAATCTCACCCAAATCCTCTCCAACCTCATCCGGACTCCACTCAGCCTTTGAGTTTGAGTAAGGAATTATTTTTCATTGTTATACACAAAACCCTTGTTTATTATTTTATGTATTATGATTCTATAGATATATATAGTTTTATATAACTTTCTATTCTAAACTACTTTTGGTTTTCTAATTGATGTATTATATAAATTAAATTATTTATATGATGAATTCTTAAGGGTTCTTATTTTTTTTTTTTTGATTCAATTAAATAAATATATACTTATATATGTGTGTTTATATATATATTTATATGTTCATTTTAAAAGAAAATCATATTTTGTTTTTATGAGTTTTGAAGGAAGGATATTTTTTTAAAATGATGTTCTTAAAGCAAGTAATAAATGTAGGGGTTTTCATTGAATTTTTTTAATAAAACCATATGTGTATAATTATTTATGTTTATATGTTAATTTATAAAACAAACCTATTCTGTTATTGAAAATATGTTTTTAAATAATTCCCTAAAAAAGGTAAACTATGTAAGGATTCTATTTTGTTTTGTTTAATTAGTATAGAAAAAATATATGTATTTATATATGGTATATGTATATATATATATGGATTTTAATTATAATCTGAAATAGGTTTTCAAAAAACTGATTTTTGTGATTTAGTTATGTTTTTGAAGTGTACAAAATTTATAAGGATTTATCAAACATTATTTTGGTTGTGAAAATCAGATATATACACTTTCTGTATATATCATTTTATATAATTTTTAAACTCATATATATATATATAAGGACCAAAATCTCACATATGCATGTATTAATTTATTGGGGTTCTGATAGTATTAACCTGGTTATGATTCTATACAACACACAATGCAAAATTTTATAAGGGCAATAACAAAAACATGTTGTGTTATTGTGAACCTTAAAATTATAAAAATAAGTCATCACCTTTTGTAGGACATTAAATTTACATAAATATTGATTTTTAATTGGGGTAGTATCTCTAGTTTATACATATGCATATACATGCACATACACCTTTAGTAAAATGGGTTTTATTGTTTACGAATCAACATTAATGTTATAATATATCAACTGTTATATTTTACTATATGTTGAATATACTAGAATAAACACTATTAGTTTATGATTAACCTGTTTGAAACATCAATTTATAATCTCATCACTTGAACATGACTGATATCCATCATGAATTCAATGACATGTATTTTAATGCATTAAATGTTTATTTTCTAGGAAAGAGGGTTCTATGAATTATTTTTTATGTTACAAAGCAAAGAAATCTATTATTAGTATATAATATATGATAATTTAAGGATTAAGGAACTAATAATTTTAAATGTTGTGGGAAACATAAAATAAAAGACTTTTTTTAATAATTATATGTGTTATGGGACACTTTAAATAAAAATACAAAAAAGGATAAATCAATGTGGTTTGGGAAACTTTTATTTAATTAAATTTAGTTATATTAGGAATGAATTGGACTGATTATATTATAGGTGATGCCTGTTATGTCCTCTCAATGCATCGGCAGGTCTCATGAGACAAACCAGGTCATGCAACGATGCATTTAATGAATAATTATGCATGGTCATGACACAAGGCCTTGACAAAATGTTATGATTGTCTGACATTATGAATTTATTCAATATGTAATTAATATTTAACCAACTATGGGATTATTAAACCAGTAGAATATCCCTTGGATATCAGTATTTTATATTGGTAATAAATTCTTATGGAATAATTAAGTATGTACTTGGAAGTTGATAATATCGTGATTTTGATAAAAAAAAGTTTATAATACGTATACAATTTCATGACCTTCATTTTAAGTGGTAATTGAATCATGATATTGTTACATATTCAATTCTATGAAAGTGTTAATTTTTGTGACAGAATCCTTTCATGTCACCAAATAATTTTTTTGATTGATTTCGAGATTATGCTGTATTCTATGCTTCAATGTACTTGTATGTATAATCTGATATCCATTTAATCTATAGCATTTTAGTAATTATGAAAATTATTGTTTAAGAGTTTTCCTTATTAATGTTTTTAAGTAACATTTGAAAAATGTAGATGGTGTGCTTCTGTAAATCTAGCTTACCATTTAAGAAAATGTTTTGTAATTATTTTTAAAGGTATTTTTTTGAAAACGAATTTAATTAATTGGTTTTAAAACCCCAAACTAAGTAATTAAAATACTCACCCTCCAGTTTCAATGTATTTTTATAGGGTTAGTAGATTTATCTTTCTTGGAGTACTCTTATGTGATAAAAAAATATGATGATTATCCTTGTCAAGTTTCAATGAAATGTATCAGCAGTTTCTAGTTTTCTAGAACCTAAAATGAAAATATTTTCTTAATTGGAATGATATGTGAAATTTTTATATTCATATTTTTTATGAAAAATAATAATTACACAACTTGTTTTAGGTACTGACTCCAGGCTTCTATGGTTGGGGTTGTAACATAATAGAAAGTATTATCTCGTGCTATTGGGTCATGTAGTTAAAAATAGATAGAGGGGAAGTATTTTATAAGTTATTTATATTGGGTCATCATGAGCATGCATCATAGGATTAACATAACTTACATTGTGGGAAATTTCCTCTATGTACTTGAGGTGTTCCTTCCACATGTTCTCCATCCTTTTATTTGATGGGATATCTCCAACAGTTAATTATGATTAATATTCTATAAATTTAACTATTCTAATCTACTTAAAATTACTAGACTATTTTTAGATACCAACAATAATGACCTCAATATCATATACATAATATTTAATCATTTTAACTTAAATATCTTATAAAAAACTCTAGAAACATTGATGGTACGGTATATTAATGATATTGAATACATAAAAATGAACCTAAAATTAAAAAAACTAATTATTTATTTTCTCTTCCTATTATACTCATATATATATCCTCAATCATGTACCAATTTTTACGATATATTGGGTACATACATAAAAGTGATGGGTGGTCTATAAATCCCATTAAGGGAATAATCAAGATAATAAAAATGGTGAGATAAAACAAGATTCAATAAAACTAACATGTGACTAAAATAGTGGAGGATCATTAATAATCCCATGGGATCATGTAATAGGATGAATTACATTTATGGAACACAAAATATTGTGAATCATCATTTTATAGTGTAAACATAAATCATGTCATCATGAAAATAAATTGCGTCCAACTTCCAAGACAATGTAATATAATACACCATACTCTCTATGTATGGATCATAAATAATATTTCATGATTTAAAATAATAAAATAATTTATTTTATGGATCTATAATTTGGGACCCACCCATCATAAGAAAATATACTAATAATTTGTGTTCTATAAAAAAGTAAATCACACCTAAAGCATACAAATTGTAAAAAACAATGAGAAATTAATGATTTGAATAATAATGTATCAATGAATAATGAAATGAAATATCATAAATATTCTTAATAAATAATGAGATTAACTATTATTATGTATTTTTTTATTTCATTATTTATTGTAGTTCATGATTATTGAGATCATGTTAAGAAAAAATAATATGAAAGTGTTAAAGGAGTAGGTAGATTATTGAACCCCATAAACAATGTTTAATGAAATTGATAAAGATTCATTAATAGACATTAGAAGATACAATTTTATTAAAAACAAAAACCATATAGAAAAATTTATATTGAAATAGTATTTTTAAAATTAATAGACCTTAAAAAAGTGATACATGAAATGGAAAAAGAAAATATATATGTTCTCTTTATAGGGTTTCATTTAATGAAGTGTTTCGAAAGATAACATGTAAATCGATATATAACATAGATGAATTAAATAAGAGTAAAGTATATAGAGAGATATAAATATGGATAGATAAATAGATAAAGAGAATAACCTAGAAGAAGAAAGGTGGTTTGAGTGTTACCATTCCTTGAGTCTGGTCCTGCATGAACACATCTCATTTATCAAAATTAGGCGAATTAAATATGTTAATTTCATAATAATAATCCAAATCAATTTTTATTTCTATATAAACTAGTCATATGTTAATATATATTATTCATGAAACTATAATCCATTAGTAAACATCAATTGTTAGATATTGTTCAATCTATAGATCTAAACTCACTTCAGTATACTAGTTATGGACAATAGGATTTATCATGTTATTTTAAAATATATAAAACATTTAATTTAGAGTCCCATGTCATTCAAATAGTAATTAATTTCTATAATTTACTACATATTCCAAAAGATATTTAATTTAAAATAAGATTTCTAATAAGCAATTTTTTAGCAATTAAACCTAAAATTATAATTTTATTTTGATCTCATCATAATGTCACCAATTGTTTCATATTAAATTAAAAATATTATTATTATTATTATACTTATTCAAGAAAAAAATTAAATCTAAAATAAAAAATTACTAATGAAATCTTCTTCGCAGACATGGGTGGTATAAACAGGCCATGGTGTGAATAATGTTTTTAAGTGAATTTTTAAAAGAAAGTGAAACAAATAAATATATGAATTTAATAAATACATTATATAAATAATAAAATAATATTGTACTATTTCATAATGATACATAATTATGTATAATAGAAGAGATAGTAAAAAAATAATAAAAAAATTTATTTTTTAAGTCTTAATTTTTTTAGAGACACCTCCTTTGGTATTCAATTTAATGATTCTAAGGGAATTATTTTAATCAAAAAAATACTTCTAAAACATCTCTTTGAATTTTTTTGGTGGTATTTTGGTATATTATAATATAGGGATAAATGTTTTATGTGACGATAAGTATTATGGATGATGGATTTATTTATAAGTGAAGGAGATGAGACTTTATGAATAAAATATGGATAATTTTTTTTTCAAGAATAAGAATAGTTTTGAATATTTTGACTAAAAATAGTGTTTATTATAGAATATAAATTTTTTTGAATAATAATCACTCACAAAATATATAACATCCTATTACTGATCTATCAGGTACGTATTTAACCTCATAATGGTATTCCTTTTCTCGTTGTTTGTATAGGTACGAGATGAAATTGGGAGGATATTTTATAATAGATAAGTTAGAGATTTTTTTAAATCTACGCTTTAACTGGATTTTTTTCCAGCTATAGGAGGATTTCACACCGTGTAACTAGGTTACACAATGTGTAAGTGTTTCTAGATGAATGTCATGAAGGGGTTCATGAGTAAATGTTTACACATCAAAAAGAGATGCTTCACATCATGAATGTTTTAAAGAATGGATTTTGATATAAGGTGATGTGTTTTCAGGTATACATGGGACATTAATAGTTACAAATCATGTAAGTAGGTTATATTCCATTTAATAGTCCCATGTACAGTTTTTAAAAATTATTTGTGGCTATTTTGTTTCAGTTCCTTCTCTAAACACTTTTTCTCTTGACCTAAGAATATTACACAATGATTATGGGAGACTCGAATCCTTCTAGATCGATCCATTCAACATTCGATCTTCATTATGATTACATGGCATCTCTCTAGGTGAGTTATCTTTCTAGTTCTTCATTGTAATTGATCTCGGTAGAACCCTTAGGATGCGTTTTTAGATATGTTTATCTAATTTTGATTATTCTCATATCTTCTTCAAGATCTATTGTGATATCTCATTCCAAAGACTGTTCCTTTATTGGTTGTGGTGTTGATGGAATTCATTCTTGAGGTATGTAGTATTTCCTCCTCTCCGCCAACCCTCTTTCTCAACTGAATCTATTATAAGACGTTTGGATTTGGATTCTATGGGCTTCGTAGACATCGCTGGGTTTTTTGTTATTATAGGATTCTATTACGGGCATCCACAACTAAGGTTTTAAGGTAGGTGGATTTTTTTGTATAGCCAATGCTGATGGACCTTGTTGATCAGTCTTTATAAACAAATTTATTTAAGGAATTTAGTATGATTGATTATTGAGTATTTAAAAGTGTTCTTAAAGAAAATGGTTTTTTTCTAACTGTTGAAAAATTGAATGAAAAGGGGTATTTTAAAAGCATTGAAAATGGTTTTGTGAAACGGGTTTGATATGATATTCAATACATTGAAATAGTTGTAAAAATGAGAAAATCAATTACCTTGGGTACTAGGTGGAAGGATTAGCTTGAGACAATCTTCCATTTTGGGGGTTCACTTTTTGGGGTTCTCCTCTTTTCTTAAAGTGTATATTATTATCTCTATGTATGTATATGATCTTAGGGTTTCACATTATAGGGTATCTCCATAGTCCTAGTGTTTAGATCATTCCCTTGAGGTACAGTAGTGCACTATTTCATAGAATTATGGGTATGAGTAGTCTGCTTCCTAACCTATTTGTGTTCTTTGGTGATGTGATTCCTGTTATACTACTATTTTTTTATTTCATGGAATTGTATTGTTTTAGCCTTGATATTCAGGTTGATGTGTGTGTAATATGATATAATAAATGTGCATTGATATTTATAAACCTTGTTGGGATTTAGTACTTTCATAAAAAGGGAAATGTTTACATATTCTTCTATAAAAATATTTTATTACTTATCATTACATGTTTTAATTTAAATGAGAATAGAATAGTTTATATACGTAGTCTCATTATGTATCACTTAGGTGGGATTAAACTGAGCGTATTATCTCACACCATGTGCAACTGTTCCGTGGTGTGTAAGCCTTTGCATGTCTTTCATTGAAGAGAAAGTCAAGGCGTCATAGTGAGGCAATGGGGTTTTATGTCAACTAGGTTGGGTAGATGGTGGTGAGATGGTGGTATTTTTTTTAAACCATCACTTGGGGTGTCTATTTCATTTTGGTCCTTTGTATTTTGACTTGTCTTTTGGAGTTTTTTCAACTTCTACTATTTTTTGTTTCTACTGTCTTCATACAATTATCTAAAAAAAATATATATATTCTTCCACTATTTCGTTATTTTCCATGTGTATAAATATGATATTTCTTAATACAGGTTGGGAGAAATCATTTCCACTAGTTTGTTGATTTATTCCCGAGTGCTTGTCCCCAGCCCATGGGTATCAGAAATGCCCTTCAATTTTGTGAAGGATCAGGCCGGGTGTCAGTTTTGAGAGTAACCGTGGTCAGTTTACCACAAAATAACATCAATGGGAGGTTTTCTATAATGAGACCTTGTCTTGGTATGTCTGTAGAATAGAAATAGGATTTTCTATACTTGAGAAGAATGTTGTTATTAACACCCATACAAGTCTTATTGTGACATGACTCAAGTTGCCATGGGAAGTTTGGATATATGTATATAGTGTTGGATTTTGTTTTAAATCATATTATTTATTTAGTTTTTTCTTGTTTATGATGAGGTTATCTATGTTGTCTGATCATTCCTTATATTTCATTGTGTAGTAGTATACCTCTGACACATCTTCTATGAGTTCCATATGAAGATTTAACTGTTTATTGAAAAGGAAATCCTCAATTGGATTAGAATCTCATCGAGACTATCATACATTCCATTCATGATATTGATCATAATGTTCTATGAGTATAGAATGTTGTTGTTGAAGTACATCACGGATCTAGAGGAGAGAATAATCGGTCATGGGACTTTTTTTGTGAGAATTCATTCTCTTTTAAAAGAACAGATGAACCTAAAGAGTTATAGGACTTTCTAGATAAGATTGAACAAATCCTCCACTTTATATAGACACCTATGAATATCAGGAAAATATGTGTGGTGTTCATGTTTGAGGGTTCTGGATAGATATTGTGGGATTCTTTGGTCCAGGAAAATAGACACATAGACAATGATTGGTAGGGTTTTCAAACCAAGTTCATCTAATAGTTTTTTCCAAAGTCAATTTCATTGGAAAAGACTCTGGATTTCCTATCCTTGTAGTCGGGAGAGAATTCTTTGTTGTCTTACACTAATCAGTTTGCTGAGATTATCTGTTTTCCTCCAGATGTTGTGAATAATGTCCAGCAGAAGGCTCAGAAGTACTAGAAGATTTTGTCACCAGATATCATATCGTAGTTAATTATGTTGAAACATTATACCTATGTGGAAATCATAGATATAGATTTTATGAAATAGAATTATTGAAGGAAAGCTGGTTTTCCCAACTCTACTCTTTCATATACTGCCAGCTTCAGTGGAATTAATGTGAAAAAGAGGCAGTGACATGATCATCATAGAAGTGGTGGTGATGTGTCTTTGTAGTGAGCCTCCTCCACTCTTTCATTTATTGATAGTAGCATTCCTATGACTTGTTATTAGTGTTGTAGGGTTTGACACACTATATATTTTTTTACTATCCCATGAAGATATGAAACAATTGTGGTCGTCTAGGTCATGTACATCATTTCAAACGAACTATGACTACACCCTATTATCGTCAGGGTTAATTGAATCCAAATGCTACTCAAGTGTAGTCAGATGCCTCAAAGACTATAGTGATCTGAGCATAGTCCTTGGGAGTGAAGCACTTTCACACAGTAGTTGAGTGTCCAGTTGAATTCGATGATGGTCTAGTAACAGTGGGAGGTACTATCCTTATTGTATCTTCTGTAGAAATTTATCTATTTTATACTAGTTCCTCCCACTCATTTAAATCGACAAAATTTTGTTAATTTGATTAAACATTCAAGGGAACTTAAGCCCTTTATAATGGAGTTAGAGATACATCTTTGAAATGGGAGAGAGTATTTGTTTCAGTGTCCTTGTTTGTTAACATTTGTTGATACAGAGATGGTTTGGGATAATCTCAATCTTTATATAAATATAATTCACCTCATAATCAGTATAAATTTCCTTTTTTATGATTGAGATGAGGTTGAATGTTATCACTTTGGTGTTTCATTTCATACTACCGAATTGAGCTCGTGTTTTTTTAGGGGAGTGGGACCCAAGATCCTAACGTTTGAGGCCTTTCTACCCAGATCTCAAGAGTTTATTTTCTAATTTGTCATTTAAGGCCAACTATGTTTCCCCAATTGATGAAATTCTTATTATTGTTTGATACTTTCTTAATTCTTCCTAGAAAACTTCTACAGTATTCCTCATCAGAAAGAGGTAGAGGTCATTATTTAACCATTGATAGGTAAATAACCGATATTGATACCTTTATATTATATGGAACTAGAATACCTGAAAGAGATCAAGGTTATTTTGGATGTTCTATCGGAAATAGAATTCATTCAATTTTATATTTTGATTTTGACATCCCCTGTTCTCCTTTCCACGAATTATGATGGTGCATTTTTTTGTGGACTATGGAACTTTTAACCATGTAATGATTAAAAAAATTATTCTTTTCCACATATGAATGATTTATTTGATCAAAAAAGAGGGAAAATATGTTCTTGAATATTTATCATCAATCAAATTATCATCAACATAGTGTTTGGGGTCTAATGAAATGAAGGAAAATTTCAAGAGCTGGTTTGGCCATATTGAGTATCATGTGAAGCCTTTCAAAATGACAAACACTTCTGTAGTTTTTCTAGATTTAATGAATTAGATATTCCATCAATATAAGGAATCTCTTCTGGTAGTTCTCATTAATGATATTCTGGTCTATTCTAAATCCAAGCATGAGAATGAGCACGATATATGTTTGGTTCTGGAAATTCTATGAAGTCACCATTTGTAGGGGAAACTATTAATATTTATTTTAGTGATTTAAGAAGTGAATTTAATAGGGAATAATATTTCTAAACATGGAATATCAGTTGATCCATAGTGTAAGAATCCGGATCCTCTTTAATGGTATGGATCTTGATTTGTGGTGTTATTGTGGAAAAATGATGTTTTTGGAAATTTTTTATGTACACACCATGTAATCATGAGCACATGTCTTGTACTTTGTAGTCATGTGTAGCCATGTACTGGCCTTCTAATAGCTGATTACATGGCTGTTTAGACCACGTAATACGGCGGCCAGTTGAGGCATGTACACGGTGTGCACATTAAATGAACGTGGCATGTAAATAAAATAAACACATCATGTAATTTTATTTTTATTGGATAAATTGGACAATGGTCATTTCTCAAATCTAGAAATATATTTTTCTAACCTCGTTTTTTCCTTGATTGACTAGGACTGATGAATATTCTCCGAGCCGCCGATCTATCTTCTATTCTCTAAATCAAACACCGTCAGTGGCATCAGAATCACCTTGATGAGTTATTGATTCTTCTTGAATCTCACTTCCTGATTTCTCCTCTCTCTTGAGTTATTCAAGGTGGGAATTTTTGGGCATTATTGTTAAAGTAATAAATTATAGGCTAATTCGAGGGCCAATGTTCAAGGCTGTTCATTGTACAACAATGTGGTATGTGGTTTGTTGCCTATTCGAGTTTTTCATTGAGTTATATATAACTAATTGATGATTACCCAATATTTGGGTATTTCGTGTTAAGGAATATAACCATGTTATCATCATCCTTGGTTTTATTAATAAATTTAGGTTTTTTGTTTTTATATTATGCTAGAATTATTATTTAGAGGATACCCCATGAGTGAATTCCTTGTTTGGTTGTTATTGGATGTTTGGTCTATGATTCCTTGGAGGAGGACCGTTTTTTCCTTAAAATGCTTATTTAAGTGGAATTGATTTCTTATATACTTCTAGTTGCATGGTTGTGTTAGTAATTTAAGATTCTTAGCCTTTTAATATTTGAGATTACATTGGGCTGCTAGATTTCATTTGTGCATGATTTTATTACATGGGTATTTGAGACCCTGGTGTAGTTAGATAATTGGGGGAATTGACATTGCGGGATTCCCTAGAGTGTCTATTTGGTTTTCTGTTTCGAGACCATAGGGGGGATTGATGCTGAGTGATCCCTCAGAGTTTCTATAGTATATCGTTACAAGGGCATAAGAGGAATGTACAATGACTACTTCCTCTAAGAGTCTATAGTTTATCATTAAAATACCCCAAGGGAAATTAACGGTGAGTGATTTCCCAGAGAGTCGTTATTTTGATGGACCAAATGGATTAGACTGTGTGAGTTTTCGCTAAGTTTCATTATATATTTATTGATTTAACTATATGTTGACCTAGATTGGATTGGTTGTGCGAACATTCCCAGAGGGTTACTTGTGAATGATTGATTGATTGTGATGATCCTTCAAAGCCAAACCACAAGCTTGGACATGGTCTTAATTGAATATTTAATGGTCTTCTTAGACATTTGTTTTTCTCTTACACATGGGATACATAGGTTAGGCTATATCCTAAGGTTACATTATTTAATGGTTTGAATAATTAATAAATATAAATAAATATAACTGAAAACTACAGGATTGTTACTTTTGAGTACTTCCTTTTTTCCACTTCATGTTGCATATTGCATACTATATATATATATATATATATTCACTAACAGTTAGGCATAGATGATTTGTTGGTTTCCTACTATGATCCATCTCACACCCTGTTTGGGTCATTCTTTTTAACAAAAATAGATTATATAGTTACAGGCAGAGATAAGGTAAAGCACCCATCTAAATCAAGTACATGATTGGGGTGGAGATGTAGAGTATGGGACCAAGATGATGATTGCGATGTTGTTAGAGTTTACATTTTTTTCTTTTTTACTTTGTTTTAGTCCTATATATCCAGCATTGTGACTGGTTTGCCTATTTTCTAGGACATACGTGACACACTTCATTTATATATGTGCTCTAGTTGTTTATTTATTATCATTATTCTGATGTTTAATTCTATTACATGGTATTACTATTTTTGCAACTGTTTACAGTTTGTTTCCACACTGTTACTCTGCCAATGAGGGAATAGTTTCCCCACTATCACACCCAAGGCCCTCACTACTAGTCGATAGCCTCTAGCATTTGGGGAAATGTGCTTGAGGCCAAGTGAGAAACCTAGATGGGGGAACGTTTTCACAACACCCGAACTCAGGACGTTTGAATGTGGTATTAGATGTGTTTTTTTATAATTTGTATTACTATTTAGAGCCAATAGTTTGGTCTAGGAAAAAATAAGTAGTTGGTAATAAGCTGTGCCTAGGCTTAACCTGTGTACAGGGAAAAGCTATGTTACCTTGAATATTGGAATTTTTCGGATTTTTCAATTTGTATAGTTGATTATATTTTACCATTGAGTGATTCACTTGTATTGTGTTGTTATTGTTGATTTTATTGAGGATAAATTTATGTTTCAACATGATGAGATAAGGTTAATCCATCTCATTCATCAAATAGGAACTTCCTCGAGATCACATGTCATGCATTATTGTCATGCAATTTATGGTGCATTACTGATTGGATGTTGTTGGGATGGATGATGTGCTAGATATGAATGTTGTTGTGATAGATGCCTTGATAGAATACATTCTATTTTATATGTTATTTTTAATATGTAACATTTCATTTGGATTGATGCCAAAATTTTGTCCCTTTATTGTTATGGTCCCTCTTCGATCAGAATTAGTTAGATCATGTGTAAACTTTAGTTGAATTTTTCATTGTTCTGATGTGAATATGGATGCCAAAAATTGATTCGTGGGAGTATGGGATCTCTCGGGTCAGAATTTTTCATTTATTTGAAAAAATATTATGTTTTTAATGGTTCCAGAGAATTTTCAGAGGCTTACTATCTAGATTCCCAGACAACACGTCGTGTTATGTTATAAACACACTCCTTTTATTCTTTTGTTCTGGAATAAATAACATATCTTAATTACACATTGTGTATAGTATGTACATTTCATGTAGTCTATAACCATCTGACTAACATTGTGTGCAGAGACACGGGGTTGGAAAACCTGGGAATAACATGCCATGTACTAGGAGTACATGCTATGCTCTAAGGAACTGTGTATCTAGTTGTTCGACTAATTAAACAAATTTATGAAACATAGGTTGGACATGTCATTCCCCATTATTTCATTCCATGTAGTGTCGACTATGTAATTTGAACATGTCGTGTAGTGTTACCTAAGAGAGAGCTGTGCAGTGTAGCCGTGTAGTAGAACTCAGGAATGAGAGAAAATTCAAGTACACACTATGTCACAGGAGGAACAGAACATTTTTAGGGGTTTAACATGACCAATTTTGGTGGGGGTACACTATCATGTTAAAATCAAAAGGGAACATGTTGTGTAGTGGTTATACTCATCATATTTCCCGGTTTGGTAAAACAAGGTTTTCTTTCTTATCATGTTCCTTTCATGAACATATAAGTTTCAATCCTTGATAAAAATGAATTGAGGTGTTAACTTGACCTTTTAGAGTTATGAAACTGAGATGTCCTCAAGTTGTACGCCAGATAAACGGCAACACTCATACAATAGAAATGGTAGATTAGTGACTACCAGCAGATCCTTCTGTCGCACCTATCTTGGAACCATCTGTTCTACTGGAAACAGGTGATGATGAAAAGTAATTAGAAGGATTCATGACGTTTATTCAGACCTACTAGGGATTACCGCATCATGTCCCATCTACGGAAGAGTTGATGCGGGTGTTTTCAGAAGCAGTATCCTCCCACTTTCTTAAGGGATGGTGGACCTCAGGCTGCAGAGTCATAGTTAGAAGCCATGCTATCTATCATTGAGCATGTTGTGACAACTCTTGAGAGGAGGTTGAAGCTCACTACATTCATTCTTGGATATTCTACCATGAAATGGTGGGATGTGATATCACACTGGGGACAACAACGAGTTATTTCTTGGGATGAGTTCAAGTGGACCTTTTATGACTATATCTACCTAGGGACCTTGAGGGATGACCTGTCCCCAATGCTCATGGGTCTAGAAAATGGTACTATTTCACTGATGAAGTATTCTTATCGCTTCATAGAGATTTAGTTCTTCACACACATTCTGGGGGGTGATGAGTTATTTCTGGGAAGGAAGTTTGATGATGGTATAAGACATGACATCTGATCCCAGGAGAACATCTTCAGGTTGAGTTCTATATCTTCCAATTTCAACCAGGCATAGATCACGGATCATAATATGATGTAATCTACAGCTGTGAGATAGGGTGGTTCGACATCCATAGTTGGTACTTCTCTGACTGATAGTAGGAAGCGCCACAAGGTCTCTACGTATGGATATCCGAGTAGACGAGATACTCTTTTAGGTATCCAAGTGGTATGTTACCAGAATGGAATGAGTGGGAATACTGGACCTCAATTCCAGAGAGACTCGGTTGAGTTTCGATCTTGCAGAAATATGGGCTATCTTAAACGTTTTTCCTAGTATTTCTCACCATTAGCTAGTGGTAAGTGTTTTTCTAGGAATCCACTTTTAGGAGAAGGACCACAAGTTTCTTAATAGTTCAGGAACTGGAGTTCATTATGTCTTTCTGGTCGTGGCCATGGAAATAAGGCAAACTATTTTCAACAATTTCATGGTGGATCAGCACAGGTAAGTCAGACAAGGTCACAGGGCCACAGTACAAGTCAGACTTTTGATGTGAAACAGACCCAATAGAATCAAGATCCTGGACTCTCTACAGTTAGAGTTATGATTGTAGTTGCCTCAGTTTTAGATTTATCTCTATTTGATATAGGGGCATTCTATAGTTTCATATATGTTTCTATTTTGGAGATCCTTAGCCTCTATATATTTACTTTTATGAATGTTATGATGAAAAAAATCTATTGGGGATTAGATTTAATAGTGTACGTTAGTGAAAGGATTTCCCTCCTGAGGATAGTCGGTGTCACTTCTTATGGGACCTCTATGTCTTAGAGATGACTGGCTTCAATGTCATTCTCGAAATGGACTAGTTATTCTCTTTCCAAGACATTATTGACTACTATCGTTGCAGGGTGAGCTTCACATCACTAGAGGATGGGTATTTTCTAAACAAGGGTGAATGGGATGTCCATACGAGTAGAGATGGTCCCAAGCATCATGGGTTTAAAGGAATTACATCACATATTTCTAGTTTATATCTAGATGACCAAGGAACTTCACAAATGGAATTTCCTCTCATGTTTGGTCATTTTAGAGATGTCTTTCCAGATGAATTTTTAGGTTTACCTCCCGAAGAAAAGACAGATTTCTCTATTTATCATGTGCTAAGAGTGGCACCAGTGTCCATTCCTCCTTATAGGATGGCTACACAAGAGTTAATGGAGATGAAGAAGTAGATAGAGGAGTTGCAAGTAAAGGGTGTCATGTTATCCAGTACTTCCCCTTGGGGTTCGCCAGTTGTTTTCACGAAATGTCAGATAGTCCCCTCAGACATAGTGTTGATAATCAGAAGCTCAACCAGTTAAGGGTTAAGAAATGACATCCATTCCTGAGGATTGATGATCTCTTTGATCATATTCAAGGAGCCTGCATGTGCTAAAATATTAAAATGAGGTCTGGTTATCATAAGATGCACGTTAGAAAATCCGATATTTCGCTTATAGTTTTTCAGAGTAGTTATAATCTATACGAGTATGTGGTTATGTCGTTCTGTCTAATGAACACGCCAGAAGTATTCATGACACTAATGAACAAAGTGTTCCATCCATACTTGGATTCATTTTTTGTAGTCTTCTTGGATGATATCTTGGTCTACTCTCACAGTCAACATGACCATTCCACCCACCCAGAAATCATTGTAAGTACACTGAGAGAGCATCAGTTATATACCGAGCTATCAAAATTACACTTTTGGATAGAAAAAATTCACTTTATGGGTCATGTTATCTCAGAGTCAAGAGTATCAGTAGTCCCATAGTTTTCTAGAGTGGTAGTTTCCTAGGAAAATCTGAATAATGTCTTTGAGGAACATAGTTTTCTGGGGCTATACGAAAAACAAAAACGCTTTATACAAGAATTTTCACACATACCAGTGCCACTGATTGTCCTGACTAAGAAGGGTGTGAATTACATGTGGGCAGATTCCGGCAATTGATCATTTTAGGAACTAAAATGGAGATTAAATTATACCCTGATACATAATTTACTAGAACTGGGCAATACTTACACCATTTACTATGATTCATTAGGTATCATGTTGGGAAATGTTCTTATGCAAGGGGAAGGTGTCCTTGCATACGTGTCACAACAGTTGAGGCCACTTGAGAGGAGTTACCCGACACACAATCTCGAGTAACTTCATTTGTGCAAGCTTTACGTTGTTGGGGACATTATCTTTTGGGAGAGAATTTTGTGGAATTAAATGAACATAATAGACTGAAGTATATATTTACTCATTGTGATCTGAATTTCAGACAATGAAGGTGGGTTTTGTACCTTCAATCGATTGACTTTGATCCTTCCTGTATGCTTGGGAAAGGAAGTGTAGTGGCTGGTGCGTTGAGTAGGAGGACTTAGATGTAGGTAGTTTCATAGGCCAGTAGTGAGTGGCATCTTAAGGATATGTTCTATGAGATGCATTTGGAGTTGGAAAATAGGCAGGGGAAGTCATTTTTCTTTCTTTTGTAGTTATTACCTATACACTTATAGATCATGTGTGAATGAGATATCTATCAGATTCTCAAGGCCTCGTCATATGGGATAGTGGTTTAGGAGAGGACCCTACTCCTGGATTAATCGTAGGAAAGGATGATATATTTTACTTTCATGGATGTGTATGGCTGTCAACAGACATACGTGAGGAGTTAATGCAGGATTTTAATTCCTCAACTTGGGAAGTTCATCCAGGTGTTTCCAGTATGTATCGTGGTATTCATCGTCAATATTTGTGGCCAGGTATAAAGAATTATGTAGAAAATTTAGTGATGAGATGTTCCACCTATCAGCAAGTGAAGGTAGTAAATCAACGACTAGGGGATATTTTACAGTAGGTTACCTTTTCTATGTGTAAGTAGAATGATGTCGTGATGGATTTCATGATAGGTTTATCAATGTCATAATGAGTGAATGATGCATTTTGGGTTGTTATTGAAATTCCCAAGAATGTTGCACACTTCTTACCGATCAAGGATACCTTTAGTGTTGATGAGAAGGGAAGGTTTTACATCCAAGAGATTGTACATTTTCAAGGGGTTCCAGACTCTTTCATTTTAGATAGGGACATCCGATTAACTTCTCTTGTCTAGAATGGACTGCAGAGGGCTTTGGGTACACAGGTAATTTTGAGTATAGCTTACCATCCCCAGACAGATGGAAAATCCTAGCACATGATTCTGTAGTTAGAGGACATTATTCGAGAATGAATCATAGATTTCAGGGGTTCTTGGGGGTAGACACCTACCCCTAATGGAGTTTTCCTAAAATAAAAGCTTTCAAGCGATGACTCATATGGAACCTTATAAGGCTTTGTACAGTAGACCATGTCGATCACCCCTTGGTTGGCTGTAGGCTTGAGAGGCAGAAGTACGGGGACCACATATTATAATAGAGACCATTGGGAAGGTGTAGTTGATTTTGAAGAGGATGTATATTGAATATTCTCGCCATAAATCTTACGTTGCTCGACGTAGATGACCTCTGAAGTTCGAAGTCGGAGATAAGGTTTTCTTGCGTGTCACACTGAGGTTGGGACATAGGAGGATTATGAAATAGGGAAATCTTTCACTAAGATACATCAGACCTTTTGAGCTTTTAGAGAGGGTCATGCTACTTACCTATCGATTGTAGTTACCTTAGAGGTATCTGGATATGCACAAAATCTTCTATATTTCTCAGCTACACCATTACTTTTTAGGCCCATGTCATCATTTTCAACATGAGGAGGATTAGTTGGAGGTGGATGCATCCTTTGAGGAGCACACTATTTGTATTATGGATTGTAGTACAATGGTTCTCCATGTATGGTGTGTTCCTCAGGTATGGATGCTGTGTAAGTATAGGTGAGTATATGATGAGTCTCGGGAGGGGGAGGACGACATACGATCACACGGGCTAGAGTTGTTTTAAGTTACTTCTTCTCCGCCCACGGAATAGAAATATTGTGATGAATTTCTTTAAAGGGGGATGTTTGTAATAACCCAGATCATCTATTCAAGTGTGGATCTTGAATTCTAGTGTTTTTAGGAAAATAGTTTTTTTTGGAAATTTTATACATACATGTCGTGTAATCTTGAGTACACGGTGTGTACCCAGTTTCTAGGGGTAGCCATATACTGGAAATTTAACGAACGAGTACATGGTCGTGTGGAACACCTAAAGAGGGGGCCTATTGAGTAATGTACACAACATGTACATTAAATGAAAATTCCATGTACTTTTATTTTTATTTGATAAATCAGACCAGGGTCACATCTCATATCCAAAACCATCTTCTTATAACCTCGTTTTGTCCAGGAGTAACCGAGATTGATGAATCTTTTTTCATACACTGATCCATCATCTTTTCACTGAATCAATCATTGTCAGATGCATTAGAATCTCCTCGGTGAGGTATTCATTCTACTTGAATCTCACTTTCTGATTTCTCTCTCTCTCTCATGTTATTAAATGATGAACCTTTTTTTACCTTTTATTAGATCTATGATTTTCTATTCTACTTCAATGGACAACTTTTGAGAGTGTTCATCATATAACATCGAGGGTGATTTTTTTCCTATCAGAGTTTGTCTTTGAGTTATATCTTCCTATGTTCCAATTACCCATGATTTTGGTATTTTATGTTATGAAATTAAACCCTATTATCAACTACCTTGTTTTGATTGACATATTTAGGGTTTCTATTTTTATATTATGCTAGATTTTTTTACAAGATACCTCATGGGTGCATTCCTTGTTTGGAGGTTTATGGTCGTTTGGTTATGGTGTCTTACGAGGAAGACCTTGTTTTCTTTACCTTGCTTGTTCAGTTGGAATTGATTAATTAATTGATTCTTGTTAAATTCCTTTGTTATGAATTATGGCTACTTAACCATATATTATATGAGTTTACTCTTGGCTACTGGATATCATTTGTGCATGATTGTATTACACAGGGCTGTGAGAACGTTGTGTAGTTAAACCATAGGTGGAATTGACATTGAGGGCTTCTCGAGAGTGTCTGTTTTGTTTACTATTATCAGACCATATGTGTATTTATGGTGACTGCTCGCTCAGAGTGTCTATAGTATATCATTACGAGAGCACATGGGGGAATGGATGTTGGGTGCTTCCTTAAATAGTATGTAGTTTATCTTTAAAATACCACATGCAGAATTGATGGTGTCTGTTTCCTAAGAGATTCTTTGTTTTGTGGGACCAATGGGGTTAGATGGCGTGGATTTTTTATGAGGTTTGTTATATCATTATTGATTTTATGATATGTTGAACTAGAGGGGTTAGGCTATTAGAACATTCACATAGGGTTTCGTGTGAATGATTGATTAGCTATGACGAGCCATCCAAGCCAAAACAAAATCATAGACTCAGGCATACATGATTGTAATATATTCCTCTAAGACATCTATTTCTCTTTTACAAAGGGGATATAGAGCTCATGCTAGATTCTAATGTAAATTAATTCAATGGTTTGTATAATTTATTAATGAAAACGAATATAATTGGAAATTTTAGGATTGTTTACATTTCAGTAATTCTTTTTTAATGCTTCATTTGTATGTTTCCTGGTATATATATTCACTGACATTTTTGGACAAATCTTTTAGTGTTTTCTTACTGGGATTTTTATCTCATTCTATTTGGATGATGCTTTTTGACCCAGACAGATTATATACTTATACGTATACATAAGGGAATGATCCCTTCTACATTAGGTACATTATTTTTGTGGATCTGGAGAGAAAGAGACAAAGATGAGGTTTTTGATGATGCAAGAGTTTACTTGTTTTATTTTATACATTGGTTTAGTAATGTATTTTAATCATTTTGACTTGTTTTACTATTTTCCTAGATTTAAGTGACATGCATCGGTTATATATTCACTATATTTGTTTATTTTTTTATTTGTCTATTATTTTTTACTTATGTTTCATAGCATTACACTTTGCGCTACTGTTTACTATTTTTTCACTGTGTTACTCTGCCAATGAGGGAATAGTTTCTCTATTATCACACCAAAGGCCCTCACTGCTAGTCGACAACCAATGGTTTTCAGGGAAATGTTCTTGAGGATATGTGAATAACCAGGTACGGGGTGCCCATTGGCTACACCCAAACCCGGGATGTTACACATAGAATGTGATGGTTGTTTCGTAATAGAAGTAACCACAAAATGAATTTGAAATTTAGAGATTTTTTTTCATGTTAGATACTACTGAAGGTTTTTTTAGAGATATATCAAAGCTAGAATCACCTTATAATTCTCTTACTAGAAGGCTTTGAAATTCATCCGGGATAAAAATTGTTGGGTTTCCTTTGAAGAACTCAAACAAGTACTTATATATTCTCATATCCTGATCATACCTAATATTAGTATCGGTAAGTTGTATTTTGTGATTATTTTGGTACTAGTTTCAGATGTGTACTGATGTATGAGGACCATGTGGTAGCTTACATCTCTTTTCTGTTTCACCACATGGGAATAATTAGGTAACTCACGATTTAGGTCTTTTTGTAGTTATGCATGCAATTATATTTTGGTGGAACTATATGTTTTGGGAGAGGTTCGTAGTCTAATCTTATAATAAGTGTTTTTTATATATCTTCTTAGAATTAATTGAATCATAGAAAAATATTATGGGTAAAAGTTCTTCATATGTTATAATTCAATATCACCTACACCAAGTTAAAGTATAATGTCATTGCAGACACTCTTAGAGTAATGTAACATAACAGGAAGTTATATTATCGAAGGAGGAGTGGTACCTCATGATTCATTTCACCCAGTTACACCTAGATACTCAAGAGGATGATTCAGGTATGGTATTGAACAATGTTTGGTTATCATCATCACTCCATGTGTCTATTTTAGAGAGACAACAACAAGATGTTGATTTTAGTAATATTCCAAATTTTCATTATGGTGGCAAGATTTTTACTGTTTGGTCTATCTCTTCAGATGGTATACTCAACTTCAAGAATAGGGATTTCATCCTTTTATCCACATAGAATTTATCCTTGTTTAATTATCACATCTCTTTGAGGTTCATCCGTCTAGGTGAAAAAAATTATTATGACAGGAGACGATGATTATAATGGTAGGTATGAAGCTTGAAATCACAAAATATGTTTCTCATTATAAAACCTATCAATAGATAAAGGTATAGAACTTGAACTCTTATAGTATTATTCATCCTATATTAGTTCTAGTATAAAAATGGGAAACGTTATAAATGGGTTTTGTTATTGGATTTCCATGGACTCCTCAAGGGAAGATTGCTATCTGGGTAGTTTTTGATCATTTGATGATGTGCGGTCATTTCAATCCTATCAAGGATACAACTAAGGTAGAAGATATAGGTAAGCCATATAGGTATGAGATTATGAGGATACATGGTAGACATTCTAATATTATTTTTTATAGGGACACCAGGTTTACCTTGATGTTCTAGAGGAGTCTACAAGAGGAAACATGAACATATGCACAGTTAAGCACAACATACCATCCATAGAATGATGGTCAGATTGAGTGTTTGATTAAGATCATGGAGGATATTCTTTCTCACTATGTATTAGATTTCCGTGGATCATGGGATACCCATCTGGGAATGGTTGAGTTATTTTACAAAAAATATTATTAGTATTTAATAATAATGGATCCCTTTATGGTGTTTTATGGTTGCCAATGCAGAACTCCTCTTTAATGGGAAGAGGTGTGCACAATAGCTTTGGTTTGACCTAGATTGGGCAAGGAGTCTTTAGAAAATATTCAAGAGGTTCATAAACATATGGTTATTGATTAGAGTCTATTGAAATTGTATGTTGATCATTGGAATTATCATCTATAGTTTTGCATTAGTGACTATTTTTTCTTGAATGTTTATCCTCGGATGGGTCACCATCATCATGGAAAATAGTGAAATTTTGATCGATGATATGTTCGTCCATTTCAGGTAACTGAGAGGATCGAGATTTTACTTTATTTGTTTTCATTTTCATTTAAGATAACATATATTCATTATGTTTTACAAATATCTTAGCTCTGGATGTATCATCATGATCCTCCTCAAATTCTGAGTTTCTAAGAAATTGATTTATATACATATGTTTCTATTTTTGAGAAACCGATTGTGGTCATTGAGAATGAAGTGAAAGTATTCCATGTGAATTCAATTCCATTAGTCAGAGTAATATGAAATAATAGTTCATATTCTCCTGATAATTGGGAATATGATTCGACGATGAGGAATTTTTTTCCTTATCTTTTTAGAGGGACAATAAATTCCAATTGACATATCGTGGATGAAAAGTATTTATAGAGGGGATTTTATAACATCTTGTTATTGATCTATTGAGTATGTATTTAACCACATCACATGTTTCCATTTCTCATTGTATATATAGGGATGAGATGGAATTTGGAGGATACTTATACTGGTGGTGAGAGAGATTTTTTGGACTCTTATCATTAATAGTCTTTTCTACAATATATAAGAGGATTTCATGCTACCTAACCAGGAAACATGATGTGTAAGTGTTGTTGGATACAAGTCATGAAGGGATTCAAGCTATGAATGTTTACAACCCATAAAGAGATGGTTCGCATCATGAATGTTTTAAATAATTTATTTTAATCCATAGTGATGGGTTTCACAATATATGTGGTTATTTGATAATTACACGTCATGTTACTGGGTTATACAACATGTAATGACCCATGTGATTTTTTATAAAACAAGCGTGTAAGAGTTTTGTTTTGGTTCCTTCAACAAAATCTTTTGATGTTGACATAGGAAAATTTTCTAGTGATATAGGGAGACTCCAATCCTTCTAGATTGAACTGTTCAAAATTTTATCTTCATTTTGATTACAGAGCATCTCTCCTGCAATGTGATCTTCATGTGTCACTATTGTCCTTGATCTCGACTATAACATTGGGTTGCATTATCAGATTTTTGGTCTATGTTTGTGTTTTCTCTTGTCTTCTAAATATGTTGTGTGATCTAATTCCAATTTCCATTCCGTTGCTGGTTGTGGTGGGAAAGGCATTCATTCTTGAGGTATGTGTTGTTTCCACTTGTCCTCCATACATCTTTCTCAATTGAATCAATCATAGGACACGTGGATTTGAATTCCAGGTCCTTTGTAGATATCTTTGGGTTTTCATTGTTGGTGGATGCCATTTCTCATGATTGCGACCTGATTTTTGAGGTAGGTTATTCCTTCTCTATCTTATGTTGATGAACTTTATTTTTCTGACTTTATAAAATGTTTTTATAAGTAATTTGTCATGATTGAATAGTGTACGTTGAAAATAGTTTTTAATGATCATTGGATTTCCCTTATTATTGATAAATGGAAATAAAAATTTATTTTAAAATAATTGAAAATGGATTGGTAAAATGTTTTTGAAATCATTTTTCCATAATTAAAATGATTATGAAAATGAGCACATGGGTTACCTAAGGTAATAGGTGAATGGTTTATCTAGAAACCATTGTACATTGTTGGGGATCACTCTTTAGTGTGTTCACATTGTCCAAGATTATAGATTATTGGACATAGGTACATATATGATATTGGGGTTTCAATTTCTAAGGTTTTTTCCTAGTCCCAAAGTGTAGATCATTGGATTCATGTATCGAAGTGAACATTTTAATATAATAATTGGTAAGAGTTGTCAATTCCCTAACCTATTTGTATTACTAGTTATTATGATGTCTACGCTGATACTTTAGTTTTTGTATTTATTAGATTTGAACTATTTTGGCATTGATATGAATGTTTATTATTGTAAAATATGGTTTAGACAAATTTTATTTTAAATTGACATACCAGGTTTTTTAGAATTGTGATAGAATTAGATATGTTTTCACTCATTTCTATAAAATGGTTTTATTGTTTATCTTGGAACGTTTTAATTTAAAATGAGTACATATATTTTTTATATGAGACAAGTTATGGATGTGTTGGGTGGGATCCTAATGATTCTGTTAGCTCACACCCTATGGACCACTTCGGTGGTGTGTCGACCTTTATTGGTATTTCATTATAGGGAAAGGAAATGCACCACAGTGTGGTGGAAGGGATTCGTGTTTGGTTGGTTGGGTAACTGTGAGTGAGATGGTGTGAGTTCTTCCATGCTATCTCATAGAGTAGATATTTCATTTTGATCATTTATAGATGGTCTTGGATTTTAGAGTTTTTCCCACTTTTATAGTTGTTGGTTTCTGCTGTCTTCTTACAGTAATAGAATGTATATTTTTGGTCTTAAACTATTTCATCCTCTTCCAAATGTAAATATGTTCCATGTTTTTGTAATGGTTGTGAGAAATTGTTTCCTCTGGTTTGTTGATCGATTCCTGGGGGCTTGTCACAAGCCCATGAGGATCGACAACACCCTTTGGGTATGTGACTAATCGATTCATGTTCTTATTTTAAGGGGAACCTAAGTCGGTCCATTACAAAATCCTATGAAATCATCTATTTATTTATTTCAGAGTAATGGTGAATTTTTTTATTAGAATATAATATAATTTAGAGAATGTAAATTTATTTATTATTTTTATAATAAAGGTTCGAATTTTAAAATTCATTATTTTATTGAATAAATCCTTCTTGACTGATGTTTTTTAAAATACTAAATTATTTTGATAAAATTACGACATCATAGAATATATGGTATATTTAAACAAATATAAATTACTATTCACTAAATATTCATTATTTTCATAAAAATACCAAAAATACAATATGAGTTAACATTTATGTTATTATTCCAAAAATAGTGCTTTTATTATAAACTAAATTTAAAGATTTAATAAACTGTACATTTAAATAAAATTATATGGTACATGTGAAAAATATTCTACCTCAAAAAAGACGATTTAATTCACTATTGGTGGTTAAATTTTTATTTGTTATTATTTAATATAAATTACATATTGTATAATTTTTTAATTATACATGACAAACATATGAATATTATAAAATAAGTATTCTAATTATGTGTAATTTATCTTTTTAAAACCAAATTTAGAGAAGTGTGTTGATGTAATTGAAATTATTCATATTATTAAAAAAATTAAAATATTAATTTTTTTACAACTTCATTATCCAAATGTAATAACAAATTTAGGATAATAATACCCTATATATATATATAATAAATTATATTTTTAAATAATACTAATAAATAATTCGAAATATATAATTACAACAAAAACATTAGTTAATGTTTAAAAAGTCAATTTGTTGGTAAAAAGAAAGTTAATAGAATATAACAAAAAATCATAAATAATTAAAATTATTTAAGGTTTTAAATATAAAATAAAATATTTTTAGATTAATATATAATTTTACCATTTATTTTATCATATTATACACAGTATGTTATATGAAATTAAAACCACAACATTATTATAAATGTTTATATATTATAATTATGTGACAAAGAAAACATATATAAATTATTGTTATAATAACATTGTAATGTACTCATTACTATTAAAATAACTAAATTAAAATAGAAATTTATTTATGAGTAATATAGTAATATGATAAAACATTATGTGTAAAAATAATTTTAAAGAAATATTTTAAATAATAATTATTCTTCATTATATTTAATTACCCTTAGTATTAATTAATTTTGTATTTATATAGACCAAATATTTCTTTTATAAGGATGAATAAATATTTCTTACATATATAGAATAGTTTAATCTTATAATTATAAATTGATCTTGACTCTATGACAAAAAATGATCTGACAAACATAGAAACCATATTATTTTATATTAAAGTGGGAAAATAATGATTCTAAAATATATTTTTAATATATAGAGAGATTATTTAATTTCTATATTTCATAATTATTTATTAAATATTAAATTTTATTATTATGTATACTATTATTAATGATAAAAGAAGATCAGAACCCATGGAATCCATATATCATAATCATGATATTTATTAGATACAAATTGTTTATATAATTTATTTGTAATTTAAATAAAAAACAACAAAATAATGGTTATCTTTTCATTTTCAATTATTAATATTTGAAATTAATTTAAATTAATATTTTTTAAATAATAAGAAATAAAATATATTGTGTTTCATGTAAATGTTTAAGAAAACTATATTTAAATATAATTCTATAATCTATTATGTTACATCAGTAGTTATGGTATCCCATGCATGTACCCAATCATACCCATGACATGATGACCATATACATATTTGTACCCATGGTGTCTAACAACCATTCAAACACACAGAGGTCAATCATCATACAATTGTTTATATCAATAAAAAAATCATCTTCTTGTGATAAATGTTCATGAAAACTACAAATATATGTTTTAGTTAATTAATATATACCTAAAAGTGTCTTCTAGAAAATTGTAGATAAAAAATTATTGTATTTTAATAAATCTCATACATTTACCTAAAAATTCCATTTCAAATCTCTTTTACAACCATTAAATAAAACCTATTTATCCCGTAAAAATAATTTACACTGTTTCATTTTATAAATCTCTTTAACAATTATAATAAATTATATTCTTTTGCAGTAAAACTATTTTCCATTTATAGTTCATGTATTCACTCCTATGACCACCTCTGTCCAGGTGTAAAATAATAATGTATAGTCATCACCATTAGATGTGTTTTTGGACTTATAATATATAGGTGTTAATTAGGACAATTTTTGGTGTTTTTTCTATGTTCTTACCCCACCTATCTATATCTAACAAGTCTATAATAGTAAGAATAATCAAAATAATTCTTTTATTAAATTTATTATCCCAGAACATGTTTCACAAAAATAGTGACCAACCTAGAGGGGTTATAAGACTTTGGGACCACCTCTTTTAATTCCAAAAGATGCAGACTACTATGAGGGTCTATTTGAAACCGTGATAATTATATAATATCAATATAAAGACAGAAAAAACAATATAAATATACAAATCAATGAAATAAAAATCAATAACTAAACATATTGGTACATATATCCGAATTAAAACTACCATAAAACTATATGAATAAAATATAACATGTTATAAAAAATATATTCATGGCTTGTAGTAACTCATAGAATAGATGTACGAATACCTTCTAAATTAATCTTATTCAATGATAATAAATTGAATAGAAATAACACATAAATATAATAATCTATAATTACAAGCCGCCCAACAATTTCAACTTTATACCCCCATCTAGTTACTTCTACTTGAACACCTAATAAAATGGAAAATTCAAAAAAAAATTATGAAAAATATATATACATCGACCAAGGTATATTTCAAGTGTGTGAGGAATATATCCTAATAAGAAATCCCCAACATGGAATCCAATATATTCTATAATATATTATGTTTTTTCTTTGAAAATAAAGTATTTAATAATACACATGACATTATAGAAATCATGTTAGGTTATGTTATTTACATGGCACAAGGAATTATGGTGAATCATGTTGTCAATATCCAAAAAATATTTAATCACATGGATTATCATAGTTTTCCTTTTAAATAAGAATCATATCAAGGGAAAGGTCCAAAATCTCCAGTTCAATTGAAATGAGAATCTGGGTGATGAATCTTAACACAGTAATAACCTAGAATCTCTAAGTATATTAGTAGAAAATCATAAAATAATGAATCCATAGAATCTCCCAAAATGAGTAACTCATTGAGGATCCCTACATAGTTACCCCTTGAATCATAAATAATTTATAAGATAAATCACAACATAACGATTCTATAGAATTTATAAGAATATAAAACATAGTGTTATAATTTCACAAAGAAAAAGTTTTATCACATTTGGTTTAGGATAAAAAATAACCATTTCATACAAACAAGATCATATATCATCAATATAGTATGTGTTGCACACCTAGCTATCAACAAAAAAATAATCCATTTGAGGATTCCCAAAATTTTTACCCCCCATGATCTGATATGTTAGAAAAGATCAATCAAACACAAAATATAAAAAGAATATAATACATATTAAGTCTCTTACCCTATTATTTTAACACATTTATATATTAATAGTCTAAAATACTCAACCCTATCATTATACTTGAGGAAGACCTCCTGACCTTACTTATTGGGATCATACCCAAGTGTTATTTTCCTTCCCTAACTTAGAAGAAACGCCATTATATTAATTTAATGAAATAATTATAATACATAAATCATACCTCATTCTAATCATGGATGTGATCACTTCACTAATAAATCATTATCCATGACCCTCAAGAGGAATAATCTCCCTAATAAATATGTCATAAAATAATTCCTTTTAATGGCCATTTCCTTAAGTCGATCTATCTCTTTATATGTCTCTATGTACGCCTCCCACCTTCTCTCCCTCATTATCTCCTCCCAATAAAACCTATATTCCCATTACCTCATCGAGTAATATCCCAATGGAACTGATATCCCTTCAAACCCCAGCCCATTATGATTTGTCTAATCAAAATTAATCATCAAGATATGTCATGTATTCCAAAATCTAAGTGAAAAAATCACATCCTTCCCTCAATCATTCATAAAAACGGTATTATAGTGATTATAGTATATAATAAGATATTAACGAAGCACTATGATACTTCATATACATTAATAAGTCCCTAAAATTCTCCAATACCTATTATGAGAAATTCCAAGTCTCAGAATCTATATTCTATATTTTTTCCTCGAAATATCATATGTGAATGAGCACCCTATCAAGAAATAGTTCTCTTAGCTATATTATACCTCTCTACCCAACATATGAATCCAAATAACCATACCATTGAAATATATAACTTGATTTAAGACCCTTGAAATTGAATTTTAGAAAAAAATTATACAAGAAATTTGGTGGTGTAGTCACTAGCTAATCCAAATGTCACCTATCCATAATAAGAATTCATGTTTCATAACTAATTGGTTTTATCTTTTTATTTTCATGATCATACACCCTCTAAATCTCCATTTTGGTCCCTATTATTTTAATGATATATTATATAAAACACATAACAGCAATCATTGTATATCGTAGGGACCACCTTCTTTAAAGTCAAATGAGTTATCCTAACTAGTATAATCAATTTATCCATAATTGTTCACTTGAAATTAAATAATATAAAATAACAATAATGATTGGTAATATTAGATGATTAAAATAATGAATTAATGAAAAATGTGAGTAATAAAAATTAAATAGGGATCATAGGTAAGATTTACCTATAAGAGGCCACATTCATTAAAGGGTTATGAATGAAATGAGAATCACACACCGGAGAGTTAATGTATAGGAATGAGGGATCGGTGGCTATGGCCCCCACAACTATGTGTTCAGGGAACCACTATCAACATATTAAATAATTAAATTTTGAAAAAAAAATTATTCATAGAAACTGATAACTCTATAGATGGGCACAAGGTACTTGGTGGATGGAAATTTGGTACCTAGTTCTCATCTAGGGGAAACCCACACAACCAGTCAGCCGTGGGGTGCCAGGAAATATCCCATCATGTAACTGATTCTATCTGTTGTTTAATATAGACACCCACCCATATCCTCTAGGTATAAGGTAAAATCCCATCATGTACCCAATTCCTGTTTATACTCTTATTATATGCTTTCATTTCCTCTTTATTCTACAGAAACGCTCAAATTTCTAAAAAAACCCAAAAACTAATCTCAAATCATCCTACCAAACACTTCATATCCTTATAATGCCTATTTTATTCTCAGAATTTTAAACTCCCCTTGCTCCAGCTCCCTTAGAATTTATTACCTACATGTTTAGTGACCCTTAATAACACGAGTTATTAAACTAAATATTTAGATATTTGTCATCGAGTATGAGGTTCTTTTCATTTAATATGAGAATAATGTATATTAGAATAAAAATTAAAATATATTGACATTGCATAAATTAAAATATTTTACATTAGTTAATATCCCTACATGAGTATGATATTTTTTTGTTTATTATTGGATAATATATTAATTTATTTACCAAAAATATTATATATGAATACATTAACTAAGGAATATCATAATGATTATGGGATTTGTAGTGTATCTTTGAGAAGTTGTTAGGTCCTTCCTCTAGTTTTTTCTAAATAATTTATTCATATCAATTTTTATAATGTTATAATTATTATAAATCTTAATATTAGAAAAATAATAATAACAGTTCCATGTTTATAAATTGTTGTATTTTATTTAATTTATCAAAATAAAAGTTATTTATTTTATAAAAGTGACAAATTTTATACAATACAACACATAAATTATAATTTCTATATATATTTAAACTTGAAAAATTATATATTAGAAATAAATGATTAAAATATTTAAAAGAATCATATTAATCCATTTTATAGAAATATAGGACTTCTTCAAGGAAAACATTAAGTAAATATCAAAAGTACACCTTTAAGAGAATTTAATATATTTTTAGACCAGTTACATGTATTTAAAATTTCTATTAAATTACCATGGCTAATACAACTTTTGGTATTAATGTTAAAGGGTACAAAAATCTTCTAGATGTTGTTCACAACAAGTCATTTCAATTTTTTAAACATTATTTTATAGGTAAATTAGAATATTTCAGGATCTTTATTTGCTCAGAAAATATAGGTAGAGAAACTCAACTATCTACCATTATGTTTTTTAAGAGAAGGAATGTAAAAATGAAACTGAAAATGGGTTTTATTTGATTATAAATATAAATCACTCAAAACATTGTTAATAATATCATAACTATGTGTTAATTCGAAATATAAATAATAGTGATAACATCCATTTAAATCACTCCATTTACACATAAGTGTAATAGTATTAATAATGGGAGAAAAAAGCAGTTCTTGGGATCATGAGATCAATGATGAGTCTTTTAAGTCTTTTATTAACTTTTTAGGATATACATAGAATTAAAAGGAATTTACACCTAACTATGTTCAAACAATAATGAATGAAAAGAGTTAATATGAGTTATAGTATAGAGATATAAATATAACATGTCATTAATTTGTGTGCAATGATGTGAAGTGTTAATTGAGGCTAAACTTATCTATAAACATGAAAGTAGAAAAAAAAAACGTATATCATTGAATATTATTTTAATGTCAAAAAAATATTATAGATGAAATTAATATATTATAAAAGTATCAATTAAGTGAAAGACTAAATTTTTGTAAACGGGAGTACATATCCTATTTATATAGTGGTGAAAATATAGAAAAAACTAATGTAAATTATCAAAATGAAAAAAATAGGGGATATTAAAAACCATTCCATAAGATCTAATGGAATGAAATGTTTTAGAGACACATATACAATGTAGGATAACATAAAGAGAAAATACGTAGATATTATTATCATTAGGTAATGTGATTGATTATTAATTTATATTGTAGAATCCATATCCTATAATGAAATAATATAAACAATATGCTTCCAAATGGATGTACCCTTGAATTTAGAAATATCTTCCATGTAAAAAAATCATTTTTTAATTTTTAGATAACATCCTACTAAATTGAATTTTATTAGTTACATGTCAGTTTTCAAATTAAATTATAAATTTATTGTTATGATAATTAATTTATTGTAATACTGGTTTCCAAAGGATTCATGAAATGTTAGGGAATAGATTTAGATGAGACCATTTACTAATAGAGATTATTAAATATATTTTAATTCTAATTCCTATAATATTTTACAAATATAATATATTTTTAATTGAATATCAAATCTTTATTTAAGAATAGATTATTCAAAAAAATTACAAGGTAAAATTAGAAATAATTTTAACCTCCAATATTTAATATACGATATAAAAGATGTATAAATACATTTATAGAGGAATTTTAACCTCAAAATTAGAGAATTATTATTCTTGTGATTCCATAAGAGTGTTTGGTTATATGAAAATGAATGTGTTTCTAATGATTAAGAAATTTTAGAAGATTTTCATATTTTCCAAGTAATGTAGTTAAAAACATATAGAAAACACACATTAATATTATGGTTAGTTAATAATTTCTTATATAAAAAATTAATCAATGAATTAATTAATGTTGAAAACTATTTATAGGGAATATGATATGATGATATTAATATATTAGTTTGTTTCTTCTAAGTGAAATAAAATAAATTTACATTGAATTTGAAAATAAATATCAATAATTTTAGGAGAGGATTATTTTATATATCACACGATAAAAATATTTATATGTAGATGATTCATCAGGCGTATAAAGAAATTGAAAATATTTACTAGAATCCCATTTGTTTAATGTGTTTGGAATAATTATGTATGTGATTCTATATATTAATCTTAATATATAATCCATATAAGGATAGATTTCTTGGGAAGTGGTTAATATTAACCTTAAGTGTAAATAATAGATATACCATGTATATAGAGACGTTATGAATATAATAAATATAGTATAGAAAATAATAGTTTCTTGATTTATCATGTTAATCTTGAATAATATTTAGTATAATGAAATAAAAAGTATTATCCAAAAAATGATAAATAACCTATTAAGGGGTGTTCGTGAATCATAGTGTGAAAATTTAAAACACTTCCATGTTTTCATCTTCTTTCTTCATTAGTCAAAAAACCCTTCTCTCTCTCTGTCACAAAACAATGACTAAACTGATAAGAAAATTGACATGAGAGAGAAAATTATAGTAGGTTCATCCATAAAATGGATAGACTAAGGATCATAAAAAAAGATATGTTCTAATGTACTAAAAACACTATGTGAAGTTATATTACAATGTTCCTTATGGACAAACTATCCTACCAAGTTTGCAACTAATTACACTCTAAATGCATATTTCTCTCTATATTGAAGTGTCTTCACTAATAATTTAGATTATTTTTCCATGGATATGAATCCCCTTATATTTTGAACACATATAGAATATTGTTTCATAATGAAATATTTTTACATGACATATGAAATCAAATTTACAGTGTATCTTGTTCTTTATTGAAATACCTTTAGTGTATTATTCTTCTCCCATCGTGAATTGCATTAATAATTAAGAGAACTAATCAAGTAACATGTATAGTGAGTTATTCATGAAGAAATTTCTTCATAAACCACACTTCCATCGTGAACTTCATATCATTGTGAAAAAAGTTCCTTCACAACTGAAACATTCCAATTTTGTGAACCAGTTTCAAGCACAGGTGAATTCCAACAATGACGATGATATGTAATGAACTTTTCACAGTGTAATGAATTCATCATTGGTATTTTCATTAGAGAAATACAACTATAAAATCTAGAAATCATGAATTACAATTAAGCCCATTTTGAATTTCCTCCAGTACTTATAGCTCATATAATTTGGTTTTCATGGTGAAATATCCATTTTCTAAATGGCCTAAATAATAATGATTCAACCTCTAATTATATTTATTAATATTCCATACAAAAAAAACCTTCCACCATAAATCATGATATCAATTTTACATTTAATTAAAATTTCTTTATCACAAGTATGATCGGATATACATTTATAAATTCTAGATATAGCACAGTGGCTAACCTTAGGGTTTACCTCATAGAAGCAGTGTCAAATACCCTAATAGTATTTCCAAAATTATTTTTTTGAATTTAAAATATTTTGAAATAAGTTGGTGTATTCAACATGAAATATTTAGGATAAAGGCAATATATTTTGGATGAGGGAAACAAATAATTAGATAATGATAAAAACAATGAAAAAAAAACAAGTAACAAGAAAATAAATACTGAATGATAGAGATGAATGTAAAAAACGAAAAAGGTCCGACCCTTATTGATCCATTCTTAGCTACCATTCAAATATAATCAATAGAAGAACAATAACTCTAATACCCAATCAACACATGACCAAAATATCAAATCACTCCAATATCTCAAATAAATAATGAACAATAAAACATAAATGCTTTTGACTACTCGATCATTCTACTATATTGAAAATTAAATGAATCCACATATTCATTATATCCAAGAATATCACAATACTATATGATTAAATAGTTATTATCACATCAAATAACCAAAATCAGATTCTTAGACAAGAAAATGAGAGAGGAAGGGGAAAATAAATGAATAAAAATGTATTGAACCATTCTTGTGCAAGGGTGTTCTCTCAGACAACCCAAATAACATTCATAATTTGTTAAGGGGAAGAATATGTGATGTTTTCAATGAATCATGGATATTTATGAATCATTGAACTTATCTACCTAGATCATGCCCCTGAATTAGCTCTTGAATTTTACAGAATTGTGATCACCCCACATGGATGAGAACCAATCGATGATCAAAAAACACACAAAAATATTTATAAATATTAAAAATAAAATAGTTGTAATTAAAAATAAATAAAAAATGTGACTCAATGAAAATAAAATGTAAGAAGTAGTGTGAGAGTGGTTCTGGTCTCTAGGAATCCATTCAATTCCCATGTTTATATATTGAATAACTGAAAAGAGAAATTGAACATTTTATCCTAAATGGAACCAAATTTTTCATTGTGTATCACCTTGATGTTCACATCAAAAGTTATTCAATAAACTATAAGTGAATGTATCCAACCACTATAAACTACATCGCTTGAATAAACCATACTTTTCCCATGATCACCGCCTTCAATCACCACCTGATACTTTCATAAAACTGAAAAATAGAAGACATTAAATAATTTCTACAGTTGGAAATTAAATTTTTATTTATTCATTTAAAAGTATGGGTCCTAGTTGAATATTTTTTCAGATCCCATGTAGAACCTTGGAACCATTCCAATGTCATTTTGGGGAAAAAAATTTGTTTGATAAATAATTAAATATTTTAATTTATTTAACTATAATATGTTTATAATTAAATATAAACATACATATAAAATAGATTTTTATATTTATATAATTATCAATCCTACTATATAAATAAATATTTTATCTACTAATTTTATTATTAATATAAAAATAGAAATAAATATTTATTTATTAGTATATATTATTGTCATTAAATTTTCAGTTTTGTTATATTTTTTATTATATATTTCATTATTCATTTACATATCCTCTTAGCATCATCAAAGGGGCTCTAATACTTCTATAGGAAGCCATGATGGACCCTTCTCAAGTAGAAGACTCCATCACACCATTGTCTTTAATTTTATGTGTCATCTTATATGTTGTCAATGAGGTGCTGATCAACGAGGCTCAACATGTGTTCACTTTAGATCTCTTTCAGGGTGGCCTCAACATGCTTCATACATAATGGGCTATCATCGGATCATGAGAAGAAGGTGTAGAGGGCTCAACCATCATCCATGACATCTCGTCATCATTGAATATTTAATAGGTACAAAACCACAATGGCGACTTTGTATCCCATTTTGGTGGATATTAGAATAAATGTGTATTAAGTTAGATTATTGATTTAGAAAAACTAAAGATCTAATATCATGTTTTATTAAAAAATTAGCCCTTAGTTAGTTGTACAAATGACATCGAGTTTTGGGTTTTTTTTGATTGGGAGTGGTGGATGTGGTTCAGCACTGGTGTGGTTCTACTACTATTGAAGAAGAGTGGATGGAGGTGGATTAGCTGAAATATATCTCGGGAAGTGCTATATGGTGGGTGAAACTGAATGATGATTGGTGGATGGAGTATGGAGGGTTGTGGGGTTAATGGAGACAGAAATGGTGGATGTTGCGTTTCACATGGTGGATAAGGGGTGTGGTTGTGCTCGAGTAAGACGTTACAAGGATCATAGAAGCCGAGTAAATGGTTAGTGGTGGCAATAAATAGTGATAGATCATGAAGGGGTGGATGTAGAAGGAGGCCAACAATGGTTAATGTATAGTGGTAGAAAGTGGAAAAAGTAGCTTGGGTTAGGTACTGGAAGAATATCAGTGGATCTAAAAATGACAAGGTGAACTGGATGTGGATATGGAAAGGGATGGAAATTGATGATGTGGCATTAGCACCTCAGTATCAATGGTAGATGGATTCAAATGATTGAACTAGGGTAAGCTAACCAATCGGGGATGGTGACAGTGGATGATGTGCTACTGGTTATGAGACTAGAAGATGCTGGCAATACAAAACGAACTATGAAAAAAATATTAAACAATAAATTTCCATAATAAAAATTAGTGAATTAAAATTAATTATTTTTATAGTGAGTTAATTTTGATAACTAAAGTGATTAAATTCAATTTAAAATAATACATATATTTATTTTCTTCAATGTAAATATTTTAAAACTCCTAAAGTCAAAATTAAATTTCAAATGAAAATTTAATTTTGATAAAAATTATTAATTAAAAAATATATATTAATAAAATTGTGTAATGTTTTTGAGATTATATTTCAATAAAATTCAAAAAAAATTATAATAATTTTAAAAATATATTTTACATGAAAAATCACTAAACATATATGGATAAAATATTAGAAATTTTAAAGAACAAAAAAATCAATCTATTTATCTCCCAAAACACACAATTTAATTAGATTTTCAATAAGTGTTGAACATGAACTCAAATTATCCACAAAAAATTAATTTCCATCAAAAAACCATTTCAACATTATAATATCAATAAATTTGTCAAGAAATTAGGTGAATAGGTGTGTACAAACAAGACACATCAAAGTCCCCCACACATGAAAAAAAAATTTCTCTTAAAAAATTTCAAGATTTGTGTAATTTTATAAAATATAACAAAAAATTTAAACACTCAACAAAAAATGATGTTCTTTAAGATATTTATTATTAGGGGAATAAAATATGATCAGGGTCAATCTTTTCAATTAATACCTATAGTTGGTCCAATACATGATCAAATACATAATGAAATCATGGGAACATAGAGTTATTCACTTTTAAAGATTCCATTCCTCTAAGATAATGTTACTCACTAGCCCATCATAATTATAATTCGAGTAATAATTCTTAGACTGAATCCATGTATGGTTCTATGTGGAAATAAATTATTAACAAAAGATAAAAAATCACTTTTGATTTTATCACTCTATGGATAGAACTCACACAATTTTCATATAAGTCAATTAACCTTTCTTCATCTGGGTTCAAAATTCACCTCACCCAAAGGAGATCATTTTTTATAATTCCCTTTATTTATATTTTTTTCTCAGTCAAATTTCTTCTGCATATTACTATGTATAGAACTTATTAATTTTTTGTTTTAATTATTTTTAGAAATTCAACCATTTCCCTTTTCTCATAGACTCACAATGGGATCCCAATGGATTGTTTTCTATAATATCAATGGAATTATTATATTTTTATTTTAGTTGGATCACTAAAGTGATTAATGTTTTTCATAAGGTGGGTTCCTTAGGTTTGAGTTCAGTATTACAGTTTCCTCAATGTTATTATCATAATCGCTCAAATATTAATCATATCATACTCTATATATTTGTTACTAAATAAAAAACACAATGTGACACAAATCATCAATCATATTATCCCTACAATTTAAAAAATTGTGAAACCCACAACAACTAGAATTCTATTATCCTTTATGCATAAAATAACTAGGGTGATAATACAAGCCTTATATTTTTAGTTTTTGAATGAATTCCAAAATGTTTTCTTTATTGTTCCAAATAATACTAATATTTATCAGTCTAGAATATAAAAAATTACTTATCACAAAAAGGCCCATCTCCCCCACTCATAAAATTCAACATTGTCCACCCATATTAAATCATATGGTGGGAATAATTTTAGTTCACACTATATTTTCAATTCTACAGTTAAAGAATGTTGATGGGTTTATATATGAAAATTCAATAAACTCATTTTCATACTATTACATCCCAACATGAGGTCCACATACCTCATTCCCTAATCCAAGGGGTCACATGTTCTCATGACCACCTCCACATATCCCATAGACTGCTAACTAGTAGAAAGGGTGTAATGTTGGTTGGGTGGGTAGACGATACCCTCTTATTAGAGTGGCATAATGAACTCAGATAGATTCAATCAATTAAAGAAGCATGATTGAAATATATTGATAATTAAAAATATCGAAGAATAAATAGATAACTAAATATGTAGTTACTGGAAGATAATAAACTAAACAAGTTATAATAATATAAAATGCCTTGGTGGTAGTGTCAATACAAGAATCCTGACATGTTGTAATACAAAAGGAAACAATAATATATAATCATTCTATATAGTAGATCCAATTTACCAAAAGATAGAAACAACACCATGAACATCTTGAGCCAATGCCCAATCCTCTTATCATATAATCCAACTGTGTACATAAATAAACAACATGTATTAGGTCATTCACACTTATCAATACTTGAAAAATAAAAGTCTTATTAGGTAAAAAAGGTTCCCTATGTTTGGGTGTTTGATAAAATCTCTATAGGCCACCACCAATGACATCTTCATTTAATCTGAGTAGTGGTCATAACATAATAATGTGTGGGTATTAAAAGAAAGGTAAAATGAAATTGAATTAAATAAAATACCCTCCCAGTTTTCTATAGGAAACCTAGAAGGTAAATCTACATTATCTCATGGGTAGAATTTTTGTCTGATCACAACAGTATATATATATATATAAATAATATATATATATATATTAGTTATATATTACATCCACATATATGAATAATGTGTGTGAATATGTCTACAATCCAAATACATTAGATACTAGTGTTGGAATTGACTGATGTGTAACTCAATAATCTATAACCAGTCTAATGGGCCTAAAATATCATTAAATAGGGTACATGTACGAAATTGCAAGAAGAGTGAGGGATCACAGTCAACAACACTTGAGATGTAGTGTGATCCACCATGTAAACAATCTAATAATGGAATATGTCATTTAATTCCGAATGAACATATAGTATCACTGGTACAAGATTCCATACTACACACTCGATGTAACGGAGTGTGATTTACCTCCTGGTTCATCACCCCTTACCATAGTAAACAGCCTCTATAAAGGAATATTATAATTATAAATAGAATGGGGGAATTACCTCACATCCATTTCATTCACCAATCCCATTTATATAAATAAGTCATATTCACATTAATAATACAATACGTAAGGCATAACCTATTATACATTTTTTTACCTAGCTCAACTCCATTTCAAGCATTAACATTCCAAAAATATTTTATAATGCATAAGAAAAAGGAATGGTTTCCCTATCCTTTACATTTTTCAACTATTTAATACATTTATTCAAATTAACTTAATGAAAACAAGGAAATTAAAGGTTATAAGACTACTGAGGAACTTAGGTGGTGCCAACATAGATGGGGAAAATAAATACAAGTACAATTCCCACTAAAATTAAAACAACCAACAAAATCCATCGAAATTGATCAATTTCATCTATCTCAATTTAGGTAAAGCATCCATCATGCATTTCTGATTCTCTTTATGTCGTTAAGACTTGTATATGTCATTTATAAAGATCAAGTGTCAATGGTAAAGAGACATTGGAAATAACTAAATTCAGTACTTGAAATTCAACCCATAAGAGAGCCAAACACCTAAGAGGTCTCTTGAGTTCCATTAAATACATGTGCTTCAATGTAAAATTAAATTAAAAACAATGAAAAAAATTATTTAGGAATTCCCGACATTTATTCAATCGGCCAAAATTGAAAATTATAAGCGGAAGACCCAAGTGGGTGGCTATGTATAGTATGTAAAAGCTCTAGCCCACAAAAAAGGATCAAAATAAATGTATTAATGTCAAATGATCAATTATACATGAAGTGATCAATATAAAGGAGACGCTCAACCAAATCTGGAAAGTGGAAAAACAACATAATTATTAAATGATAAAACTAAAATAGAAAACGATGTGAACAATTAACTTATAGATATAGATTATGTCTCACTCAATATATTCCTCATATTCAATTTTGGTGGGGAATGATCTGAGAAATGGTCCAACGCCCTAAAAATATGGAAAATGATCAGGCATCTAAATAGTGTAATATATTCGAATGAAAAATATGATAGGAAGGGTAGGAGAGGTTATCTTTAGCATGAGATATCAAAGGCATGCATTGGATCATCAATTGGATTCTGAGTTAAGGAGTTATTGATGAACCTCACTTGAGGTGTTTTGAGTTATACAAGAAGAGGAACCCATTGATCTCCATTAATGGGTGAAAGGGAAAAAGTAAAGAGTTAAAAACATAATTGAGGGAAAAATGACATTTTCACCAAAAAATATAAAATTTTACTGTTTAGGTTCACTATTTCCAAACCATATACCAAATGTTCATGGTTATCTATAGAGTATAGGCACCCAACATGGTTAGGTGCATGGTTTGAAAAAAATGCATAGACCATGCAAAAGGGATCTATACTGATTCTTTTACTAGTGTCACAAACATGTTCCCTGGGTCACACGATTTCATAAAAACCATGATACAATGTCATTTTTTCCATATTGGTGCTTTAGGCTCCAAGTTATCCTTGGACACACCAGTGACCTCCATGTATTGATTAAACATCAATATTTGGGATGTTTAAGGTATTAAGATTGAAATCAAACTATCCATACTTTCTTTGGAAATTACATTCATTAAAAACTCCACCCATCAATCCATATTGTCCTCGGGATGTCCTTGGAAGGGTAAAGGGGTATCATCCACATGGAGTTATGGACATTGAGAACGTATAATAGCTTCCTACTCATAGGTTTCATCATGAACATCGACATGATTCAATATCACCCGTACCGATGGAATAGACCTTCTGTGGAGTGAATTCTTGATCTGATTCACTATATGCACTAGATAATCCTCAAAGGAAGCATCCATAAGCAATTCAACCTCATCATATTGAATTAAGTTACTTTTCTGGATAGTATCAACAAAACATGAGATACATAAAAAACATCATGCATGGACTTGTATCTTGAAGGAAGTGCCAACTTTGAAGCCACTAGTTGGATCCATTTCACAACCGTAATGTGTCCATAAATCCTCAGTGATATCTTTCATTACATATGAATACATCTATGCCCAATCCATGGAGGTACATATATGAAAACCCAGTCTCCCACCCCAAAATCAATAGGACACTAATGTCTGTTGGCCTATGACTAATGTTTAGACTGAGATGCCAACACGTGCATTATGATAACCTAGACCTTCTATGTAGTCTCATGTATGAGACATTGTCCATGCATAGATGCTTACTTTGCATCTAGCCAGCACAAGGGTGAGTGAATAGTCCTACTATATAATTCTTCATAGTGATCCATCCCAATGGTAGCCTGAAATATGTTGTTATAATAAAACTAAACAAGGGGAATGTGTTTCTCCCAAGAAAACCAAATATAATGAATTCATGCTTGCAAAATGTATTGTAGAACATAATTTGAATGATTCATATCCCCATAAGTATATGTGTTATAGGTTGTGATCATAAGTAGCTATGTAGCCTAGGACTTCTGAAACCCCTCCCATAACCATGATAGAAAATGAGTATCTCTATCAGAAATGGTAGAATAAGGATATCCCTGAATATGTATGACCACTATGACCTACATATTTCTCATATAATATATCATGATTGTATCCCACAAAGGTAGGAAGAGTGATTCCTTCATCAAATGATCAATGAATGAAAACAATGTATTATTCCCCATAGGTGATCTTAGTAGACAAGTTATCAAATCTATCAAAACATTCTCTCACTTCCACTGAGGAATGTAAAATAAATATAGAAGACCTAATTGTCATTTATTTTCCACCTTTACCTACTGATAGGCGGAACACCGATTAATGAAGCGATAAATATCATGTTTCATAACAATTCACCAATATTGGTTACGAATATCTCAGTACATTTTAGGGAAACCAAGGTTACCAAACCATACCGAGGCAAAGAATTTTCACAGAAGATCCTCTCTATTATCTATCATAACCCATACATGCCCACAGATGAATAAGGTATCATCCACATCCATCTTCCATCATAAATATGAATCATTATCTAAAATTCTTTCCATATGGATGAGGCCTTTGGGATCAGATAACTTCCTCATTAATACCCATTACTGAGGAGTAGATGTCACTAATAAGGCTGAGAGGATAGTCTAACCATGGTCCTCCTAAATAATAACATGCATCTATCATAGAAATTCCATAATCATCCTTTCACCACAAGATTCTTGAACCACCTATATCTGAGTCTTCCATCATAGAGAATTAGGAAATGAATCTCTTTTTCTAGGCGCGTAGGCAAGATCAAAATCGAACAACTTTAGGTAATCATCCCACCTATGATACCTAATAAAATGATCTCACTTATTGATGATATATTTTTGGATATTATGATCATTAAATAACCCAAAACTATCTACCAAAATATAGTTCCTCCAACAATGTATGGTATTACATCAATAGCGACCTCTAGGTGGTGCATTGGGTAATTTCACATGTTAGACCTGAACTGACAGCACACATATGTATTAACTTTCTCATAATGAATCAGAATAGATCCAATACTAATACCTAAGGAATAATAGTATAAAATTTATATATTTTATGGATTTTGCATTAGTATCAATACTGAAGTTAAGCAACCCTTCAACTCTTGAAAGGATGGTTCATAATCTTTAAACCAAATTAATTTAACACAATAATTTTTCAATCCAATAAAAGTGATACAAGGTGTGGGGAATCATGTATGAAGTATCTATAATATCTCGAAATCCATTTATAACAACAAATATTAAGGAAGTTATTGGGAACATCCCACAAAACATCATCCCTCACTTTCACTAGGTCTACTGAAACTCCTGACTCTAAGATAATTTAACCCGAGAAGTGGACATCATCGTTCCATAAGTGCCATTTACTGAGATTATCGTAGAGCTGATACTCTCTTAGTGTAATCAACACAATCTTATGTTGAGTGTCATGGTCATGATTGGAGCATGAATACACCAATATATCATCAACATAGATAACCATAGATGAATATAGGTATGGGTGGAATACCCAATTCATAAGAGCTATAAAGACTATAGGTGAGTTCATGAGCCCTAATCAAATATCTAGATACATTTATAGTCAATACAAGCTTATGAAGGCTATGTAGGGAATGTTTGAGGCCATAAAACACACTTAATGATAGTCCAAACTTGGATATATCATTTAAAACACCTGTTCTAATCTGAGTTGGTAAAAAATGTCATCTATTATAGGCAGTGGGTACCAATTATTCAATGAATGTTGGTTTAACCAATGGAAATACACATATATCTTAAGGATAATTTCTCCTTCAAAAAAAGAACTAGTGATCCCCAAAGAAATTTTTTGGGGCATATGAATCATTTTCCCACAAGATCCTACAACTGCTTATTTGGATTTAAAATATCCTTATGTTCCACCCTATAATCATTAATTGTCAATGGTAATTATCCTTGAAAAATCTCAATTATAACATATACCTCTCATACTTGATGTAGAATAGATAATTCTTTAAGAAATATGTCTTTGAAAATCACCACTATAGTACGAAAGATTATGGGTGGTTACCCCTAGTCATCATGGAAAATACTAGTGATCAATGGTATCACATTACCCAACCCTTACAGCTCGGGTACAAATTGCCAATCCTGCACATCCAATTAACCCTTATGCATGTGCGTATTACCCTATCGTGATTTAAACATCACCCTTTAAGAATTGTAGTCGATGTGGGATTAGTATTTAACTATCTATTCCATCATGATGATTATGTCGAGGCCCATCACATTGAGGACGAACAATTTCCATACGAATAGGAAGCTTCCAAATTCATGGGAAAATCCTTAATATGATGAAGACCTAATGAATGGATTCCTAAATATGTATCTGGAATAATAACACCCTAATATTGTTCAATATTGTGGACAAAACATTCCATTATAATGTAAGATACATGAAATTGAGATATTCATGTGTCAAATAAGTAGATAATAAAGGGGATGCAACTAGAATAGTACCTCAAATCGTAGATGCTTAGACTCTCTCTCTTATGGAATTGGCGAGACTACATGAATCTTTCTTGTACCTCATCCCTAAGACACTACATTAATTCCCTATGTAAACCCGCTCTGTGGGTTCTATATGTCCTGTGGCGGATGCCTAAACCGCTACCATGGTCTGATTGGTCGATATTATTATAGCAACCTACCTGATGTGATCCTTCTTACATCAATCTTGATAGAGGAGTAGGTGCAGATCCCCACTCACTTGGAACAGAAGGGAAAGTCATTCATAAGCACTAGATATTCCGTAACCTACCATAGTCTCAGAAATCGACTAGATCAGTTGGACACTGGTATTTTTTGGGTCTTGGATACTTTAACAGTTGGAAGATAATAAATATATCTTCATGATGATCTTGACTACTGAATCCTCTAGGAGAGGCCTCAATGTGTCTCTTTCACCTAGATGAAGATCCATTGATAGCTCTAGGTGATAAACCACCCTGACTCACACATTTAATATCCCACAAGTTGTACTATTTAATTATGGCATGGTATAGAATTTTACAAATGTTCTTCAAAATGAACACATTGACTTGTAAATTGATAGGATAGACTAGTTCATCCTTAATTCTCCTAGTGGTCATAATATCATCAACATCTAGTGTAGGAAAAATCTGTTGCTTCTCCACGAAATTGGAAGAGTATTCCAAAACTAACATACTCCCCTGATACAGGTTTATGAACGATATTGATTTATCAACCCTCATAGTGTAGGGAAAGAAGTAGTAAAAAAATATAATCTGGAAGTCATACCATACCATATCGTAATTCCAATATTCCAAGTTGATGACATTCCAACACTACTTGGCTGAATCAAATAGCTTATCAGCCACTACCTTGAACCTCTACACTATATGCATCTCATGATTTTCAAATAGAGACCAGATTAATTTGATAAATGTGTCCACATCATGAGGTCAGTGATCTTACAAAAATGTGGGAGGATAATACTATTGAAACACATGATTCCACTCTTCCATACATAAGGATGTTCGAGAAACACCGTTCATGTTTTGAATCATACATAGAAAACCATCCTCAAACCAGGAATTGGTGCCCATATCTAGAACTGGAAGAGGAATCATTGGTGGATCTATAGGAGTAATCTCTGGAATCTAATAGCCTATATACTTAGTTACATGGTTGTCATTTTATTCAGGGCATGTGACCAGAGGACGTCATGATGACATGAAAATACAATTCCAAAAACATGCCACAATATATACTTATGAAACTAGGAAGATTTCATTTATGATACAAGTTTAGGTGTAAATTCTTCCAATCTAAATAACAACACCTCTCAGACTACTTCAAATTTTAGTTTTAAATGGTATAAGGGACCCCAACATAACTTAAGAATGTAAAAGGGATACCCCACTGCACACTACAAAGGCTTAGTTCAAGACTAAATATCAATGTTAGACATTTTTATGATGGTTGTTTCAAATTGGGAATCCCATTAATTTTGAAATTGATCTTCTTTAAATATTATATAAAATTTTATGGTTGAATTAAATGGATTTACATTTCAAATCCATAAGGGACCATTCTCCTTATAAACCTAATATTGAGGAAACTTAACCCAGAAAATAACCCATTCTAGTTCATGTGACTAATGGTACATAGCTCGATGTTCCCGAATTAAAGGATGAAGGTGTCTTCTTTAACATATTAAGGAAATAAAAATTTGGTTATGGAAGACACATTAAGTATCAATTATTCTTTCCAATACCTATGTTAAGTGTCTTCATAATTAGTAATATATAGAAGGCAGTAAAAATATTCATTAGGTAAATGTATGCTAAAACTAAATGTTACGTGGTAAAATTCATTGTATATTTATCCTTGTGTGTCTAACAACAATCCAGGTAATGAATTTTCATCATTTAATTAGGAAATTGTAATGAAATTATTAATTCAATATAATCAATATAAATAATATTAGAAACCATGTGTGTCACCCAATGGTGAATTCATATCAACAATAAATGGAAAAAATCACAATAATTATAATTTGTGAAACTCAGGCATTACCCACAACATGGGTTCAAAATGCCCAAGCATGAATTATGACAATGTGCCAAGCATTACAAATATCCAATCAACTGTCTACAAATAGAAAAACATGAATGTAACCCAATGATACCACATTGTTACATCTTAACACAAGTTCCACTCAACCCATTCCCCGAGCCTATGTGTAACATAAACTCAATCATGCCTCCCCGTATACCAAAGGGTGTCGAATAGAAGTGATGGTTTAAATATGGTAGGGTTGGGAGACTATACCCTCTTATCAGAGTTGAACAATGTATACAAACAAAAAAAATATTTAGTGGAAGAATTATATAATTAGATAGAAACGATAATCTGCGAAGGCATAAACAGATAACTAATTATGTTAGCAGTGCAATATAATAAACTGGCCTAATGATTATTATATCAAAATACTATCTAGTAGTGCTAATATATGATATATGGAAACCCATAATACCAAAGGAAACTAGTAGATTAAATAATTATATATTGTATTTCAAAAAATTAGAAATAGGTCGATAATCATCTCAAGACTATGCAGGATCCGTTCCTCATATTCTCTAACTAGAAAATAAAATAAAAAACCTATAGTAGGGAGTTTTGGATTATCCATAACAATAGAAAGATAGTATTCTTGGGTACCAATGGTATCCCGAGTATGGTGTGAGATAAAAATCTTAGTAGGCCACCACCAATGTTTTCTATGTGTAATCCATGTAGTACACATAGCTAAATAAAGTGTAGATAGAAGAAAAAATTAAAACATATATGAAATAAATAACCACCCCATTTAAGTTCATATAGGACACCTAGCAGGTCTTCCTGCTTCAGCTCATGGTTGTAATGTTTATCCTTTCATGAGACTATATGTATATATATATTATAATAATATATATATTTTAGTTCTATATTTCATCAACTTATATGAACCAAGTGCGTGCGGATATCTAATTCCCATATACCTAGAATACTAGTGTTGGACATGACTGTGATATTATTCAGACATCCATAATTAGTCTGATGAACCTAAAATCTCATGAAAAGAATACATTCCCTACACCCCACAAAGAGTGAGAGACATCATGTAAAAAAACTCGGGATGAGGAGTGAACCACCATGGAAACACTCTAATCATGAAACATGGTGTGTAAATCCCAACACCCATTTTGTATCACTGGTTTGAGATACCATTATCTAGACCCAATGTATGTGAGTTTGATTTTCCTCTTGGATCATCACACCGTACCATCATACACAACCTATAAAAAGGTGTATTAAAATTATAACTAGAATGGGTAATGAACACCCATCAATTTATATCACCTATACTTTACACACACATATATATAAGTAATATTCACATTCATAATATTGTACATGAGGAATAACATCTCATGTATTTAGTTATACAATTTCTACAACATTTCAAGCATTAAAATTTTAAATAAATATTTATAAGTTTTAAGAAATGAATGGATTCACCATAATATATTCATCAACCTTTTATTACCTTTTAGTTCAACTAAATTATGAATGAAAATTAATGGTTTTAAGACTCATGAAGGTACTAAAGGGATATGAACATAGACAGGGTTATTAACTATAGTTATATTCTCTTTATAAAGAAAAGTAACTAGCCTAAGCCATTCACATTGATCAATTAAATGTAACTAAATTTTGTATTAACATCTATAATGCTTATGTGATTCCGTTTAATTCATTATGGCATGAGAATTTTCATTATAAGGATCAACTGTAAAAGGTAAAGAGATGCAGGAAACACTATAATTTCCTAATTGGAAATTCAAATCATAAGAGGTACCAACACTTATGAGGTGTATTGGGTTCCATTAAATACTCATATATCAAGGAAAATTTCATTTAAAAATCTATCTAGAAGCTTTGTAGGAGTTCTATTCATTTGATCCAATTGGCCTAAATGGAAAATTCTAAGTGGAACACCAATTGGTTTACCATATTAGGTATTTATGAACTCAATCCCATAATACGAGAAATAATTGACATATATTAAAGAGAAATGTCAATAAATAATTAAAAAAAAGGAAATGCTCAGAAAACAGTTGTGTGCATCACAATAGTATAAGAACGAAATGAAGAACTCAAAGGAGAAAAAATGTAACCACTTTTATCAAGGCGTTAGAGGATGTTTCACTCAATATTGGCCTCATATTAATAGTAGGTTGGGAGAGATCTGAGAAACAGTCTAATTCCTTGGAAATAGGTTAAATTATCCAAAACAAAAAGAGAATAACTGATCCAAATGAAAATTGAGATAGTATGGGGGAGTGTGGTTAACCTTACATCGAGCTATCGAATTATTATTTCAGCCCTCGAATCGGTTTAGAGAGGGAGTTATAAATGAACTTACATTGATGAATTTTGATTTCTATAATAGGGGGAAACCATTAATTGCTATTGGAGGGAGGAAGGGAAAAAAGAAAGAGTTAAAATCATAACTGTGGGGAAGAAATGACATTTCACTGCAAAATATCAAAGAGAATGGTTTTTATACCCTTAACCAACCATGAATGGTTGTATATAGGGAAGGGACACCATTCATGTCTCAACACAAAATTTGAATTACTATTCACATAATGTGAAAAAATTCTGTGTCCCTATTCTACAACTGAACACATGGAAGTGAGCCCTACGTCACACAGTTATAGAAAAAAACTTGTCGCCCTGTTTGCTTTACCACATTAGAGATATGGCCTCCAAACAAGCCCTAGATGAACCATTGAAATCAATGTCTTGATTACATATCGTTATTTTGTCTCTTTAATGTATTAAATTTGAATAAAAAATTATCCATACCATCGTTGAAAATACAGGTTTCCAAACATACATTTATTGAATGATTTTTTTTTAAAATTTGATTAATTTTTATTATTAAAAAAAGAAAATATAATTTTCAATATAGTTCAAACAGTATCATGATTATCAATGTTTTAAAGAAAAAGGTGAATCAAAGTGATTACATTTGGTGAAATAATGTTTTACAGTGCAATTCAACTAAATTTTCAACTCTCTAGAATTAAAAAATCAAACATAATAAAGGAATGTAGTCTTATAATTTTAACTAGATAATGGTGGTATTCCCCCAAACATAGTTCAGAAAATCATGAATCATAAAATAAAGACCGTAGTTTTTAAAATAAAAACTCCCTTGATGTAAACTATTTGAAGAATTATAGTTCAACCATTACTATTCATATTTACATTGTTAAAGATATCAAATTGATTCATTTTAGTACGTAAAATACGTAAAAAAATTAAAATGAAAATTACATAGATTATGCTTAAAAATTAACGAATCCCAAGTTTGAGTGAGGTGGTTTTATCCTATCATTTACAGTGTGAATAATTTATTGTCCTTAAATGGTTACCACATAAAATGACTACATGATTAATATTCTATAAAAAAATCACAAAATTTAAAACATTCCTAAAAATTGAAATAAGAGACTAATAAAGATAATATTGGGATAACCCCCTAAGGGGGTAATTAGTTCTTCTCCAGTTTGAAAGTTGTTGTATATTCTATTTGAAGATCCCTTTTAGGTGATTATTCATAAATTTATTGATTTTCTATTTGGGAAGCCCCATAAGTACAAGTTCCTTTAGGTCTTCCACTTTAATAGTGGATATCTTGTGTTGTACTAGAGTGGAGAAATGAAGGGGCACTTCCCCTATTCCATAACACGAGGGTTGTTGTGCATAATTTCTATGAATTAATATTTATGGTGAGACTTTTCGACTAGTTTAGTCTAAAACAAAACTTCCTCATTGACAATAGATTATGCTTCAACACCCTATATGACACCAATGAACAATTCTAAGATCACCTATTATTTTTACATAAGTTTTTCTTCTTCACAATAGTATAAAAAATATACTTCATTTGAATTATAAATAATCTATGATGGGAGAATAGAAACTACCAATATCAATAATTAAAATAGAATAAAATTACAGAAAAGAATATTTGACAAAATGATATTCATTATTTGTTTCATTATATTTCTCTTTTTGAAAAATAATTAGTTTTGTGAGGAATGTTTTTGAGTTTGGAGTGATGTAGTCAATATTCTCTATCATCTCTTTAATAAATAAACCTTATTTGTAGTGTATTTCACGAAAAAAGTGGATTTATAATGCTGGTATAACTTGATGATTCAATGAAAAATCAATAGAAGATTTGTAATAGTTTAAATCACCCATATGGAAATTAAATTAAAATTGATCGTCCAAATGTTTTCCATCTTCCTTAGGTGAAATATCTCCTTTCTCCTACAAATTTTTGAAAACACCATTAATATGGTGGTCTTCTATATCAATCACTGAATCTAGTGGAATATGTATTCTAAAATGAGGAAACCCTAGTTATTCAACACAATAACATATTGAAGGTGAGAAAACTCTTTAATTTAGTTAACTATGGCTTTCAAGGTGATGGTCTCATCTCCCCTTTATATTATATTAATGAGTTCATCAAAAATCAATTTGATCCCAAATGTTGAACTATTAACCAATTCTCTATGTAACAAAAAAATATAGGACATTGAGGGTTAGTGTGGTCTCATCTTATTTTTTTAATCTTTTTTTAGTTTTGTTTTGATTTTATAAAATAAAAATGGAAAAAACACCTAGGAAAGCATTATTTCCCCAACAAATTCACAAAAAATTTAATGAAATCCTTTTTGTTAGGATGATTTAATATAAATTTATAAACTGTGGATATAGCCCATTGGTACTGCTTGGGGCCTCCCTCAAGGAGGGACTGTTGAATTCCCTAGTGGTATGTTTGAAAATATTTTTTGATTTTAGAAATTTTGAAAGCATTAAATAATAACAACATGAAAAAAATGATCATTAAGAAAATAGATGTTGGAGTATAGAAAAAATAATTCAATGAAAAAAATACAAAATCACAATGAATAATAAAATGAAATACCAAAATATATGGAAGAATATCAGTAACCAAAAGGCTAGTCCCAAGTTGATCCAAATTTAGTTACTCTTCATAGAGCTCAAGAATAAGAAAAACTATCATCATCACTCAATACATGAATGATGATTCAGATATCACACTTCTCTGATGTAAACAATGAGCACTAAAAAAAGATGTTCTTAATTTCTAAAATATTCATCTTGATTGGAAAATGAATCACTCAACAGATTCATTATGCCTAGGAAATTTCAAAGGACAGAATGATCCTACTGAGATAATCTGATCACACAACCAAACATAGATGATCAAAAGATAAAATAAGAGAGGATGGATAAAATAAATGAGGAAAATGGGTATAGAACCATTTCTATGAATGAGCGTGTCCTTGAAAACCCCAAAATCACATTCAAAATATGTTTGATGAAATAGAGGTGATGTTTTCAATGGATAATGGATCTTCAGGTAGAGTAAAATTTTCCTACCTAGACCACGCCCCTCCCCCAAATTATCTCCCTATATCTAGAGAATTATGATTACAATAATAGGATGATAATGATCTGAACATCAAATGAACACACAAGTATATTTCCAATGATTAAATACACCATAGTGGTAATCAAAAATCATGAAAAATTGTGACTCAATGAAAATAAAAATCAAGTAGAAAGGGGAAGATATTCCTGTCTCTAGGAATCCAGTCGATTCCCACAACTAGGGAATAAAAAAATAGAGGAGGATGATCATATATAATTCAAAAAAGAAAAATAGAAATTGAAAATTACAACCAAATAGGTAGTAGAAGTATTCATATGGTGTTCGTTAGTGAACTCATTATCAACTCTTTAATGAACTACAAGTGAAATCACGCGACCTCCATTTATGAAATCACTCAAACAAACCATTATTTTCCCACGATCACCGATTTTCATCACCATAGAGTCCTTCCATAAAATATAAAACTAGAAGGAATTAAAACTTTCTTTAGAGATGGAAATTAAATTAATATTTCTTATTTTAAATATTGGGGTAGATGATAAATAATTTTTTCTTCGTGCATGTGTGGAACCTTGTACACTTTCTAGGCTCATTTTGGGCTCATTAACTGTTTATATGATATATAAATATATATTATTTTATTTAAAAACATAATTATTTGAATTAAATATACAAATAAACATATATATTTTTTATTTATATAATTATTATCATTAATATATATATATAATAATATTATTAATCTATAAGTAAAAAAATCTTATAATTATACATTATTATTATCTTTTTTTTATTTTTTATTATATATCTATGTAAACTTCATTAAATTTTTATTCTTTTACTTATCCTCTCTCACTCGGATGAGGGGCTCTTCTCTATACTCATGATGCCACGATAGATCCCTATCAAATACAAGAATCAATATTTCCCTCATCTTCAATTGATAATCTCATCTTCTCTGGAGATGGTGTAGTGAAGATTAGAAAATCTCAACATTGGTTTTGTTTATATATATTCTAATGTGGCCTCAGCTCCCTTACCTAGTGGGTTGTCATCAACTTGCGAGTAGTGGAGGCTGTGATGATTGGTCTTTTTTTTGAAATGGTGGATGGTTGATTTTGGGATGTATAGTTTGACATTACAAATCTAAAAGTAGATTGATGGAACAAGCACATATAAGGGCTAGTGGTGGAACTTATTGGTGATGAAACTAACTAGAAGTAGCAATGGATAGTGATAGATGATGAAGTGGGCTAGCGGTAGCCGAAGGCCAATGGTGGCTAAGGGATGGAAGTATTACGGGAAAAGAATGGTTCTTCCAAGGTGGTAATGGGAAATCAGTGGATTGACCACTAATAGGGTGAATTGGCAATGGATGTGGAGAGGGTTGGTGGTGGATGGTGTGGCGGTAGCATCTATATTTCAACGATGAATGATTTCCAGTGGTATATATATTGGTGGTGGCCATATATTGAAGGTGGTGGTGGATGATGTGATACTTATTGAAGAATCAGTAGATGCTGGAAAAACTAAATTAAATATGAAAAAATGATTAAAAAAATAAATTTTCAAAATAAAAAATTTAATTACAACTAAAAAATGAGTGAATTAAATTAAATTTATTTTTTAGTTTATGAATACTGATAACATTAATCTATATGTTAAATCATAATGTATGAAATTAATTTTATTTCTTAAAACACACCATTTCAATAATAAAAAAATCCTTAGAAAATAAAATTTTGAGAAAAAATATTAATTCCAAAAAACAGATTTAATAAATATATTTAATTTTATATTGAATTAAGTTTAATAAAATTCATAAATTTTATTAAAATAATTTCACAAATATATTTTTCCTAAATGTCCAAAAAATATTGTGCATGAAATATTTTGAAAGTCAAACTATATAAAAATCATTCATTTTTTCCCACATCACACAATTTAATGCTATTTTCAAAAAAGGCAAGACATGGGCTCAAATTGTCCACAATGAATACATGTCTATAAAAACCCCATTTTAACCTAAAAACACAATAAATTCCTAATAAAATGTGGAATCATGTATAACCTTGGGGTCTTTATTATAAGTACATTCTATGATACATTTATAAACCCTATATATAACATAGTATCTAAGCTTAGGGTCACACTCAAGGAAACAGTGGTAAACTACATAGTGGTATTTCTTATAAAATTGTTTTTGAATTTAATTATTTTTAAAGATTATATATAAAAAACTTGTAATAGTGATAGCAAACACAATGTAAGTAGGGGGAATGAAAATTACTTTTACAATGTGACAAATTACATAGAAAATAACAAAATCAAGAAGATAAAAAATATAGAAATGCCATGTGAAAAGTTAGTAAGATAAAGGGTAGAACTAGAATTATCCACTCACAAATACCCTTCATGGATCTCTAAAAGATGTCCTTTAATGGCCTGAAACTCTTCAGTCCATTCGTTTGCTAAAATTTGGTGTCTAGGGTGTTCTAAGAGGTCAATGTGACTTATTCATAACACATTGAAAAATTTATAGTATTGTGAACATTGTTTCCAGATCTATTAATAGTGTCATTGGTGGGACATATGTGAACAATTTCATCGGTGAGAAAGATGTGAATTTTTTTTCGGTGATATAATAGTGAAACATTTTATATGTGAGACATACACGATCACTATTATTGGTGAGACAAATTGGAACAACATCCTCAATGAGTCACATCAGTGAACCGCATCAGTGACTGACATGGGTGACTCACATCGGTGGTCAGTTTTAGTGACAAATGGCAATGAGTTGTGTCGGTGAGTAGGGATGGTGACTCGTGTCGGTTATTCATCAGTGAACATTATTTCTAGTATCTTACATTTTCACCCCTTTATTGTTAATTTTGACATAAAAACACATTACATTCCTTATTTTAAGGGATTGACGTCTGATTCAAATGAAAAAACTTCTATATTAATTTTTCTTAAGGTTTGGATGCCTTTACTCAGTCAAACCGCTCATTCTTGAATAGATTTTCTAGTAATGGAAAATCATAACTGTATCTAAACTACTACTCGGGGCAGATTTTCAAAAGGGTCGAGATACCTCCCTTCCATATTTGTCCTTCTCATTTCTCTTGTTTTGTGGTGACCTAAAACTTTATACCCAATGATTTGTGCTATTGACCTATCCTTGGAACCTTTGCCCTTAGATATTTTCCTGCTGTATGAAAACCCAATGTTTTAATGAAAACAGAAAGTGTTGATCCATCTTCGATATAAGGTATGTTATACCACAATTCATCTAGGATTCATATTATTTTCCCCCCATTTCCCCATCCAATGCGATGGAATATGATATCCATTTTTCTAAAAGATATTTCATGCATGTTTGTCGATGTGGTTGTCTCGCGACGTTCTCGGGTGGATGCAGTCGTTCCAAGAGAGGTGATCGTGATCCCCTGTGTTGGACCGCTATCCTGAAAATAATGCCAGAAACCTTTTGAGGTAGGGGATCCATGGAATCTCTATTATTTTTACATGAAACAATAGAGCTATCATGATTTAGAAATTATATCACAATTAAATTTAAATTAGAAATATTTGAACCAAATTACAAAATTGGTATCAATGTCTTAGTGATGTTATTGCATCACATTTTTCTAGATAGTATGATTTCTATGATTTTATTATTTAGTATGTTATTCTTCATGGATAACGGTAAATAACGTAAATCCATGATAACTCATGAATTAATTTTCCAAGGATAATAATACATGAATAATGAATATAATGGTTGTTATTATGCTTTTATGATAATCAAATGGGTGCAATTATACATGATTAAATGAATTAGTTAATTAAAAATGGAATAAATATCCATTTTTGCGATAAAGATAATCCCTTGAAGGGTTATGAGCTACCCTCTTTCTTGAATAGTAAAAATGCCTTATTTATTAGAGCTGTGAGTGATCATTGTGTGTTAATGATGAATTCTTTTTTTAGGACCAATAACTCAGTTTCTTGGTTGTTTGTTTCCTAATTCTTATATTGTGATGTGATCCTAGTATCACAAGTTTATGAGGGATGTTGTGGTATGTGGGTGTAGGGAGGACTAGAGATTATGGCAGTAGATTATTCCTAGAGTGTAGAGATCCATCATTTTATGCTTGAGTGTGTGAGGGAGGACACCATAGATGATGGAATGGGTTGAAGCTTGGATTACCGATTGATTTGAAAGTATATGTTGTTGAATATGATGTTAATTTATCTGCATCAATTTCTCTATAGCTGGATGTATATTGTCTTTCTTATCCTTCTTCCAAAAGATGACAAGATTCACGTGGTATGCCACATTCTATCATTGTTTAGTTTATTGAGGATGGATGGGTCTGCTCTCCTGCTATTGCTGGAAAGGTCTCGATGGGTAGTTCATCTAATTACCGTGTTGAGAACCTTGTGTTTGGTATATTATTACGTTCTCATAGAATATCTAGAATTATGGAAAAGTGATAATACAATTAACACATGATTGAATAAATTATATTAACCCATGGGGTTGGAGTTTGTTGGAATGCAATGTCGAGGTAATATTTCTGAGAATCTGTGGACTTGATATGGTTATGCATGGAGGGAATTGATATTGGATGGAATGATAATGTTAGGTAATGTGGTAAATGTTAATTGATAATTAATGAATAAATAATTAATTAACATAAAGTGAAATAGATAGAAAGGGATGAGAAATTTAATGATTGTATTTAAATTGTTGTGTGCTTATAGAATATATAGTCTTAGTATTGTTAGCTGGGATTCTGAGAGAAGTGAGTTGTAGTTGAGTCTGAGACTAGGTATTTCCCATAGTGTGGTTGTGAGCTATATTATATCATGTAATTTTTTTGTTTCTATATTATACCCACACAATTAGTCTGGGAAACTAACACCCTTGGGATTTTGAGCCTTGGGGGTGTTTCCCCCAACATCCTGGTGGGAGGATGAATGGATGACTACTCCCTTTGGCCACACTCTCCACACTTGGTAGTTACTTGTGATGGTATGCGAGTTAGTTAGTTTTCCTATATATTCTTGTTGAGGGATATGATGTCTTGTCATTATTTCCCACACATATATCCAGAATATTGTCTCCTACAGACTACTATATGTATAACATGTATAGACAACGATGTATTGAGGATCCTTACTTAGTGTATGAGCTATAATGGATTCATGTATATTAAATGACATATGAAACACATTATATGTGCTTTGGTTGCATCTGGAATATACCTGGTTAATTTGGATACATGGATGTGGTGGTGTGACGCATGAGGTGCATGTTGACAAACATAGTGCTTGTTGTGGTGCTTCACCCAGGAGTCTACTGGAATGCATTTTTTGAGAGAGATACTTAGGACATGCAACATTGGGTGGAAGTGGAAAACCATTGTGGAGGTAGTAGGGGGTACCCCTGAAATTCTTTAAAATATTATATACTCTTATATACGATACATGGTGAGAGTAGTCATGTTGAGGAAGCGAACATAGAATACCTATTTAGGTGATGAGTTTGTTTCACTTGTTGTTCATTATTCTTTAGCCTACATTCTTTACTTTTCCATGAGAGGATTCAGGGAGGATCTCAAAGAGTATAATGTCATACACACCCTACATCATTAAAATTATTTTTATGTCTCTTAGAGTAGGTTGGAGGTTTGGCAGCTTACTAAAGGCTTGGAGTTGCAGGAGCTGTTCATGATTCGTGGTCCCTACCATTTAATTTCACATGATACTTATAGTATTTCCCTTTATGTTGTATTCGCCTGTGCATGACATTACATATGTTAACTTGGGGTTATTTTACTTTATTGTCCGAGTAAGAGCTTCTTGGTGTCTATATTATCTCATTCATTCGCAAGTGTTCTCATAGAGTGTAAAACCTCCCATTGGTGTGATAATTATTCCCTCGGTGCTAGTCTCCAACTCGAGGAATACTAGAGGTTGGACTCGGGGGTCATTATCTATCTTCTCACATTGTCAGCCCAATCAGGGTACATTTTGTGGGGAGTGAGTCTAGGAAGAGTGGTATCAGAAGTCTGGTTGAAGGATATGATGTAGTTTGGAGTTAGTCACAAGTGTGGGTGAATGGGTTTGTAGGGGAAAGATGTATTTCATGTTTATCAAGTACTAAAAACAATGTAGGCCTCCTAAGACACATGTATTTAGGACCCCTCTATGATCAAATTCACAGAACAATATGTTTATGGTATAAAATAAATGAGATGATACTAGGTGTAGGGTAGAGGCCTAGGAGAGGATCCAGAATATTTCTTCTTTATTCATGTGTTTTAATGAGTAGACCTAGGTATAGGTTAACCTAAAATGAGTAAAGGAAACCAATTAATTAACCGTTATGTATTAAATGTTATAGGTTTAGGAACTCTAATTCTATTTCCTTTTTGTTGGTATAGATCGAGGTCAATGTCCTCATCATGTTTTCATAGAAGATATTTAGTCATCTAAGCTAGCATATCACCATAGAATAGATGTTGATGATGAATACAGTTAGAGGAGCACACTTAGAGTGTTTTAGTGCTAGAGTCTGTAGAAGTATGGGGGATCCATTTTCGATGTAGTCATGGAATACTGGTTGGATGATGATGAGATATCTTTCACTTGGATCGTTGTTTAGAATGAGCACTGGTTGTCATTCATTGTGACAATGTTTCCTGGGGCATTGAGGTAGTGGTGGTTTTAATTCCTCATAGACTGTAAGGAGTCTGTACTCTTATGGGAGGTATTTTTAGACTATTTTACATTTGAGTTACTTTCATCGACTATGATGATAGACAGTTTCTAGGAGCCACATAATATTTAATTGGGGAGATCCATTGTGTGAGAGTTTGGTATTTGTTTCAGGAACCTTTTGTGATATTTATTGGACCTGTCGTAGACTAAGAGTCAAGGGTGATGCATTTACACAGGGGTTTGTGTATAATGATCTATTTCTAGGTCACCTCGTTTATGTGGAAGACATATCTTGAGGTGCATACGAGGGAAGATGTCATTGAGAATATGTTATCCTTAATAGGATCGTCACAAGAGGGAATTTTGTAGTATTCTTCAAAAAGAAGAGTTCTGGTCCTGGGTTCATAGTAATCAGGATAAAATAGTTTTCATTCAGATAGTGGTTGGTACTAACCCTCATTATCTCCTTCCATTGAGGGAAATGACTTTAAGACATATGGTATTGGACCAAGTGCTTATTTTTATTGTTGATGATGAGGTCATCAGCAAAGATAGTTCCCATCCTTTATGATCATTCATCTTTTGTTAGGTGTTATACTTCATGTTCCTTTGTTGAGGAAGTTCCATCTGATGTAGCAGCATTATGACACACTTGTTCTGGATTAGTAGAGAGTAGATGGGGTTAGGTAGAGGATGTCAATAAGATTCTCCTCATCCTCTGAGAGTGGATTTTGGACATGGAAGTGGTCTCCATCATGTTCAAGGTTGTCAGAGAACAAGTCGTGGTCATCTTTATGAAGTAGTGTTTCCATTTCTAGGTGATCCAAACATCATTCAAAGTACACTTTATTTATTTTATACATGGTTTCATTCCTTATATGATTTATGTGCAACACACTCCATCATATCACCTACCCTTGTCCATGCTTTGAAACATGAGGTAGAGAGGCTTCTATGACTACACTAGTTGAAGGTTGAACACACTTTTTTGATGTATTTATAAATTGCGAGCTATTTATTGGGTAGCGACGCACTGGGGGAGATTTCCTATGTTTATGGATACAACCATATGATGTCTTCCTTAGCATGGATGGGTTCTATTTCGTGGAGGCTATCATGGATTTCATCAGAAGTTAGGTGTGGTTATTTGAAGCTAATTGATAGACAATAGTGTTTGTTGGAAATTGAGAACATCAAATGGGTTAGAGCATGTTCCTACCCTAACATGCTTGATGGATGAATGGATGTAGAGTTCATAGGAGGTCAAGTAGTCATCATTTCCAAGGGTCATAGAAATGTACCTGGATGAAAATCTAGAAGAGGTTGAATATTTAAACCCTCAAAGATAGATCGATTTTGGGATCGATCTATAGCCAAGAGCATCCCTAATCTCAATGTCTCTGTATAGGATGTTACTTTATGAGTTGCATGAGCTACATTTAAAACTTGATGTTCTGAAATAGAGTGGATTTTCTAGCCTACTATGTCACTGTAGGGTGAAATTGTTTTGTTTGTGAAGAATGCTCATGGCCGTTTGTGGTTGTGTTTCAATTATTGTCTCTTAAACAAAGTGAAAATAAATAATAATTATCCGTTGTCCCATATTGATGATTTATTTGGTCAAAAAATGGGTGAAATCTGGTTCTTGAATATTGATTGGAGGATTGAAAATCATCACATGTGAGTGAATTTTGATGATATTTAAAAGGATGATTTCCATCTTTCTGATGGGCATTATGAGTTTTTTTATTGCATTCAATTTGACAAATGCTCTGGCTATTTTCATGGGGTCGATGAACACTTTGTTCTAGGATTTACTTTATATGTTCATGGTGGTCTTCATCGGTGACATCCTTGTGTAATGTAACACCCCGAGCTTCCATGATACGCTTCTCATTCAATAATGCAATAGCTTGCATTGTACGCAACTTCGAGTTCTAAAACACCGCGACTAATCAAAGTAGGCGTTATGAATAGTAATAACCACTTTTTAAAATTATAGAAATTTTATATTTCAAAATGGACTTCATTTTTGAATTCGTAATATCGAAATTATCCTAAGTTGATTTTTTTTGTAATTTTCTGAGAACTTCCAGTTTTTTATGAATAGTGAAAAATACTTAAAACAACTTTTTTAAAAAAAATAATTTATAGTGATAAATTATACTATTTATTGGTTTTAATGTATAATTAGAATATATTTTTACCATTTTTTCCAATGGTGGTCATTAGAATTAATTTAACATTGAAATTGGACATAAACAATTGCCAATCTTTTGATATAAATTGTTTTTTAAAAACACGATATTTGTTGTGACAGCGGGAATTAATTATAAAATTAATTAAAGAAACTTATATGTTTGGAATTTTGTAAAATAGACATCATTTTTGAATTTGGAATATCAATTATAGCTTAGGGTGAAATTTTGGCCTTGTTCTGAAAAACTTCAATTTTTGATGAATAGTGAAACCACTAAGTGGTAGTTAAATAACTGATTTTTCGTTTAAATGAAATATTACCACTTCTGTGATTTGATTTTCAAAAATCCGACATACATGGTTGTCATTAAGAAGTAAAATGTGGTTCAATGAGATCAAAATAATTTTTTGGTGAATAGTAACTTTTAAGTTCTTAATCACGATTAGAGGTAATTAGTGTAGTTTAAGGTAAAAATAATGTTTTAATAATATGAGATGAGCATGAAACTTGTCCTACTCCTATTGGATGAGTCATGGCCGACCAAGACAACCCATGGGTTAACTTGGGGACCCCATGGAGCCACTTTGGTTGGAAAATGACATTAATATATATTTATTTAATGTTAAAATTAAATTGACACAAACATGAGTTGTTTTACTAAAACAGTTCTTAAGTGGGGTTACACAAGTCCAAATTTTGACTATAAATATTCATTAGAAAGATAAAAAGATTTTATACATCATAGTAATTTTTTTATAATTTTTAGACATTAAATAAATTAAATTATTTATGACATCATTATGATGCAGCGATGACCTCATTATTTAACGATTTAAATAAAATGAGAAGATAATGCAAAATCCAAGGCTTACACTTGTCCAAAGCATATTGGATGAGGATATTTCAAAACCGTATCACCTTAGCCTCGAATTATATTAGTGTGGGACCTTTAGAATCCGAAAATCATTGTGAAATAATGTAACATTTCAATCTTTCCAAAAGTGCCCCTACTCTCCACTTATAAAAGGCCCCCACTTCTCCCACCTCATTTACACTTTCAAGCCATTTGGCTGGGCCAACCTCTGCCCAAATACTCTCCCCACTTCCCCATCTTACTCCTAGAATCCTCACTTTGGGCATAACTCTTCCCAAGGAAGCCTTTGGCTCAAATCAAAAAGAGTTACCCGATTTTGAGGTAATGTCTTCTCTAATGTTGTTTTGTTTTATTTTTCTTCTCCAACCCCCTAAACTCTTTTTATTCATTTCTTTTGTAACAACTCCATTATCCTCAATATACTAGGATGTTGTTATAAGAAGGATTCGAGCTACACTTACACACACCTACATCTAATGGTTAAAGAACATACAGTTTCTGTGGATGGCGAATTTCTGCCTCACGAAACGATGATTGTTCAACACTCATATAACACCTTAAAAGGTGGCCATTAAGATGTCACTATTTTTATATATGATATATAATATGTTTATGTTTTACTTATGCTTCTGTATTTCTCATTTATGGCATACTTTATGATTTCCATTATGGGTAAAACGCGATAATTTCATTTTAGGAAGTGCGGACTACCGCCCCCTCAAAGTGATTTGAATCGTTAATGCCATATGTGGGATGTATAAAGGATGGAGTAAATGGTATTATACACTATATTATACTGGAATTATATTATACATTTATATCATTAGGATTTCGTTCCATTAAATATGAAATTGAAATGAAAGTAGCGTTCATGCGTACGTACGGCTTACCGTCTCCATGAACGGTGCATTTCATTTCTTACCTCTAAATGTTATGTAATATTATAAATGAATGTATATAATGGACATATAAGATATATATGACATCTAAATCATGAATATAATTCTGGAGATAATGGATATTCTACCACATAAACAACTTGTAATTATAAGAAGTTTATTGTTGACTCAAGTACCAAAGATCGACAAAACGACCGTTATTAACTTAAATAATTACATAAAGTTCATAACATTGTAATAAGTGATATAAAAAGGATAATGAAATTGAAAATGGTTCTTAATAAGATATATATTAACTCTAGTTTATTATTCAGGAGGTTAAAGAACAGTTGAGTCAAGTCAGACACGAGGTAAGGGTTTACTTCACAACCTCTTCATTATCCAAGGTTGTTTATACATAATTATTTACAGGGACTTCGTTTTCATCCACATCCATGTTTCTTCAAAATGTATTTAAAAACATTTTTATTAATTACAAGAATATGGTTTAAAGTCATTTATACCCTTTTTGACTTTTTATAAGAGGAATCTTTCCGTCGTTTTCAAAACAAGGTCATTTTTAACCTTTTCGACAGAATTGAGGTAAGAATGTTTTTTTAACTTATATGGTGGGTGCGGTTATTTTCTGCCGTTATAAAATCTTCAAAGCATTCCTTACAAGATTATAAGAAAATTTTCAAGAAAATGTTTTGTTTTATATGGCTCTTAAATGATTTCAAAAATATAAAGAGATATTTCTCTTAAAAGTGTTTTGATTTCATCTATGTCAACATCCTTTGATGGATTTTACGCTTATTTGAAGTTGATTTATTATAATACAAAACTTCTATATTGTATTGAAGGTTTTGTGATATGTTTGACTGTGGATGTGCTATTTTATACCATTCATAGTTTATGGTGAAATTATTGACATTTTGTATGCTAGTTTTAATACGAATGTTTATGTTATGTTTAAACCTTTTCATATGGGAATGCATTGGACTTAATATGTGACGGGTGGAGCCCGCTATAGCTCCTCAATGCATCGGCAGGTCTCATGAGACAAACTAGTGTCTTGGCACGAGGCCTTGACAAAATATTATTTGTGGTCTTGGCACGAGGCCTTGGCTACGTGGTTATGATAGTCTGTCATTATGCATTCCATAATTATGAAAGTGGTTATTGATATTTCATGTGATTATTCGACCAGTAGAATATCCATGTGAATAAGTAAATTTCATTATCTCATTTTACTTTTGCCATATTATGTTGATGTTCAAGTTTAAAAGGCTTTTGTTTTTGTTATACATTGCCTTAAATTTTTATGTTTATTTATGAAAGCTTCCGCAATATTGTTATCCTTACTGAGCATCTGAGCTCACCCCTTTCAATGTTTTAATATTTTTCCAGGATGTGAAGAGGTATTTTATGAATGACCTACAGGGATAGTCAGAAAGGGATATGAGTGTGGACTATGAAGACCATGTTATTGTAGTTTGTTTACTTTTTTATGTAATGAAATATTTATGAATGTATCTAGTGGTTCCAAGGCTACTAAACTAATCGGTCTTTCGAGACTTGATCTTTTGTGATCATGCCAATGTTACGAAGTAATGCACTGACTCCGGGTAGCTGGGGTCGGGGCATTACAGTTGGTATCAGAGGCAGTTTAGTACTAACCTTGGAAGCTAGATTTAGATAAACTCTGATTAGAGCACATAGCCCAAAGATAGACTTTGAGGATTAGTATAGAAAAACTTCCTAGAATTTTGTTATTGTAGAGATTTTATGAGTTTTCCGAGCAATACATCCCTGTCTGGATACGAGCACGTAGAGGCGGCTCTGGCACAGATGTACCTAGGGGTAAAACCCGAAAACACCGCTTTGAGCTAGACTCGAACGGGAACTGGTGCACGACAATAGGCCTTGCGGTACTCTTGGTTACGACACTCTTGGGGGATATGATTAGGATAATTCTCATTTTCTTTACAAACCACTATGAAGGGTTATGAGTACATACTTCCTCAAAGAAAACATTTTTATGATTATGGATTATATCCATAAATAGTTCAATTTATGTTAAGTGTTTTATAAGTATGGAATTATGTATTTTGATTCATAAACTAATCTAGTTTATTCCATTGTTTAGAAATGGCACCTAGTGGAAGGAATGGAAACCACATCAATACACGAACTCCGTGTAGGGATTTCCCTCCTGCTCAAGATAATTATTGTGGATCTGGAGATACAACTGGTGCTAATCAACTTATTACCATACTGGGACAACTCACTCAGGTTATGAATAATAACCTTACTCGTATGGAGCACCCTGATCCGCAACGTGGAGGATCAATGTTAGACCGCTTCCTGAGGCAACAACCACCAACCTTCAATGGGAGTACAAATCCTATAGTAGCTGAGCAATGGATAAATTCCTTAGAGAAAATATTCCATGCCTTGGGGAGTAGTGAAAGGGAGAAGGTTGTCATGGCAGTTTACCGCCTCACTGGAGATGCCGATCAGTGGTGGTCGCTGATTCAAAACACAAAGGAAGATGATGACGTATTGAATATGGAATGGAGGGAGTTCAAAGAGCTTTTCTTAGAAAAATACTTTCCTCGTGACCATCGAGCAGATATGGAAAGGCAATTTCTGAGTTTGAGGCAGAAGGAGGATGAGAATGTCACAAAGTATGAGGCTAACTTTACAAGGTTAGCGAGGCATGCTACCGATTATATACGTAACCCAAGGAGTAAGATTTATCGTTTCTTTGATGGGTTAAAACCATTTCTCCGTCGAGCTTTAGTATCAAAATCCTTCTCATCATACGAAGATATTGTCTCGTGTGCTATCAAGACAGAAAAGGAATTCTCTAATTCTTATGACAACAATGTAAAGCAAGAGAAGAAGAGAACGGTGGAACAAGAGACAGATAAAGGGAAAAAGGGAAAGAAGGATTTTCCATTATGTGATAATTGTTGGAAGAATCACCCTGGTACTTGCCTAAAAGGAATGGGAGTTTGTTATAAATGTGGAGAAAAGGGTCACCAGTCTCGTGATTGCAAGGGAAAGAAAGAGGCTATCAAAGTTGAATTCTACAATTGTAGAGAAATGGGTCATTATGCAAATGAATGCCCTAAGCGTCAGGGAAACTTACCTCAGAAAAGGCCAAGGGATCAAGGACAATCTTATGCTGTTACTATAGTTGAAGCAGAATAACTAATGTATTCGTGCTTTTGGACTCATGGATTATATTCTCGTTATTAGAATAATGTGATATATATATAAGGATTGTACTGCAGTACTTGTTGATTTCAGTAAGGTTTTAATATGATGAAGGTAATTATATTTTTAGTATGTGACAATAAGAGAAACTTTTCTTTGTTTGGGGAATCTGATGTTACAATTGATTTTGGAATTGAGAGACCTTTTAGAAAAGTCTAGACAGAGGTATTTTGGATAACTATAAATGTTGGAGTGGATTAAGTTGATCTTTGGATAGTATTGTTTAAGGTTAAAAATTTTTATGAATATTATTTTTGGAATATTATGATACTATAGTTTTAGGAAAAGGACAACCTGCAGGGTGGGGCATAACCCGTCGCGTAGGACAAAGCTGTAGGAATCGAACCCACAATCATAGTGCGACTGGCCTTTATTTCCTACCACTAGCCTACAGGAAGTCCCTGGTTATTAAAAAATAATTTTACTAATCTAAATGGTATGTGTTAACATTTGGAACCTTATACAATTAGGATAAGTATAATATTTTTGAGTTCTATTATCTTTTTGAGTGAAAGATGAGTTGGAGGTTGAAACTCTAATTGTCAAGCATAAATATATATATACCTATCTCTTATTCAATGAATAAATTAATTCTTAAACTTTAGTAAAGGTATATTAAAAAAATCTGTTATCCTAATACCTTATGTCTTGTTGAACTGATGATATTTTAAATCAACATAGATTGAAGGCTTTGAGGCCCTCAATTTGACAGTTGATTGTGATTGATGACCTCAATCACTCCCTAAAAATATTTACGTTTTCCCTCCAATTATATGTCTCTAATTGCCACCAATGTTCTCCTAATCGATATCATAATTGGGTGGTGACTTTTTCATTTCCCTTTCCCTCTTATTAAGGCTAAATTTTATTAATATTATTTCCGATGTGGGTTTTCCTCAAAGGTATTTTCTCTTTTAAACCTTTTATTTTCAAATAAAAATTTCAAATTGCGAGGACGCAATTTATTGAAGGAGGGGAGAATATAACACCCCGAGCTTCCATGATACGCTTCTCATTCAATAATGCAATAGCTTGCATTGTACGCAACTTCGAGTTCTAAAACACCGCGACTAATCAAAGAAGCCGTTATGAATAGTAATAACCACTTTTTAAAATTATAGAAATTTTATATTTCAAAATGGACTTCATTTTTGAATTCGTAATATCGAAATTATCCTAAGTTGAATTTTTTTGTAATTTTCTGAGAACTTCCAGTTTTTTATGAATAGTGAAAAATACTTAAAACAATTTTTTTAAACAAAATAATTTATAGTGAAAAATTATACTATTTATTGGTTTTAAATTATAATTAGAATATATTTTTACCATTTTGTCCAATGGTGGTCATTAGAATTAATTTAACATTGAAATTGGACATAAACAATTGCCAATCTTTTGATATAAATTGTTTCTTAAAAACACGCTATTTGTTGTGACAGCGGGAATTAATTATAAAATTAATTAATGAAACTTATATGTTTGGAATTTTGTAAAATAGACATCATTTTTGAATTTGGAATATCAATTATAGCTTAGGGTGAAATTTTGGCCTTGTTCTGAAAAACTTCAATTTTTGATGAATAGTGAAACCACTAAGTGGTAGTTAAATAACTGATTTTTCGTTTAAATGAAATATTACCACTTCTGTGATTTGATTTTCAAAAATCCAACATACATGGTTTTCATTAAGAAGTAAAATGTGGTTCAATGAGATGAAAATAATTTTTTGGTGAATAGTAACTTTTATGTTCTTAATCGCGATTAGAGGTAATTAGTGTAGTTTATGTTAAAAATGATGATTTAATAATATGAGATGAGCTTGACACTTGTCCTACTCCTATTGGATGAGTCATGGCCGACCAAGAAAACCCATGGGTCAACTTGGGGACCCCATGGAGCCACTTTGGTTGGAAAATGACATTAATATATATTTATTTAATGTTAAAATTAAATTGACACAAACATGAGTTGTTTTACTAAAACAGTTCTTAAGTGGGGTTACACAAGTCCAAATTTTGACTATAAATATTCATTAGAAAGATAAAACGATTTTATACATCATAGTATTTTTTTTATAATTTTTAGACATTAAATAAATTAAATTATTTATGACATAATTATGATGCAGCGATGACCTCATTATTTAATGATTTAAATAAAATGAGAAGATAATGCAAAATCCAAGGCATACACTTGTCCAAAGCCTATTGTATGAAGAGATTTAGAAACCTTATCACCTTAGTCTCGAATTATATAAGTGTGGGACCTTTAGAATCCGAAAATCATTGTGAAATAATGTAACATTTCAATCTTTCCAAAAGTGCCCCTCCTCTCCACTTATAAAAGGCCTCCACCTCTCCCACCTCATTTACACTTTCAAGCCATTTGTCTCGGCCAACCTCTGACCAAATACTCTCCCAACTTCCCCCTCTTACTCCTAGAAGCCTCACTTTGGGCATAACCCTTCCCAAGGAAGCCTTTGGCTCAAATCAATAAGAGTTACCCGATTTTGAGGTAATGTCTTCTCTAATGTTGTTTTGTTTTATTTTTCTTCTCCAACCCCCTAAACTCTTTTTATTCATTTCTTTTGTAACAACACCTGTATCCTCAATATACTAGGATGTTTTTATAAGAAGGATTCGAGCTACACTTACACACACCTACATCTAATGGTTAAAGAACATACGGTTTCTGTGGATGGCGAATTTCTGCCTCACGAAACGATGATTGTTCAACACTCATATAACACCTTCAAAGGTGGCCATTAAGATGTCACTATTTTTATATATGATATATAATATGTTTATGTTTTACTTATGCTTCTGTATTTCTCATTTATGGCATACTTTATGATTTCCATTATGGGTAAAATGCGATAATTTCATTTTAGAAAGTGCGGACTACCGCCCCCTCAAAGTGATTTGAATCGTTAATGCCATATGTGGGATGTATAAAGGATGGAGTAAATGGTATTATACACTATATTATACTGGAATTATATTATACATTTATATCATTATGATTTCGTTCCATTAAATATGAAATTGAAATTAAATTAGCGCTCATGCGTACGTACGGCTTACCGTCTCCATGAACGGTGCATTTCATTTCTTACCTCTAAATGTTATGTAATATTATAAATGAATGTATATACTGGATATATAAGATATATATGACATATAAATCATGAATATAATTCTGAAGATAATGGATATTCTACCACATAAACAACTTGTAATTATAAGAAGTTTATTGTTGACTCAAGTACCAAAGATCGACAAAACGACCGTTATTAACTTAAATAATTACATAAAGTTCATAACATTGTAATAAGTGATATAAAAAGGATAATTAAATTGAAAATGGTTCTTAATAAGGTATATATTAACTCTAGTTTATTATTCATGAGGTTAAAGAACGGTTGAGTCAAGTCAGACACGAGGTAAGAGTTTACTTCACAACCTCTTCATTATCCAAGGTTGTTTATACATAATTATCTACTGGTACCTCGTTATCATCCACATCCATGTTTCTTCAAAATGTATTTCGAAAAATTTTATTAATTACAAGAATATGGTTTAAAGTAATTTATACCCTTTTTGACTTTTTATAAGAGGAATCTTTCCGTCGTTTTCAAAATAAGCTCCTTTTTAACCTTTTCGACAGAATTGAGGTAAGAATGTTTTTTTAACTTATACGGCGGGTGTGGTTATTTTCTGCCGTTATAAAATCTTCAAAGCTTTCCATACAAGCTTATAAGAATATTTTCAAGAAAATGTTTTGTTTTATATGGCTCTTAAATGATTTCAAAAATATAAAGAGATATTTCTCTAAAAAGTGTTTTGATTTCATCTATGTCAACATCCTTTGATGGATTTTACGCTTATTTGAAGTTGATTTATTATAATACAAAACATCTATATTGTATTGAAGGTTTTGTGATATGTTTGACTGTGGATGTGCTATTTTATACCATTCATAGTTTATGGTGAAATTATTGACATTGTGTATGCTAGTTTTAATACCAATGTTTATGTTATGTTTAAACCTTTTCATATGGGAATGCATTGGACTTAATATGTGACGGGTGGATCCCGCTATAGCTCCTCGATGCATCCGCAGGTCTCATGAGACAAACTAGTGTCTTGGCACGAGGCCTTGACAAAATATTATTTGTGGTCTTGGCACGAGGCCTTGGCTACGTGGTTATGATAGTCTGGCATTACGCATTCCATAATTATGAAAGTGGTTTTTGATATTTCATGTGATTATTCGACCAGTAGAATATCCATGTGAATAAGTAAATTTCATTATCTCATTTTACTTTTGCCATATTATGTTAATGTTCTAGTTTAAAAGGCTTTTGTTTTTGTTATACATTGCCTTAAATTTTTATGTTTATTTATAAAAGCTTCCGCAATATTGTTATCCTTACTGAGCATCTGAGCTCAACCCTTTCAATGTTTTAATATTTTTTCAGGATGTGAAGAGGTATTTTATGAATGACCTGCAGGGATAGTCAGAAAGGGATATGAGTGTGGACTATGAAGACCATGTTATTGTATTTTGTTTACATTTTTATGTAATGAAATATTTATGAATGTATCTAGTGTTTCCAAGGCTACTAAGCTAATCGGTCTTTCAAGACTTGATCTTTTGTGATCATGCCAATGTTACGAAGTAATGCACCGACTCCGGGTAGCTGGGGTCGGGGCGTTACATGTAATCTGTACTTAAGGAGGAGCATACAGAGTATCTGCATGCCATTTTGGGATTTCTTCGTAAAAACAGTTGTTTTGGGAAATTGTCAAAGTTTGTGTTTTGGACTCAAGAAGTCTATTTCGTGGGGAAATTTATATCCCAGTTAGGTGTAGCTATGAATCCATAAATTATATAAGTTGTTGTGTCTTGGGAATCCCCCATGAAAATGTATGAAGTGAAATGTTTCCTTAGCCATTCATACTATTATTAGAAGTTCATACTAATTTTTCTGGAGCTATAAATCCTCTAAAATTGTTGACTAGAAAAGATTAGGCATTCATGTGGGATGATAAGTGCTAGGTAGCTTTTGTGTATCTAAAGGAGAATATGGTCAGTGATCCAATTCTTTGTCTTCTTGTAGAAATAGCCTAGTTTGAGTTTTTCTGTGATGCTTTTTGTATTGGGTTATGATGTTTTATAATTTAATAGTGATTCGTCATTTTTTATGGGTCACGAAAGTTGAGTCGCGATGAATATAACTATGAAATCCATGATATTGACTTGGAAATAGTGGTGTTTTTTCTACTGTTGTAGAGACATTAAATCATTGGATAGTGATTTGTGATCTTCATTGATCATGAGATCCAGAGTTACATTTTATCCCAGATTGACTTGAACATGCGTCATCATTGATGGATAGAGTTCATACGGGATTACAACATCAAAATGACATATATCCCTAGTAAGTGTGACATTGTAGCTGATACACTGAGTATAAATTTTCTTAGTGATATAGTGTGTGAATCAGGTGATTCTTAGAGAGTAATGGAAAAACAGTTGGCATTGCATCTCGATATAGGAATTGTTGGGGGTAGTGGTTTGGTTTTTCATATGACTCTGAAGTCATCTATGGTGTAGCTGAAGGAGGAATCCCGGTTGGGGGATCTTGAAGTTGAGGCCAGGAGAGGCCGAGTTATTTGTCATGGGTCCCATATTGATTGGTCAAAGGATGAACAACACAGTTTGTTATTTCAAAGAAGTTTTTTTGTTCATTTGGTGATGCATGAGATGGTTCTCAACGAATTAAATAGTTCTACATTTTTGGTACATCGTGGGGTGAAAATTAAGTACCAAATTTGAGGAGTCTGTTTTGGTCGCATGGGTTGAAGAGTGAATTTGCAATGTTTGTGTCTCGATGTTTGGTCTGCCCAAAGGTGAAGGTTGAGCAGCATGAATTTGGTGGTTTTCACGAGTTGTTAGATGTTCCTCAGTGGATGTGGGAGGGTATATTGTTTGAAATTTCTACCAGTTTAACTTGAGTTCAGGGAGGCCTTGACTCTATATGGGTGGTAGTGGATTATTTGATGAAATCATCCCTCTTTAATGAAATAAAGGAGATGATCTCAGATGTGGTTTTATGGAGGAAATATTTGGATGATTTGGTGATACTCCAAAGATTCCTTTGGATATTCATTTTTAATTGAGATCCTTATTTTACCTCCTAGGTGTGGAGAGGTATCCAAAAAGTCTTTAGTTCTTAACTATGCCTTAGCACTACTTTTCATCTACATATGGATGGTCAGATAGATAGAAGCTTCCAAATACTTGATGATAGGTTGTAGTCTTGTGTCCTATAATTTGGAGGTTCAGGGATGAGGCACATACCCTTTGTAGAATTCTATTACAAAAATAGATTCCACTTCACCATCAGTATGGAGCCATTTTAAGCCTTAAATATATGACCATTCCATTCTCCATTATGATGGATTGTGGTTGTAGAGTCAATAATTCATGGTTCGGAACTGGTACAGAACATGACAGAGATTGTTCAGATGATTCATTAGAGGATGAAGGAAGTGTAGGATCATACAAAATCATATGCTGATCATAGGAGGTGGCCTTTGATGTTTTACATTGGGGAACATGTGTTTCTAAAGGTGACTCCCCATCATGGGTAGTGAAGGTTTGGTCGTTGGAGTATGGCTTCTCACTAGTTTTTTTTGGGCCTTTTGAGGTTTTACCTCGTGTTATAGTCATGACATATATTGTATCACTTCCCCCAATATGAGTAGGATACACAATGTTTTTCAAATTTCACAACTCCATCATTATCTTCATGAAAAATATCCTTTTATTAATTGGAGGGATATAGATGTTGACAATGATGAGACCATCAAGGAGCGGTCTGTAAAGATCTTGGACAGCAAGGAGAAGGAGTTTTACATGGAATCATTCCAATTGGTTTTGTTCATGTGGTTGCCCGATATCGTGGAGGAGAATACCTATGAATCTTGAGTCACTGATATGTTCTCAGTGCACTAGTCTATTTTATGTTTTTCACCATAGTTTTAATGTTGATAGTTTTGTGGTTGTAGGCCATTACTTTTTATTAAATGGATTACTCTCGTTGCTTCATGTGGCGTTCTATCATCTAAGAGCTATCTCCCCCGAGGGATTATTTTGGAGATATTTTATGGTTTCTTCTAATCATTACGCTTGTTCCTCTATTGGGGTTGTTGAGCTCCTTTTGTGGTGATATCCTTCAGTGGTATCTTGAAAGGTGGGTTTTTGACCCTTTTTCTATTTCCTCTCCAAGATGGTTTTGGATTCTCAAGAATGAATTTTTAGAGGAATATGATGTAATGGAATGGGAATATTTGGCCCATTCCATTATGAAAAGCTAGTGGTTGAGTATTTATAGGAGGTCAAGGTGACTTATTCCTAACACTTGGAAAAATTTCGAGTTCATTGAATAGTGTTTTCAGTTCTATGAACAGTGTCCTCAGTGAAACAAATGTGAACAGTGTAATCATTGATACAGATGCAAACTATTTAATTAGTGAGAAAGATGTGAACAGTGTTACTGGTGAGAAAAAATTGAACAATGTCATTGGTGAGACCATTGTGAATAGTGTCATCGGTGAGAGATATGTGAACTGTGTCATCAGTGAGACAAATTTGAACAATTTCATCAGCGAGACAGATATGAAGAGTATTACCCATAAGATAGATGTGAATAGTATCATCAGTGAGATAGAGTGCACAATGTTATTGGTGAGATAGATGTGAACAATGTTATCAGTGATTTACATCGGTGACTTGCATCAGTTGCTCACATTGGTTAATCGTGTTGGTAATTCACATCAGTGACACACATTGGGGAGTTTCATCAGTGAGTCACATTAGTGACTCATTTTAGTGAGTTGTCGGTTGATAATATTTCCAAAAATCTAAAATTTTACCCCTTTGAAGTTATCTATGATTTAAAACACATTTAAAGACTAATTATAAGGGATTTAATGCCGATTCTTGCCCATAACTCCTATCTTCATTTTCATATGTGTCTGGATGTCTTTACTCGGTCAAAAATCTTAGTAATGATTAGATCCTACTTTAATGATAAATATATATATTATTTAATCTGTTGCTCCATTTATATTTTCAGAAGGTATCAAATTCCTTCCACACTTGTTCTCCCTTCTTTCTATTGGTGCGAGACATCCAAAACCATTATTACCGATATTTTTGTGTGATTGTGCTATCTGTTGATCATTTTCCCTTGGATTTTTTTCTACTATTTACACACCCCTTGATTCAGTACAACATGAATGTGTCGATCCATATATTATATAAGGTTAGTTCTATCTCAAATCTTCTTGGATCATAAATTTGTTTCCTCTCGTTTCTCCTTTCCATGTGATGGCAAGAGATCTCCATGTTTCTAAAGGAGCATTCCTGTGTGTTGGTCGATGTGGGTTTGGCATGGCATCCTCAGGTGGATGTAGTATATAAAGAAGATGTGATCATGATCTGTTGTGTTAGCCCATTATCATGCAATGAAAATTAGATTCATTTCGAGGTAGGGGATTTATAGAATATCTATTCTATTTACATGATATCATAGAGTTATCATGATTTTTCCACTGGATCACAATGAAATCTATATAATAAATATTTGAACTTGAATAATGAATTGGTAAAAATTTCCTAGAGATGTTATTAACTATTGTATTTCTATGTAGCGTGATAACTATGATTTTCCTATTGAGTGTGCCGCTGTTTATGGAAATTTGTATTGAATGTATATCCGAGATTAATCATGAAATAAATATCCATTGATATCGAGGAACATTTAATGAATATGGTTTTTGTTGATGTTATTTGATGATTATCAGTTGGATGTAGTAATACATGTTTAAATTAATTGTTTAATTAAATATGGAATAATGAACTGGTTGTATGATAAGGATAATTCCTTGAAGGGTTATGAGATAACCACATTATTGTAATGTACAAGCACCTTATGCTTTCGAGTTGTTAGTTCTCATTTTCTGTTTAGATTGAATGAAATATTTAGGGCTATGATCCCAGTTTTTATGTTATTTATTTCCAGATGTTTGTGTTGTGGTGTGAGCATCGGATAGCTGAGCTTGGAGAGATGTTGTGGTGTGTGGGGTGAAGGAGGCCTAGTGGTGGTGGCCATAGATGATGAATATACAGGAGAGATATATTATTTTATGCATGATGGTGTTAGAGAATACAATAGGGATATTGAACAGGTTAAAGATGGGCTTACCCATTGATTGAAAGTGGTTTTTGTTGATTTTTATGTTTTTTTATCATTACTAATGTTTCCATTTATTGATTTATATAGTCTAGATAACCCTTTTTTCAAAAAATATGATGAACTGTGGGGTATTCCATGCGGTTTTCGTGTTTATATCCTCAAGGATGGATGAGTATATGCTCCTGCTATAGGTGGAAATGGCGCAAATGTTAGTTCATTTACTCACCCTGTTGAGTCCATTATGATTGGTAGAATAGAATATTTTCTCAGAATACAAGAAATTATAGAAAATTGAAAATGGTATTAATAAATGATTGAATAAATGATGTTAACCTATAGGGTTAGAGCTTGGTGAGATGAAATCATAAGGTAAAATTTCAGCGAATCGGTGGACATTGTTTAGTTATGCATGGAAGGAATGGGTCTAGGTTGTAATGGTAATAGGATGTAATTTGAAAATTATTAAATGTTAATTAATAGTTAAAGAATTAATTAACATAAATTTAAATTGATAAAAAGTGATAATTAACTTAATGTAACTCTTTAAATGGTTATGTGCTTATAGAATATATAGTCTTAGTAGTGGCAGCCAGGAGTCCGAGAGACGTCAGCTGCAGTTGATTCTAATACTATGTTTTCCACATAGCGTGGTTGTGATCTATATAATATCAAGTAATTTTTTTTGTTTCTATACGTTACCACACCCAATCTTTTAGGAAAATGGACACCCTAGAGATTTATATTCCTGAGGGGTGTTTTACCCAACATCGGTATGGGAGGATGGATGGATGACTACACCATTTGACACTGATCTCTTCACATGATAGTTACATATTATAGTAATCTTGGTGGTTATTTTTACCATATATATCTATAGAGGGATGTGATGGATTGTGGGTATTTCAAACACTTATTTCCAAGATATAGTTTCATATATAGAAATATATTTATATCATGTATAGGCTACGATGTATTGAGGATCCTTACCCAGTTTATCAGCTCTAATGGATTGTGGTAAAATTTATAACATATAATACATGTTATGCGAGATGTGGTGGCTCCAGAAATATATCTAGTTACTTTTGATATGTGGACTTTGTGGTTTGATTCATGAGGTTCATGTTGTCACACAAGGTGTGTGTTGTGGTGCTTCGCCTAGGTTTCTATGGGAAGACTTTTTGGAGAGAGATTCTATAGATGTGCACTGTTGGATCAAAGTGGAAAACTTGTGGGTATGTGGTGGTGTGGTACCCTTGTCAATCATTATTATATTATACAATATTTTAAGTGATACATGGCTAGGAAATCCATGGTGATGATGGGAACGTAGTATACTTGTCTTGGTGACTAATTTGTATCACTTTTTATTTGTTATTATTTAGAATGATTTCTTTAAATTTTCATGAGATTCTCTGTGGAGGATACTATAGAGTATACTGTTAAACTAACCCATGTCAAATAAACTGCTTTTTTAGTAACATGGATAAGTATGGAGGTCTGGATGGTTACTACTAGCTTGGGATTAGAGGAGCTTCTCGGGATGCGTGGTCGATAATATTTTACATTCTTTTGGTACTTATTGTATTTCACATTTAGTTACAGTATTCTTTTAATGAAATTACATATGATCCCTTGGGTTTCTTTTACTTTGTGGAATTATAAATAGTTTTTTGGAATCTATCTTATATCACTCTTTAACATGTGTTCTATTAGAGGGTAATGACTCCTATATATGTGGTTACTATGCCTCTGGTGTTATTTGCCATCTTAGGGACTACTGGAGGTGGGAATTAGGGGGCATCATATCTCTTCTAACATTCCGACCAAGGAGGGGTATACATTTTGCGGAGGTGGTCATGAAAGGACCAAAAATAATAATCCCTAATCAACACATGATCTAATACTTGAATCAAAAACCTCTATCTCAAAAACAATAATCAATCAAACACAAAAGTTCTTCAGTGTTAATGAATTCTTATAGATTGTAAAATTAATCAGTCAACATATTCATTTAGTTAGAAATATTCACATTCCAGAATGATCTTGCTGGGAACATTTGATCACAAAACCAAACATAGAATCTTAGTTGAGATAATGTGATATAATGGGGAAATAAATGAGGAAAAGGTGTAGATAATCGTTCTAATGAATGAGTTTTCTCGTACAATCCCCAAATCAAATTCAAAACCTTCAATAGTAAATAATATGTGAAATTTTAAATGATGCATGGATCTCTATGTAGAATTGAATTTATCTAAATAGATAGTACCCCTAAATTAGCTATCTTTTTTTGGAGAATCGATATCAAAACATAGAAAGGATAACAAACATATGATCAAACAAAAAAGCAATAATATTTATATAGATTAAAAACACCACTGTGGTAATTAAAATGAAATCAAAACAGTTAATTGATGTTACTAATATTTATATTACTTTTTATGTACTCCATTTACTGATTTTATAGGAAATGTGCATAATTTGTTTGAAATATTAATGTATAAATATTAAATATAATTTTAGAGCACTATTTGTAATTATCCAAATTCAAGTATATTTAATGTTTTTATAATATATCTCATTATAAAGATCCAAATATAATGGTGTTTGTTTTGTAGGATTTCACTTTTAATATAAAACATTCCATTAGAAGAAATCATTGGTCAATTTGTTCCGTTTAAGGGTCATATGGTCTACACAAGAAGACCCAATAAAACTGTGAGGAAACTGGACCATCTTGGAAGATTGAAGTATTAGGATCAATATAAATTTACAAAATCCTTTGGTTTCCACCAATCTTCTAGGGACAACATATGGAGTCTTTAAAAAAAATTCCCATCTCAAATACAAAGACTGGGGGCCCAAATGATTCATTTAAACTCAGCCCACCATTCTAGATGGGAGTTTGAATTAGTACGGTATTCAAGACATGTCTCATGATATAGTAATGAAATCAAGTTGATATTTTTCAGTGTGAAAGAGGAGATATAGAAAAATGAAATTGTTAAATAATGAATTCGGATTTGTAGGCATATTTCTATTGATAAAACTAATCACATTTCATTTATTTTAAAAGTCTGGATTGAAATGAAAATATTAATATTGTTCAATCAAATGTCCATAACATTGGATCTATAAGTCCAAATTTATCCACATTTTGATAGTAGATGGACAACATTATTATATAAATCTTTGAAGTAGGATATATCTAGTGATTAGGAATTTTGGATAGCCAAATTGGAAATTCATGTGGAGGGACATATTGGGAGTTCAAACATTCAACTTCCTTGGGATATAAATACATCCCTCTCCTCTCCTTTAATCGGGTTGGAATTTCAGAAGAGAGGAGTACATATTGGCATGACTAATGCATTTCCAAGGGATTTTAAGGACCATACATTCTAATGTTTTCACTCAAGAGACCCTTCCTCCTCTCTTTGATTTCATAAACTGTTGTTTTTTTCTTCATTTGTAATCTTGTAAGTCTTTGTTTTTCAATTCTATTTTAATGAAGTATCTTATTCATATTATGTTTTAATCATCCACACTCTTTTCTTAAATACTAATTAACATTAAATAATTTAAATCTAGATGAAAACCCTTCCCTTCTTTTGCTTCCTCATTCAATCATTTTTTTTATTTTCATCACCGTTTTGGTGTTTGTGTTCGCTGCACAACTCTTTTCTTATCCTATTCTTTTTTTCTCTTATTAAATCATCATCATAAACATAATGAACCGAATTTCTAATCATATTAATGGATGATTAAATCTACCATTTGGGTGGGTCAAAATTTAGGGATGTTATGTGATTGAGAGTATTTACTCGATTAGAATTATTTAATTTAACACAGTGTTTGTTGGATGTAGCATGACATTGATAAATGACATATTTTGTTTAATGTGTGGTTTCAATGGATTATTAGAACCATAAATAAACTACCATAAAAAAATTCTGATTTATATTAGAACCTTCAAATAAGATAAGGATTGGATTAATGCCTTAACACTAAGGAATTCCAATCAATGTTAAGTTGTGACATGGGTGTTAATTTAATGCAACATGAATAAAGGCTCAAGGATATCACATATTTAACTACCTAATGATGAACTCACCACAATAGTTATAAATTTATTAAATCAATATTAATAAATCTATAATTTCATAAGCTATGAAAAAAACTCCCCAATCAGAACACAATAAACTAAAAACAAAATACTATTAAAAAATATCATCGCCAAGGATTCAACCCGAGCACTGCTATACACATTAGTATATCCCCTGAGCATGGATTGGTCGATAGGCGACAATCAACCACACTTTAAAATGGAACTATTACCTGGTATAGTGAAATTAAATAGTCTTCTGTTTCTGGTTATTATAATAAAATAAAATAAAAATTAAAAAAATTAAAAAAATTAAATAAAACTACACAAAGAAAATCCCACATTCTCATAAAAATTATAAACTGAAAAAAACCAATGTAAAACATTCCGTCATAATTCTATTAACATCTCTCTAAAATCCCTGTAGATTCCCAAACAGTCCCTTAGATTTTTTTGACCCTGAAATTGAGAGAACGATTCTCCAACTTTGGAGGAACAATATGGATAATCTTATAATTCAAGAACCATTCCTTGTCCAACCAGTTGAATTAGAAATGTTCATTCATAGAAAAAAAACACTAAAAGAACATGATTCCCCTGATATGAATTACCAACTTCTTGGTATTCAATATCCAAACATAGATGCTATCTTCGAGCACAAATTGGGTTTGATTCATCTTCTCTCTCGTTTCTACAGGCTTTTCGGTGAGGATCCACATCCCCACCATGATGAGTTCCAAGTGGTGTGATATACCATGAAGTCTCAAGGGGTCTATAGAAAAAAAATAGAACTTTGAGAATTCCCTTTATCCCTAAATGACACTTCTATGACATTGCTTTACTACATTTCGTCTGGTTCCAATACCACATGGAATTACATGAAGTATCTATTCTTAGAGAAATTCTTTACAACTTCTCGTACATCTTTTATCCAAAAAGAAATAAGTGATATCTGTAAATTCCCTAATGAATCACTCCATGAGTACTAGGAGAGGTTCAAAAAGATTATTTCAACCAACCCACACCACCAAATCCATGACCTTATCTTGATCCAATACTTCTATAAGGGGTTATTTTCTAGGGAGAGAACTTTCATTGATGCTGCAAGTTTCGGTGCTCTTTTTGATAAAACTCCTACAACTGCAAGAGACCTCATAAAGAACATGACAACAAGCACACAAAAATTCCATACTTGAGCACATGATCAAGTCAAATAAGCCCAAAGGAATCAATCCATAGAGCCGAACCAGATGACCGAGTGGTTGATTGAACTTACATGACTAATGCAACAACTATATGTTGCTTCCAAAGCCCAAAACCCATCATATCCAAAATCAATGTTTCCTAGACCTATAAAAAACTATGGAATATGAAACTGACCAGCTCATCCAAAAGAAACCTTTCCACAACTTCAAGATTATCTATTTGATTCATTTAGTCCAGTGAAGCTCAATGCAACATATGCTCAGTAGAACACCAATCCCCAACTATCAGGTCAGTTTGTTAGAAACTTCAACCAACTGGACTCTGAACCCTTCTCTTCTTCCTATAACCAAGGCCTGAGGTATGGTAATCCCATCTTTCATCCCCCTAAATTCCCTCCCCAAATCTCAAACAAGTTTCAATATGGTCAAGGTGTTGGTAACTTCCAACAACATTATCCGTTTGTTCCTCAACAACAAAAGTGAAATCCTCCTTCTACTCCTCTAGGATTCCACTATCCCTGTGAGGGTTCCCAATTCCCAAAACAATATAATCTCTTTCCCAAGTACCAAAATCAAGGCAATACCCATCCGTTACAAACATCTTCTTCCTAGTAACCATGGTAATGTGACGTTATATATCTCGCATCCTTCACACGTTCTAGAATCAAAAACATTAAAACACAAATTGGTCAACCTGCATTCCACCTGAGCCAGCCACAAAAATCGAATTTCTCAAAACTCCTATCTCAACCATTACCCAACCCCAAGGGTATTGTATGTGAAATTCCACTTAGATCAGTAAAGAGAATTTCTATGCCTCATGATAAGTCCTCTAACACCACTTTGAATGTTGAACAAGAAAATAAAAAGAAAAATAAATATGAATAAGAACATGAAACTGTTCCCTCACCTAATTCAATTCCACTTAGGAACCCAATTAATATTACTAAAGTCGTTTCTAAGACAAATAAGGCCTTTGAATATGATCCTAAAATGCCCGACCTGTTTAGATGTGTTGAAGTGAACATTCCCAACATAAATTCCATAAAAAAAATACCTAAGTATTCAATGTTTCTTAAAGAATTGTGCACCCAGAAGAGGAAACTTAGGACAATTGAAAATGTTTCCAACCAACAATATGTTCCCAAAAAGTGAAAAGATCTAGGGACCTTTACGTTTCCATGAAAAATTGGATGTTCAAACTTTAATGATGCACTCATAAACCTAGGATCCTCAATTAATGTCATGAACAAATCCATATTCTTTAACATTGTTCTAGGTCCCATGAACCCAATGCGTGTTTTAAATCAATTGGACAATCAAAGCACTACTAGTCATGATGGTATAATTGAGGATGTCCTTGTTCATGTCAATGATCTTATCTTACCTGTTGATATCTATGTCCTTGACATGGAAGGTGAGACAAACTCTTCTCGATATCCCTTAATTCTAGGAAGACAATTCTTCATGATTGGTAGAACCAATATTGATGTTAATTAAGGCTTCTTATCCATAGAATTTGGTTACTAGATGGTCAAGTTTATCATTTTCCTAGCAATGAGATACCCATTTGAGGAGGAATCTGCATTCTCAATCAAGGCTTTTATAGAAACTTCTGAGAGTTAATTAAACCCCATCTCGTCATGTTAATTCTATTCTGAAGATATATAATCTTATGAAATCTGCACAATTATTAACCAAGTCATAAATGGTGAAGTAGATGTTGACCTATCATTCATAAACTCCGTCAATCTAGAGGAACATGAAATCTCTCTTGAATCCCACATCAACTCTAATCTCTACTGATCCCCCTTGGATAGTCTCAATGAAAATGAATATAAAGCAACTGAAGACCCTTCCTACATTCCCGAGTTGTATAAACCACAAATGAAAGATGAGACTGATCTAAAACCTCTTCCTACAGACCTGAAATTTGCATTCATTTTCCATTATCACCCTTATCATGTCGTTATACCTGCTTGACTTACCGAAACTGAGGAGTCCAAACTTGTTCAACTGTTAGAGGAAAACAAAAAATCCTTAGGTTAAACCCTATATGACATACCTGGAATCAATCCTACTCTCTGCATGCATCACATCCATCATGAGGAATCATCCAAAGTAATTAGATAACCACAAAACACTCAATCCACTCATACTTGTGGTATTTAGGGAAGAGATCACCAAGCTTCTTCATGTTGGTAATGTATACCCAATTTTTGGCAGTGAATTTGGTAGTCCAATTCATGTTGTACCCAAGAAGGGTGGGAAATTTTTTGACACAAATGAACATGGTGAGGTAGTCACAACTCGAGTGAAGAAGAAATTTCATGTGTGCATAGTCTATTGGAAATTCAATGTTGAAACAAGAAACGATCACTACCCTCTTCCATTCCTTGATCAGATTCTCGAACGATTATCCAGAATGTTGCACTATTTCATTCTTGATGGATACACCAGCTACATTCAAATACCAATCACACCTCAGGACCATGAAAAGACTAATTTTACATGCCCCTTTAGAAAATATTCATATTTAAGAATGCCTTTTGGCCATCGCAATTCTACTGCAACATTAAAGAGGATTATGATGAGTATCGTTTCTAAATTCATGGAACACTACATGGATGTCTTCATTGATGACATTACCATTTATGGTGAGTCATTTGAATCCTGCTTAAATTCACTCCTCTAGTCCTTCAGAATATTGTCAAGTGTAACCTTCTGTTAAATTTTGAAAAATTTCACTTCATGGTTGGAAATGGGGTTGTTCTAGGGAACATAGTTTCAAATGATTGTATTGAATTCAATCCTGCCAAAATTTATGTGTCCTAATTGACTTTTAAACCCAATTATGTCAAAGATAACTATTCATTCCTCAGTCATGCTGGTTTTTATTAGCGATTCATCCATATTATTAGTTGGATTTCCCTCCCAGTCACTCGGATTCTTCAAAATGATGTCACTTTCCATTTGGACAAGGTTTGAAAGAGAGCCATCCTTGAACTAAAAATCACTATCACATTTGGGAAAATAATCCGAACCCCAGATTAGTCCTTAACCTATGAGTTGATGTGTGATGATTTTGATAGAGATTTTGGATCTATTCTTTGTCAACGAAGAGACAAAATTTCTCATGTCACATATTATGCCACCAAATCATTTATTGAAACTCATTATAACTACCTTGTGACTGAAAATGAACTTTTATCATTGGGATTTCTTTAGATAAATTCCATCCCTATCTATTAGTATCCAAAATCAGCGTCTTCACATACCATTATACTATATTGTTCTTATATAATAAAAGTGAATCCAAAACGAGGCTAATAAAATAGATCCTAATGCTCCAGGAGTTTGACGTTGATATCAGAGATAGGCCATGAAAAGAAATCACTGTGGTTAATCACTTGATTAGAATTCTTATTTCTTCTCCTAAAATAATTGATCGAGAATTTCCAACTGATCCCCTTTCATTCCTCACTCCTAAAATACCATGGTATGATCCAATTGTAAAATACTTGGTTTCTGCAATTTTTGATGAAATTTTTTTATAAGAAAATAAATGATATTTAAAAGTGATTAAAAATTATATTTTCATTTAGATAAAAAAAACTTTGAAAAATGGGGGCATTCACGGTAATTAATAGATGTGTTGATGAAGATGAACATTCTTATATCTTATAATTTTGTCACTCACATCCTGTAGGTGGCCACTTTGAACCAAATAGTACCTCTCGAAAGGTCCTAGACTCTGGATTCTTCTGGCATTCACTCTTGAAGGACTCACATGAGTTCTGTCAATCATGTCCCACTTGCAAGAAGTTTCATACAATTTCAATGTGAAATGAAATTCCAAATATCCGTTAATTTGTTTTTTTAGATTTTCGATGTTTGGGGTATCGATTTCAGGGGACCATTTCCCCCTTCCAATGGATTATCATAAATAATTCTCGTGGTTGATTATGTTTCAAGGTTGGTTGAGGATAAACCCACTAGAAAGGATGATTCACATACTATTAGTGAGTTTCTAAAGATAGACATCATCCACCGGTTTATAACACCATGAGCCTTGATACGTGACTTAGGAACCCATTTTTTTAATAGAACCATGGAATCTCTTTTGAAAATGAATGTGGTTGTACATAAAACATCAACTGCTTATCACCCCCAAACAAAATGAATGCATGAACTTTCTAATAGAGAAGTGAAAACATTGCATGAGAGAATTGTAAAATCCACTAGAAAAGACTGGCCTGAATGACATGGTGAAGAACAATGGGCTTATCAAACTGCCTATAAAATACCCAATGGGATGACTCCTTTTAGACTAGTTATTGGTAAATCATGTAATATACCAGTTGAAATCCATCATAAGTTATTTTGGGCTATGGAAACCTGTATTGTTGATTGTAAAATATCTAGGGAAGTAATATTTTTATAATTCACTGAACTGGAGGAGCTTCGACTTGAATCCTTTTCAAATTGCAATTTATACACAGAAAATGCTAAGGCACTTCGGGAAAAACACATCCTGAAGAAGGTATTCCATGAAGGTGAAAATTTATTTCATTTCATCAATAGATTTAGGCTTCACCTAGGTAAGATAAATTCTCATTGGGAAGGTCCTTTTATTTTTTCTCATGTTTAACCATTTGGTGCAGTGCAAGTCAAATACCCATCTTCCATAAGGACATTCACAGTTAATGGAAATCGATTAAAGCATCATCATGAGAGGAAGCACAATATTGGAACAAAATCAACTTCCTTAAGAACCACTGAAGACCCACCAATAAATGTAGATTCCAACCCACCCAATCCAAACCATGGGAACTTATTTCCCTTTAACTCACTCTTAATCTCTTTCTTTCTCTAACTCTTTCTTCTTCTTCTTCCCATCTATTTCATATTTCAGCACATTCCGTATCACATTTTTTATTTAATCTTCCCCTTTTTTCGGTGTGTCTTTATAAAAAACTAAAAAAACCTTAAAAACAAAAAAAAATAAAAATAATTAATAATACAAAATATCAAGATTCATGCCTACTCACCATACAATTTGAAAATTGTATACAACCATCTTGGGGAGCCAAAAGAAATGGTTTCAACTCAAATTATTTGTGGTTTCATGAAAAAATTGGATAAAATATACTGTTTCAAAACCAAAAGAAATTGAATGCTAAATTTTGGATTTGGAAAATGATTTTCCCAACCCGTGAGGAACAAAATTTTCTTTCCTACCAAGTCCACATATGGCAATATTTTTAAAATGTGTGTTTTTCATTGCCATTTGTGGACCTTCAAAATAAATTTCCAACTTTAGTGTCCATTAATATGATAGAGTCATTTTATGAACCACATGAGAATAACAATAGCCAAATAGCGCCCCATTTACCTTACATTAATCCTCCTTCTGAAAGCCCCTTAGAGCATATGAAAACCTTTTCTTTGATAACCAAATTACAGGACCAATACCTATTCCCACCCAATATAAACAAGGATTTTCATTGAATATTTTTTAAATTTATGTATCGGGGGAATACATTTCATTTTTTGATTCCCTTTTATTGATTTTCAATGAGTTATCATATTCTTAAATTGTATCATCCATTTTAGTGTGGGGGATAGGTTGTCAAATAGTGAGTTTTAGAGAATATATTGTAATTTCATTTATGTAATTTTGTAAATATTATTGAAAAGTCTTCAAAAGAATCAAAATAAAAAATAAAAAAGAGGAACAAAAAAAATGGGTCGTGTCTTGGGAATGTAAAAATTCACTCTTCTTCAACCTTTCATATAGTTATAACTTTTACAATTTTTGTTGTGAAGAGATCAATCATGGGTCGTGATTTGACTGTGAGATAATTTTCATGTTCATCTATCAAAAAATAAAAAATATTAAAAAGAAAAAATGAACACTTATGTCATTTGAGAAGTTTTGTGTTTTATAAATATTTCATTTTCTCGTCCCTTTCAAAATTTCTTCCTTTATTGTGTCTTTCAAAATTTCCATGTTGGTGTTTACCCCCTTTGTCCTATCTTTTGGATATCATCTTTCTACCATCCCATAGCTACAGAAAAACCACTAAAAAGTCCTCTTGATTTTTGAGCACATTAGGATAGGTAATTACAGATGAAATCTCTTTAAAACTCTAGGATTTTTAATTTTGTTTGGTGATTGAGTGAAACTCCATTAAATAATTTTATCATCTTGAGTGGAGTAGGTTTTGTGTGCCACCATTTTCCATTTCTAAATTTGAGCATGAAAAAATGAATTGTTTTTAGAAAATTTTTTTTGTAACAAATTGTGGTGTAATTAAATATGTATGTGTGAAATTTTTAAAACCTCCCTTGAGTGAACAAAAAACAAAATGTTAATATTTTTTGGTGAGTGAAAATAATTTTGTCATTTTTTATATTTGTTGCACATGAGGACATGCAGAAGACTATGTGTGGGGGAGTTGATGTTATTAATATTCTCATAACATTTTATATACTCTCTTTATGGATTTTATATGAATGTTTTATAATTTGTGTGAAATAATAATGTATAAATATGAAATATAATTTTAGATCACTATTTGAATTCATCTACATTCAAGTTTGTAAAATGTTTTCATAATATATCTTACAATAAGAATCCAAATTTAATGGTTCTTATTTTGTAGGATTGAAAATTAAATATAAAACATTTCGATAGATGTAATAATGGTCCAATTCCTCCATTTTAAGGGTCATATGTTCCACACAAGGAGACCCATTGAATCTATGATGAAAATGGACTAGCTATGAATATTGAAGTACTGGGCTCAATCCAAATTTCCAAATTCTTTTATTCTGTTATAATGTTCATGGGACAATGTAAGGAGTATTAGATAAATTGTTTAAGGCCCAAATACAAATACTGGGGGCCCTACTGATTCTTTTAACCCATCCCACTATTCGAGATAGGAATTAAAACTAGTACAGTATTAATGACATGTCTCCTTATCTAATCATCAAATCAACATGAGAATTTGTAGTGTGAATGAGTATATATATACGGCAGAAATTTTGGAATTAATAATTTTGATTTGAAGGAAACTTCCTATTGATAAATCCTTTCATATTTCAGCAATTGAAAAAATCTAGATTGAAATGGACAGATTAATGTTGTTTAATCAAACGTCCAAAAATTAGGCTCTATAAGTCCAAATTCATCCGAATTTTGAGAGTAGTTGGAAAAAATTATTATAAAAAATGTTTAAGAAATAGATATTTTGAGATTAGGTTGTCTGAATAGCCAAATTGGCTATTCAAGTGGTGGGACAGATTGGGAATGCAAACAGTCCTCTTCCTTGGGCTATAAATACATCCCACTACTCTCCTTCAATGGGTTTTGAATATCTGAATAAAGAAGAACATATTGGTATGAACAAATACATTCTAGGGGTTTGGTAGGACCTTCCATACTCATGTTTTAACTTTAGAGACCCTTCTTCCTCTCGTTGATTTCATTGACTTTTTTTCTTTTCATCATTTTTAATCATGTTAGTCTTTGTTTTGTAATTCTATTTTTATGCTATTTATTCTTCATATTATGTTTTAATCATCCAAAATAAATTCATAAATATTAATTATATTCAAATATAATAAATCAATATGAAAAACCTTCCGTTTTTTGGCTTCATCATTCAATAGAAATTATATTTTTAATTCTCATCACTGTTTGTGTGTTTGTGTTTGGCGCACAACTCCTTTCTTATCCCATTATTTTTATTATATTGTCAATTCATCATCATAAATTTAATAAACAAAATTTTTAATCATCTTAATGGTTGAGTAAATCTGCCATTGGGGTCAGTCCAAATTTAGGGATGTTATGTGAATGGGAGTATTTGCTCGATGGGTATTCATTAATTTTACATTTTGTATGTAGGACATAACATATCATGGATTAATGAAATATTTTGTTTAACGTGTGGTTTAGAAGGATTATTGGAACCATAAATACACTAAAAATAAGATTATCTGATTGAGATTAATACCCTATGATACATTAAGGCCCGGATAAAATTCTTTACACTTAGGAATTCCAATCAACATTAACTTGTTACATAGGTGTTAATTTAATGCAATACAAAGAAAGGCTCAAGGATATCAGAATCTTAAGTATCTAAATTTGAACTCGCGGAAATATTTTTAATTTTTTAAAATAAATTTAAATCATAAAATAATTTCATAATTTCTTTAAACCCCCCCTAAATAAAAATACAATCTACAAAAAACAGATTATTAAAAAGTATCATCGTTGAGGATTCGACCCGAGTGCTTCTATACACATTAGAAGAGCACCAGAACAATGATCGGTTGATAGGTGAAAATCAGATTCACATTCATGACTTAATGAAAATATAATGAAATATGAATAGGGAGTGTGATTTCCATCTATAGGAATCTAGTCATTTCCGGTGTATGGGTTATGTAGGAAAAAGAGGAGGTTGGGAAAATCTAATTTTAAAAATGAAAATAAAAATGGAAAATTAAATCCTAAAAATAAAGTATAATTATCCATGTTGAAAACCATGACACACTCATCAACATATCTTCAAGGAAATAAAGGAAAATTCCCCTAACTTCCTTCAATGACACCACTCGAACAAAATGTGTTGTGCCCATTGTCACCACATTCAATCACCAACCAATCCTATTAGAAAATATAAAAATCGAAGGCTTTAAAACATTTTTAGAGTTTGAAATTAAAAATATATGTATTATTTTAAAGACAGGGGTCAAGTTTGATTATTTTTTCTATGGACTCAGCTACGTCTTAGTCCCCTTCCAAGCTCATTTAGAGGTTAGATTTTTTTTCATATTTGATACCCAAATACATATTACATAATTTAACTATATTATTATTAGAAATTAATGTATATATATAAATGTAAATGTGTTTATATATTTATATACATATTAATATTAATATATATAATTATTATATTAATTATTATTAATAATATATAAATATAATTAAATATATACTTATCATTGATACTATTATTATTATTATTATCAATTTTGGTGTTTAATAATATATATATTTTCTTTTTTTGTTTTTTTCAATCCTATCACCCTTTGATGAGAAGTTATCCTCCATTCATAGGAAGCCACAAATTTTCCTTCTCTAGTATCATACTATGTCTCCCACTTGACATCAGTAACAGTGTAATCTCCCATGTGGCTGATATGGTGTAGATCAAGATGGCTCAACATGGTTTTTGTTTATATATCTTCTAGGGTTTCCTGGGCTCACATCATACCGTGTTATCAATTATTGAATCATGTGTTGGAGGTTTATGGTGGTTTAACCATCATCCATAGAGGATGACCAAATTCAAATAGTAAACTTGTACCACAATATTATTGTGGCTTCAAATCCGTTCTTGTTGTTAACTAGTTTTGGCACGGCTCCTATAAAATCATCATTTATGAATTTTTCAAGGTCATATATCTAGTTTTCTACAACTTGTATGTAGAGACCCTAAGCATTCCGTCCATGGACATTACATTACATTTGCGGAATACTTAATACATAAAAAAAAGAGACACCAAAGGACCATAATAGTTTAGTGTCTTTGGAAACATAGAACATAATCTTCTAATCATTGTGAAAGATCTTCGACATCTCCAATAAAGATCTTCCCCTTTTGGTTTTTTAACTAAAATCTTTCATTAAATCCCAAGGAAAAGAAAACATATAAATGGTGAGATCAAATTCTCAATAAGGTTATGCATGGATAAAATAAAACAAATCATATTCATTTGAACATAAAAACATGAACATTATGTTTAAGCATCAAAATCATGGGAAATGACATAAAACATGGTAGTACATAAGGAATAGATCATAAAGAAACATTAATCATCATAAAATAGCATGGGAATAAAACATGTGATTGTGGAAACCATTAAGCACATGATATGATTTCCATTGTAGCCAAGGAATTGCGGCCAAGGCCATCTTAGTGGACAAAGTCCCTTTCTGAATCGAGTTCACTCCTCGTTCCAGTCCAGTAATACTGAACCGGATTAACTTACCGTTCCATCCATGACTATATAATGAGATATAAATCATTAACCAATACATTAGAGGGATATATAGGTCCCACCCATATCATAATGAAATCATTCTTACTTGGGCTACAAATAAACATACATAATTCATAATAACCCAGCGAATAAAATGGGTTTCATAAACATCATCCCATCATAACAGAATCCATATAAAAAAATGGATATCATTTCATCATAAGAAAAGTGAAACCTCATAAATCATAGAGAAATTATACTTGAAACATACACATATTAAATAATGTCATCGTAGATGGAAAAAATGGTTTTGATAAAATATTTGAAATGAACTCTTGAGGAAAATATCATTTCTTCTTCAAAATCAATTTCTTTTCACAAAACATCATGCAATTTTAAAAGAAAGTGATTTTGTTAAAAATATTCATGAAATATTTTTGAGGTAGCTTCATTAAAATAAGGCTTTATGAAAATGTAAAAATCATTTCATGCCATATATGTTAAAAAAACATTCTCATCGTACTTTTGTCAGAAAAGTCAAAAAGTACCTCGTATGGTAAATAGAAGAACGATTCCTTCCATATGATGTGGGAAAAGTAAGAAAAGGGTAAAAATGACATTAAACATACATGGAAGGAATGTAAACATTTTATGGAAACATTTTGAGAACATTTGGACATTGATAATAAACATAACCCCCGAAAATACATACGAATAAACAATCTCAGATAAGAGCGAGATTGGAATAGTTATCCCTTACCTTAGGTATGATATGCTTTGAATGTATCAGAAACTCCTATATAATGATTTAACTAATGTCATTGACTAATTACAGAATCATATTCATTGTTATGATATCTTATTTGGTTAACTTATGACTTTATATAACCCGTTCTTTTGTAAATACTATGTTAAAGCAACGTTTTGGGTAAAATCATATTATTTATCGTACATGTTTAGACTTGTTGTTATTGATGTTATTATTAATTATATCATGATTTAATTACATAAAGAATGTAAATCATGATTTATATATCATATATATTCATTATATATCTAGTATATATATGTATTTATAATAGTACATAACATATAGAGGTAAGAAATGAAATTCACCGTTCATGGAGACGGTAAGCAATACGTATGCATGAACTCTACTTTTGATTTATATTTATTATTTTAATAGAATAGGTATATTATAAATCCAGAATAATGTCCTATATAATATCATTAACTCTATCCTTTATACATCTCACACAATGCATTAACAAATCACATCACTTTAAGGGGGCGGTAGTCCGCACTTCCTCAAATGAGATCATCGTATTTACCCACTATAGAAACCATAAAGGCTTGATATAATTGGAAAGTAAAGAAGCATAAGGAAATAATAAACATAATATATTTCATATATAAATATAGCTCCATCATAATGGACACCATGAGAAGTGGTATGAGAAAATTGAACAATCATCGTTTTGTGAGGCATTTGTTTGCCATCACAGAAACATTATGTTATTCATCCATTAGATGGAGGTGTGTGTAAGTGTAGTTCTAATCCTTAACATAACAACATCCTATTATTTTTAGGATACTGGTGTTGTTACAAAATAAAGGATTAAAATGTGTTTTGGGGTTGGAGAAGTAGAATAAAAGAAAACAACTTAAGAGAAACTATTATCTTTATTTTGGGTAACTTCCTTTGGTTTGAACCAAAATGACTTATTGAAGTGCCTTATGCCTAAGTTAAGGTTTATAGGGGGAGTAGAGGGATGTTAGGAGCTTAGTTTGGCAGAGTTTGGACGAGCCAAAAGGCTTGAGAGGTGTGATGAATTACATAGAAGTGGTCTCCTTTTATAAGGGAGAGGAGGGTCTCTTTAGAAAAATGTGAAAACATTATTTTATTATAAACATTGTTTGGTTTCAAGAGGTCCAAAAGACATTAATGTCAAAGATTATTATTCGAAATAAAATCATCCAATAAGAATTGGACAGGTTCTGGATAATATTTTAATCATTATAATCTTATTTATTTAAAACATATATTAAAGAGGTAAATACTGCATCATTATTGTGTCATAAATAATTTTATTTATTTGATGTCTAAACATTATAAAAAAACAACATGTAGGAAATATTTTCATATTTTCAATGAATATTTATAGTCGAAACGATAATTTATATAGCCTCTTATAAAAATTAATTACTAAAGGATTTTTGTTAATGCAAATTTTGTCTTTACATTAAATTAATTAATCTAATGTGTCATTGTCTTTCATAAGTAGCTCCATGGGGTCCCATAATCGTCCCAAGGATGACCATGGTTGGACATTACTCATCCAATATGGTTTGGAAAAGTGTTACGGTAATTTTAAATTATTATAATATTCTTTTAACCTTGAATTACCCTATTTACATTTAAGCGTGGTAAATAAAAGTAAAAAGTTACTATACACCAAAAATTTTTATTATCTAATTGAACCAAATTTTTCTCCTTGATATTAACCATGTCTCTCGGATTTTCAAAATTCAACTCATAGAAGCAGTAAAATTATGTCTTGTGAACAATTGCAAAAGCCCTTAAAAGGTGGGTAAAAGACGGTGAAAAGTTCAATACAATTTTTAAAAATGTAAAATTATTATAAAATGACTCCAATTAATTTGATTGAACTTATATAAGTATTATGTACCTATTTTTACCTAAAATAAATTTAAATCATATAAAGGATTATTTAAATAAATATTCGGTTTTAACCAAAAACTCAGTTTTTTCACTATTCATCCAAAATTGAAGTTTTTCAGAAAATACCAAAAATTCATCATAAGCTATATTTGATATTACGAATTCAAAAATGATGTCTATTTTTTCAAATTAAAATTATATAAGGTCCATTATTTAATTTTAAATGTAATTCCTATTATCATAACAAATAACATGTTTTTAAGAAACAATAACTATCAAAAGATTGATACTTGTTTATGTCCAATTTCAAAGTGAAATTAATTCCAATGACCAACATTGGATTAAATGGTAAAAATATATTATAATTACACTTTAAAACCAATTAAAAAAATAATCTATCCATATAAATTATTGTGATGAAAAAAGTTGTTTTTATTTAAAATGTAGCATGTTTTTACTATTCATTAAAATATGAAAGTTATCAAAATAATATGAATTTTTTTTCCAAACTAAATTTTTATATCTTTATTCCAAAGAAGAATTTTATTTTGTCAAATTTAACTCATCGACAAGTCAAAAACAAGATTTAATGTGGGTGCACCATCAAAATGAGGTAAAACTACATTTTTTACAATACTTCTTTTATCCGAAAAACTGATTTTGTTTTCTAACCTCATTCTAGAAAATGAGTAAGATGAATTATAATTTTATAAAAATAAAAATTCAGTTAATACTATTCATTAAATCTAGTTTATAATATTATAATAATATATCGTTGTTTAGTGAAACCCATTATTGCGTACTACACACGCTATCGAGGGAGGTTGTGATTGCGTGTAATGAAAGCCAAGTCAGGGTTGCATGTTGTGAAAGACTCCTTTGTTGTTTCGTTATAACAGAATCCAACCATTTTTCATTTATACATTGAATATAAATATATATACATATATATATACACTTAATGTTTCATAGAATGACTATTATCAAAAGAACATGAAATTGTGTGTAACCCAATCTAAGAATATTGTTGTGTATACTGCAACTAATATGGTGTTGCGTATAACAAAAGATAATCTTGGTGTAGCGTAAACAATGACATCAAATAATTACATTAAAATCTCCGGGTGTTACATTCTACCCCCCTTAAAAATTGAATTTCTCCCTCGAAATTCGTCGGGGTTATAAATGGTTTACATCTTGAAAGTTTCTTTCATAGAAACCCACATTGTAAAATGGAATACCAAAACTGAACATTAAAAACTAAATTGGCAAATGAAATTGTTATCCAAATTAACCAATCACTAGGTTTCTAAATAGAAAAACATAGGTGAAAATATTTATATTTAAGAGAAATCTAACAATTAAATTCTGATGGAGAGTGGTAGAGAACATGTATATGAAAAAGCCAACAATCACAAAGCCATAAATTTGTGAGGATCTAAGGTACTATCTGATTTATCGGATATGAGATTACTAGGAATTTTTTTTTCTTTAATGATAGTTTCCCTAATGTTTAAGAATTTCAATTATAAGAACACTTACTTTATTTTGATACAATGTCAACATTGTTAGTGCCTTAAACAATTTCTACATTCTCTCTTAATGAAATGAAGTGGAATTTGTCTTCCGTGATGTGTTAGTAGATCATGTGATAGAATGATAGGTCATTCCATTTATCTCAAAAATAAGGATAGAAATATATATATATATGTGTGTGTGTGTGTGTATAAGACCATCTATTGTGAGATTAATCGTATATGGTTCCAAAAATGGACTTATACTTCATCTATCATACCGCTTAATATAAAAAACTAGTTTCTACTAACCAGGGACTTCTTGTAGGCCTATGGAAGGTGATGAAGGCATGTCACACTTCAGTTGTGGGTTCGATTCCAGCAACCTTGTCCTACGTGATGGGTTGTCGCCCGTCCTGCAGGTTTTCCTTTTTCTAAAATTACATCATTATGACATTCCATAAATAATATAGAAAAAATTTCTAGCCTAAAACAATATTATCTTATGTCTAACATAATCCATTTCAATCTTTAGGCTTATCCAAAATACTTTTTTCCAAGCTCATAGTATAAAGAAAACAATTTCATCTATCGAGCTTGTGAATACCATCATTTATCCTTGATATATCTTGTTGATCACATTCCAATCACGTGAATAAATTAATCATGTATTCTCTTGAAAAATGAATACACGTTGAACCTTAGTGAAAACATGAATGTAGTCAAAAAGTTAACACTTTCCACATTCCAAAATCCAAAAAATTATATTAACTCAAACCATGATACCACTTAGTCCTTATATCAATCATGAGCTCATGAATAATATCAAACATATTTGTTTCTCTTTATCCCTTAATTATGCGCATATCATCTGATTTCCAAAAATATTTCAATCACTTTTCATGGTTACCGATGCCATATTCTTATGGAAAACCACAATGGACCAATACATATATATTCCAATATACCAAAAAGTACCTCAAAAAAATTATTCTTGAATACCAATACATAAACACTTCAAACCATTATCTTAAATTATTGTCATGGAATAAGTCCTTCCTTGATTTAGAAGTAACCTCTTAGGTTAGGGCATTGAGTTGGGTAATGCCCATGTTCTCCACAGATAAGACATTGAACTCCTTTACAGCCTGTCACTCAATGACACTTATCTCCAAATAGATAACATCTTCAACTCCATTTGAGGTATTTCTCAAGGTTCATCTTCTCTTCTTTAGAAATCTCAATCTTCATTTCATTATGCTTCTCAATATGCAAACATGCATAAAATTCTATCTTCCTCTTATTTGATGAATTAGGAATACCACAAAATTTCAACTTGTTAATCATATATCGCGATGACTGATTCGGAATAATCACAATATCATTCTCTATAGGCATTACGCATCTTCGTTTCTCATAGTCACCAATTCTTCCATTCGATTCAATTATAACCAAATTCCTTTTTTTCCCTCCATCGACTAAAACACAAAAATAATTTTGTGAGAGGAAAAAATCATGATAGGTAAAATAACATAATAAAAGAAGGATTACTTTAAAGATATAACATCTTGGGTATATTAATAAGATCGTTACCGTAATTCTAGGACTATAACCTATACTTATACTTAACCTTAGGGGAATCCCTAGACATACCTTAGAAATATCTCTAGGGATCTCACTAAAGTTTTCGCATCATAGTTTCCAAAGGTTAACTAAACCTTTCTTATGATTCCAACTATAGAGACCCAAAGCTTGACATACGTGGACATTATATTACTATTGCGGAAGACTTAATACATAACAAAAACAGACACCAAAGGACTATAATATTTTTTCATATTTGGACACTAAGAACACAATCTTCTAATCGTGGTGAAAGATCTTCAACATCTCCCATAATGATCTTCCACTTTTGGTTTTCTTACCTAAGACCTTTCATTAAGTCCTGGGGAAAAGAAAAAATTTAAAGGGTGAGCTCAAATTCTCATTAAGGGTAAATATAGATAAAATAAAACAAATCATATCGATTTGAACATAAAAACATGAACATAATGTTTAAAAATTAAAATCTTGGGCAATGAGATAAAACATTGCAGTACATAACGCATAGATCATAAATAATCATTAATCATGATAAAATAGCATGAGAATAAAACATGTGATTATGGAAAAAATTAAGCACATGATATGATTTCCATTGTAGCCATGGCATTTATGACAAAACCATCTTAGTGGAAAAAGTCCCTTTCTGAATAGAGTTCACTCCTCATTCTAGTCTTGTATTACTGAACCGAATTAACATACTATTCCATCCATGTCTATCTCATGAGATATAAATATTTACCCAATTCATTGTAGGGAGATATAGGTCCCACCAATCTCATAATTAAATCATTCTTACTTGTGTGGCAAAATAAACATACATCATCCATAATATCCCAATGAATAAAATGGGCTTCGTAAACATCATCCCATCATAACATAATCCTTAGAATAAAATGGATATCATTTCATCATAAGAAAAGTGAAACCATGTAAATCATAGAGACATTATACTTGAAACATAAACATATGAAATAATGTCATCTTAGATGGAAAAAATGGTTTTGATAAAACATTTGAAATGAATTTTTTAGGAAAATATCCTTTCTTCTTCAAAATCAATTTCATTTCACAAAACGTCATGCAATTTTAAAAGAAATAGATTTTGTTGAAAATAGTCATGAAATATATTGGAGGTAGATTCATGAAAATAAGGCTTTATGAAAACATAAAAATCCTTTCATACCATATAAGTTAAAAAAACATTCTCCTCGTACTTTTGCCGGAAAAGTCAAAAAGTACCTTGTATGGTAAACAAAAGAAATATTCCTTCAATACGATGTGGTAAAAGTAAGAAAAGGGTAAAAATGACTTTAAACATACATGGATGTAAGGTAGACATTTTATGAAAACATTTTGAGAACATAGGCACATGGATAATAATCATAACCGCAGAAAATACTTACGAATAAACAATCTCGAATAAAAGCGAGATTGGAATAGTTATCCCTTACCTTAAGTCTGATATGCTTCATACGTATCTGAACATCCTGTATAATGATTTCAATAATGTCATTTACTTATTACAGAATCATATTCATTGTTATGATATCATATATGGTTCACTTATGACTTTATATTACCCGTTCTTTTGTAAATCCCATGTTAAAGCAACGTTTTGGGTAAAATCATCTTAGTTATCGTACATGTTTGGACATGTTGTTCTTGATGTTGTTATTACATATATCATGATTTAATTACATACAGAATGTAAATAATGATTTATATGTCATATATATTCATTATATATCCAGCATATACATGTATTTATAATAGTACATAACATATGGAGGTAAGAAATGAAATGCACCGTTCATGGAGACGGTAAGTCGTACGTACGCATGAACTCTACTTTAATTTAAATTTATTTTTTTAATTGAATAGGTATATTATAATTCCAGTATAATATCATATATAATATCATTAACTCCATCCTTTATACATCCCACATAATTCATTAAAAAATTACATCACATTAAGGGGACGGTAGTCTGCACTTCCTCAAATGAGACCATCGTATTTACCCACTATGGAAACCATAAAGGCTTGATATAATTGGGATGTAAAGAAGAAAAAGTAAGTAATAAAAATAATATATATCATATATAAATACAGTTCCATCATAATGGCCACCATGAGAGGTGGTATGAGAAAATCGAACAATCATCGTTTCATGAGGCGTTTGTTTGCCATCACAGAAACATTATGTTCTTCATCCATTAGATGGAGGTGTGTGTTAGTGTAGTTCTAATACGTCTCATAACACCCTCCTAGTATTTTTAGGATCCTTTTTTTGTTACAAGATAAAGGATTAAAAAGAGTTAAGGGGTTGGAGAAGTAGAATAAAAGAAAACAACTTAAGAGAAACTATTACCTTTAATTTGGGTAACTTCCTTTGGTTTGAACCAAAAGGACATCTTGATGTGCCTTATGCATAATGTAAGGAATCTAGGGGGAGTATAGGGATGTTGGGAGCTTATCTTGGAAGATTTTGGTCGAGCCAAAAGGCTTTAGAGGTGTGAGGAATTGCATAGAAGTGGTCTTCTTTTATAGGGGAGAAGAGGGGCTCTTTAGATAAGTGTGAAAACATTTTTTATTATAAACTTATCTTTGGTTTCAAGAGGTCCAAAACACATTAACGGCCAAGATAAGATGACTCATATTTGAAATAAAATTATCCAATAGAAATTGGACAGGTTTTGGATAATATTTTAATCATTATAATCTTATTTATTTAAATCATTTATTAATGAGGTAAATACTGCATCATTATTGTGTCATAAATAATTTAATTTATGGGATGTCTAAAATTTTTAAAAACAAATAAAAAAATTTAGGAAATATTTTTATCTTTCAAATGAATATATATAGTCTAAAAGATAATTTATATACCCTCTTATATAAATTCATTACTAAAGGATTTTTGTTAATGCCAATTTTGTCATTACATTAAATTAATTAATCTAATGTGTCATTGTCTTTCATAAGTGGATCCATGGGTTCCCAAAATAAACCCAAGGATGCCCATGTCCGTATATTAATCATCCAATAAGGTTTGGACAATTGTAAAGGTATTTTTAAATTATGATAATATTCATTTAACCTTGAATTACCCTATTTACTTTTAAACGTGGTAAATAAAAGTAAAAAGTTAACATTCACCAAAAATTATTTTTATCTAATTGAACCACATTTTACTCCTTGATATTAATTGTGTCGCTTGGATTTTTGAAATTCAACTCACAAAAGCGGTAAAATTATGTTTTATGAACAATTTCAAAAGCTCCTAGGAGGTGGGTAAAAGACTGTGAAAAGTTCAATATAATTTTTATAAATCTAAAATTATTATAAAATTACTCAAACGAATTTCATTGAACATATATAAATATTATGTACCTATTTTGAACTAAAATAAATTTAAATCAAATAAATTATTATTTAAATAAAAAGTCGGTTCTAACCAAAATCTTAGTGTTTTCAGTATTCATCAAAAATTGATGTTTTTCAGAAAAATACCAAAAATTCAAAATAAGCTATATTTGATTTTCCGAATTCAAAAATGATGTTTTTTTCCAAATTCAAAACATAGAAGTTGAATTAATTAATTTTAAAAGTAATTCCCGTTATCAAAAAAATAATAATTTGTTTTTAAGAAATAAAAAATATCAAAAGATTGATACTTGTTTATGTCCAATTTTAAAGTGAAATTAAATCCAATGAACAACATTGGATTAAATGGTAAAAATGTATTCTAATTTCACTTTAAAACTAGTTAAAAAGATAATCTATCCATATAAATTATTACGATGAAAAATGTTTTTTAAATTAAAATATAGCGTGTTTTTTCTATTCATTAAAATATGAATGTTATCAAAATAATATGAAAAAATTTTCCAAAGTAAATTTGTATATCCTAATTACATAGAAGAATTTTATTTTTTCAAATTGAACATATAGACATGTCAAAAACAAGATTTAAAATGGGTGTGCCATCAAAAGACGGTAAAACTGCATTTTTTTAAAAATACTTCTTCTATCCGAAAAACTAGTTTTGTTTTCATACCTCATTCTAGAAAATGTGTAAGATGAATTATAATGTTATAAAATTCAAAATTCAGTTAACAATATTCATAACAGCTTGTTTATAATATTATAATAATATATCATTGTTTAGTGAAACCCAGTATTGTGTACTACACATGCTATCAAGGAAGGTCGGGATTGCGTGTAATGCAAGCCAAATCAGGGTTGTGTGTTGTGAAAGACTCTTTTGTTGTTTCGTTGTAACAGAATCCAACCATTTTTCATTTATACATTGAATATATATATATATACTCAATGTTGCGTAGAATGACTATTATCAAACGAACATGAAATTGTGTGTAACACAATCTAAGAATTGTGTTGCGTATACTACAAGATAATACGGTGTTGCGTATGTCACAAGATAATCTTGGTGTTGAATAAAGAAAATGAAATAAAATTACATACATTAAAATATCGGGGTGTTACATTGTGTCTACGATCAGCTGGAAGACTAAAATCAATGTCTGGGTTCTTTTGTTGTTGCATTGGTGGATGTGGATTGACAACAACATGCTTCTGCTACGACTGAAGAGGAGTGGTTGGATGTTGATTAATCGAATGGAGCACCGACATTGATAGATGGTGAGTAATACAACATGATGATGAGATGACTACAGATAGATGATGGTGGAAGAATATGAGAAAAAATAAAGGATATTGGTTGTGTAATAGTGGATGAGGGGAGTGGCAGCAGTGGAGTATGATGGTACAAGGCCAATAATATATGTATGGTGACTGTAGAGGTAATGGATGGCGGTGGAACTAGAGGATGGTTGAACTAGATGGAAGTAGATCATCAGGAGGGATAGTAATAGCATGTGGAAAATGGTGGCTGAGGGATGACTGTAGCTAGGGGAAATAGAGGATCTACTGTGGTTCTAGAAGTAGATTAGAAGATCTACTAGTGGCACTGTGATCTAATGGTGAAAAATCAAGACACATCATTTATATAACTAAAATTTTATATGGTTAGAATTACTTTTCTTACATTTCTTCATAGGTTCACTTACAAACTATGCATTTTTCATAGATCATATTCTCTATGAAATCCATTCCTTTTTCCATTTACTAATCCACAGATTAAATGTAGTTTAATGTGATCTTTATGTAATTTTGTTTTCTCTATTCGTAAATCCTCACTCTCTCATAAAACAACTCATGATATTCATGCCCCACTATATAGAATACTATATGATACATCATCAACTTTTATGTACCTATTTTGGATGAAAAACTACATACAAATTATCAAAATACATTATCAACAAACAAAATCATTCTAAAATCCATGAAGCACCACTAATAAATATTTGTTTCCAACAGTAAGAATATATTATTATATGAAATGGTACTCAATTATATATAATTTAATTGTATTTATATTCATAATTTAGTTAAATGATTAGTATAAATTTGTAATTTTTCCATGATCTTCGATCTTTCCAATGAAATGGTATTGATATGAAACTATATATTTTGATAATATCACTATAGTGGTACTTTCAAATAAGTCAAGGTCTTATTTTAGGGAAAAAGTATAAATAAAAAAATTTCATATATTAATTAATATTAAACAAGGTGGTGAAATAATATTGTGTAATGTAGCCACAAAAGTTAACATATCACAACCCCATACTAAATCTATTTCATAGGGGAATCATGAATTTGACATGAGAGAAAATTTTTTTGATTTGTTAGAATTCATCGTTAATGAATGTTGGAGTTTTTAAAGTGGATTCTGTGGGCCTAACTCGATCATATAGATATCTGTTACAATATCATGCATAAAATTTTAAATATTTCATATTCATAGTTATTTTGATTTTATCATTACATAGGATAATACTATATATGGTCATTTCCATAACGTATATGTTGAATCAAAATTTAATTAAAACTCTCAGTTATACTAAATTCCCAACAATAATTTTTCGATAATCATAATGTATATTAATTGTACATATACAAGAATCTAATTATACAATGATCATGTTTGAGTATATGGTGTTGGGTTCTCATAATAATTGAATCTTCTTCTCATCATTTTCTTACATGGTGATCTAATGTTAATTGTATTTTAATAAATAACCTTCCAATAAGAACACCAAATTGTTTAGATGTCATTTTATGTTATTATCTTTAAGAATGTATATTGGACTCTATAATTAATGTAATTATAAATATATTTAATGAATAATAGTCATTGATATGTGATGAAAATAATAATAGGTTATTTTTTTCATAATTGTAGCTTGATCTAGGTGAATCATTAATGGTATTACATTGACCGTTTGATCATGTAAAAATTTAACACGTATGACAATCAAGAGAAGACATCTACAACACTATATGTTAGTTGGTACTATATAGATTAATCCCCTAACCATTTTTGTTGTCAGTATGTTCAATATACACATTAAATTAATTTTATATCAATAATTAACGAATAAAGAGACAAATTATTCACACAAATTGAAGAGATAAACGTTGACAAATAGATTATATAAATTTGTTAATGTTCGAGGTAGGTTGTTATTTTTATGAATGGCACTTAACTTTTTAGGGTCCATGATTTTTAATATATAATACTCTTATTTTGGGAGTCTGGATAACCTTTAAGGAGATAATTTTATAAATGTTTACGAGAAATTGTGTCCTAAAACACCCCATATTTAGAATAATCAGAGATTCTGATATTGTGGTCACCACATATATGGTTGATTTTCTGTTTAAGTGTCAATAACCAAAAATAATAAATTTAATTACAAGGTATTCATGATTAGAATAATTTAAATTGAATTTATAAAAAAATTTATTAACACTTTAAATGCAGTTAATTAACTAAATATGATAATGTTGTTTTTGAATTAATATTATCTATTCATGGTTTGTAAAATAAACATGAAAAGTAAAAATATGTTTTAATGTTTATTATGCCATATCATCATATTTTTGTGTGTGACAAGTGAGTGATGAAATGTGCATGAAACATACAATATGTTATATATGTCATAATTTGATATCTTGTTTTTTTATATTAATTTTCATTCACTAGGTCAATAAAGTGATAATAAAAATGTTTTTGAAAATGTATATAAATTAATTTTTTACCCAAAAATGGGTGTTGGATCCCTTTTTCCGTATTTCTAATCCTAATACTCTATCTCTTAATCCTTTAAGAGTGAATAAATAGGTAAAAACCCATATAATACATTTCACTGTTCAACTATTTTAGTCATTATATTTTAGTGATCATTCTATAATTGAAAAACAATTAATTTTTTCTTGATAACACATGATGATTATAGATCAATGAAGATAGAGGATTTAGAGAATATATGAATTTTTTTTTGAAATATTCTATTTTGAATTATTCATGATATGACAATCCAACACTATGTGTACAATGTAGGGATCACAAATAACATCAATATATCATTTTTTTGTTTTTCACGATTATCTATAATATTCTTTATTTTTTTCTAAAACTCAAATCCTACTAAATCAATTTCGAAATTATAAAATTGATCACATTTTTTTCCAGGGTTTCTTGGAATGAATAGTATTATATTTCAATAAGAATACATCAAGGAGAGTAAATTATTAAAAAGACATAAAATGAGTGGTTCCACAATTAGTAATTATTGAATTGTATTCCAGGTATATCATTGATTTATAAAGATTTAAAGTTTATAGAAATATATGATGAAATTGTGAATGTCTTAAATGGGTGATTTTTATTGAATTTCAACCATGAAAACCTTATTTATATCTCATAATACACCACCCCTAATAAGTAAAGGTATCATTTTAATCGAGTTATATAAATAAAATGAATGGAATCATATTATTTTGATGAGTCATGTTCACTATATTTCATTAAAATATGTTAATGATCTCTATTACAACATTTTTTTCATACAATCCTAGAATGGAATAATGTAATTCATCTAATAATATTTTGAATACATGGTTTAGTTCAATTTATCATATATAAACCCTTTTCAAAAAAAAATTTTAGGCTTGATCTTTTTAGTTTAAAATGAGTGACTATTATCACGTGGATTTGAAAATAAGTGTACTTGCCCAAACCCCTTATCTATTAAAATCTATAAAAATCATGTTTCAACCGCTATGGAAAAAATATTTTTATCCTTACATTGACAAAAATATTGTTGATCTATCATAATTATTCAATAATCTACTTATCAGAATTGAGAGGACCCAATTGAATATTTAAATAAAGTATTATGTAATGTCCTGAACCTGGTTCCACCTAACGGTGCCCAAAGATGGTTCATTATGTGACCTCAAGTGCACCTCCCCATATGATACAATATACCAACTAGAAACGTGGGTATGTTATGTCATTCATGGGGAGACTATACACTTATTTATTAGGATAATACACGTGCAAAAACAAATAAAAAAAACATCGAAGATTGTATAATCACAACAACACTCATGTCACAAGATAACCAAATCATAAATACAATACCCAACTAAAATGGAAAATATTATATGACAATATAGTTTTCTAGTGTATATAAATAAACTAAAATTAAATACACTACAACTCCCCAAGAGGGTTCCGAACCATGTATGGTCTCTTCATCCAAGTTCCATCCCAAATAAAAAATCCATCCATGGCCCTTTTCCATTATCATGTCCTACACCAATATAATCTACTCGGGTACTGATGAGGAATCCCAAATAGGGTGTGAGTACAACTCATTAAGACACCACCAATAGTGTATAAAATAAGTCCAATCAAATGGTTGTGTATGATATTCAATAATAAATATGTACAATGTATAAATAACTAGTTATTACATTATCATTTATTTTTATCTTACTACATTAACTATAGGGTTCGCAAGGAGACTCGTACCCCAATACAAGCTTCGTCATGTGTTGAAGCCCGAAGTGTTACATAATTTATATCATTTCTGAATACCTTATTCTTTCTAGAGATCGAAGTATTCAAAGGTAATATGAAATCTTAGTACCATATTCGACTCAAACCAGTGTTCAAAATATTGTCTTGGAAGGCCATGACTCAGATTTCCATTATCTTCATTCATTAATTTCACATTTATATTTCACATTTCTAAAATTACCAACATAAAAAATGTAAGTAATATGACCATGTTCCCATTCTTAATCCTTAATATAATGACCATGTTCCAATTCCTTATACTCATAAGTAAGATGACCAAGTTACCATGCTTACTCCTCAATAGAATTACCATGTTCCCATTCTATTTACTCACAAGTATAATGATCATGTTAAAATGCGTGCTTTATATTTTAGAATAACCATGTTCCTCTTAATTAACACATAATTAGTTCATAATTAATTATCTACATCCATTCCATTAATAATCCACCAATTATACAAATACATTAAATACATTAATTAACACAACCATTAACTAATTTCCCCAATCCCATTAATAAATTCAATAATTAATTTACCCATATAACAATTCATATACCTTAATTAATTTTTCAGAAATAATTATCTAATTCTAAATATCAACACTTCATAATTAATCCCACAATTAATAATGTAAATCATAATCTCAAGAGAATAATTAATTAACAATAAATTATCTCAAGTTAACCAATTCTATATTTCATATTTAATCCACTTATTTATTCTCTTGATTACAATCTATAATTCTAGTAATAAACTTCTAAAATTAATTATCTAATAGGGAATCCCTTTATTCTCATTTTTAACTCCTGAACAAATAATTTAATTCAACAATGCATTGTTAAATCAAGTGGGGAACCAATTTTTTTTTATGAAAAAAAATTTTTTAAATGATACTAGAAATTAAATTTTTTTTATATAATTATCCAATCCACAACTATGGTAATCATCTTTAGACAACCTAGCATGATTCATTGACATACATTTATTTAATACAAATCACCAAAATTTGAGAAGCACAATGATGTAAAAATGAGTTCCATATCTAAATCCCTTAACCAAAACCTAGATATCTAGATCTACTCAATCTAGATCTAGATATACAATTATATATATAGATCTCACTAAATAGGATTATATTTAATGAAATTGAATATATCTTATTTCAAAATATCATGTAATATTAATAGAATGAATGTGAAACACATTGGTATGAGATCCACTTATAGGCAATGAGTAGATGTTCTATTTGGGATTTAAATCTAAAATAATGGTGGTAAGAAATCCCTATAACCCCACATTAAGGATCTATAATTTCTCTAAAATGTTTAGTCCCTACCGATGGTTACAATGGAGGTGTTTTGGGGGTTCAGATGAATTTTAATTAAATTTTTGGGTAAATAAAAACAACATGGATGGTTTTATGAATCAGGGAGCATGGATAGTCCAAACATGCACAATTTGTGGGGACATCAATATCTAGGGTCACACAAGTTCATTTGTTTTGGTTTATGTTCTTTCAATCCATGCTCCATCCATGTGATGCTTTCTTCTTAGGTTCACACAGTTAGTTGGGATGGGCATGCATTTTACCCTAACTGTGCGCTAACCTTTCACTAACCCTTGTTTTAAAATTATCATAAAAACTATACCCAAAAACACCCCAAGCCATAACTATTAACAAAGGTACATAAATAAGAATGATAATTACCTTTATTCAAGATATAGATAACTCTTGAAACGGTTGGAATCTTACAATCTCCCCACCAAAAAACAACTCATCCTCAAATTGCACTTCCAATCCATTCTAAGATTCCAAGGAAAATATATCATGCCATTGATAACTCATATCTACATTCCCTACCAATGATTCCACTTGACCACATCCATGTTTCTAGAAAAGATAAACAATCATCACATTCTTTCCCTATAACACTTTCTCACTATGTTCCAACATGTGTATCCGATTCTTCTCAAAGGATGCATCTATTACAACGTTAACTTCATCCACATTGATCACATGAGAATGTTCATGGTGATACCTCTGATGTTGTGATACATGGAAAAAAATAATGCATAGAGCCATATCACTATGGAAGGGCCAATCGGTACAACACCAATAATATTCTCTCTACTATCTAAAACGGTCCAACCAATCTGGGTTCCAATTTCAATGCCTCATTATCCTGTAGTGACCCAACCTGGGTGAAATCCAAAGGAATAGATGATCACCCTCTGTGAACTCTAGGGGTCATCTCTGTTTATCATCATATGTATTATGATAATTATGATCCATAACCATACATTTTCAAATCAATTTTGCATAGTTTGATGTCTCATACACGAGACTCGGTCACAAAAACTCTTACTCACCATCCTCCATCCAGTAAAGTGGTGATCTACATAGCCTACAATAATGATCCTCAGATGGTGTCACCTATATAGTTTCATGACATCTTTTTTTATAGGTTTACATTACTAATGCCAAGTTATTTTCGCAAGATCCAATCAAGTCATGCACACATGCCCATATCATATCTTCAAGCACTAGTATAGTATGTTTTCACTTCCCATCTGTCTGGGGGTGGAAAGACATCCTCAATAATACCTATGTGTGAAATGATTTCTGAATTCCCATAAAAAATTATGATGTAAATCATTAATCCTGATATATAACTATAGTATGTGTGTTACATGTAGTAAAAATATCTCCCAAATGTATAGTTCTCCTAATTGTTCTACGGTAATGGTTCACCTTATAGGTAAGAAATGCACTACCATTGTTAGTTGATCCAAAATGAACCAAATACCATCATTCTTCCTAATAATATTTGGGATACACACAAAAAATCCATGATCACATCATTCTACATCTATTATGGGATGGGTAAAGTCTCTTGTAATCTTACAGGTCATTGATGCTTCACCTTCAACTACAGATATGTGTAGCATCATGTGACAAACACTCCTATCTTCTTTTTCATGACTGTCCACTAAAACTTTTGTCAAAGGTCAGGGTACATTTTGGTCACACCCAGATGCATTTCCCATTTTGAGGAATGAAATTCCCACATGATATCCCCTCATATTATTGTAGGTACAACAATCAATTCTGCACATTAATGTTCTCATCCTCATATATCATCCAGTCCGATGATGTATTCCCACCTTTAAATCCTTCCCTCAATTATAATAATTCTAGATCCTCATAATGTATATCTCTAACACATCTCCAAAGGGTATACTCCACTTTAAAAAAACTAGAGGCAACTGCTCCTGACTCTCATGAAATAAAGTATACATTTCCACCAGCAAGGTCACCATCATCCCCTATGAAATCAACTCATAAACCATCTATGTCTATGTTTTCAAACTCAATCCATTAATCACAATGTTTCCCATAACGGGCGTATATTCCAATTCAAAATGACAAAATGAATATAATTAACCCATCTCTTCTACCGAAGATTCCATCCATGTTATGAAAATATAAACTTCAATATTTTTTGATCTTTACAAATTGTAAAATTTTATCCCATAAGATAGTATGACTATCACTAAAGAGAATAAACCACTGCTACCAACTTGAGGCCATGCATAAGGAAATTCCACTCATTTGGTATCAATTTCTAAGAAACATATGCTACAACTCATTCTCCCTACAACAAATCTAAACTGAATCAGATTCTAGAAGCATTACAATGAACTATATATTACTCCCGTAGCTCGGGTACGATCCGGAGGGGTACCGATGTCAAGCACTGAGTCAACTCCTATAAAGTGTTCTCAAATTTTTCCTTCCAATAACATTTTACCCCATTTTTTGTCAAGATCAAAATATGAACTCCGAAATGGAAAAATTATTGGAATAATATCCTTTAATATCCAAAAAACACCAAAAATCATCATATGTAAAAACAATTCTTGGGATGCTATCAGGAAATCGCTGCATGAACCTTCTACGGATCCACTGACACACCTTCCTCCAAGATTATAAGCCCTAAGAAATGATACTTATCCATCCAAAATTAACACATTGATAGATATGAGTATAATTGATTCCATCTTATTGTACTTAGGATGATGTCATGATATAGGGCCTGATTTCCATGAGCCATGATGTACCCCAAGATTTCATCCCCAAACACCACCACAAGTTGATCCAGATATAGATGAAAGATTATCTAAATCTAATCCATTAAAACATATGGAGCATTTTCCATCCCAGAAAGCATTACAACAAACTCATAAAGGCCATGCCTAATTGTGAAAGTAGTCCTCGGTATATCAAAATGTGATAATCTAAACTGATGATTCCCTTAACTAAAATAAATCTTTGAGATCACACAAGGTCCCTTCAGTTGGACAAATATATTATCCATATAAGGAAGAAGATATCAGTTCTTCACAGTCATTTTGTTCAACTTCTGGTAATCAAAAAATAAACATAAAATACAATAATCTTTCTTTGAAAACAAAATATGTGATAGCCATGGTGACGTAATTGGTTAGATAAATTCCTTATCATACACAGCACTTAATTGAGTCTTAAAATATTGATGCTCAGTTTGTTAAATTCTATAATGTGGAATATGTGTTGGCAATCCCCCAATATGAGATCAATAGTGAATTCTATATCTCTCTTAGGGGGAGGCCCTGAAAATTCTTCTGTAATTACAACCATAAACAGTTCCACTAATTTGGGAAGGAAATAATTCTTAAAACCCTATCTATCCCAAAATTGACTAGATACATGGATTGTGATATCTCTTTGTTGTTGAGTAATTGGACCTGGTCGACTTTCTTGGATATCCCACACTCCATGGTGATTGTAAATTTTACCCTTAGGAAACATAAATGCGACTCTCATATGGTAATAATAGAGGTGGTCTAGGTAGGTTACTACTTAGTCCATCCCTTTTATTACATCAAATTCCATCATACAAAGAAAATAGATAGCCCACAGAAAATTATATTCTACAATATCTTGTGATCATAACTTACGTATAAATATATCTAGAGACTGTACTCCCAATAGTGTATCTATAGTCATTACCCTACTCACTATATCCACCTTCGAGCTCAAACCATGAACAAATTTTTAATAATTCATTAATTAGAGGCACTTGTATCAAAATAAGTCACCGGAAAAAGTAAAATGTAATAGAATAATACCTCCCACTATCGATGATCCAGACATACTATCCACAAGTGTATGTTATATTTCATGTAAATGTGATTCCCCTATCCCCTATGATGTTAACTAACTCCCTGTGAATAACTAATTTTCTGATGTGGGAGCTCATGCCTTGAAACACCACATTCACTATGTATACCACCTCATCTAGTAGAACTCGATCTACCAGCCCGATATGATGTAGATGAACCTCATACAATACTCTGACCCTGACCAGCTTCTCCGTTAGTACTAGTCTATCACTGTGACATGTACAACATCTATAGATGGCCCATAATACTATAAGATTGACACTCTACTAGTGTTTGGGAACATTATAGACGATAGTGTCCCATCCTACATCACTAATGATTGATCACCCTAGTAAGGGCCTATCCAACTAACCCTCCAGTCTGTGTACTCTAATTCCCAATGCCTATGAAAAACATGTCATAATGGAACTTCCTACTACCAGAAGCCTCACCTCTTGAGAATACTGTAAAAATAAATGTCCAGTGCTAGAATCCTCCATTAGGTTCCCTTAAACTATGAGATATTGATACATTACTTCCATAAGATTATTTATCCTGAAGATATTCACATGGAACTTAATATAAAATTGAACCCTATCCTGAAATTGATTCACCGTAGCTACCTCATCACAGATAATGTTCTGTAAAAGTATTATAGCTCTGTGTAGAATTAAACATAGTCCATTACTAACATTATCCCCTATATCAAACACATGAGATAAATAAATTTATAGTTTCTCATAATATCGTGAAAAAAGTTCTCCAAGAACCTTTTTAAAAAGTTCTTCCATGACATACCTTCAGTCTATCCAGTTTTCACCTAAATTCCCCTCTAGTGATTTGCTGATCCCCATGGAATATATACAGTGAACATAACCATATTCTTAATCAGAGCATCTTAATGGTCAATTATTGTCTGTATAAACTCAATCCAAAATTCATCTCGGTGTTACAACATAAACTACCATGTCAACTCAGAAATTATTTTATTAACTCATCTTAGGAATATTATCATGAATTACATGAAGGGAGTGAAGATCTCTTGAAAAATCTACCATTCACGTTCAACTGGCATGATCGTTTCCCCAAGATACCAAGTGATAAAATCATTCCTAGGCATGCACCTCGAGATACCCCTCAACAAGTTTCATGGAGTAATAATATCTACATTTGCAAACACACATATTAGGTATCATAACACAACCTTATAACATTTAATTAATAGGGATAATAATGATATGTTAAAACATGGATTTTCCCAAAACTCTCTATACAGTCAGAACCGAGGAACTAACACTACCATTAACCATCCTACTTTTACAGGTTTGGAAAACTAGGGTAAAAACATTACCATAATCATGTTTCTCATTTAGACACCCAATTTTTCCCAATTTTTATAATTTTTACAAAAAAATCTCAATTCATGCATGTAACCATTTTTTCTTTTAATCTCACAAACATGGAAAACATTTCATGTTAAACAGTTTACCCATAACCGATTTTCTCATGCACACCTAAGATGATTCATGTCAAAAATTAATACTAATTGTCTAGAATGATTCATATGGACTCATCAATGTTTCTATTCTTAGATACAAATCAATATTCTGCAATTTTAATAAATAATAATCACGTCACACCATAAGTGCATCACCCAAGGTGACATAATATTCAACTATTACAAAAAACATCTATAAAAAAATACTACCACGTGACCTTGCGTTTTCCACCATTCATGAGATTGAAAATCCCATGCCCAAGATAATTACCAAGCCTTGACTCTTCCTTGTATCCTATCTACCTTTCCCCAAATAGAAATACAAATGATGAAGGAGGAAAACTAAATATCTGGTACTACAATGTAACATCCCAAACCAAGTTCCACTTGGCGGTGCCCCAAGACGATTTTCTATGTGACCTCAATCATGCCTCTCCATATTCTAGATTCTATTGACTAGTAGTTAAGATATGATAAGTCATTCATAGGGAGAGTATACCCTCGTTTTTTATAGTAAAACGCCATTATAAATAAATAAACAAATGCAGAGACATATATAACTGGAACCAAACACTTGTCACAAGATAACCAAACAATAATTATAATACTAAACAAAAATGGAAAACATGCTATGCTAATATAAGTGTCAAGTCTCTATATTGAAACTGAAAGAAAATACACTAAGACTTTCTAAGTGGGTTTCGAACAATGTATGGTCCCCTCATCCATGGTTCATCCCGATTCAGCAATCCAGCCCAAGGAATTTTCCCTTATCCCATCTGGAACCAATATTTTTTATTCAGGTACCGTTCTGGTATCCAAGTAGGGAGTGAGTAAAAGTCAGTAGGGCGCCACCAAAAGTATCTAAAACAAGTCTAATCAAAAGGTATTGTATGAATTACTATAAGAAATAAGTTCAAAACATAAATAAAAAGTTATTACATTATCATATATTATTATATAACAATATTAACTCTAGAGTTCCTAAGGATACCCGTACCCCAATACTAACTTCATATCATGCTGGAGCATTATGTTTTCCCTACGTAATATTATATCTTAAAAACTAATTCATTCCGGATATCAAAGTATTAAACTATGCAATAATATCTCATTACTTCATTTGACTAACACTAGGGTTCAAAGTATTCTTGGGTGATTCCATTACTAAGAGTGCCATTATTTTCATTCATTAATTTCACATTTATATGTAACATTTACAAAGTTACCATCATCACAAACATATGTAAGATGACTATGTTACAATTCTTATCCCGTAATAGAATGACCATGTTCCATTATCTTTACTCACATGTATAATGACCATGTTACCATGTGTAATTCTCAAATTTCAATGACCATATTACCATTTATTCAAAAATAATTAATTCATAACTAATTATCCACCTCAATTCCATTAAAAATCCAACAATAGATAAATACATCAAATACATTATTTACCACAATCATTAACTAAATGGATGAATCCATTTAATAAAATCAATAACTAATTAACCAATATCACAATTCATATCTCAAACTACATTTTCCAGAATTAATTTTCTTGTTCTAAATCTCAACAATTAATAATTAATCCCACAATTTATTATTGGGATCATAATCAATAGTAATAATTTAATTCACAATTAATTATCCCAAATTTACCAATTCGACATGTCATAATTTATCCCATGATAAATTATCTAGATTACAATCCCTATATCATGTAATCAATTTCCCTAATTTTTTATCTAAATATGTATCCCCTTAGTCTCATGATTAATTCCTCAAATAATCATTTAATTCAAACATTCTTGGACAAATCAATTGGTCTCCAAAATTAAGACAATATGAGAATGTTGATTGCTAAAAGATGATATAAATTATACAATTTTACATATACATATGAAATCCATGACTATGGGAATTATATTTCAACCACCTACCTCAATTCATTGATGGATGTTCACTCAACTGAAATCCCCAAAATCCGAGTAGCACAAAGATGTAGATATGAGTTATGGATGTAAATCACTAAACCAAAACCAATATATCCTAATGTATTAAATATATATCTAGATCGACATTATTATATCTTGATATAAACAAATATGTTTAGATATAAATAAATAGATGATATCTTCCATCAAAAGATCAAAGAAAATCTAGCAGAATGAATGGGAATGTCATCGGCATGAGATCCACATAACAATGATGGGATGATCCTTTATTTGGGGTTTCAATCTTGATGAAAATAGGTCACATTTCCTCGTAACTCCTTAGAAAATATCTATAATTTCACAAAAATGATTAGTTCTTAGACTTGGTTGAAATTGAAGTGTTTTAGGGGATTGAGGGATTTCAAAATAATTTTTATGATAATTTAAAACCACACACGCATTTTTTTGGGTAGGGGCACCCATTTATTCAAATTAGGAACCAGCCATTCAAATATCACTCTCCAAGGACAAAAAATTACATAGGATTGGGTGCATGGTTTGTCAAATGGTGCACCGGTCATGAAAACCTCTCTTTCTGGGTTCACATGATAAGATGGGTTTGGTGCATAGTTTACACTAACCATGCGCCAACCGTGTAATATCCTTCACCTCAAAATTTCATAAACTCTCCACCCTAACACATACTATGTCATACCTCCAGACAAAGGAAAATAAATAAGCCTTAAAAATACCCGTATTCAATCCCGTGATAACTTTATAAATCTTTGGGTTCTAATATGTAGTGCAATGTTCACTATCACAATTCAATATTTTAACTCACCCATATAATATTTTACATGGATAATTCAATGTATTTTCCCAAAAAAAATCTTTTAAAACATTTATCCACGATTTATATATACCATCCATACATTTATTACAAATTTTTTACCTTTATTAAAATTTATAAATTAAAACATATAATAAATAATCCACATACACCCCCATTTTATAAGTCATTTTTTGATTTTTCATAAAATTTATAAATTTTTTATTAATAGTATTAAAAAATAATGGTATCATACTATAAAACCCCAATAAATTTGTATTAATTTATTTGGATTTTTCAATTAGAGATGGGGAAAATGATTAGGGTTTGATGGTAAAATTCATGTGTGAGATTTTATGTAACGTTAATTTCAATTTTAATTGATCTTGGAATTTTGAAATTACTAAAATAATGTAAATGATTATTTACACCAAATTAAGAAGTTTTTAGTGATTTAGAGTGGAAATATAACAAGAAACATTTCGTTTGAGGTTACACATAGTTGTGTATTATATTTTTGTAAAATATATATAATAATATTGAAATGTTCTGAAGAATAGATAATAAATAATCATTATTTATATGAATGACTTGAAAAAACAAGCATAATAAATATGATATATTTAATGTATCATATATTTTTAACTTTCCCTCCCTCATCAGTAATCATTCACTCAAAAATTACTCAATATATTCATGGCAATGTGGTTTTATCCATGTTTTCCCTATAATTATACATGTATTTTAATCAGTATTCATTTTTATTGAATGTAAAGTTTCTTCAGAGTAATTTTTATAATTTTTATTACTTTATTTTTTTTGGAAAAGAGTTATTTTAATTTTTAGATATTTTTTAATATTTTTTATGCATAAAAAACCTGAATAATATTATTTTGAGGATAATGGATAAAATAAGTTGATATTAATTGAAAATACATTGTTTATTGTTTTATTTGAATCATAATAGTTGACAGTAAGAAAAATTCTTCGAAGATTTAGAGATTTTTATAGGAGATACTCCAACTATTTATTACGATTTTCTTGAATACGATGTCGTTATGTGTTCGGTTGGAAATTTGTATTCATGTAAATAATCTTATAGAAGTGTGAAAATCATGGTGGAAATTAAATTTATACATGTATGGTGATAATGGTAATTAGACCAATTAAATATCAATAAGTTATTATGTAATTATAGTTAAATGGTTAATTGTTTGGTTAGTTATTTATAATGTATTCATTAAATGATCATGCAGTTTAGTTTTGGTTAAATTTTATTTGTGGGGGTGGTGAGAAGATTATATATTTCATTTTAAAGACTAATGTAATTTAAATTGTATTTAACAATAATTAATGATGTTAAAAATTATGCATTGAGTTAAAATGTGATTCGAGTTGTTTTAGATGTATATTATCAATTTTAATTCCCTTTAAAATTAAAGGTGGATTTAGGTTTAAAATTTATGTAACCATTTAAGGGGTTATAAATTAAAATTATATTTTTTTGTGGATATAATATTTTATTTTTTCTCTTTAAAAAGTTTAGCTATCTGGATTTTTGGGATTCTTAGTTTTTTCAATTTTTATTTTTTTAATCAGTACATGTAATCCATTTTTAACTAAACAATTAAAAATATTTGATAAGTAATATTAACTTAATTAAATATTTAATGAAATTAACCACAATGGGTGGGTGGGGGTGGGGAATCCGTGAATTTTTTTTCAATCATTTGTCGACCAACCTCTATTACCTATAAGGTGAATTGATCACATATAATTTATTAGGGAATTATTTTCATAAGTGATATGTAAAAAAATAGGCAAAATATGTTATTGATGAAAATATTCTTCCTCGTTGATATGGATTTTATCCTTTTTGTAAATCTCATATCATCTGGTTCACAAAGAGTCTTTGAATTTTTCATATAGATTGATAGTGGTTAGATAGATGGAAATATAATTAAGTACCAAATAAAACGTCACCCAACAAAATAATATATCTCATCAATTTAAAATAAAAATAATTAATTGATAATGATAAAATTAATTCCATGGTTATGGATGTATTTTCATTAGTAAATACGGTCTTTCGCATTTTCTAGAATGTTTTGACGAACATTTTAGAGTACTAAAATCACATCCTTTTTTATTCTCTATTGAAATAACATTCAAATTAAGAATAATATTTTTATATCCTCATGAATCCAAAAAATAATTGTTCTATCACAAATCCACATAATTTCTCAAAATATAAATTTTTTAGACACTATGATTCTAATCAACCAATATGGTGGTAAATTAGAGTGTGGACTCTTTGAATCCATTTCAATTCAATATTATTATAATGTTAAAATGAAAAAATTATTTATTTCTGATTCATTTATTCAAATATATCGTATATGTATTGAAAAATAAATAAAATATTTAGAAGTATTTTTATGTTATTCTCCCATTAGAAATAGCCAAAAAGTATACATGATATAGTGTTCCAATGTACTAAATAATCCCTAAAATCCATACTTTTAATTAAAATCGTTTATAATAGTCCAATATAAATTATTATGGAAACTATATTATTATTTATCCATGCACTACCTTGATATAAAATATTCAAATGTGTTATTCTGGTAATAAATTACATAGGAAAAACTAATGTTATTCAGAATAAAAACTAGAGTCAATGTATCTATTTAGCTCCATGAAATTCATGTTCATATCCTTATGTTTAAGAGAGTTTAATTAAGTATTTCATGCATAAATAATACATAATATTAGGTGAATATTAAAAAAATTACATTAATATAATATTTGGGACAATGAAGTGTTTTTTTATTGAAGAAATGGAAAATAAAAAACATATTTCATGAAAAATATTTATCATCTCCCAAAAATATCTTTTTAAATTGCACCATTCCTACATAAAACCATTCTTCATAACCTAGGGAATGAAAAAATCACCAAGGGTGAGATTATATTTTCATTAAGGGTAAACATAAGAGATATCAATTGATCAACATCTTGATGAATAAGATAATCACAATTTTAAGGAATCATTATTGAAGCTTACAATGTTCATGTTCGAGTTTGTGCCCTATAAATAAAATCTATGTAACTTTTTATAACCTATATTATTTATTTTAAATATTAATTAACTTATTATCACATCATGATCGTTCTTCTAAAAAACATATTATGTGATAATTTACTAAGGGTGGAAAACAAACTGAAATGTTATATCATTTCCTCGAAATGAAGAGATCCCAAAAGTGTCAGGATAATATTGATTATTATATGTATAATATCCATATTAAATCATTTGAGTGATTTAAATGATATACACTATCATGGGTGGAGACTCATAGGACTTTGAGGAAACTTATCATGTCTTACACCCTTGGTAATATCCAATACTTGATATTATATGAAGGAGACCATCTAGTAGAAAACCCACATTCATAAGTGAAAGTTGATGTTTCTATTTTCGGTCATGTGTATTGATTCATAAAAATGTGGATTATAATTATTGATTACTATAGGTCACTTAATTTTTTATATTTATGTAAACAATGATAACATATTATTGCATATTTGTATGATACATTGGGTGCGTAATGAATAATATATCATAAATGAATATTGTGAATGAATATTTATCCCTTTAATTCTTTAACATATAATGAATTCTCATGCCCTATGGTGGGTATTATATTGCCTAAATAAATCCGAGGTCATGGTGTTAAATAGAAATGTTCTATTTTTGAAAAGTCAATTATAGAGTCATCGAGCACATAGCCTAGTTGCACCAACATGCAACAATATTGATTAGAGATATCATGGTAAATACATTATATTAAAAAACAATAGTTTGTATGTGGTATAATGTCTTTTTGACACCAACATCTTTATCCATGTGTGTCTTTTCAAGTTTCTAGATTCTAACCATGGGCTTTAGGCTGGTTGAACTAATGCCACAGATAATTATACTATTAGGGTCACATACTATGTTCATCAAGAATATGATTTAAATAATATATTATTATTATATAAAACATTAATAAATATTATTCTCATACATGGTTCAATAATTATTCGTGTTTTTTGATAAAATATTATCCATCCTAGGATATAAAAAAGAATATCAGGCGAGAATAATATTTCATATATATATACATATATATGTATTTTATAGAGTGAAAATAATAGTTATTTACATACTAGGGAATAATGTGATGATTTTTATTTACTAAATAAATAATCATTTTCGAAGACCTGATAAATATTGTGGTGGAATGGATGACCGAGTTTTACTGTCTAGCGATAAATAATATATATTAAATATTATTTAGAATAAATAATATTTATTTTAATTCACAGGTTTAGTGAATGTCAAGAAAAAAAATATTATTATTATTATTATTATCTTTACATTTTCTCAGGATTACAAAAATAATAAGGGTTCTTATGAAATTATTAATTTCTTACCATAGTGGTACATTGACCGCATTATATTATTTCTCTCGAGATCTAATTCATTTGTGTTTTATAAAAAATGAGATCCATAGAAAATATTATCAAATCTACAGAGATACCCCTCTCTAAGAATGTTCTCATGAATGAAGATCAATCTTCATCCACCACCACTCTAAATTCTAGATTGATCAAAGAGAAACCTTCACAGACATGAATCCGTGGATGATTAAGGATGACTGATGCAACCGTCAAGATCTTCCATGTGATCCCATGGAGATTCATATGATGATGTTTATAGTTCCATTTAACATATTTGGATAAACAATAGTTGTAATATTCTCATGATTTAAAAAATGCAATAACAGTTCTACATAGATATTTTAAATATCCATCAACAAAGGAAGAATTTTACTAAATTTAAATAAGTAACATCATAAATTAATAATAAATAATAAGTGAATATCTTAGGATTTGGTTCATGTTTTTTTATATTTCTTATATTCAATTATTCCATTACATTGATGATGGGTTTTATCATTATTTAAATCCTTGATTAATAATTGATCATGACAAAAATATGAGTTGAGGATGCGACATCATCCACATTCATTATAAACAGAACAATCTAGTGGTATTTGTGGTGACACATATTTATTTATAATTTTTTAAATATCATTGATTCATTTAAATTTTTTTCATTAGTTTTCAATTCTAGTTTAATCTTTATTTTATAAAAATTGTGAGATATGATTTCTTCCTCTTGATTTCTCATAAATATAATCAAATTGACGAATTTTATGAATGAAATAAATTAAAATATATCATCTAAAGGTATCAAGGAGTCTCCATGGAAAACACAAGGGTAGACATTCTCTAACAATGATTAATGAACCATATAATAATTATGAATTAATTAAATCTATATCAATTTGTTACATGGGATGAATTTAATAACAAACCACTTGTGGACAAGGCCTGGCACACGGTCCATAGGAGTATACACTTGTAACACCCATACATGTTGTATACTCATGTAGTCAAAGGAATTCCTTCTATCTTATTACATATCCTACATTACTGGTAACCATATAACAAAGATGACCGATTTCATGTCACCCATATGAACACTATATACTCCAATATTTTCCATGTCATGGTTACACAACAAGTCCCTAGGTATATGTCATAGATAGATACACACAATGTAATTTTAACAAATTATTCACTAGTAGAAATTAATTTATTATAATGTTTAAACCCTATGAAATTGTGTTTAACGTGTTCATTATGTTGATATTACATTCCATGTGATGGGTTATATATATAAATGTAAAATTAATTTCTGTATGATGTTTGGATCTATATATTTTGTATAATTTGTATTATAGTTGTTACTCTATAAGAATTGAATCATAACACACTACATAAATACAATGTGTTCCATGTGTTCATTGAATTTATAGTTCATTCCTTGAAATTACATAATATGTCATGTATTACAGTGATCAAAAAATTAAATAATATATCAGTATAATACACATTAGGTAGTTTGGATGGGTACTCACCGTGTTTCAATAAAAGTATTTTTATAAATAGTAAATTTTAAATAAATTTATTTTAATTTTTTAAAATTATAATGAATGATAATATTATGAAAAATACATCAGAATTATGATAAAATAATTTATTAGTTAAATAAGTATGTTAATTGGTATGAGTGTTATTTATCTGAATAATAATGACTAGAATTGAATGCTATTTTTTTATGATGCATAATTAATTTTATGCACGGGGATGATCATGATCCTAGACCATACCTTTGTTTGTCTTTGATTTCTTTTAATTAATTATTTAATTTAATTAGTTGACTTAATGTCATCTCTCCTCTCATTATGTAATATCCTTCATGACTGTAGTTCCTTTAATCTAAAACTGTTAAAAAATCAATCAGTTCCCTCACCTATGTGTCATTAAATGATTATGTAATTGATGAATCTTTAATTGTAGTGGATATATTTTATGTTTTGAGCTGACGTGAAACTATTCCAAGATCTATACATAAATGGACAAGTGGAAAGCTGCAATATGAACCAAAAATGCATTAATGGGGTTTTCCCCTAGGTCAATGATTAGTTTATCATCTTCCAGATAAAATAAGTATTATTAAAAGATCATGATAAAACCAATTTATTATCTTATTTATTTAATGTTTCATAATTATTTCTTTATGGATGTTATTTCATGATCATATGAATTTATGAATTAACAATCATGAAAGATAGAACTAAAATAAATTGAATTATTCATAGATATTATCTAAGACAATGTTAATAACATTCATTAATCTACTTAATATTAAAAATATTGTAATAATGATAATAAATATAAATTAACACATTATTGAAAAGATACCTAAATTATATATATTATATCGGTATAATGTACCACTACTTTAGTTAAAATTGAACCATAGTTCAATGGGATTAACCCGGAATAATTGGGGTGATTTTAATTATTGGAGAATTATAACATGATGTTAGGGGTTCACATAACTTAGTTCATATCATGGGATGAAACCAAATTAGTACATAGTATAACTGTGAAGAAATGGTTGTGTAAATCTAATTTGAGAACTTTTGGATTTGGGAGTCCGCACAACAGATCACATAACTATGAGTTAATTCTATTGGTATGTGGAATTCCTACATAAAACCCATAAAATTAATTAAATATACAATGTTAGGGTGATCATAAGGGGAATATGTATCCTTGAAACTATGAGTGTCTAATTAAAATGATATTATGAATACAATGGTGATTCCTATAGTTTTTCAATAAAATATTGGGAGAATAATGAATTCAAAATTTATTTGTTTGTTTAAATTTTATTAGATAATGTACTAAAACTCTTTTCATCCTATTTAAATAGAATTCAATAAAAAGGACTACAAAAATATCTCTCCAATCCATAATTTATATGGGTAACCTTCTCACCGACACAAATTTCCAAGCATGGAAAAGGAACTTCTACGTTATCCATTTACATGAACACAAATTTAATGTAATAAAAGAACATATTCTTGAAGAAATGTGTAAAGAGGCAAGTGAGGAAGAGTTTTATCTCTTTGAAAAACAAATGAATGATTCTAGAGATATTCAGTGATACATGATGTCATCTATGAAAAATGAACCTCTAATGAAACATGAGGACATGGTTTCACACTATCAATATAAGGTGACACAAGATATATATGATATCTCCAATGATCTGTTTACAGTTATGTACGGAGAGTTGGTGCCAACAGCACCTCATTTAGTCAAGAATATTGTCTAAATTGAACCCCTAGACATCTTTGGGATTAAATTCCTAGATGGGTTTTACATATATCTCATACATTCATCACTACCCAAGTCCTTATTATGTTTTATAATTAATTATAACCCAAGAAATAATGAGAAAATTCTTTCATAACTTCTTACTCTATTTTTCAATGAGGATAGGGACATTGGGCGTTATAAACACATTATACCTTATCATGAATAAGAAAATAAATTATAATGAATAGGGTTTGAAGACTCATAAAATGTATAAATATTCGAAGAAATATCCTTCCAAGATGAGAAAGAATCAGAGGCAGGGTAAGGAAAAGTAAGAAGTATGATTTCCATTTGGTATGAACAGCTAATGGAGGGAAAAATACATCCAGAAGCTTGGGTAAGATAAAGGTCAGTTTTTAATCGAGTGTAATCATTCAATATCTATACATTGGGTATTAGATACATGTTTTTATGCTCATATATATATATATACCCAAATACTGGATCCAAGTATATTTTCAATGATTTATAGAGGGTAGGGGTTTTTTGAGTTTTAAATGGTTCATGTCTAGCTTCTTTATGAATTTTATACAACCACGTTTCATTAAATACATGAATGATTTTTGTTTTAATAGATTTTTATTATTTACCAACTATTACCAAGAATATAATATATGTATCATACCTTGATAGAATTATTTTTATTTTCAAATATATAAATAAATGTGGTTAATGTTTTAAATAAATCATCTGTTTTGGGATGGATAATTTAAATAATGGTTTTTACATAATAAAGTAAAATAACCTAGTGTTGGAAATAGATAACGAATAATTTTCTCTTGAATAATAAAAAACCTGCCTGTGGCATAATTTTTTACTCATGTAAATGAGAAACATTTTTAAAATATATATCAAGATGGTCATTTAGAATCTATTTTGGTAAAATCACTTGAAGGATATGCTTCGTGTTTGAAATGAGAATAACCAGACCACCATTCATTGGACAAGGATAAGTGTACATAGAGCTTCTAAGATTTTTACACACTAATGTGTGTAACCCATTTCAAATAGAATCCAAAATGGGTATTCTTACTTCACAACCTTTAATGATGAATTGATTAGATATGGATATTTAGACCCGATGAGGTATAAGTTTGAGTTCATTGAAAAATTAATTGAATTTAAGAATGAAGTATTGAATCAAGATGGAATGAAGACACTGAAGCGTCTATTGTATTGTGGTGTTGAATATTTTGATCAATAGTTTATAGACATTCATTACGAGTATGGGATTTTATCTATAATCTCTCCAAATTTCCAACAATAGTGTTACAGTGTCAGTGAATGGAGTAACTATACCCTTTTAGACATGGTGAAGTTGATTATGAGTCATAAAGGTATTCCAAGATCTGTTTGGGGAAATCAATTAAAAACTATATAATTCACAATAAAATGAGTACCAAATAATGTGGAAAATAGAATTTACTTCAAGTGATGTAGTGGAAAGAACCGGTTTTGTAAAATAAAAGTTTATGGGAGTGCGAGGAGTTTTTTATTGACCTCCCATGAAACAATTTATCACATTTGTGGAAAATGTGTACATTACAAGGTATCCAATGGAGATTCAGGATACTACCAGTACAAACTCTCAGACAAGAAATTTATTACCACATAAAAATACTTCCTTCATGAGAGAGGGAACATTATACAAAGGATATTGGGAGAAACATTGACTTTGTTGATGTTGATGCTAAATATATGCAATAGTAAAAAAACTAATAGAGTCAATAGGTCCTTATGGAAGAATTAGTTCCTAAAAGAAATTTATTTTTTAAGTTTACTATATAAGTAAAATATCCAGATATATATGGTCTTATAGTCAGATAATATGGTGCTTCATTATTGGTTGAAAATGATGAACCAAAATCCATTAAATATGATGTAGAGAGTTTGAAGTTGTAAGTTGGAATGAATAAATGAATTCTGAATTGGATTCCATATATCAAAACCAATATTGGGTTCTCATTAATTTGTAGTGTTATGCAAATCCTATAGGGTTTAAAGGGTTATTCAAGAGAAAACTGGGCACTTAAGGTAATTTAAATACCTAAAATTCAAGGTTAATAGATAAATGGTATAAATATAGTTATGGAATTCAGAATGATGAAACATTTTCACCAGCTTTAATGTTTAAATCTGTCAAAATTATACTGTATATAGTAGATCACCATGATTATGAAATTTATTAGATGGATTTCAAAATAGGTTTTCTTAATGGGAACCTTTGGTAAGATGCCTAATTGAAACAAATATATGTGTTTTTGACTCTGGGTGATGAAAAAAATATATTAATTCATATAGATTCATTTACATATTGATGAATAAATCCAGGTTATGTAATATTTGTTTTGATGAAGCGAAAAAACAATTTTTTATGTTATGAATAAAAGTGAGCTATGTTTTCAAAATAGGTTTAGTGGGAATGCTATCATTATTCTAGTTATATATTTTTATGGAATATTACTTATTTGAAATGACATACCAACCTTACTGTCTTTTATGGAATGTTTAAACAAGTGTTTCTCTATGAGAGAAATAGGTGAACCAGCCTATATTATAATGATCAAGATGATTAATGGTAGACTTATGGGGTTCCTTGTACTACGTAAAGTATATACATCGACAATATACAAAAGGCGACTAGAATGGAACAATCTTAGATGAGATTGGTTGCATTGTAACATGGTTTACATATTACTAAGAAAATGTGTTAGTAGATAACAGGAGAAGGAGAGAATGAGTAATATAACATATTCTATAACATTAGGATCAATAATTTATTCTAGTTATATATTAGACATGATATTGCCTATGCTTTAATCATGGATTGAATATTTCAAGATGACCCCAATGAATATCATTGTTATATTGTCAAGTCTATTATAAAGTATCAAAAAAGAACATAGGATATTTTATTAGTGTATATAGGAGTCAAGGAACTAGTTATCAATGGTTATCATGAATCATGTTTTGAAATTGATCAAAATGATCTGCTATCATAGTCGTGAAATTGTTTTATCTTAATTGAGGAGAATTGAGCTAGAAGTGTTCAGAAAATCTAGTTTTAGATAATCTTATATATGATTCAGAGTCTATAATGTTTTATGATCTAGGAAAAGATTTCATTTGGATATGAATCTTTTCCCATGAGCTTGATGTGGTACCTAGACGAAAACACCCTATCAGATTGTATTGTGATAATACTAAAATGGTGGTTCTTTCATAAGAGGAAAGGTCACACCAACATAAAAAACCTACATTAAAAGTACAACCACTTGAGGGATTTTTATTATAGTGGTGAATATTTTAAATGTAGATATTATTTTGAATAAAATATGGAAATCCCCATGATTAATACCCTATATTAGTAGAAAAATGGCTATCATGTTAGAGCTATAGGACTGAAGGTTATTAGTAGTTGGATCTATTGCATGTGAGAGTCTGTTAGAGTTGGAGCTCTATAACCAAAAGTTGTGAACAATATGATAAAATATATTTATTGTTTCAAATTTTAATAAACTCTTTATCACAACATAATTTTTCTAATTCATAAAATATTATGTGATAATGTCTTTAGAGTCTCTGTTGCAGTGAAATATCATTGCAGTTCTCCACTAGGAAAAGAACCTAGATCAACCGTGACTATATTCCTAAATATATATTATATTTCCAGATGGAATAACCTAAAGGACACAAATGATATAGGCTATCATGATTTATTAATCACAGAAATTTGATGCACCTTCTCATGGTGCACTCCCTTGGAAATATCTAGGGTAGGAGATTATGGGAATGAGACCCTCCTGATGAAAATAATAATTTATATGTATCAATGGATGTTCTTATCTGAGTACATGTGTATTGATCCGTAAACATTAAGATTATTATTAATTATAATTATAAGTCACATACATTGATATGTTGATGAAAATTGTGATGATATATGTTCACATGGAGGTATGATATGCTAGGAACATCATAAGTTTTATTTCATTAATTAATAATGCAAGAAAGGATTTCTCATTTTGTTCTTTAACAAAACATGATATTTCAAACCTTATAATAGTAATCATATTTCCTAAATAAATCTATTTTCATGGTGTTCTCTCAGAGAGATCATTTTTTGGAAAGTTATGGAAAATAAACAATAATAATGGTTGATGACACCAGACTAGAACATTCTTCATTAGATATATCATGATCAAGAGATTGTGTTACACATTAAGCGTCCATAGGAGGTACTCTGTTGGTGTGACATTTAATTCATTCTATATGGGCGTATTTTCATGTTTTTATATACTAACATTGGACTTTTGAGTTATTTTCATTATTTCATTATGAAAGATGCCCAGAGAGTCAGACACTAAGTGTATCCAGAATCATAGTTAAATAATACATTATTATTTAAAAAGTTGAATAAATATTATTCCTATATGTGTTTTAATATTTTTTCAATATTTTTTTGGTCTCAGATATTCCATCAATAGTTATTCGAAAAAATATTATCTGAGAGAAATATTTAATATATATTTATTTTTAATTTAGATAAAATTATGTTTTATTTATGAGAGATATGAAGTGGTATTTAAATATTAAATACATATTCAATATTCAAGGCCCTATAAATATAACGTTCGAATGGAGAACTGAGTTTATTGGTTTAGTGAGAAATAATATATATTTACTGTTATATGAATAAACAGTAATTACCTTAATTAAAAAGTTTAGAATATGTTGGGAAATACTAATACTAATATTTTTATTATTGACATGTGGTTATAAAAGGATTACATAAATAAGAAGGGAGCATGAGAAATTTTAATTTTATAAACCTAGGAGTATATAAAAACAATAATATTAATTGTACTGAAATCCAATTCATTTTTGTTATGCACAACAAGATCTATGGAGAATCCTCTAAAATATCTAGAGATATCCCTCTACAAGAATGATCTCAAGAATAGTGAGTAATCCTCTTACTCCACCAATCTCTATTATAGAGAGGTCGAAGAGAACCCTTTCTTAAACCCATTCTCATGACTATTAATGATGAATGATGCAAGCCTTGTGATCTAAAACTCAATCACCTTTAGATTCCTATGGTGATGTTCAGTGGTTCATAGAGCACATTCAGATCATTACTAGATTAATCTTATCTCTATTCTTATAAAATAATGATGATACAAAATAAAAATGATGGAAGATCCAACAATGAAAAATGAATTTTTTCACAATGTAATTCCTTAACAACATGAATTAATTTTAAATAATATGTGATCGTCCTATGAATTGGTTCCACTGTTATCCTGTTATATATATTTTGTGGATAAATTTATTTGATCATATTGTTTATCATTATGTACATAATTTATTAATCATCGATCGTGACCAAAATATGAGTTGGGCATGCCCCGTCCACCAATTCCATTGTTCTATGAACCGCCAGTTCATAGACAATCTATAATAGTTCATAAACATGAATCAAGGAAAAAAAATTATCATTTAAAAAATAAATTAATTATACTATTAATGAATTATCATAAATCAATCATGAATCATGATGAAATATCTAAATCATTTGAACATGTCATAAGATTTTCATGCCACAATCATATGTATAATACTATGAATATATTAGGCATCATATATTCATAATTTAATTACCTAAATAATATAATTATAATATTCACATAGGTGTAAATTATTTCTTTTAAATTCTTCAATATCTTAGGAATTAGTTATATCTATCTTATTTTTAGAGATTATTAACTGCATCATATATGGTAGTATTTTTAACTATGTCATGTCTTAGTTGTTTCTTAACATTTACATCTATTCTGAGTTTTATAACTCCATCATCATTACCAATTTAATTGGAGATATATATAAGTATTATCCCACATATAACACAATGAAAACTGATTCATATATATACAAAAATCTCATAAAACATTTATCATACAATAATAGCATAAACTAGTGAAAATTAAAGAGTTTTAAAAACATTCCATTATCATAATGATAATATAGTCAAAAAATGTATAATCTTTGTATCATTTTATCATATCCCTAGTATATAATAAGTAATATTAAAGGATGTTGTCATAGATGAAATGTTTCTTTTAAAGATCACTTGAATGTTTTTCTGAGAAAAACACACTTTTAATTTTGAGATCTCTTATTTAAAATAAAACAAATCTATAAATATTACAGAAGAAAATCTATCTGAAATGAATATGGAAAATTTTAAATTAGTATTTCAATAATTGAACATTTATGATAGAGATAAATATTATTCTTACTATAATCATTTAAAACAAATATTTTTTCACACGTATCGTAAAAATTATATCATTCATAAAATGAAAAGAATATTATTTTTAAATGTTTTAATAAAATGTAAAACATTAGAAAAAAATTAATTTAAAAAATCAATTGAGTATAGTAATAAAATTATTGAGTACCTTTTAGATAACTTTTATCCAATGGATAATGGTTTCCAACCAAAATATGAAAAATAAGATCATCATTTAATAAAAAAATTTTGAACCATTTTGAGTATAAAAAAGAAAAAAATTGTTTACAAAACTAAAATATACTATAATAAATAGTGAAGAAGAAAATAAATTGGATTTATTATATTATAATCATATAATTTTCGTGAATGGAAATTCAAACATAAAAACTCCTAATTAAAATAATTTTGAAACATAGATCCCTCACCTCCAGTCTTATCATGTTTCATATGTGTTAGAAACTCTTGTATAATAAATATTGATTTTTAGGAAACAATTGTAGAACCGTTATCATATATATAATTCTATTATTTTAATTATAACATATAATCTTCCTTTTATTAACAATTAATTATTAAAATCACTATTTAGAGTGATAACTTATTCATTTTTCATTCATGATTTAGATTAGAAGTACTTATCCATGTTTATTGATCATACATCCATAACATTTAAAAATTTAATAATTTAATTAGTATTATATTTATTAATTATTAATACTCTTTACGTAGTAATATAAATTAATGAAGAAAAATTAATTGCATCTACATCTGAAGATGGTAATCTTTTCGTATGCCAGAGTGAGGTTTCAAAACATCAATTTAGGGTTTTTTTGATACTTTAGGAACTTCATAGTGGATATCATAGATTTATAGGAGGAATAATTGATAATAAAATTGAAAGTATTTGATTAAGATTTATACCTCTTCATGGAGAAATATTTTTTTCTGTACACCCTAATAAAAAAAGGATGGTATTTTGGTAGCATTAGAAGCTATATGACATGTGTAAGACATAAATAATGGTATTAGGTTAGGTATTTTATGATCTATGAGGAAAATACTATACGAATAATGTAAAATAATAGGTTCTCTATTATAAGTGACGAGTAGGGCACCCATGAAATTACTTAAAGTATTAAATTAATATAGATTATCATTACTGCTCAGGTGGATCAAAATTGATAATTGTTAACCTATAATTAGTATGAGTTAAAATAATTTCATATAATAAATTTATAAATGTTTATGTGATTGTTAAACCATATCAATTAGTTTTAACCCCCTGTTACCCCTTCTAACTATTAAGACAATATCAATATTTTATCCTTAGTGGTCTTGAAAGATGATATATAAGGATAAATGAACCATAATTGGAAAATGGATTATAAAAAAACATTATCCCATTATATTTGAAAATGATAATTTTTTTTGAATTTCAGTGTATTTAATAATATATTATTTAACATAAGAAACTAGTAATGTTATTTTTGGGAATCTTCAAAATTTAAACTTTAATGAAAAAACTATAGATATATAATTCAAATAAAAAACATTCAAACCCCACTAATATGTTATATGTATCTATATAAATCTTGGAACGTAATTATTATTCCAACTTGTTTATGGGAAATTTTTAAAAAACCATGTATTTTGTTTTCTATATAACAAGAATAGGTACCTTAACATCGTTGAATAAGTATTTAAGGTAATTATATCTCATAAAAAATTTACAAACAATTTAGCATGAAGCAAAATTTGTTAATTTTTAGAATAAAAATATATATCTAAACATTAGCTGTTTTTATCCCTATGGAAAAATTGAAGAGATACTAAAATAATGAGAGTGTCATTATTTATTTGTTCATAAAATCAAATAATATTATCTCCATTGTAAATGTGAAGTAGAAATGGATTGATAATAAATTTGATACAATATAATCTATGTGAAAATAAATTATCCAATGAAATAAACGCATGTTTTTTGGGAGATTTATAGGAAAAATCCCATAATTTCAATATTTTTCTCCTTTACCGTTATCAAGGTTGAAAATATTTTCTATGGAAAAAATTCATAATGAAAAATGTGTCTATTTTGTAAATTTAGATGTCCTAATTCCAAATTTGAAATCCATTTTTCCATAATAAATTTCTAAAAGTGTTAAAAATCCAATTAATGACTATGATGAATAATTCAACGAGATCTGTTATTAAAAAATGATTTTAACCAATAAATTAGATATATTCTAATCCAATTCCCTATAAAAACTGTAAGATGAATATTAATATTTTAATTAAATATATTATATTTAATTCCAATAAAATAGTTTATGAATAATTATTAATCTAATTTATCATGATAAATACACATTTTACAAAAAAATAGATTTTTTTTCAGAAAACAATAATTTCTTTTACTTTCAAATGATTTTATCAATTAATAACCAATGTAGTGATTTTTTAAATGTATAGAAAATACATTTTCATAGTTTATTTATTCAAATTCACAACCTCACATGTAATGTCTAGATGATAACTGTTATATTAAATAATTATTATTCAATAGTATAGAATAGTTTGTTTAAACCTTATGTTGATGAAAATAAATTTATTTATTGTAAAAAATATCATAAAATATATGTGTTTTTATTTTAAACTTTTAATATAATTCTTTCACTAAAATTATTTTCCATTGATACCAAAATTGAAGAAAAATCTACTCACAACATCTTCCAGTTCCCATGTATATTCCTCAAATTTATGGTTTCTCCATTAAACATTGACTAGGTTAGTGGTCTCGTTCGAAAAATCTTTTCTATTTCAATATATAATTATCAAATATAGTTCCATATAAAATATATCATTCCATAGTTGTACGACCTCTGAGTTTAGTACATATGAAAGACCAGTTACATACTTTCTTAGTAGAGATATGTGGAAAACATCATTAACTTGAGAGAAATTTTGTGGAAGCCCAATGATATAAGCTACTATCTTTATACATTCTAGAATTGTTATAGGAATTATATTTTTTTGGGATAATATTTCCAATTAATAGAAATATTATAACCCACTGCCAAGGAGATATTCATTAGAATACCTTATCACTAACCACGAACTCCCAATTTTGTTGACAACTTTTAGTATATATTTTATATCCAAATTGAGCTACCTTGATTTGATGCTTAATAACATTAAATTATTTTCCCATTTCTAAAGCTCTAATAATGACTTATATAGGTTGATGGGTTCTCTCAGACAAAAAATCTATCAGAGGATGATATATAGCACTGAAAATCAGCTCTGTATCGAGGTAGTAATAAATACTACTCTATAACATTGAGGAAAATGTGGGATCCAAATCATATATAATAAAATTTTGTACCACATGAAAACATACTAAATATTTAATTTATATCCTAGAAATAATACCAGGATATAAAATATCTTTAATGGAAAGAAAATGGGAAAATTTCAAAAGGAGATTCAGTATATTAAAAATAATATTATGCCAATTTTATGTCATAATTATGTTTTCCGAAGTTTAATTATGAAAAACATTTTGATATTTTCCCATTCATATTTTTTTATATGTTATGGTCAAATCATCCTCATAAAATTTTATATCTCAAACATATCTTTTTGACATACCAGACATTATATAATCATTAATATCAATTTTCACTTTATCCAAATAGGAATACTGATTAAAATCCCTATACTTAATTATAGGTCTAGTTTGAATTGGGAATTATGTTCTATAAGATTCATACAATAATGCATTATTCCAATCAAGTTATTGCAGGACATATAATCAGTTTCCAAACCTCATTATTTCATCATAATCATGATTAAACATAGGTGGATTCCCAATTTTCTTCAAGAGTTTCAAATATTATCTATTTACACTTTAATTCTCATAGGGAATGGTTTAACATTCATGTATGAAATATAGGATCTATCCCCATTACTCATATTTTTATGTTCCACATCCTATAAATCAATAAATAGTAGATCATAGTGAATCCTCATCATAGAAAATCATTAATGGTCTTCCCATCTCAGAGTATCATCCAAATTTTATTACACCCCAAGATAGTAATGTATTGATTAGCGATAACAATTAATCAACCCCAACCATTTCTTTTGAGGAATATATAATACTAATGAATGAATATATACATTAATTTTAATGATTAGTTTATATATCACACATTTACCTATAAAGATAATACCTTAATATATTCAATAAATTTTTTTAAAAAATCCAAATCAGGAGTCTAATAATATTTCTCATGAATATCAATTTGAATCAGGACTAATATTTACTATATCATTCAACATGAGAATAAATACTGGAACTTATTTGATAAATTTTATATATCACAAACCCATATCTTATATATGGTACTGTAAGAATAGTTTCACTTACCAAGAATCATGTTAGATGCTTTAAATATTACTCAAATTCATTTCTATAAAGGAACATAGTTTTTCTCTATGTTAACATGGGTATTGGATTATATATCCATTATAAATCTCTCCCAATGAATTGGAATTATCTAGATATCCCATGAAATCTATGGATATCATTCACATTGTTTGGAATGTGATATTTCTCATTGATATCAATCTTTGAAGGGAACACTGATATACCCTTTCTTGAGATTATTTGAACTGAGAATAAATATTTCTAGAGACAAAATTCACAATTTCTGAATTTGGAACACAAATTTTCATTCCAGAAGGTTATTAATCCCATCCTCAAAAATTGATCGTCATGCCCTTCCATTCTATTGGAAGATAAATTATTATCATTTATAAAGTCTACCAAACCTCAATCAAGAAAATCATTAAGGAATATATTCATTAAACCTATGAAGATAGAATAAAAATTAATAAGTTGAAATAGTCTCACTATAAATTCAAAATGCTCATACCTTGTACAATATGATGTCTTCAGTATATCTTACATTTTAACACTAAATTGATGATATCCTGAAAAAGTTCAGTCTTGGAAAAGTAATTATTGATTTTTATTGATCAAAACAGTCATTGATATGTGATAGATGACACGTGTTTATGATAATTATCATGATATGTTCCAATAGTAAATGAACAAATGTTCTGAACCATCTTTCTTCTTAACAAAATGAACACGTAGACACCATGGTAAATAATTTTGGTGTATCTTGGACTTATGGAGATTCCAATTGAGTTTATTATAAAATTACAATGACTCAATAAAGTCTATTTTGTATAAAGTCATTGAAAACCATGTTTTATTAGGTATGAGTTCTATTAAAAACCCAAAATTGATATTTTATGGAATAACTAGAAATTTTTAATATAAAAATCTGGTGGAATTGGTAAGTAACCAATTTTATGTTTCTTCCCAAACAATTGAAATAATTATCCCCCAATAATATTTATTAATACAGATGAAATTGAAGTTACATCCATTAGAAGTTCATAATAAAAATCTTCATGAATGATGATCAAATGATCATTTGAAATATTAAACCTTATTTACATTCCTTAGTAATTGAAACAATATCTATCTTGAGATATCCAACTCATTCAAAATATAAAATTAAATTCAATAATTTGTATAATAAAAAAATATGGATTAATATTCCAACAAACATATATCATAGATGAGATATATACTTGAGATGAGGTCATCTTACCTTAGAAGTTTTTACTAGAATACTACATCAATTAATTTTGGTGGTGAATTAATGACATTATAAATTTCATTAGTTATAGAAGAGCGGGTATATTTAGAGATAGAAAAGATATTTTTAATTCTTGATTTTATGGTAAGTGTACATTTCAACACATCATTATTGTGAACTAGAGCAGTAGATGTGATCACATGACCTTTTTAATTGTCTCTTGGCTTAATAGTATTTAGACACTCACTGTTTCAATTAAACCTCATATTTATTCTCTCTTTAGAATAATTTCTATAATCCAAAAATGATATATATACAGTGTTGGTGGAGCATTTGGTTGAGCTTCTTCACCATTATTTTCTGACCTATTCACATAACATTGAATTTATGTGTCCCGAGAAACTTGTTTCCCTCAAATAAAACATTTATCCGACCTTATAATTTAATTTAATCTATTATAAATCCACCACTTATGATATAAAGAATGGTTAATTTTCATTCAGGCATGATTTTATTTATTATAACATACATGAAATTCCACATTTATCTTTTTTAATTAGAACCATCTAAACCCTTAAAATATAATATATCATTTTCATGTTTTGGAGCTCAATGAATGTTTTATTCATAAATATTAATGTCTCTTATAGATAATTCTTTTTAGATACAAGTTCTAAAGGAACTAAATAATTGACAAACATTCCTTTTAGTATCTATGATAAAACAATTATCATACCTTATAGGTCTAGTGAAATTTACATCATATGAAATTATGGGTTCATAATTATTCTACATTAGTATAATAAATTCCATTCCATTTTTATTTAAAGAGATCAGGGAATGTTCTTTTAGAAAAATACCATATAAACTATTTTCATTCCATGGATTAAGTTTAATATTAGTTCATTATATTCTTGATAAGAGATACCAATGATAAATTTCCCCTTATAAATGAGATATGACCAAAATAAACATTTCATGGACTAATATCAAGAGTACAAAAAATTTGATTTTTATATCTTTGATCCATTTCTAATAAATATTTTGGTTATGTAAACCACTATAAGATGGTGGTCTTTTACACATAAAGTAATTGATAATTAGATGTACTTTCATTTGACCAATTTGATGTTAAGTATGATTTATGTTACCTATCATATCTTGGGAGAGTTGTGTGTGAATATTCGCCTGATTTCACATGAAATCAATAATTTCATTCGGTTTTTTAGGAGTATGGTCATCTTATTTCCTAAAAAATTCAACAATAACATGATTACTCCTGGTTCTAATCATTGACTTTGAAAAAAAAGTGTATTGTGAGAAACAATATTCATATTGAGAAATAATGTAATCATGAAAAATCAATTATAGAATTTCTAAATCATGAATCATTGTTTACAATTGATGATACCTTAGGATTGACCTAGGTCATTCATGTACATAATCTTTTTAAATACCTCATAATTGTTTGTAATGAAATTTTGAAGTATCCCATTAATTGTTTCCATGAATGTAATGATAGTGGTGAAGAATCAGGCTAGCTCATCATGCACCAGTGATGATAAAGTTAATACTAATTCACCTACTTTTAGTGTTGTCACCCCTAGTCGTATCTACATCAGAGATATATCCATATTCTAGTATCTAGAAAAAGATATATTATCTAGTAAGATTACAGAATATCTACATTATTAATGCTTTATGATATTATGTTATACATTGAAATATCCATAGGTATTTAAAAATTTCTCTATTAACCTAATATACATTGTAACGTACGAGTTCCGAAATCCACCCAGGGGCACCCCATACCCAGTTGGTCACATGGCCTCATGCACATTTCCCCGACGCCCGAGGCTGCTGACTAGCAGTGAGGGCCTTAGATGTGACACTGGGGAAACTATGGCCTCAGTGACCGAGTACACATCAGAAGTAAACAAATATATACAAGTTTGGAAGCAGTAATAACATCATACAAAATTATACAGTAGAAGAATGATATAAAATAAATTGATGCACATATATAACATGATGCATGATACATATGTCTAGTGAAGTAGAAAAATAAAGCCAAATGCTAAAATACAGTAATAAAACAAGTACCAAAGAAAAACAGTAATTAGATCTATAGCATCATAAGAATAAACTTGGTGACGTTCCCTCCAGCTCCACAACATGTCATGTACCTGATGTAAAAGGGCACTTTCCCTTGTCTATACCTGCAACAATAAAATCTGTTTGGGCCCAAAGCATGGCCCAATTAGGGTGTGAGACTAAATCCCAGTAGGCAACAACCACGAGATCTGTGCCTAATATTCAATGTGTATATGGTCGGTAAAAGTACAGGAAATAGTAAACAGGAAAGTAATCAATAGTAAAAAATCCACAGTTTCAATATCATGTAACAACTCACCAAGAAGATAAACACAAATATGTAACCCTCTAAGAAGTACCCACAACCTATCTGCTCTGGTCCTACCTAACTAGTACAAGAACCCCTCTGTGTAGTACACCGATTCCGACCCCTCTGGTTCAGCTTAAGCATAGACTCTATCACTACCACAAAAACATTTTTTCGCAGTGCCCCCCTTTATCAGCGCTAATGAAAAAGCGATGATAAAGGGCCCCCCTTTATCAGCGCTTGTTTAGTAGCGCTGATAAAGGGTCAGCTTCAAAAAAAAATTAAAAATATATTAATATATAAATATAGTTATATAGTTATATAAATATAATATATAATTATTAAATATATTTTAGATAAGTATAAATGTACATTTACACTTATTATACTTAATATATAATATATTTAGTGAAAATTAATTCTTAAAAAATTAAAAAAAATTTAATTAATAATTTGATAATCATTATGGAGTAATAGTCATTTAATAATAATTTGAGGACTAAAAAAATTAAAAAAAATTAAAAAAAGATCCAAAATATGTTGAAAACGCAACTCAAATTCAAACGGCCATAACTTTTGATCCGGGTGTCCGTTTGAGCTTTACCACATATCAAATCGAAGCCTGAAAAGATCTCTACGTCGCTATGACTATGGGTGACCTTGGTCATGGGATTTTCGAGGTCAAAAGAGGCCCAGAAGGCCTCCAAAACTGAGTTTTTAGTCGGGGTACCCCGATTTTTTTAACATTTTGTGGATTTTCACCCACATTTAAGGGGGTATTGTTGGATTTTTTTGGGGGGGTCTGAATTTATTCCAAGGTATTAAATTCATATTGATATTATGTCTTTGAAATTTCTTCCTTTTTTATAATGCACTTCTATTTATAATAAAAAATATAACAATATATTCATATTTTTTATATATTCACACCTAAAATTTTAATTATAAATATAAATAATAAAATATATTAGCATTTTCTAAATATTAAATAACATCCATTTTATTTAAAATAAAAATATATGAATATTTATATACCTATATATTAATCTAACTATATATATATATATTATTCTAACTATATATATATATATTAATCTAACTATATATATATATATATTAATCATATAACTATATATATATTAATATAACTACATATATATATATTAGTATTACTATAAATATATATATTAATATAACTATATATATTTTCATATAACTATATATATGTTAATATAACTATATATATATATATATTAATATAAATATATATTACTATACAAATAAATATAACTAAATATATATATATATAGATATAGATATATATTAATATCACTATATATATATATATTAATATTACTATATATATATTAATATAACTATATATATATTATAATATAACTATATATATATATTATAATCTAACTATATATATATATTATAATCTAATAACCATATATATATTAATATAAATATATATTACTATATGAATAAATATAACTATATATATATATATATAGAGATATCATGAATTGGAAGACAAATCAAAATAGAGTAGTGGTAAAGGCTTAAGCGCGCAGGGGGGAGGTCTCGAGTTCAAATCCTATGGGAGACAGGGGCGCGCGCGCATGGGGGAATATAGCAGCAAGCGATGTTAAATGGTGAAGGGGGTGCGTGGGGGTGTGTGGGGTGCAGTACAAGGGCAGAAAAGCACTGTAAAATGGGGGGCTCAAGCGCTATAAAAGCCATCCCGATTCGTAGTATTTTTTATTTTTTTTAATTTTTTTTTAACTTTTATCAGCGCTTTTCAAAAGAACTGATAAAATGGTCCTTTGTCAACGCTAAAAAGAGAGGGCTGATAATGGAAGCGCTGATATACGACCCCTTTATCAGCGCTAAAAAAAGGGCTGATAAATGGGTACTTTTATCAGCCCTTTTTTTAGCGCTGATAAAAGACCCCTTTTATCAGTGCTTTTTTTTAGCGCTGATAAAGGCGCCCTATATCAGCGCTTTTTGGAGTGCTGATAAAGGGGACCCACCCTTTATCTACGCTGGCTTTATCAGCGCTTTTCTAGAACTGATAAAGGCCATTTTTAGCGCTGATAAAGGCTGTGTTTGTAGTAGTGTATGAGGAAGCAATTCCCATCAATTCCTCGTATAGTCTCGTATCATAACTAAAGGTGATCTAGGGAAGCACATACGTCACATTCCCTCTGTTTCCAATGTCGAGGAACTACAAACTCTCTGAGTAAGCACTCATCATCAATTCCCCATGTGGTCTCACATCGTAAGAAGAAAAGACACTTTGTAGAAGCCCTTACGTCCATTATCCCTGTGGTCTATACATCAGGATTCCATGGCCCTATGTATGTCAAGAAAGTGTAGAAGAGTGTATCAGCCAAGGTAAACATCAAGAACTACTTTTCTAGCATTATACAACACAACAACATAATAGAACAATAGTCACACCATCCTACAATTCAAGGCATGGGAACATAAATAGAATCCTAACAGGAAAACTAGACCCAAGGGTCAAAACATGAAAAACATGCATGGAAAACATATCCAAAGCACAAAAATTCACCCTATTCACAATCAATTATCATCTACTCAAGCATACAAGCATAGTAGGAAAACAATAGGGCTAAAAAGGTAAATGTGCCATACCCCGTTCCTAGGTATTGGGATAATTTTCCCATAAAACTCAAATACATTCAATAGAATGGCACAAACCACCTACCTTAGGGTTGGGAGATCATTATAAGTGAAAAACAAGCCTTGAATCTCCCAAGAACACCGTAGATCTACAAAAATGCTTGAAACGTTCAAAAAAATATAACAAGGAAAATAAGAGGAATCATGAAGTGAGGCTCATGTAAAAGAGAGAGCTTACCAAGGAGATCCCAACGCAATCAATGGCAGTCAAATCAAAGATCGAAAGGATGCTTTGGGTATTGGAGAAGAATTGTGGTTGTACGGGTTCTCTCGGATGAAGGAGACCTAGAAGAAAGGCATTATGTCTGTCAAACACGACACCAATGATTTTAATGAAAATAATGAAAGTAAACGGTGTGTAATTTTTATATACAAGGCGTGTAATTTCCGTTTACATACCCCTCATTAGGAGGCATCTCGGTCACCCCCAAATGGTCGTGTGCATGGCTGCTACACGGCCAGGACACTACATGTACTCAGAAATTACATGTCGTGTACTTCGAAAACATCCATAATATACCCTTCCTATCAAAATAAAAACGACCAAAAGAAGGAAACATACCATAAAAAAGTTCTTGGTTCTTACAAACTCCCCCCTTAAAGAAATTTGTCCTAAAATTTCCCTAACAAGGTGGCATAGAAGAAGAAACCCCGAATAGCTCCAACTACTACGATCATACGTCTGCCTCCCACTATCAAGTCTCGTCCTGTACTCGCTCGTGTTGCTAAGGCACCCATACTAGAGGAACTAATTTGCCATGGTGAACCTTCATACATCGATCAAAAATCCAAATAGGATGCCCCTCAAAATATGAATGCACATCCAACTCATCCTCATTGGGTTGTATGATGTGAGATGGGTTTGAAAAGTAATGTCAAAGCTGAGAAACATGGAAGACGTTGTGCATATCCCGATAACTCTGAGGTAACTACAACCAATAGGAAACTGGCCCAACTCTCTCCTACAACTCGAACGGACTAATGTACCTCAGTGAAATATTACCCTCTCTCCTAATCCTCTTGTGTTCCAAACTCGGTGTGACACGTAGGAAAACCTGATCCCGGGCCTCAAATTCTAGAGGTCATCTCGGTTGATCAGCATAAGACGTTTGTCGAGACTGTGCAGTAGCTATCCACTTCCAAATCATAAATATCAGCTCTATGGTCTCCTGAATTAGATGAGGTCCTAAAAAAGCTACCTCTAATGCCTCTAGCCAGCATAATGGTGATCAACATGGCCTACCATACAAAGCCTCATATAGTGAAATATTAACAGGTTATTGAAAAAAAATGTTTTATGAAAAATCCACACGAGGTATATGATTCTTCCAAGAACCTCCAAAAATCTAGGATTCATCCTTGTAGAATGTCATCAAGCACCTAAATCATATGTTTGGATTGGCCATCAGTCTGGGGGTGGTATGTTGTACTCAAAAGCACCTTTGTGCTCAAAGCTTTCTGTTGCCCTTGTCAGACCTAAGAAGTAAAACGTGAATCCTAGTTTGAAATGATGGAGTGTGGAACTCCATGCAAACATACAATATCACAAATGTAAAAATGTCTGATCTCATCAACCATGAAGGTATCCTTGATCAGTATGAAGTGAGAAACCTTCATAATCCAGTCATTGAAAACCCATACTGCATCATTCTCTTGAGGGGACCTCAACAAACTTATTACGAAATACATCGCAACATCATTCCACTTCCACTCAGCTATGGGTAACTACTGCAAAATTCATGCAAGTCGCTGATGCTCCGCCTTCACCTTCTGATAGGTGGAACTACTCATGAAGAATCATGCAATGCCTCTCTTCATACATGGCCTCCAATACTGATGGTATAGATCATGAATCATATTGGTGACACCATGATGAACTTCCCAAACTGTGGAATGAGAGTTCTACATCATCTCCTCGTGTATGTATGTTGGCACCCATAAGTTCCCCTAGAAACACAAGGTTTCGTCCTCGCCTATGGTCCATCCAGGAATAGGATCCTCTCCGGACACACATTCCCACAGAAATAGGCCTTTATAATCTGATAGCCGCCTCATTCGTACTCGATCAAGAATGATAGAGGTAACATCTATAGAAGAATGAAATGTCTTCGCCTATTGGTCGTGCAACTCAAAATGCATCTCAAAGAATAGATCCATACATTTCTACTCACTGCTGGCCTACTCAACTGAATGTATCTGAGTCCTCTTGCTCAACGCATCAGCTACTACGTGGCCTTTCCCAGGCGTGTAGGGTAGCTCATAGTCAAAGGACTGTAGGTACTCAACCCACCTTCACTGTCTTAAATTTAGATCACACTGAATGAATATATACTTGAGAATCTTTTGGACATTGAAAACCACAAAATTCTCTCCCATAAGATAATATCTCCAACAACATAAGGAATGAACAACAACTTCTAACTCGAGATCGAGTTTTGGGTAGTTCATCTCAAATGGTCTCAATTGAGGAAACTCGTACAAAATGACTATTTCTTCTTGCATAATCACATATCCCTTACCGATACCTGAAACATCATAATAAATAGTATAGATCTTTCCCGACTATAGAAATACTAGTATCAGTGCTGAATTCAACCTCCCTTTCATCTTCTGAAAGGCTGACTCATTACAATCTGACCATAAGAGCTTCACACCCTTATTATTCAGACCAATTAGTGTTGTTTCTAAGAATGAAATGTCCTGAATGAAACGTATATAGTATCCAACCGGCCCTATAAATCTACGCACCTCAAAGAAGTTCTTCACCTTCTCCCAGGAAACTACTGCTCTCATTTTCATTGGGTCTACTAATACTCTTGTCACTGGGATAACATGACAGAATAAGTGAAACTAGTCCATCCAAAAGTGGAATTTTGAGAGCTTGGCATATAAATGATGCTCTCTCAGTGTACTCATAACAATATCAAGATGGGTATCATGGTTGTGTCGAGTGTGAGTGTACACCTAGATATCATCCACAAAGACCAGCATGAAAGAATCCATGTATGGATAGAACACTCGGTTCATCAGTGCCATGAAAACAACAGGTGTGTTCATGAGATCGAACGTCATAACCATATACTCATATTGACCATACCTGCTCCAGAAGGCCATAAGAGGTATATTAGATGGTCTAACATCCAACTGATGATAACCAGACCTGAAGTCCATCTTCTAGAACACCCGGGCTCCGTGAAGCGGATTGAAGAGATCATCAATCCTTGGTAAAGGATATCGGTTCTCGACCGTCATATGGTCCAACTTATGATAATCCACACAAAGCATAAGGGTGTCATCTTCCTTCTTTGAAAATAGGACACGCGAACCCCAAGGAGAAGTACTATGTCGAATCAAAACCTTTGCATGCAACTCCTCTAACCGCTTCATGAGCTCCTGCAACTCTGATGTAGCCTTCCTATAAGGAGGAATGGACATCGGTGTCGCTCCTTGAATGAGCTCAATAGAAAATTTCACCTCTCACTTTAGAGGAAAACCTAAAATGTCTTCTGGAAAGACTTCTCTGAAACAATCCACCAAGGCAGGAATGTATAACTATAAAGTCCCCTGGACATCCAGACAAAGACTAGCCATCCGGGCTATAACTCCTCTCAACCCATGATAGTCGGGTCTCTCTTTGCACGCCTGGACATCCCATTCGACCTTACGAAGGAAGAATCCACCATCTGGTGATGTGATAATCACCCTACAATGGTAAAAATCAACGTCATCTTTGAAGGGAAATAACCAGTCCATTCCAAGAATGAAATCATATCCTATCATATCTAGGATGTAGTGGTCCCATAAAAAGTGACACCCACCAACCTCTAGAGGGAACTCCTTACACTATGTACACTCACCGTTCTAGTCCCCAACAGAGTTTCTAGTGTCAAGATATTAGCAGAAGAAAAGATATAGAACCCAAGTCTCTCCACAACTACAACAGATATAAATCTATGGGAAGACCTTGAATCGAAATCAGAAGAACCTATAACTAAGCCTACAAATATCTTACCTCGAAATGTAGAATGTTCGAGATCCCGCTCTTGAGGGGTCTGCTCTACTCTAAATGTATAGCCTACTCCATGACCCTATGAACCTACCTGACCACTTTGACTTGATCCGCCTTGATATCACTGGAATCTGGGCAACTGGATACCACGACCATGACCTACACCTCAGCCTGAATGGCAGGATGAACTCTAGTTCCTAGAATTGTGAAAAACTGGCGGCGCTGCACCTGAAAGCGGATTCATAGAAGAACCCATGTAACCAGCTTCTGGTGAGAAGATCTAACAGAATCATAAAAGATGAACCATCTTGCTGCATGATCAGCAATCTGGTGGGTCTCTCGAGTAGTGTGACCTCGTATGCCCGCTCATCCCACACTAGTAGCACACCACCTGGCTACCAGAATAAGTGTATTTCCTCCTCAGATCACAGCGAGAAGACTCTCTCTGATGCTTCCTGCTGTTAGTAGGAGGAATAATAACCCTAGATGTCATGAAACACTGGCTCACAACTCCATAATCCCTCAGATTGTGCTATGTGATCTGCACCTGGTTGACTATAGATGTGATGGAAGTCATCCTGAAGATGTTCACCTATGAACATATTTCACACCTTAGACCATCTTCGAAAATCCTTTCCAGGAATAAATGATCACCTTCTGGAATTGGTGTGATGCACTACAGCTCTGTAAATCATTAGAAATACTCCATAATAGAATGAGTACCCTACTATAGACTCATAAAATCATGTGATCGATTGGCCCTCAGGGTCTCTGGATAGAAGTAGTCAAAGAAGATGCGATGATACTCATCCCACACCATAACCTGCTGGTCTCCCGCCTATGAGATAACATCGCACAACCTATTGGAGAAGTCTCGAAGCATATAGGTAGCGAGCTTGACCATCCTCTCTGAAGGCATCTCCATATCCTCAATTATCGTCAGCATGGATTTAAGCGATGTCTTTTTAGCCCGAGGTCCTCCATCCCCTGAGAAAGTGGGAGGATGCTACTGCTGGATGACTGACATCAAATCAGTAATCAACGGGGTAGGTGGCGGTGCCCCCTGAATGGTCTACATCATCCTCATGAAGCCTTCCCTAAAATGTGCATCAATACTAGTATCACGTATAAATGCAGGTGCCAAGACTCGCACAACCGGAGGATCTGCGGGAAGTCCCTAATCAGCCTTATCCGTTGTCTGATCACTGCCTGGAAACTACTGTACAACCAATGGATGTCTGGGGGGCATGACTCTGCAAGGTCAAACACACACCTTAGATCAGGATTAATAGGGACTAAAACATAGATGTGTAAAAATGGAACAAGAGAAACAAAACATTCAAGTTCTACAAAACATGACTACATGGCGTCTATAAAACCAACACTGTGTTTTCTCTTAAGTCATTTACATGGGCGTGTACTTTTTCCAACCTAGGTCATGTATCACCCCAAACACACGATGTGTTTTCTTAGCACACAGTGTGTACTTGAATCCTCTTCACCTGCCTGAGTCCTTCTACACAGTTAAGCAACACTAGTCTCCAAAAATAAGACTACACAATGTGTTCAAGGGAAACAAGGCGTGTAATAGAAGAGCTTCATCTGGTCCATGTTTTTAGTGACATGGACTAACACATCGATCAAACTTCACGGTGTGTTCTAGATATCCATGGTGTGTACGAGAAAGGATAACACTGACCTATGTTTTTCGTGACATGGTCGGGTACCTGGGTTAGACTACACATCATGTTTAGATGACACACGATGTGTATTAGATAAGACTCGGCCAACCTATGTTGTCAGTGACATGGGTGGGAACAATTTTGACACAACATGGTGTGTATGGATGATACACAGCATCTTCACTCCAGTTTTTTCCCTATCCCTTTTCCCTGCCCACATGGCCTAAGACACGACTAGAGACTACATGTTGTGTACGTACGGTACACGTCGTGTAATTAAGAGAAATAGTTTCTTCCCAAACAGAAGAACACATGGCATGTATTTAAAACTACAAAATGTGTATTCTGTGTTTTTTTGGATAGTAAACTTTATAAACTACTTCTGAGCCCATTTAAACACTGAAACAAACCTTGGAAGTTCCAAATTCTGATCCGTGAGGTCCCATATTCCCCACGAATCAATGTTTGGAATCTCATACATGTTATAACATGGAAAAAAAGAATCAATCCCCCTAATTTCAGTCCATGAGGTCCCATAACACTTGAAGAGCCAATGTTTTATATTCATTGCAAACAAAAACTTACACAAACAATACCCTATCAAACAATATGTATTTTATCAAGGCATATATCACAACATCATTCATATTCTACACAACATCTATCACAAAAACAAGTAATAGCTAATTCATCCTAGATTTCATGCCAAGAATGCATGAGATGTGATTTATAGCAAGTGCCTATATGATGGATGAGATGTCATACCATCATCTAATTGGGTTGCAATAGAAATAAAACTTCAATAACATAAATGGTAACAACACAAAACATGTGAATCACCCAATGGTGAAATCAAATCAACTATAATGTTGAAAAACTAAAAAATTGCAATAAACATGGTACACTGGATTTTCCCTGTACACAGGTTAGCTACTCCTGAGAACAAATCATTACCATGTACCTATTTAATTATATCCCTGGCTAATGGCTCCAAATAGTAAGTCAAGAGAAAATAATTCCTATGATACCACATTATAACATCATAGTTCCAGAAGACACCGAGAGGTGCCCCATACCTGGTTGTTCACATGGCCTCAAGCACATTTCCCTGAATGCCAGAGGCTGTTGACTAGCACCGAGGGCTTCATGTGTGATAGTGGGGAAACTATGCCCTCATTAGCCAAGTACACATTGGATGTAATCCACTACAAACAAGAGTGGTTGCAGTAATAACGTCATACAAAAATAAATAGCAAAAGACTGATAGAATAAAATAGAGCACGTATATGAAATGATGGATGATACATATATCTAGGAATGAAGAGAAAGAAAGAACAATGATGAAATACAGTACTAAACTAATTATAAAAGAAAAAAAGTAATCAGATCCACAGTATCACAAGCCTATGCTTGGTCTCGTGCTCTCCATCTCCACAGCATGTCCAGTACCTGAAGTAGAAGGTTTCTTACCCTTGTATATACTTGCAATAATATAATCTGTTTGGGCCCAACGCATGGCCCAAACAGGGTGTGAGAATAAATCCTAGTATGCATCCACCATGAGATCTGTGCCTAATAGTCAATTAGTATATGGAAGGTAAAAGTATAGGAAATAGTAAACATGAACGAAATCAACAGTAAACAATCCACGGTTTCAATATCAAAAAACAACTAACCAAGAAGGTTAACCAAAATAGGAAACCCTATGGGAAGTACCCACATCCTATCCCCTCTGGTCCTACCTAAAATGTAAAAGTAACCATCTGGGTAGTACACTGAGTCTAACCCATCTGATTCAGCTTAATCATAGACTCTCTGAGGAAGCACTCTCCATCAATTTCCCCTATAGTCTAGTATCATAATTAAAGGCGCTCTAGGGAAGCACTTAAGTCACATTCTCTCTGTGGAACTTGTCGAGGAACTACATAATCTCTGAGGAATCACTCAATGTCTATTCCCCATGTGGTCTCACATCATAATATGAAAATACACTCTGGAGAAGCCCTTACGCCCATTCCCCCTATGGTCTATACATCAGGTTCACACGACCCTATGTAAGTCAAGAAGTTTTACCAATACGTATCAGCCAATTTAAACCTCAAGAACTACTTAGATTTCATTCTATAGGAAAACAACATAACAGAACAATAGTCAGACCATCCTACAATACAAGGCATGGGAATGTAAATAGCAGCCTAACAGGAAAACTAGACCTAAGGGTCAAAACAAGAAAAACATTCATGGGAAACATAGACAAAGCACATCAATTCACCCTATTCACAATCAATTATCATCTAATCAAGAATTAAATCACAAAAAGAAAACAATATGGCTAAAACGGTACACAAGCAATACCCCATTCTCGGGGTTGGGAGATCGTTATACGTGAACATCAAGCCATGAATCACCCAATAACACCATAGATCTAAAAAAACACTCAAAACATTCAATTGATGATAACGTGGAATAGAATTGGAATCATGAAACGAGGATCAAGCATAAGATAGAGATTACTAAGGAAATCCCAATGCAATCGACGGAAGTCGAATCCGAGATCGAACAGAGGCATGAGGGCTTAGAGAAGCATTGCAGTTGTACGTGTTCTCATAGATGAACGCGACATAGAAAAATGGTGTTCTGTCTATTAGACATGAACTTGGTGCATATAAAGAAAAAAAGAATGTATATGACGTTTACATGCCATTTCCAAACCCCATATTAGGAGGACTCTATGTCCCCCCACATGGCCGTGTGTAGAGCCAATACATGCCCAGAACATGGATTTCCACAGTAACCGAGAGCACGATGTGTACTCAGAAAGTACACGGCTTGTAAATTGAAAATTTATAAAAAATACCATTCCTCTAAAAATTGACCAGAAGAAGGAAACATACCTTAAATGAAGGGATAAGTTCTTTCAAACATAACCCATTAAAGATATTCATCCCCGAATTTCAATAGCAAGGCAGTGTAGAAGAAGAAACCCCATACAACTCCAGCCACTATGAGCATACATCTACCCCCTCTCCCACGTCTCATCCTGTACATTCCTGTGCTTCCAAAGCACCCATACCAGAGGAACAAACCGGCCATGGAGAACCTTCGTACATCAACCAAAAATCTGGATAGGATGATCCTCAAAAGATGTATCCACTTCCAACTCAACCTCCTTAGGTTGGAAGTTGTGAGACGGGTCTGAGAAGTAACATCGAAGTTGAGAGACATGGAATACGTCATGCATAGACTGGTACCTCTAAGGTAACTGCAACTGATAGGCAATGAACCCAACTCCCTCCAACACCTCAAATGGCCTGACGTACCCCAGTAAATGCTTACCCTATCTCCTAATCATCTTGTGTCCTAACCACAGTGTGACACGCTGGAAAACATGATCCCCAACCTCATACTCTATAGGTCATCTCCAGTGATTAGCATACGACTTTTGTCGAGACTACGTTCTAGCCATCCTTTTCTGAATCAACTCTATCTACTATATGGTCTCTTGAATAGGACGAGGTCCCAACAATGCTAACTCTCCTACCTCCAACCACCATAAGGGTTATCAGAATGACATACCATACAAATCCTCATAAGGATCCATCTGAATAGTTGGTTGAAAACAATTGTAGTATGAAAACTCCAAAAAGGTATATGCTTTTCCCAAGAACCTCCAAAATAACGGATGCATGCTCGTAGCATGTCCTCAAGCACATGAATCATTTGCTTGGACTGGACATCATTATGCGGGTGGTTAGACATGCTCAAAGTCACATGTGTACACAAATATTTATGTAACCCTTTCCCAACCCATGAAATAAAACATGAATCCCTCACTGAAACGATGAAGTGTGGAACTCCGTGTAGGAATACAATATCACAGATGTACAACAGTCCCAAATCATCAACACTGACGGTCTCCTTGATCATCAATAAGCGAGTGGCCTTAATAAGTATGTCAATGAAAAACCATACTGCATCATTCCCCTGAGGTGACCTCAACAACCCTGTTACAAAATCCATCGCTACATTATTCCCCTTACCCTCAGGAATGGGTAACTGCTGAAAAATCTGTGCAGGTCGCTGATGCTCTACCTCCAACTGCTGATAGGTGGAACACCTCATGAAGAAACCTGAAATGTCACTCTTCATACATGGCCACCAATACTGAGGGTGCAGATCATGATAAAGCATTGTGACACCAGGATGAAATCCCAAATCTGAGGAATGAGAGATCCACATTAGCTCCTCATGTATGTCTTTTGGCACCCATACGCGCCCATAGAAACACAAGGTCTCATCCTCGCCTATGGTCTATCCAGGAATAAAGCCTTCTCCTGACACACATTCCTATCAGAATAGGCCATCATAATCTGATTGGTACCTCATTCATACTCGATCAAGAAGGTTAGAGGTAAAAACTACAAAAGAAAGGAATTTTTGTCCCTTTTTGTCGTGCACCTCCAAATGCATCTCATAGAACAGATCCATAAGTTGTCACCCACTACTGGGCTCCTGAACTACCAGTATCTAAGTCCTCCTTCTCAACGCATCACCTACCACGTGGCCTTTACTAGGCGTGCAAGAAAGCTCAAATTCAAAGGAATCTAGGTACTCAACCCACCTTCACTATATCATATTCAGATCATGATGAGTGAAGATGTATTTGAAAATCTTGTGGTCATTGAAAACAAAAAAAATGCTCTCCCTGCATATAATGCCTCTAACATCATAAGGCATGATCAATAGCTGCTAAATCGAGAACATGCGTAGGGTAGGTCCTCTCATGTGGTCTCAACTGCTGAGACCCGTATGCAACGAATCGTTCACCCTGCAAAAGCACAACTCCATGCCTGATACCAGAAGCATCACAATAAAAATAACATCTCTTTTCCTGCTATGGAAATAATAGTATTGTTGCTGAAGTCAACCTCCCTTTCAACACCTGGAAGGAAGAATCACATGAATATAATCATAATATCTCCACACCCTTCTTAGTCAGACCCATCAGTGGTGCTGCTAAGCCTGAAAAGTCTTGAATGAAACGTCTATAGTATCCAGCTATCCTAAGAAAACTCTACACCTCAATGGCGTTCCATAGCAGCTCCCAGGAAACTAATACTATCACTTTCTTGGGGTATACTGATACTCCTGTCTCTGAGATAACATGACCCAAGATGTTAATCTAGTCCACCCAAAAGTTATATTTTGAGAGGTTTTCGTATAACTAATTCTCTCTCAGAGTAATCAAAATTATATCAAGATGGGTATCATGGTTGTGTCGAGGGTTATAGTACACCAAGATATTGTCTGTGAAGTCCAATAAGAAGGAATCCATGTATGGATAGAACACTCGGTTCATCAGTTCAATGAAAATTGGAGGCGTGTTCATGAGACCGAATGACATAACCATATACTCATATAGACTATACATGCTCCAGATGAATGTATAAGGTATATCATATTGTCTAACATTCAAATTATGATAACCGGAACTCAAGTAAATCTTCAAGAATACCCGAGATCCTCAGTGCTAATAAAATATACCATCAATCCTTTGTAACAGATATAAGTTCTTGACCGTCAACTGGTTCAACTTAAAATAATCCACACAAAGCTAGAGGGTGACGCCAACCTTCTTCGCAAATCGGACATGCAAAACCCAAAGAGATGTACCGGGTTTAATTAAACCCTTTGTCTAAAACTCCTGTAACTGCTTCTTGAGCTCCTGCAACTCTGATGTAGCCATCCAATAAGGAGTAATGGACATCAGTGTCGCTCCTAGCATGAGTTCAATAGAAAATTTCACATCTTTCTCTGTAGGCAATCCTAAAAAGTACTCTGGAAAGACATACCTAAAAAGACCCACCACAGGAGGAATGTCTAACTATGAAGTCCCTTGGTCATCTAGATATAGACAAGCAAACTAGGTTGTAACTCCTCTCAACCCAAGATGCTTGGGTCTTGCTCTGCTCGCCAGGACATCGCATTATCCCATATGAAGTATGGATCCACACTTTGGTGATGTGAAACCCACCATACAGTGATAACAGTCGACGAATGCCTAGAAGGGAAATAACCAGTCCATTCTAAGAATGAAATCATAACCTGTCATAACTAGGACATAGAGGTCCCATAAAAAGTGACACCCACCTACCTCTAGATGTCACTCTTGAAACTAACATACAATCGCCATTCTAGTCCACAACACAGGGTCTAGTGTCAAGATATTAGGTGAAGGCAATATGGAGAGCCCAAGGATCTCTAAAACTGAAAAGGATATAAACATATGTAACACCCATTTATTGAAAGAGAAGAAGCTATAATTGAGGCTACTAAGATCGTAAATCGAACTGTAGAATGTCCGCGATCCTTCTTTTGCTTGGCATGCTCCACTGCAAAAGTCATGCCAGTTCCATGGCCATGTGACCTTTCCTGACCACTCTGAGCTGATTCATCCTAATGTCATGGGAAACCGGGTGATTGGATACCACTACCACAACCTCCACCTTGGCCTGAATGGCTGGATGAACTCTAGTTCCTAGACTGGTGAGAAACTGGCAGTGCTGCACCCTAATGCAGAGTCATAGAAGAACCTCTGTCACCAGCTGTTGGTGAGAAGATGTAGCAGAAGCACTGAAGATGACCCATATTACCATAAGATCGGCAATGCACTGGGTCTCTCAGGTAGTGGTACCTCATATTCCCACTTTTCCCACAGTGTTAGCACACCACTAGGCTACCAGAAGAAGTGTCTCGCCTCCTCGAATCACCCCGCGAAGAATCCCTGTGATGTTTCTAACTGTCTGTAAGAGGAATACTAACCCCAGATATCTAGCCTCCCTGTCTCACAACTCCTTTATCCCTAAAACTAATCCCTGAAATCGGTGCTTGGTTGACTATAGAATTGATGGAAGTCAACCTGAAGATGTTCACCTGTGAATTGATGTCTTTCCTCAGACCATCATAAAACATCCTTTTCAGGAATAACTAACGAGTTCCTGGAATAGGTGTAAAGCACTGTAGCTTAGTAAATAGTGTGGAATAATCCTTAACAGAAAGAGTACCTTTCTACAGACTCATACACTCCCTGGTCTGATCGGCCCTCAGGGTCCTTGGATAAAAGTAGTCAAAGAAGATGCACTGAAACTCGTCCCATGCCATAACCAGCTGGGATCCCGCCTATGAGATCACTTCCCACGACCTCTTGCCGAAGTACCGAAGCATATAGGTAGCAAGATTGACCCTACTCTCTGGAGGTGTCTTCATATGCTGAAAGATTATCTGCATGGCTCTAGACATGACTCTACATCCAGAGATCCTCCATCCCCTGAGAAAGTGTGAGGATGCTGCTACTTGAAAACCTACGTCCAATTAGCCATCGACGGGGAAGGAGAAAGTGCCCCATGAAAGGTCTGAATCATCTTCATGAAGCCTCCGCTGAACTATGCATCAGTACTAATATCATGTTTAACTGCTGGTGACAAGACTTGCACAATTAGAGGATCTATGGGAAGTCCCTCATCAGCCGTATCCATTGTCTGGTCACCACCTGGAAACTGGCGTACAGCCGCAGGATGTCTTGGTGGCATGAATCTCCAATGTTAAACGCACACCTTAGATTAAGAATAACAGGGACTGAAATATAGATGTGTAATAAGGGAACAAGGGAAAAAAATATTCATGTTTTACAAAACATGACTACACAGTGTGTATAAACCCTACGCGATGTGTTCCCCAATATTATTCACATGGGTGTGTACCCTTTCCAACCCAGGTCATGTATCACCCCACAGACAAGATGTGTTGTCTTAACACACAACATGTACCTAAATCCTCTACCCTATCCAGAGTCCTTCTTCACGGTTAAGCCACATGACTCTCTTAAAATTGTACTACACAACGTGATCAATGAAAACACGACGTGTACTGGACGTGCTTCACCTATCTTGTGTTGTTTGTCACACGACCTAACACATGGCTCACACTACACGACGTGTTCTAGAAGGCCATGATGTGTATGAGAAAGGATAACACCGACCTGTGTTATTTGTGACATGGCCGGGTACTTGGGTTAGACTACATGGTGTGTTTATATGGCACACGACATGTATTAGATAAGACTCGGCCAACCCGTGTTGTCAGTGACACGGGTGGGTACAGGGTCGACACACCATGGCATGTATGGATGGTACACGGCCTGTTCAATCCAGGTTTTCCCTATCTTGTGTCCCTGTCCACATGACCTAAGACACGACTAGAGACTACACGACGTGTAACTACGGTACACAATGTATACTTAAGAAAAATAGTTTCTTACAGAACAGAAGAACACATGACATGTAGTCAAAACAACAGAATGTGTATTTTGGGTTTTTCTGGATAGTAAGCCTTAGAAACTACTCTGGAGCCCCAAAAATACTGAAACAGACATTTAAAGTGCTAAATTATGATCTGTGAGGGCCCACACACCCCTTGAATCAATGTTTGGCATATTATACAAGTTATAACATGGAAAATAAGGTATTGATCCACCAAATTCTGGTCCATGAGGTCCCATAACAACACAATAGCCAATGTTTCACATTTATTCCAACCAAAACCTTACACAAACAATACCCTATCAGAAAACATGTATTTTATCATGTCATCTATCACAACATCATGGATATTTTACACAACATCTATCACAACAATATGAAATTGCTAATGCGTCCTAGATGGCATGGCAAGAATGCATGACACATGATTTCTAGAAAGTGGCTATATGATGCATGAGATGACATCCCCTCATATCATCAGGTTGCAATGGATATAGAACCTCAATAACATCAATGGTAAAACACAAAACATGTGAATCACCCAATGGTGAAATCAAATCAACTATAAAATTGAAAAACCAGAAAATTGCAATAATTGTGGTAGATTGGATTTTACCTACACACAGGCTAGATACTCTCGATTAAAACTCATGACCAAGTAAATATTTTATCCTATACTTGGATAAAGGCTCCAAACAGTATGTCAAGAGAAAAAAAATTCCTCTGTTACCACCTTTTAACATCCTGGTTCTGGAAGCCACCTAGAGGCGCCCCATACCCCCTTAGCCACATGGCCTCAAGCGCATTTTAACAAATTCCAGAGACTACTGACTTGCAGTGTGGGCCTTTGGTGGGATAGTTGAGAAACTATTCCCTCATTGTAAGAGTACAGAGCGGCTATAAACAAATACATACACGAGTAGAAGCAGTATGAATTTCATACAAAAATAAACAGCAGAGGACTATTAGAATAAACTAGTGTCCATATATAAAATGATGCATGATAAATATGTCTCGGAAAGAAACAAAACAATGAGAAATGCTGAAATATAGTACTAAACCAAGTAGAAAATAATAACAGTAATCATCTCCACATCATCACAAGCCTATGCTTGGTCCCATGCTCTCCAGCTCCACAACATGTCAAGTACCTGATATAGAAGGGCTCTTTCCCTTTTCTATACCTGTAATAATATATTAATTTTGGGCCCAAAGAATGTCCAAAACTGGGTGTGAGACTAAATCCCAGTAGGAAACCACCACGAGATCCGTGCCTAATAGTCAATGAGTATACGGTAGGTAAAAGAACATGAAATAGTATATAGGAAAGCACTCAATTGTAAAATATACCTAGGTTCAATGTCAAGTATCAAATGACCAAGTAGATTAACACAAACAGGTAACCCTCTAGGAAGTACCCACAAACTATCCCCTCTTTTCCTGCATAACATGTACAAGAAACCCTCTGGGTAGTACACTCAGTCTAACCCCTCTAGTTCATATTAAGCATGGAAAAACTGAGGAACCACTCACCGTCAATTCCCCCTATAGTCTCATATCATAACTAACAGGTCTCTTGGGAATAACTTACATCACATTCCCTCAATGGCCCATGTTGAGGTACTACAGACTCTTTGAGGAAGCACTAAACGTCAATTCCCTTGTGGCCTCACATCGTAATAATAAAACACACTCTGGAGAATCCCTTACATCCATTATCACTATGGTCAATACATCAGGTTTACACGGCTCTATGTTAGTCAAGAAAGTATAGCAGAATGTATCAAACAAGGTAAACTTCAAGAACTACTTGGAAAGCATTCTATAGCACAACAACATAACAGAGCAATAGCCACAACATCCTACAATACTAGTCATGGGAAAGTAAACAACAACCTAACCGGGAAAATAGACCTAAATGTCAAAACAGGACAAACATGAATGAGAAACACATAAAAAGCACATTAATTAACCCTATTCACAATCAATTATCATCTACTCAAGCATACAAGCATAGCAGAAAAACAATAGTGCTAAAACGGTAAACACACAATACCCTGTTCATGGGAATTGGGAAAATTAGCACATAAATCTGAATGAATATTAATAGAAAGGCACAAACCACCTACCTCAGGGTTGGGAGAACATTATACGTGAACCTAAAGCCTTGAATCTCTCAAGAACATCGTATATCTACAAATATTCTCAAAATGATCAATAGAAGATAACTTGTAAAAGAAGAGGAATCATGAAGTGAGGCACAAAAAGAAGAGAGAGCATACCAAGGTGATCCCAACACAATCGATGATGGTCAAATTGGAGATCGAACGGAGGCTCAGGGGAATAGATAATAATCACTGCTATATGGGTTCTCTCAGACGGGTGATACCTAGAATAAGGGAATTCTGTCCATCAGACGTGACCCTGGTGCGTTTAATGAAAAAATGTATAGGGTGTGTACTTTTGAAGTACATGGTGTGTACCTGCAATTTTTGTACCCACTATTAGGAATCCTCTAGGTCACCCCCACATGGCCATGTGCATGGCTTCTACACAGCCAGCACACAGTTACCCATGGTAACCGAGTACACAACGTGTACTCAGAATGTACCCAGCATGTACTTTGAAAATTTCCAGAAAATCCCTTTCTTTTCAAAAACGATCAGAAGAAGGAAACATAACTTAATAGGTGGTCTGAGTTATTACATCCCAATATTTCTAAACACTAATCTTATACCAACTTAGTGGACCTAAGAGTTTCATACATAAATATTAGTTATGATATGAGACTATAAGGGGAATTATATAATGAATTAAATTGAATTAGTATATGTATTTTTTGATATTGTGGGATCATATTTTTTGAATTATATAATGATTTTGTTATCTTCCAAAAAATTATATGTTTTCTTTAAAACTTTATAACCTATGTCTATCTCTTCTTCCAGGGGAAAATAAACCTTCATTTTTGTGAATAGTAGACTACCTTCTCACAAACTGATGCAATTCTGTTTCCATTATTTATTCTCATAAAAGGATATTTTTATGGATTAATAATATATAATTATAAATTATGTTTATGATATATTTTTCATTATTAAATAATATTAAATATTCGGTTTTCATCTATAGAAAAATTATTACATCGTTTGTGTGTACATGGGGATAACCACCTTCATAAAGCGATGTGAGTTGGTTTTCATCACTGCATCTCACAGTGTGTATATAAAAGTATATTTAAATATAGAATGTGAAATTTATTATTTATTAATCATTATATGAAGAAAAAATATGCCAAAATTTATTCCTTAGGTTTATTGAAAACTAGAAACATTACTCTTGTGTACGTACGACCAATCATGTCCATGATTTTAACGTCATTAATTACTTATAACCATTTATCAATATTATTTTATTAAAAGCATAAAAATTCGTAAAAATATTATTATTAGAAAATTTTGGGGTATTTTGTCCAAAACATCAACCATTTCCACCTATGGGTTACCTTTCCATTAAAATAAATTTTCAAGAACCTTAAAGAGTAATAATACTTTGATGTCTCGGAATTCACCAAATGTTATAATAGGAGAAAAAATAAGAGATATGGGTTATTTCATCACATAAACATTCCAAGATTCAATTTTTTTAGATTATTTAATGTCATAATCATTATATACTTTATGTACATCAATTCAGTAACACATTAACATGAAACCTAATTTATATCAATTTAATTCATTATATAATTCCTAGGGCGACCCTCCCCTCACATTTAAAATGGATCATACTTATGTCCTTTATTCACAAAATATGATCCCACAATATCAAAAACTACATATACTAATACTATATTATTTTAATTAACCACATCATAGACCATATTTTATTTGAAAAATTTAACCCCTTAAATAATTACTGTGTAAGACAATTCATGTTTATCAATGAACATGTCTAACATTTTTCTATGTAATTTCAATTTTATTTCATCTTATAAATCATATAAATATTTCATATCCATCATAAAATAAATATTAACGACTATTAAATATACAATAATGTTATTATAATTATGGAATAACGACTATCCACCTTATTTCCATCCTATGAGAAATTTGAACATCGCTTGGGTCTACGTATAGACAACCACCTTCATGATGTGATATGTTTAATTTTACATCACCACATTAATGTTTGGGGTATAATGGCATATTTTAGAAATATATATTATATTTTTGAAATAATATTTTTATAAATGTGAATAATTATTTTACTTTTTTTTATTCTATCCATTGAAAATTTGAAACATCATTCGTTCACACATATTGAAAACCATCTCTATGAAGAAATGTAATTCATTTTTCATCATTTAATTGTATTAATAGTTATAGAAGGGTATATAATGATTACATATTATTCTAGTGAAACTATTAATTTTTTATATATTATGTAAAATTTATCAATGTATAGAGATCATGATGGAGAATCCAAACCATCAATGAAAATTGAATATGTTAACACCTAGAACAATGATTTTAATAAAGAACTATTAATAAATAGTTGATAATAATTATAATTAAACCATATATGGAATGATATATATTATAATGTATATAAAATATATGTTTAATAATTCATTATTTTTTATATAGTAGGTTCAAACATTTATGGAGAAAGATGAGACTTGTGGTAATGGATTTAGGTTTCAATCTAATTTTAGTCAAGATTTTTTATGACTGAATTATAATAAAAAAATTATATAATCCCAAAATTATAATCCCATTTTAATTTCTTCTCATTTTTTATTCCTAAAATTTTTATGTTTTATTTCCAATATTTTTCATTGGTTCTCAAAATCGTTCATAACATGTATTTATAAAAATTAAAACATATTTCTACCCTTTTGTTTTGAGGATAATAATCCTCAACCTCCAACTTCAAAAAAAGACTTCAATAGTGTTTTTATGATGTTCAAATTATTTTTTAAATTCATTTATTCGCATGTGTTACTTTTTAAAAAAAATTGAAATATTAATCCTTTATGTATCTAAAAGTGGAACATTTTTCCAAATGTGTGAATATAATATTTTTTAAATAATTAATGTAAAAAATGAAATTTTCCACTATCCTGACCAATCAATGAATTAAAAATTATAATACATTTTTCGATGGTTATTTTTTTAAAAACATAATATTTTTTAATCTTTTCGATTTTAAATAAGTGTTTTGATGTTAACGTGGGTATTTTTCTCAAGAAATATTTGAATGATCTTATAAAAGAGTATTTCAACTTTGATAAAATCCTTTGAAGTTGTTAAAGTAATATTGGGGATATGACCTAATGATAAAATCCTTATTCTTTCTATGGGGGGTTTACTGTTATGATTATGATACTTTTATCAAATAGATTTGTTTTCAATTGATTATAATAGGATGTTATTATGAATGTTTAGTGATATTATTGAATTCATATGAATATATTATTATTATGAGATAAATAGACCCAAAAATTATGTATCCCTAAAATGAATTATATAAATATTAAAGTGTTAATAAAATAAAATTAGATGATTCTGTTTAGAATATTCTTATATATATTGGAGTTAATAAACACGTAAGAGATGATGAAGTAAAGAATCGCCTATGAGATGATAGAGTTGATAAAATTGTAAGACATGATACAGTTAAATTTATATATGATACTCATAATGTAATATTAGAATATTTATATTTAGTTAATTCTATGATTAATATTAAATTATAATTATATTATAATGATTATTATAGTTATGGTGAAACAAATTTATAATAACCTGATAAAATGATTATGATATTCTATCATGGTTTATGATTAATTTATTATTATTCATTACTATTATGATTCATGACATATAAACTGAAAATATTTTGTTCCAAAATTTATTTTTATGATATATGATAGATTGGTTATGAAAACATTATCCTATAACCAAGGCCTCATACTATTATTCTTATCTAGTGCTTCTATATGATCATCGATTGATATCTCACATGTGTACCCTTAATAAGAATCTGAGCTCACCCTTTTTTGTGATTTATTTACCTGGTACAATAATGTAGAATTTCTTAATGGTGTATCAAATAAGGGTAATATGACATGGTTAATAAAGATAATATAGTATTTTTATAGGTATTTTGTGCTATCGTGGGCTCATATTTTTGTATAAAAGAGATAAGTATGATCCATTTTAAATGTGAGGGGGGGTTCACCCTAAGAATTATATAATGAATTAAATTGATATAAATTAGGTTTCATGTTAATGTGTTACAGAATTGATATACATAAAGTATATAATGATTTTGAATTTAAATAATCTAAAAAAATTGAATCTTGTAATGTTTATGTGATGAAATAACCCTTATCTCTTAGTTTTTCCCCTATTATAACGTTCGGTGAATACAGAGACATCAAAGTATTATTACTCTTTAAGGTTCTTGAAATATTATTTTGATGGAAAGGTAACCCACAGGTGTAAATGGTTGATGTTTTGGACAAAATACCACAAATTTTCTAAAAATAATATTTTTATGAATTTTAATGCATTTAATAAAATAATATTGATAAACGGTTATACGAAATGAATGACATTAAAATCATGGACACGATTGGCCGTACGTACACAAGAGTAATGTTTCTAGTTTTCAATAAACCTAAGGAATAATGTTTGGAATATTTTTTCTTCATATAATGATTAATAAATCATATATTTCACATTCACTCTTTAAATATACTATTATATACCCACTATGAGATGCAGTGATGAAAAACAACTCACATCGCATTGTCAAGGTGGTTATCCCCAAGTACACAGAAACGATGTAATAATTTTTCAATGGATTGAAATGTATTGAAAACCGAATATTTAATATTATTTAATAATGAAAAATATATCATAAACATCACTTATAATTATATATTATTAATCAATTAATATATCCTTTTATGAAAAGAAATAATGGAAACAGAACTGCTTCGTTTTGTGAGAAGGTTGTCTACCATTTACAAAAATGAAGGTTTCTTTTCCCCTGGAAGAAGAGATAGATATAGGTTACGAAGTTATAATGATAACATATAATTTTTTGGAAGATAAAATTTTTTTTATTTCATCATGTTTGTAGAATATATGAAGGGTGTAGAGAAAGAAAAAATATGAAAACACTCAGTTGAGAACTATACCTTTTCATCAAGCAACATCGCTTTCATTATACATTAATCCCATTAATGTTGATATTATAATAGAAATTATAAATATGAGATGTGGTGAGGGATTTTAGGTATGTATTAAATCATGAATTTTATTAAATAGAAGTATCATGATGTGTGGAGAGGGGAGATAAGGGGGTATAATTTTTTATGTGGGGGATAGGATATTGTTGTAAATTTTTAAAATATTAAAATATATTAATATCATTCTCAATAAGAATGGAAAAAATGGACAATTTTTGAATATGAGATAATATAGTGAAACAATATGAAAATTAAATAAGATTTATAATAGTTTATGAGTTAATGAAACCCATATCACATAATTTTTACCCATGGTAATCATTATTTATAATTTACAATGTTAACATATTATTACTACCTATACTATTAGTAATGAACAATAATTAAGGTGAAATCACTAAATAATATTAATTATTACAATTAAAAATATATTATCCTTTTTATCAAATTCAATTTGAAAAATATTAAAAAATAATTTTTAAATTGAATATAGAATATATGAGGAAAATAGTTTTCTCAAAAATAATGACTTCTTGAGTATAAAAAGGTATTTTACTAAAATTAAGAAAAAAATAGTTTTTAATAATATGAAAATGATTATTAATTATATCAATGATAAATTTTACATTGAATCAAATTAAATATAGAATATATCATTATAAATACTTGTAATGAAAATATAGTTATCAATAAGAATTAGTAATTTTCACAATACCATCAAAAAATAGATCTTTTTAAACAATTGTATGACCTTCACTCTAGGATAATTTTGAGATGTTGAATAAAAAAATGATGTCCTTTTTTAATTTTTTAAATTATAAATTTTAAATTTATATCTAAATAAAACCATATAATACATATAAATGAATTTATAATGAAGAAAACCATTTTATTATTTATTGTAAAATTAATTAAAATTAATTTTCTTAATATAAAATTATAAAATATTTTGTAATGAACATTAATAAAGAATTAATATCATTTATCTAAATATTTCCATGTAATATTTATATGAACGTAATATTTTTAGACATTTCTTGATACATCTAATTTCACTTTAAGTAGTATAATTTCTTTTTATTTCCCTACTTCCAGACATTCAAAATAATAAAAAAATAATCCAATATATCTGTCCACTTCTAGAATTGGACTTCATGAAATACCACTAATAGAAGTTCCAAAACAAAGGTGGAAAAAGTTTTTACTCGACTGAGCATGACATAACATACATACATAAGTATTCTAGAAAAATTCTACATTGACGTCCAGATCCCCTTCATCTTTTCGTTGATTACGTCCAAAATATATATACTATTTTGATTCAATAAATAAATTCAAAAATTAATTTTTTAAAAATGATTAAATTGGATAAAAAAAACTATTTTTATTCATAAATAAAAAAGTAATCCTTTCCAATAATGATACCATAATTTTATATGATAATTTAATATATTATAAAAAATAAAATCAATTTCATAGGTTATTTGTGTAGAAATAATCATATTTTTTTATTAATTTATATATAAAATTTTTATATTTAATTTATAATTTATATCAACAGATAAAAAAGGAAAACTAAATTCAATTATTCAGAAATAATTATATTTAAGAAAAAAACCGAATTATTATTTTATGAAATAGTTGAAGTTATTTTAGTGTTTACCTAGGTGATTTTATTTTTACGTAAAGATAATATTAATTCTCAATTTTTTCTCAACCAATGGATAATAACCATGATTTTCGGTTTTAGTCATGTAATGCTATTGTGTTTGGTTAGGTATCAAAACACTATGAATTCTTGAGAAGCAACCCCTATATTTCAAAAAGTATATTGGATAGAATAATTTAGTTATTACGAATTGATTCAATAATGATTTATATCTCAACTATTTATAATCAATCATCATCAAGAGAAGTATATATCAACTATATTATACATAATATGCATCCCAAACACCTAAAAAAATTACAAATCACATCAATATATTGTATGGTTAACTCTATGATATATGTATTGAATCATATAAAGAGAATATGAAAATTAATAAAATATTTCAAGAGGAAATATTATATGGAATATCAAATAATGCAACAAAAATCCTTAAATATGAATTTGAGATAAAATAATATAAATATCATAGTTAATAAAATATAAATAATAATAAATATCATATCAGAACATAAGAGAACATATGGATATTTCTCCTTATATATGTAAAAATCAATTATCAATCAACAAAAATTTATTTAACGATAAATAAGAACGAATATATAACATTAAAATTTAAACTCCAAACAATTCAATGAGAAAAATCATTATTTTTGGAAAAATTACCCATTTTTTATTCCACTCATAAGCCAAAACCATTGCACATACCTCTGATTTTTGAAGGCATAAATTTTTTTGAATGAAAACCCTGAATAGAACCATTTTCAATGTTACTGATTCCTTTCCTCAAAATATGATTATATGAATGAAAAAAAATAATCTCATACAGAACTGTGTAAATGATCTCAATTATTATTAGTTTTGTATGCACCAGACTTAGTAGAGAAAAAATTTACTTCTTATGAAATAAATTTTTATTTCATTTTTTTACCATTATAAATCATTTATTATACAACTAATCATGGTGGGATCAAAAAAATATAGATATTTTTTATTTAGTAATATATATATAGTTTTATATGTTTACAAAATATGAATTTCCATTATCACTATTACACATTATAATCATATATGGTAAAAACTAAAAAATATTTTGAAGCTAAATCATACACATCAATTTTTTTCTGTGAAATATTATCCGATGATAATCATGTAATAAACATTACATAATATAAGGGACTATTTATGGTGTATTGTCTTCACATTTCAATGGTATATAGTGTGGATAATTTATATTTAAATATTTTGATACTCCATTTCATGGTTTTAAATAATAAATAATAGTATTTTTTTAATTTCTATAACATATGACCCTAAATATATGAATTTCAATTTTGTGTTACAGAAATTTAACCAAAACACACCATTTACCAACATTGTCATCTATGGAATTTTAATTTAGTTATTATGGAAAATATCTTAACATTGTAGGACAACAATAAAATCAAATATTTGTAATCAATTAAAGCCTTCATAATTTTTATCACATATCAACTATATTGGAAGACTATCACAAACTATAAGGATGATAATGTATCATAATATTATTTCACAATTTTGTACCGTGAAAAGCATCACATAATTGCTTAAATCAAATACTAAAAACTAAATTCAATGAAAAATAGAAATTTTAACAAAAAATGATGTCAATGTAATGAATTTTTATTTCTAATTTTTTTTTCCGTTATATTAAAAAAAAGATTTATTATTTAAAATTTTATAAGATATTATTTTTTACAAAAAACATAATTTATACTTATATAATTCCTTTAATATGTGATAGTTATAGTATAAAATTTTAATAAATGTGAAAGAATAATTATAATATTTATCTTAAATATTTAGATACACCAAAAGTTCATTTGAAGATCATAAATAAGATCTTTATTTATATTATTCGTATACATCTTAATGAAATATCTTCTTATATTGATTTATTTTATTAATGATTTTTACATGATTTATGTTTTTGATCATTATATTGATGATTTCTTGGATATAGAATATTAAAGAATAACATTTTTTTCTTCTTCTAAATTAAAATACAATGGAAACCTTATTTATTTTAATTTTAACTCCTAACAAAGTGAATTATATAAAATATTATCTTTTCCATGAACAAGACACAATTGTTCTATAACTAATTTTATACTAGAAGTTGAAAAAAAGATTTTATTGGGTTCTATGAAAATGAAAGCAATTTTTTATATCCTAATTTTGGTCATGGTGAGACTTATAACATTGAAAAAACAATTAAATTGAAAAATAGCTGTATTAACAAATATTTTGACCTTAAAATGTGATATTAGCTGATTACACTAAAAAGAAAAGTTATATTTATTTTAGTTTGACGTATCATTTCCACACTATTTATTGTTGTTATTAAATTTTAGTATAATTTATTCAAAATTAAATATCTTTTCCATATAACCATATGATAAGGATTGTTATTTTAATGTACTTGAGAAAATATTTAGTTATCATAAAATTATGGTATTCCATTACATTATAGTAATGTGTGGTGGTTCATGATTTATATAGAAATCTAGTCGAATTTTTGATTTCCTTTGATCTTAATTATCACATTTAATTAAAAATCATATATAGGAAAATACATGTATATTACATATTATTTCAAATGATACATATAATTAATAATGTGTGACCCTCTATGATGTAGTTTGAGTATTCCACAAATAAATAATTAACTTATATGGTATTTGATCAATTCTATTTTTATAAGAATAGCTTCCAGTGGATAAGGGTATAGGCTTGTGGCCAATGTTTTTGTTTCTATATTAGTTTAGACCTTATTACATGGGGTGTAATATTTTTTATGTATAAATATAGTATACATAGGATGGAATTGATTCTAATTTTATTAATTGACCTTTAAATTACCCATGGGATGTTCTAAGTAGGTTTATAATTAATTTTATGACTTATTTCATTACATTTTTTATATGAGTACCCTAGCATTATATTTTTAGTGTTTAATTAATCAAAATTACTTATACAGTTGTTATATCCTCCTTTTCATGAGAACCTCTATGTTGATATACTAATTCTAGATTTGATTATTTTTTGGGAAGTTTTTTTTGTAGTTGGGAATTATGTGGATTTGACCTATGTGGTAACCAAGTAATGGTCATTTGGGGGTGCCTTTCAATTAGTAAATTATATTCATTATATATTTAATTATTTTTTATTTATTCATCATAATATTTTATACATTAAAGGTGACCATATTCCACTATGTTCTATTTGATGGAATGAAACAACCTAAAAGTACAAATTTGATATTTCTTTGGGTGGTTTAAATTTTATTTTTAAAATAAATTACATTTTATTTGGGGTTGTGCACCCATTATTATAATCTTTATGGGAACGGATTTTGGGGATTTGAGTCACTTTATTCTAAATTAAAATTATATAATGAGTGAAAAACACTTCATGATCTTTGTTTTAAAATTAATAATAACCCAATTTTATTTAGTATATAATTAAAATTGTAATTTATCATATCTCTGGACAGGTTTATTCAAATGGAATAGTTTACATATATTTTTCATAAATAATTTTATAATGAAGACAAGTAAGGATATTTCATATTCTATATCTCATAATGTAACTTTTAGTTTATGTGGATGGATTGTAATTAATTGATAAAATAGTTTTATTCTTTTATATAAAGGAAACATAAATTTCTTCTAAATCATTATTGATCAATACATTTTGAAACGTATTTAGTTATTTACATAGTCACATCATTCCATTATGGAATTCTTTTAGGAGTTAATTTTGATATAATTTCCCGAGCTTTTAGATGATCATTGATCTTTTGAAATTTTTATTCCCCCCATAAATCATATCAAAGTATCTTAATAAACATACCATTATAAATGTATATATTATTTTCTAAAAATTTATAGAATTATGGAAATTTCAAATTTATTTATCATAAGAAATACAAAACTATACTCACACAAATAATTATTAATTTTTACATGTACTGATTAACATTTTTTGAATTTGTGATCAATGTACCATGTAAATAAATATTTATTTAGTTTCATGGCTCAAAAACACATTCCCATCCACTATTAAAATTACATATTGTCAAAAAAAACCTAAAATCATATTCAATTTTATTTAATAATTCATAATGAAATGGATCTAAAAATTCATTTTTATAGATTCTTTTGTTTTTTTTCTCATCTATATATAAAATGTAATAATACTAATAGGATGTGGTGTTGTAATTATTAAAAATTAAATTTATAAAATGTGGAATAGAATTTATAAATCACTTATCAAATTCCCAATTCCAAAAAAACTCTTGATTCATGTATAAATAATAAATAAATTTTTTTATCATGAAAGAAAAGTCCTTTTAAAAATAAAAAAGGGAAATCAATTATTTTCTTATAGTAGAAACATGGTATTAATTATTTAATTAAAAAAATAATCAACTAGGTATCTGTTGACCACATGTCACCAACTCTAATGACGTAATCCGTATATCGTTTGAAACTTGTATATCTATGAATCCTTTTATCCACACTATTCCACTTTTAAGTCATTATACATATTTACAGACATGTAATTGGAAATCATTATATATTACTCTTGAATCCAAATTAGAGTGATCAATTTATACAACATGCATTACATTATAGAAATTATAATTTTCATCTTTCTAAAGTGGATAATTTAGGTTTAACGATTTCGTGTTTTCATATTTAATGAATATTAGAGACCATGTTTGATTGTATAAGAGAAGTTATGTCAAATGAATCCTCCAATGGATTTTATTAAGTATCTCTCTCATCAATCGAGGTTGAAGTAACTAGTCATAAACAATGAATTTGATTTGAACATAAAGATTTTAATAAAAATTAAAAATACATAGAATTATTTACTACAAATATTTGATGTTAATGCAATTAAAATTACCCATCATAAGGACACATTTTAAAAATATATTGGTATTTTGGTTTAATTTCATTATAGTATAAAAAAAGAATATATTTTTCTAGGATGTATCAAATTTTTTATAAATATAAACCAATGTTAATTTATTAATTATGGACCCACTAAGATGATAACCCCTTCATCACATCCAATAATTTTGATAGATTCATAATGGGCTATGCAATGAGACTAATTTTTATTCTATATCAAGACATGACTATTTATATAGATAATCATGGAATGTAAATATCAAATAACTATTGGATTATTTGGTTGGAAAAAACAATCTAATATTCATGTAATGAGAAAACCAATAACCATTTGTCTCACACATGCATGTTTAATTCAAATTTAATAGTTTTATGACTATTATTATGTATGTTTAAGATAATACAATCCTTATATTTTCATATTTTCCTAGAAATCAGTTTTTGATTTTCAAAATTCGAAAGAGTTTTCAAATTTAAGAAAATAACTATGTTATTTTAAAGGTTTCAATGATATCATTATTTAATTTATATATTAATATCAATCATATTTCATCTAATGATGTCACATTATAAAATAATCTGTATAGTTATTTTATTTATGTATCCTATGTATATTTTTAAAAATTAATGTATTACAAAAAACTTCAACGTAAAACTATTTTAACATTGATGAAATCTTTTACGAATATACAATAAAATGTTAATTTTAATATTTAAAAACATTTCCATATACACCCAATAGGTGTATAAAAATACCTATTACTCTTATTCTTGTATGTTGCAATAGATAGTCAAAACTCACTTTTTTAATGATCCTTAGATTGTAAATAAATTAAAATAATAAAATAAATAACCACTATATTTAAATAAATATTAAGTAACTATTTAAATATTTAATTTTAATTTTAATTCTATTTTTTTAATAAATAACAATTGTTTGCATGGAAAATATTTCAAAAAAATCCACTAATCTTGGTAAAATTAAAACTTATCACATATAATATATTGTTTGGAAAAATTTATTTTCATGGTAATATGTTTTTAATAAATAACATATTATTTTAGATCAAACATATTAATAATCACTAGAAAAACCTTCATACATTATGAAAATTCATAATAAAGAATTTAGATTAAATGAAAATTTGAAAATTTTCAAGATATGTGAATAACATATAATTGTATAATAATTTTACACATTCATTTGTGTAAAATATTTTATATTAATATAATTGAATTTATTATAGGAAAGGGGGATTATATGAAATTAAATAACATACATGTCAAACATCATCCGTCCCCATAAGGAATTACATGAAACCACCAAATGTATTTTATTACATATAATAGCTCGAATTCCCATTGACCTAAAGAAAAAGACATGGACCAAAGGATTCATTTACTAACGACCCCAAATGGTGACCAATGGCCTAGTAGCATGACTTGAATAATTTCATGACATTAGTCAAATTCAGTATATCCCCTATAAGAGTATTCATTCAATCACGCACTAGTCTATTTTTTACATCACTTCCTACTGTGAATAATATGAGCACTTCATAGTTGTAAATTTTATATTGTAAATATGAATTGTTTATATTTTTTAAAATACATAAATAATATTAAATATAAACACTTTTATATAATATTCTAATATATACTACCAATTCATGTTTTATAATTTAAACTATTCCTATTATCTAACACATTCTGAATTTTAAAAACATTTAATATACTAATTATACACACTAACAAAATTTTCTAGGATAGTGTGTTGTATGATTTATTAATTTTACAATGTATTTTAATAATATATAATTATAATTTTTTAAACATCTCTTATCTTAAGAGGTATCTATAAACTATTCCTAAATTAAATAAATTTTTTTTGTATTACAACAATTATATTATTTGAAAATAATTTAGAAATTAAATTTCTTTTCCAAACTACATAAATATAATTTATCTTGTATAATATATTATATGAGTATTTTTTATGATATAATATATTTAACCTCTTACAATTCTTTATAAAAAAGAAATTATTTTTGGTGATGCTTAATTGATTTTAAAAGGCATTGTAATATTTATAATGTAGTGGAAGAAAATAAGAAAACCCAAAAAAAATTGGGTGATAAAATTGTAATAGAAAATGGAAAATAAATCATTCATACCTCATTTAAAATCTTCATAGATTCAATATAAATAATGTTAATAGATAACCCTTAATTAATACGGAATATGCACTCACCTTCTGAGGTATTCCTTTCTCAAAAAGAATGACTTATTGGTAGGGTCTCATCTACATGAAATCATATTTTAGTGCTCAATAAATTATAATATAATTCATAAATCTATGATTTCGTGATGTTAACCATGTCATGATTTTTTATGAAGTAATACACATCCTATTAATTTTCAATATATTGTAGTTAACTATATTCCAGTGGATGTGTTTTGAGATTACAAATGGTTTTATTATTAATTCCATGAAAGCTATAATATATTGATTATTGCATTATTGGATGATATTTAAGGAATTTTAAATATAAATAATTATTATATAATGATAACCTAATTTATTGAAAAATTGAACCTCACACTAGAGAGAGTATTAACAGTTTGAAATTTTTATGAAACATTAAATTATTTATAAATCAATTTGATACATGTGGGGTTACAAGGTGTTTCCTTTTAATCTATATATTGAGGTATGATATGTTTTATATGAGATCTATCTGATAGTTTGTGTTTGTGTGTGTTTGTGTCTATTTGTGTGTGAGAAACAATAAATTTGAATTGATTTTTCTCTATTTATCTTTAATTAATGGATTTAGTACATTTGGTGTAATATTCAATCCTTCCCATGATTTTATAGATTTTTATAACCCCTGGATTAAACATATAAGATGGAAACATTTTCATTATAATTAATTCATTCAATATCATATAAAATTGGTTCGACTAATTATCATTATATGAAAGTAGGTATGTTATTCATGTATAATATATTCAATAAAAAATGAATATTGGATAATATGAAAATTTGGATTTGGGGGTTTTTCTCTACTAATTATCCATAGGTGTTATCCTCACTAATACTAAACAAACCACACATTAATAGTTAATGATGAGATATAAAATATAGATAGTTTTATAGTTATAGGATATCAATCTAATGTGTGAAAATAATTTTGATAAACTCCCTTTTTTGGAACCACTTCATTTATTTTATGTGTTAAATAATTGTTTATAGTTCCAAAAAATATTAAAGAGAATATATTTTTATATGATAGAATTTTAAATTCTTAAATGGTTATCCCAATGGTGAATTTATTATTAATCAACTTTGACATTGTTTTAAATAATACATCAATATATGGAGCACTATAAGATTCAAAAAATGATATTCAATACAAGAGGTTAGTTATTAAGGTAACCCATGTCATCATTGAGGAACACTATAATATAGTACTAAGAAACATTCTGTTTCCCAAACTATTTAATTATAAATTTATCCACAATCTAATTTATATTTTAGTATAGATATATAATAATATTCCACATTCCATAAAATTTTCCAGTCCATTCTACCTCTATGAACTAATTAAATATTAATTGAATTTTATTATCATATATACACACTAAAATGTTGACATAAACTTTATATCATATGTAATTTTTTATGGACTATTGTTTGACCTTTATGTAAATTATATAATTAATAATAATAATATACCAAATATATAATTGTAATGAAAACCCTCTTGATTACTTTCATCACTACTCCATCTAAAACTGAATCAACAATGTTCTCCAACAAACACACTCATATATCCATATATCATTATAGAACAAAATTTATATCAAATCTCATCATATGTATACGTATATATGAAAATTTTATAAAGAATCAATTATAACAACTGGACATGAAATATTTTCAATCAATTATATTCTAACATTTACATTAATGATTCTCTAATGTAGATTTAATAAAATAAATGAATACATAATATTTTATTATTCTACATAGATGATAACATCATTTGTCACTTATATAACACTATCAATGAATTTCTTTCATATAATTCAATTGAGGAAACTTATATCATTAATTTATGAAAAGATAAGAAAACTCATCTTAGTTAACATGTATTGATTACATGATCAAAAACATACCCAACCACCGTTGAATAGCTCAATCTAAAGGCTAACATAACAATGGTAACAAATAATGAAGGTTCACATGTGAAGTAAAATATTATCACTAGGTATCATGGATTAATATACTAAATCACATTTAATATTGTCAATGACTTAATGTATCACACTCCATGAGGATGGTCAGGTTATCATTGGGATTCAAATACACCCCTTCTACAATTACAAACTTGGTTACCTTCACTACATTTTGATCACCCTGCCATATAACATATTATCAATATTCCTTCTCTATTATTTGGAATATTATTTTATTATGTATCTTATTATGTAAATTTATTGGTTTTTGTTTTCTCTAAATGGTTACATAACAAATGGCCCTCTAAGGCACTCTAGTTACCCTGAAGACATGTGTTGACCCACAATGGGGCCCACCCACTTACCCAAATAGGTCGTCAGACTAATGACTTTCTCCATCAGCCAACACACACTCTATCATGTGTTCTTTTTCCTCACTCTCACACACCATATTAAACTTTTTATGAAGTCACCTATCCTAATGATTTCTCCTGAAAAAATGGCTTAACTATGGTGTTCAAATTAAGTGGGTTCCTGAAAAAAGGTTCACCTTATTTACATGGGAACTAACATTTAACTATTAAACTCATTAACTTTAAATGGTGTTGCATTAAACATCATTTAGAGAATCATTTCCTTTATCGTTACTATAGAACTCATCCTATGAAATACTAGTACACTTCCAGATTGAGTTCTCCATTAATAATAATGTAACAACTATTCCCCACTAGTTCCCAAATTTCCAACAAAACAAATATTTCTCCATCCTAGGGGCCCACCCACATTAATTATAGTGTCATAATTCTATTTAATGTATCTTGAAATACAACACATTTTCTTCAAGGTTTATTTTTTTTCTCACTCTCACACTCCCATGGAAGCTTAGCAGGAGGAATCCCATCATAATAACTACTCCAAAACAATCCACATTAAATATATAGTTATAATTAGGTGAGATCCAAAAAACAATGTTTTTCCATTTCAACATTGATAGAATATTTTGTCCTCACTCTAACATTTTTGGGTGTTACAATGTGTAAAAATATTAAATAAATAAATTATCAGAGTAATAATATATAGAAATAAATCTAAATCAGGTAGTATCAATATGAAATGTCAAATAAATAATCAAATGATTATTAAATTAATCTAATTTATTAGAAATAATTTAATAAAACCACAAATATCCTACCAATGTCCATCCATCATTGTAAAAAACTTATGCCTAACCTTCTCAACCATCAGAAATATGTCGTTTTTACTAAAATAAATCCATAGTCAATAATTATATAGGTTCACAAAAATTTGTAAGTAGGGTGTGAGTACAAGGAATAGTAGGACCCTTAAAATGACCCTTACAATTATTACCTCAGATATACTAGTCAGTTAAATGATATTAAGTACGGTACATATATAAAAAAACCATTCCTGAAAAAACATATACCAGATCCTTGGAAATCATCCCTACAAACATTGACACCATTATTAAGGATTATAGATAATTATCTTCACACAACCCCCACCAAGGGATAGACATAAACGTGGTTTATAAATCCCTATTTTGATAGGATACTCCAATTGATTCAATCCCCATGCATATAACATATTACTCTAGGGAGATTCTAATATGATCATCCTATATTCCCAATTATAGATGACAGAATATCAACACAAATGGAATATAATGAATATGAGAAATCAACATCATGTTATGTGAGGAAGTACCATAGTCATATTAATCCAAGAATAAGAAATAAAATCATAGGTCATAAGGAAACTCACACACACACACACACCAAGGGATCAATTATTAAACATAGGACTCATGGGGATACACAAATATAATCATAATGATTCCAAATACTAATAGAAAATATGCATTAATGTAATGTAATTTATAGGTCCTGTGTAATAATGAAAATTAGGGAAAGGGTCATCATAAGAATATAGAGGCACCATTAGATCTTAGAAACATTTAATGTATGATACATTTTTAAATCAAGGAATGTGGTATAAGATGAACTAAAAAAAGACAAAACATGATCACATTACCTCATAATATCCATTTCTAACAATGGCCTTGGACCATGCATTTAGAACAAGACAAATCATTGAATCTAGATGCCAATTATATCAACAAAAATAATAAAACTCGTTAGATAAATCCTAATCCAAAAATACCTAACAAATAATTTCATGATCTAATTGATTTTGATAATTTATAAAAGGATATAATTGATCATGATTAATGGAAAACATTCCAAATTGGATGTACAAGATCAAAAGGTCATTTTTGAGTCAAAGAGAGGAGATAGAATTGGCAAGGTGTACCAAAAATTGATTGGATATATCCTAGGGTATGGAGTGTAATGAAGTAAAAAAACAAAAAAAATAATTTAGTGATAATGTCATATAATATAATAAAATAAAATATATTGATAGTATGAATTTAGGATTCACATCATCAATATTTGAATTTGCTGATATAGTGAAAAACACATTGCGTAAGATTAAAATTAAGAAACACATTAATGTCATAAATTTACCTAACATGACATGAAGCTAGTTAACATCAAAAATAAATATTCAATGGGTTTGTCGATGGAGACATTTAGGACATGAATTTACATTCATTGAGTGATCCCCTTTTGTAGCTAGAATTTCTATTTTTTGAGAAATTTCTTTCTCTAAAGACCCCTATCAAGCTTCAAGTTCTTAAGATGTAAAAAATATAAAAAGTGGAATATATTTAGAAAAAACATGTTACGAATCCCCCTATTGACTTATCATAATTAAGATTTGTCTTAATAGATTTTCCCAAACAACCAAAGCCACTACTCCCAAATGTTTTATTCCCTCTCCCACATCTCTTCTAAAATTTATTTGTGCTTCTATAAAACAAGAAAAATTGGAATGAAATTGATTGATAACAATGTATCTCTTTTCCCAAATTTATGAATGGATTATTCCATGAAATATGAATTTGGAGAAAACCCAAGATACTGACAGTTTTGTACATGCGTAGGATCATGAACATACTTTTGATGTTTTGAAGCGTGGAAGACATATTTTTTTACATCATTACATAGAGTAAGTTCCACATATTTTGATGATTTCTTAATTCATTCAATGATATCAAATGGATAAACATAAATTGATTCCATCTTACCTTACATCCATAACTATATATTCCTTGACCAATAAGACATATTTAAGAAAATATTTCCCCCTACAACAATCTCCAAGGGTATTCTCCATTAGTCGGCATAATAACACAATTTGGTTTGAGATGTAACCAACTATTTATAAATAAATGATTATATATAATGAGGTCTTTGGTATCATTCACATCTCAAAAAATAAAGGCTCAATAAATTCATTCTAGAAGATAGGTGAACAATAACTCTACCCACATAGATTGTCAAATATATTCATCTAAATTGAAAAAATAAAAGTTATTATTATATAGAAAATCTATCAAATTATAATGATCATCCCATTACACACCAAAATAAATAATGAATTCTTGAATCATATTTTTAATTACTTGATCATCCTCTCTGAATATACATTTTTCTGAGGATTAATGGATGTACTCAACTTCAATTGAGTACCCATCACCTTTTTTAAACCTTTCAAAAATAATGAGGAAAACTAATACCTCTATTAGAAATTAGTCTTGAAAGAACTCTATAAATCGTCACTATCTCTCAAAATTTGATATTTCTTAACCATTCTACTGATTTAATATCATAGATTATTATAAAGTGACACACCATAGTCAACAGATCAATAATCACCAAAATGATGTATTGACCTCTTGCGGTCATTAGAACATCAATCATGCTTATTTATCACCACATACCACTTCCAATAAGGAACTGTAATTATATCAAGTATCCCTTCTATTCTTTGACAACCATCTTGGATTTTATGAAAAGTTAGACAATGAGAAAAAAATCATTCAATGTATCTCTTTTTATATGTCCTTTTGATATACCACTTCACATCATGATACAACTTGTTAAACCATGATTGTACTACCCATTATGATTCATGAGAGGCTCCCATAATAACCTCTCTCATAGAAAATGAAACCATAACCCTATAATTAAAAAGAATAACCTCATGTCCATAAAATGACCTACATAAAATAGATCCACCAGAATCCTACCTCTAGAACATTTTCCACACATTGGATCAAGATTGTGATTATCCCTCAATTACACCACTCATAATTACATGATCAAAAAGGTTATAAAAAATATTTCATCTTGATCTTCAGTCATTCTAATCATACAATATTTCAAAATATAACTAATCTTCCATATACATTCTGACATCTATTCACCCACTTCTCATGAATTTATACTCATCAAATTTACAATTACTTTTCATTTCCATAGAGGATAATCATTATTTGAGTAAAATTTCATAAAAATCACTAAAAAATTACACTCATAATGATTTATGTCATAGAATGAAGAGATATATCATAAACTATAGTGGTATGTACAGATGAAAAACATTTGTAGATGTTGTAGTTTCAATGAAATTTTAGTCCTTGGACCACTTCTCCTAACACTAATTTGTGAGTATTGTAGTTCCACTCATGGGGTCATAACTAAGTGAACCGTATGTGAATACCTTATAAAACTACATATTAACCACTCATAATACAACACCAGACGTATCATACAAACATCATAGGAAAATCATATCATAGGAATAATCTATTTTAGAGCGAATTCAAACTATTCTTTCACTCTAAGATTTTATATTCACATCTATTCTTCTATTTTATCTTTACAACCTTATTCATAAGCTTGGTCATGGGAATTGTATGGTATAAGATGTCCTGAATGAATATTCAGAAGTACCCCTATAATCGAAAAAAACAAAAAATCTTGGAAACAACCACATCCATGGAAAATATTTAACTGTAAAAACCTTTTCTTGATCAACCGATATACAAGATTGTGAAACAAAATTCTCTAGAATTCATTCCTCTTGTATCTAAATATGACAGTTTGATTACAGAGAATAAATATAATGTTCCTAAATACTAATCAACATGATATAAAATTATCTATTATGTGATTATTACATCATATAATATAGAAGGATTTCATAAATAAACACAATGATGATGGACTCCATGTATTGGTGAAACATCATTTTCATGAGATCCATGAACAACATTAGAGCATTATTCATCCCAAAATACATAAAAAGATAATCATTCATCCCACACATAGTATAAAACATTGTATTTAGGAAGAATTCCAATGTAAAATGATGAATAAGGTGAAAAGAATGAATATTAATCATAAAAAACCACAATTGGGCATTCTAGACACAAATGTAGATGATCCACTTTTCTTCCCATTGTTGTATTGATGGATGGAAAATCATAGGACTATTTAATCCGTATGATTTACCTTAACACCAATTAAGAATATAAAAAAATTGGATAATTTAATTTCTAAAAAAGAAATAGATATAGTGTAAGAGATTAAGATGATTTCTTTATATTTTTATGGTCTCTTACCACAAAAATATATAACATGATCTACCATGTAAACCCTTACTATAAACACTCAAGGACACCAAAGATGATACTGAGTCACCGAGATCACAAGAACTTATTGGGTCTACACCTACTATTGAAGTCTTTTTTCCAGACCATGCCTTTATTTTTCTATGTAAAATAATTAATCCTTTTATATTAACTCCTTTATAAGGATATTATTGAATCCCTGGTGAAATTTCTTGAGTGAAATAAGGAAATCCATATGAATGATTCATTTCCAACTACAATTATAAAACCTAACAGAGTCACACAAAACAAAAAGATTCAACTAAGTTGAAATCTTTTATGACCATCAACCGAAACTATTGCATCCATATTCTAACTTATTCCTCTTGATCCAAGACGAAGAAACTAGGGTTGCAATGGAAAAATAACCTATCGGTATTTTGATTGTAGGGGGAAATACAACAGATTTTTCTTTATTCTTGAAATTCACTATCTTTAGTGATTTATAAATTACACTATACTGGGTAATTATTTTTAGGTTCGTGAATTGTCATATAATATCTGTGTAGAAGAAATTCTTAAACAACCTTTCCTTCTACTCATCTTCACGCACCATAAGATGAGTAAAGTGAATTAGAATTGTAATGTTTGTAAAGCTGGTGAACACAATCATCATACATTTCGTGATCATATTGGACTTCTGAGCATGGCCCAACTTCATAGTATTCTGTAAATAATTCCTCAAAGAAGAGACCCTTTATGGCCTCCAATGTCTTCCATTCAAATCTACCATTTTACAGCACAATCATCCAGTTACACCTTGATCATTTTGGGAACAAGATAACCCTTTTGATCATATGGGGTCTCCACTATGTTTAAAATCCACTATATGAATTGTAAATAGTATTTCATATACTAGGGGATTATGGTGCTTTGGAATAATTGGAGTAATATTTGTAAAACCCACATGTATATGTGACAATAGTCTGCTTTCTCTTGTGGTATCTTCTTTTGAGTATATATTCCATATAAAAGTGTCTTAGTTCACTAATTTTATTGCTTAAATCATTGGTAAAATTAAATAAGTATGATATATTAATTCATCATTCCCAATATTTTTCACAAGTGGATGCACTAGATTTATATGTGGTAGATTTTCATAAAATACTAGATTAAACCTTATTGGAGGCCAGTTGCTTAAAAAATCAATAATTTAACACAAATATATACCACAGTTCACTTTAATGTTCAACGTAACGAGATAACAACAAAAGAAATGAAGAAACCTATAATAAAAATCAAAAAAACATTGTTAGGACTCCATTACAAGTACATTATCCACCACCACACATATACAATCAATTGTAGAATACTACTGATTAAAATAAAATAATGTAAGAAATATTTAAACAAAAAAATCTCACAATTTTAGATTGAATATATTTATTCAACAACTATTTAAAATACCTATTAGGTATATATGGAATGATATCCTAAATTCCATTCATTATGTGTGAACTAGAACCTAAAACAAAAAATGGTTATATTCAAATACCGTTCATATCCCTAGGATTATTTTATCTATGGTAATATTAAATAGGAAAACCATAAATCACCATATAATGGAAACTTGTAGGTTCACTATACGGTGCTAGTGAGACAAGAACATAGTTCCCCTACCCGAGTCCTAAATATAATATCTCTTATGTACCCCATATCAAATCAAGAAAATAGAAGAATCTTGTTAGTAAACCTCATTCAATGATACTATTTTTTATCATGACCAAAACCATTAGGTCTATGATAGGGATGACACATGACCTCGTGCATTATTTCCCACACAAAATATATCTCCATCTAGTGGTTAGGGCCTATGGAATAGTGTTTAGATATTATTCCCTTAGTACCATGAAAATAGAATGGTAATAATAAAAAATAAATAAAATATCTTATTATCAACAAATACATATAAATATGACCCACGAATTATTAATATGTAATGTTAAATAAATAAACCAAATCTAAACCAAATGATCTAATGGTTTAGTTAGAAAGTAATTGAAGAACAACATCTCTCTAATGTCTATCTAGAATTTTCCACAACACCAACATAATAAACTCAATCATCCACCATAGGGCATTTTCCCTTCATTGGATCCAATTTCATGAACTTTAAGAGTTCCCCAAATTGATCTATTATGGTTTGAGTACAAGGATAAATATGACATCACCAATATCACTTAATATTATTTCAGAAAAGATAAATATTCATACTAGGAAATTAAATAGGGTATTTATATAAAAAATAATATATCAGACACCTATAAAATGTATATTTCATCCTTAAAGATTGTATCTTCCAACATTGGCACATTGTTAAAAGAATATTGGTCATCATATAGAAACATAATCTTGAATGGGATACACTAGAACATGGATAAAAAAATCTATGAGAGAGATATTTCAATTCATTTAAACTCAGACCTAGAAAATCCCTCTTAGTGGATAGTCTAATAGGCTCAATGTGCTCATTCAACTATGGAATACAAAATAAAAATATGTATGATATGCAGTTTAAATAAATGATCAATATCGTTTCATGTCATGTGGTATAATTATCATAATAATAAAAATAAAATAAATATATGAATATCCCAGTTGGAAACAAAAAATGAAACACCTAATGTTATCAAGCCTTAAGTATTATTGTCATAGGGCTTCACACACACCCACGATCTTGTCACAAACCTATTAAATGAATATGCTAAATTCATGGAATTCCTACCTCATGTGAAATGAGGATGATCAATTAAATGGTCACCATACAATTCCATAAGCCCCATTATATCCATAATACATTCCAATTTGAACACATTTATGACTCTAGGATTTATGTTGGAGATAATCTAGACCAAAAAAATTTATTACAACATCCACATACCCAATTAGATCCACCTCCAAAAATAGTCTAGGTCCATGAATGGGGTAGAATTAAAATCCCTAAATTCATATGTTGAATATATTAACAGTCCAAAAAATCCTCATTAGATCAAGCCAAAACACATAGATCTAACAAAAAAATTAAATGGTCTAATTTATTTTAACGAAGGATAAAAGGAGATAATTGTTCATGACTGAAGGAAAACATTGTAGATTTATTACATAGGATCAAAAAGAAATATAGGAATTAATGCAAGGAGTTGGAAGGGGACAAGAGATCCCAAAATCACTGAGAGAGTCGTTGGATCATTGAGGAATTAAAGAGGGAAAAAATAAATGAATTGTGTTTTCCAAACATTAAATATGTTTGAAGAAACTATATTCATATTGTGGATTTAGTATTCAATTAATTAAATTTTTTATTGGATGGTACTCTAAAAAACACATTTCCTTAACTTAAAATTCCAAATTATATTCATGTTTTGAATATTCTATAGAAATCCTGAATATATATCACATCCTAAATGTATATTCATTGGTTTTATCATAGAAGACATTTACACAGTTAATATACATTTTTAAATGAATCATCCATGGGGACAAAATTTCTAGTTTTTATGGAATATCCTTTTCTAAGTACCTCTAAGTAGCTTCAAATCATTTAAATACACCCATAAAATGTAAAAAACATTAAATGTAGATCAATAAAATATTAATATACTAGAAACTCCATTTGAAACCTCAACAACTATTAGTTTTTTAATATTCACATCCTCAACTAAATTATCATTACAAAAATATATTTTTACATCCATTTGATATATCTCATGATCATAATGGGATGTTATGAAATGAAATATTTGAATCATCATTATCGTCATGACTTGTGAAAGAGTATGTTCATACTGAGTATAATTAATTTTTATACACTTTTATGATCAATTAATATGTATATGAATAAAAACCCACCATCAATGAAACTTTTAATATAAAAAAACTTACAAACTATGGATATCACCAATTTAGTTTCACAAACAATAGATTAAAACATGTTTAGAATATATTGAAAATCTCTAAATATTTTTTCAGTAATCTTTATACAAAATGAAAACACCCAATTTCCTATTTGTATATAGTAGTTCAAACTTATACAAATATTAAATTATTGTATTTTTTTATAATAATTCCATGTCACCCATGTTCTTAATGAATAATACCGGACTATTAAGGTTTATGTAATGAATATTTGAGTTATGTTTCATTCCTTATATTAAACATATCCTTGATTAACATTCCTATTATTTATATCTTAATTAAAATGTTCATTCTCAATAAATAAACAAAATTATGAAAAAAATGATTTCAAAAAAAATTATATAAATAAAAATGCTTTACTTTTATAGGGTAGTAAAAAATAAGACAATTATCTAATAAAAGTCTATATTTAACTACAAAATTAAAATATAAATAAGTTGTGAACCCCCAAATATTTTTGAAATTAAAATTTCATATGCCTTACGTTCCAATCATATATGATATTTTCTTGAGTACCTCGTATGGAATGAAATTTTGTATAAATATTGTTTTATCTAGATAATAACTATAGATTTATATATTAAGGATGAATTATCTAATAATCTAACGAAAAATCTATTCAAATGACTTATTCCTCTTCTATGATACACCACAATTATGCGGTGTTATAGGATGTGTTAATTATGACAAAATTCATCAATTTGTAAACTGGTAAGTATATTCCTGTTCAAATATTCAACCCTAATGTTATCAAAGAATCATATTAATTCTACCCAACAAATTCATTTCTTTTGTGGAATACATGATATTTAAAAAGGATTAAAACATATTAATTTTAAGATACACATAACAACATCTAATAAATTCACTAATAACTATTACTATGTACTGATACCCATGATTTTTAAAAAAATAAATGGTAGAAAAATATAACTATACATTCATTTTAAATGTGAAATATCTATAACACCTTTACTCCTAAAATTTTATTTATTAATTTTTAGGTACAATATATTGTAATTAATCAAATGAGTAATTAAAAATTATTTTAACAGTTCATTCATATTCGGTATTCAAATGTGTTTCTTATTTTTTTTCTTAAGGTGAGAATATAAAATTAGATGTTCCAACCATCACAAACATTCTAATTAAATCATTTTAATTGAATACTCATTTTATATAAAAACAAATCACAACCCCGAATCTATTGGATTTTTTTCATTAGATATTATGCATGTAACCTACATATTTTACAACAAAAAAATTTCATCTCCCATCAACGAATTTTTCACATTGTAAATTTAATGAAAAAACATTAAAACCACTCTTCATCATTAACTTAGGAATAAAAACATAAAAAATTATGATCGTAGGAACACAATAAGTGGTAAATATATGATATATTAATCAGAGATCATAATTGAGAATCCAATTTACTATAGGTATGAGAACATAATCATGGTATATGTATAAAATAAGAAAATCATATCAAATAAGGCCTGAAAACAAAATAATGAATTTCTATATATGGTTTTAAATATAATATTCAAAATGACTTATACTAATTAAGAATCATTAGGTAATTAACAGAAGCTATAACATATGAATGGGGAGTAAAATAGAAGCAACGAATCATAAAATGGAATATACATAGATAATAATTTCTCAATTATATGATATATACAAAGAAAATCATAACATAGTGTCCAGAATACCATAGAATATTGGCTTCAATAACCATTTCATTAAGAATAATTGATGGGTTACCATAGTAGAGAATATTCACTCACCTCTCCCATAAACATAATATACAGAATTCCCAATGAGGATTTCGTTTACACCCTAGTCCCTTGTATATCATCTAAAGAGATAAAATTATTTACATAATGCATTGAAGGGATATATGATTCCATGACAACCCATCACATAATTATAATACATAAATACACGAATCACATAATCATGAACAGATTAATAATTGTCTAATATCATAATTATCGCATTATAATGAATAAGGTTTGTGATTATTTCTATGAAATATGATAAAAGTAGATACAATGAAAAAAAGTGAATGGTATCATTAGATTATATCTCTAGTTCAGAATAAGAAAAATTTAATTGTTTATAAAAAAACTTCATAGAAACATAAAAAACTATTTGGAAATATTAAAAACATTCATTATATTTTTAGTAACATTTTTTGAAAGGAAACAAATTATAAATGGATTTTTTTAAAATAAATAATAATGTAATAAAAAACAACCTTAAATAACAATGAAAACATTGAATGTAATATTCATAATGAATACAAGAGATAAATTGTGTAGGAAAAATGAAATTATATAACCTTAAAACAATTCAAAACTTAATTTAATTAAATACAAAAAGGAATTCATAAATAATAGATCTACCAAAAAGGAGATATATAAAATTATTTGTAAAACAAAAAATAGAGTAGGAGGATTCCAAAATTAAAAAAGAAGTGATAAGGTATTTTCAACATACAATAATAATGTAGACTTAATTTTTAACTAAAGTGTTGCATAACAATTTGTAATTTCAATAATTGGTTTTCCTCCATTAACTATATAAATTTCATTATACGATTTGAAAAAATCCCTTTTGTATTGTGTAGATTTTAAATCAAAATTCCTTGAAATAGATAGAATAAGAAATATTTTTAAATATAATTAACTATATAAAAAATGGATAATATATATCCATGTGGTTGTATATAAACCATTCAAGATAGAATACATGATGTATATGGAAAAAATATAAATAAAGAGAAATCAATATTTGAGACCACTATATTGACCCTTAAATTATATGAAATATTATTAAACTACTATATAGTAAAAAAATCCCGTATCTAGGAATATAACTCAAACATATTATGATTTGGACTCTTTAATTAATAATATATACAATATAAAATCTGGTTAAGTGTTGTGTAATTTTATTTTTAGATGCTAGAAATTTTTTCAATTTTATGGATGATTCATTATCAAAATATCTATTCTAATTCATTGATATCATGTAAATAGCTCCAAAATTTGTTAACATAGTATACAAACTGTTCTTAAATTAATTATTTATTCCTATAATCACTTGATGGATCTATGGTTACGGTTCATGATAATTAAATTCACGATGAGTTTGTCTATGGTAATTTATACATAACATGATGATAAATTATAATGACCATTAATTTTTTTAAACCCTGAAAAATCCATATTGATAGCACCGATTACAACTATAATCATATGAGGCCTAAATTAATTTCGTTATATATATTAATTATGAAAATAAGGATATTGGTATAACATCATTCATATACGTTTTAAACAAACCCAACCACGAATATGCTACACTAATTAGTGATTAAGAGTCTATAGCTATATAATAGAAATATTATTTTAATATAACAATAATAAAATTATTAGAAAATTATTATAATTTATATTTTTAATTTGAATGATCTAAGAGTAGAATTTATGTGTAAAAATTAGAGAATAAGTAAGATACCTATATTGATAGAATACCACATTATCAGAATGAGATCCTATAAAGAAATTATATAAAACTCCATCATAATGGAAATTATAAAAAATGTGAACTAAATAAATATTATATGTTATTTGAGTAATAATTAAATACTTAAATAAAGGGAAAATGTTTTTGTAGGGGATAAGAGGCGTCATATTATAGGTGAGTTCTATGTGAAATTTTAGTATTTTTTTCCTATGGTGTAAGGTTATTATTTAATAAAGAATATTGATACAAATTGAAAAATATAATGGATATATATCATAAAGTCCATAATAATTTTTTTGAGAGAGTTTGTGATTCATTTTAGTCCTTTTACACTTAATTTATCAATTTTACATCATTTTAGCTTAACCGTGGGAACATAATTTGTATCTCATCCAATTTTTTTTCATTCCAAAAAATGATATTGAGACACTTACATATTTTTAATAGAAAGATTCATAATATCTACCCAATTTGATATAATTATATATATATATTTACATATAAAAATTTTATCTTTTAAATATAAACATAAAAAATATTTAAAGAAGTTTTTATAGAAAATTTAATTTTAAAATATCAAGGGTTCCTAATGTTATCTTATATAATAAATATATTATTTTTAATATATTTTATATACATTGATGCACTGATGTTTTTCACAATCATTCATTAATAGTGATTTTTTTAATTTCTTATAATTAATATATTTAACTCTTAAGAAAATAATTCATCGGAAAATGAATTTTACATTTATTGTTTTTAATCACATCGCATTACAATTATTTACTTATCTTCTAAGAAAAAAATGTATCAATACATTATTATTAAAACCTTAATTATAATATTATATGCTTATCATGACATTCTAAAAATAAATCAAATAATAATAAAAATTTTTTACAAGTAAAGTTACATATATTTTTAATAACAAATTAGAACTAATTATTAATATTTTATTACAACCCAGAATAGGTTTTTTAATTGTGACATATTTTACACTAAATTGTTTTTGACATTTCAAAAACATTAGTCCACCTGTTAGATATTGATATATGTTCAATGTTCATATTCCAAACGAACATATATCCTAAAACATTATATTCCATGGTCATACAAATTTCCTATATATGTCATTATATACATATTTGAAATCATTCAATATATCCACTAATTTCATTGATAAGAAATTTATCATATTTTAAATGAATTTTATTCTATATAAATCTATAATTGAAGATATTATTTTCATGGAAGTTCATGAGGATAATAATTGAAACATTATAGTAGGTTTATTTAAATGTTTTCCATTTCATTTGAAATAATATTAATTATTTTAAATATAGATTCCTCTTATTGTATTTTATTTTTTATTATAATATTTTACAACAATAAAATGAAGAATTTTTTCATTTGTTTTAGTGTTTCATGTATGAAAACTACTGCTCACTCAAAATTTATTTAAAGAAAAATAAATTCTAAAACCATACGGTGTTACAATCTACCCTAATAATAGAATTTCACTCTCATTTTTTTACAATAATGGAAATAGGTGGGTACTTATATCTCATATCGTATTTAGGTTCCCACATTTCTTCCTCAAACTTATGATTCACCCATATAAAACTAATCAATTGAAGGGTATTATTACAATGTAATTTATCACTATAATCAATGATTTAAAATAGTTATTCCTTATAAGAGATATCATGTTCCTATTAAACAACATATTAGTTCAACAAATGTAATGTTTTTGGTATGTACTTCCCTTAAATGTGATACATGGAACATATAATTCACATTGGAGATGTATGGTGGAAGTATAAAATGATAAGGTATTATACCATGATGATTTAGGATTTTAATGCTCCCAATGTATATAGGTATTAACATTCTCATCCTCCCAAATCTCATAACACTATTCCATGGTGAAATTATATGCAATTCCTTGTATTTCAAATCAAATTCAAAATCTCACCAATGATTACCACCATAGATATCTTATTAAAATTGAGATGTTTTAATGACTTATTAAATGGTTAGATACTTCTTCAATAATTATTTATAATTATATCTTGCTTGATTATTTCACACATAAACTTAATACAAAAATATTTGAGTTATATAACTTTTCCACTAATGATGCTCATATAATTCCACTTAAATGAATGTGTGAAATTTTTTATTTGAAAACTTACAAGATAAAGTGTAGGCCCAACATCCCTTAATATCAACTGACCAGGATCCCATCATATGCTCATGGGATTAAATGGTCTATTGAAAATAACCTTTTTTTTGGTTGATAATCTCTACAAAATATCAACTTTTTATACAATGATTGTTGACGAAATATCTAGAACATCAATGAAATCCTTAGATCATTGGAATGAAAAATCTGAAAATGGTACTCAATGTTTCCTTAATTCTTCCTTCATGTATATCATGAAATTTTAATCATGTAAATAATATTTTCAAAAAGAAATGAAATGAACATACATGGTAATTTGTAAATTAAAACTCAAAAAACATTATATCCTTTATAGGTCTTAGGAATAACTATAATGAAATTGACTGTGATGTCATTACATATCCATATAGGCATGAGTAATGGTTTCATCATCCTCTTACATAACATTCATTCTTGTATAACATTTCAGAATAAAAATCTGTGATATATGAACTCAAAAATCTCTTGCCTTATATTGTTTAACATGAAATTATCATTGATCCCATTAAAAATAGATGTGAATATTGGATTTCTATATAATCATGACATCCATGTAGCGACCAATAAATCATCAAATTATATTATTTAATGGACTCATATTTGAATGTCATGTCTTATAATTCAATCATTGTCATGTTTTAACTCTAGAAAATTATATACATTATTTTAATCTATATATCCCCTCTATATTCCAATTTTATCTTCAAATATATTTATTATTGACAATTCAATTGTATATGATATGATTTATATACTTATAATTTCATTTCTAGGTCCATACCTTGAAAATACACACTTATTGAGTCTCTTTCAAGCATCTTCATGGATAGGGTAATATAATGATTCATAATCAAAAGAATAACATCATTGTTTTTTTCCCATAGTGGTGATGTATTCAGAAGAAAAAACCCTTGATCTACTAAAAAAATCTCATATGGAACATGTTTGACCCCCTCTATGTGAATATATAATTTAATATCATATAATCAATATATGTCAATATCATTTAGACATATAGATAATTTATTTAAAGATTAAAAGAAAAAAAATAATACTACTAAATCCAAATATTGTATCTGATTATTTTTCCCAAAGAACATTAATTGATGAATGTCATAATATTCCCCTATTTTATTATATATTATGAATCATTACTTATCCTTCTTTAATTCAACACAGTATATCCCAAAAACATCTCTTGTACAATGTTGTATGAGTATTGGTGTAGTGATTAAACTTCTCATTTTCTATTAAAATTTATATTTAAATTATTATATCTTATGGAATTTTAATCCCTAATGGGTTTACATGGCTAGTGGAATTTACATTAATGATGTATTTGTCATAAAAAATCAGTAGTATACATCCATTCAAGAAAAATATGGATATATATTACAGTGGTTTTCCTAGAACATTTGACCAATAACATTCTTCATTAATGGATCCACATATATACCACCACTTGTTATTAAATAATCCAGGAATTTTATATTCTGTATAAATAATTCAAAATTGAAAATATTTCAATTTATATTCTCCATCCCCATGGTCTATAACATAATCATTAATATATATTTATTCACTTTAATTCTCATAGAGTACATATGAACACCATATATAAATACTTCCAAAAATTTATCAAGATAACTATAAAACCACTATTTATGTTATTCATTTTGATACTAGGGTAATTTTTTAAAATTAATGGGAGAGTTATCTTATCAGTTTCCATATTTTTGTGGAAGGATATCATTTATATATTCCAAAATTCAATGTAAATTAGATATATTCATGTAAATGTTTAATCATTTAGATGTGTTCGTACTCTAACAGTAAATAAAACAAGTCAACAATATAGGGTTGATGATAAATTTTCATAATAATAATATTTTCATGGTCCTGATATTTAATGAATAAAAACATTGATTCAACATTATTCTAGAAAAAATTGATTGGTCCACCCCATGGGGAATCAATTGGGTGAGTCAAAACCTTATCATAATTATTTTATAGTTAATTATTAAATTCGTCAGTTAAAATCATGGCCATTATATAATGAGTGTTTAATAATGTTGTATAACTATATATGATTTCAATGAAAATATAAACATTTTGACTTGGGATAGGATCAGATTACTCTACTTAAAAGACATTTATATAATCATTATTAATTGAAAAATCCTAAATATATAGTTTATCCTAAAAAATTTGAAAATAATACACCACATGATTTGGTTTTTATTTAAATATAAAGGATTGTATGCCCCTATTTTATAGTCAACCTTACATATAATGACGATCATGGGTAGATTTGGTATATAAAAACTTATTTACTTATCCCAATATCTAATATGTGATTTATGTAAAGAGATCCAATACAAGAAAAAATATTCCTAAAATTCATATAATGGGAGAATAATACTTTTTTTAGGAATCACATTCACATTAGATACTATCAGAGAGGAGTTATAGACATGGGAAGTAGTTATCACACCAATAAGATTTTTCACTAATAATGAAATATATAATCATCAGGAAAAAGAACTAACAAACATAGAGACATTTCAATATAAAAATGAATTGATAGATTGTTTCTCAAATTAAATGAATTTGATATAGTGAATACTTTTCATCAAACAAATTTTCTGATGCCTCATATCTACACTCATGTATGGAGTTCCAAATCTGCATACATTATATTCTCCCTTTTATATAAGTAATAAAAGGCATTATATAACCATCCTTAATTACAAAAAAACTATAATTATTGTTACATAAATTATATCCCAAGGATTATTTTACGCAAAAATATTTATAGAATTAGGGTAAACCTCACTAACATATCCTATGATAATTGTATAAATTGAAATTAAATCTGATTATATATTCAACTACATAATTCATCAAAAGTCTCCAACATATCTTATAAATGAATCCACACATTCTATCCATATAAAAATGTAACAAGTACTAATTTTAATCATAAACCGGTGAATGGAAACATAATTAATTTGTCATATCAAATGTTTAACAATAGAAAAATATAACAGAAGATTCCAAATTTATAAGTATGGTATACATAATATTTCTAGAATAAATAATATAAATAACTCCACAATCAACTAAAACTAAGATCATGTTTTATCCATGATAGTAAATTAATGAAAAAATATCAATGAATTTATTTAATATAGCCAGAATTGATAATATGAGAGATAAAGAACATTATTTTATGGCCTTGTTTGAAGACAATATACTTATATATGGAGACGACTATACCAAAAACCTACTTATTTTGTCTTGTGGGACCTGTCGATGATTCGAGGACCTATATAATTCTGTTAACCACCTATAACTTTTCTATGTCCAATTAATTCAATATATGAGTCAAAAAGTTATTTCATAAAACTCCATAAAGAACATTTTTATGATGTAAAACTATTACATATTTATAATGAAAATTAATGAATGTTAGTTCACAATCTACCTATGTAATTAGTAAATGATCTTCATGAATGTAAATAATTTTCCTTATGTTAATTAAAGGGAAAAGATCATGATAACCCAACTGCATAAAGATGATGTACTAACAAATAATAAATAGTTACAATTTAATTATCATTATTATTGGAATATCAACATATAAACAGAATATACTTTCCTCTATGCCCAACGAATAACATTCTTCGTAGGAGAGCATCATAAAATTTGAATCCTGTAAAATTTTATGTACACAACATCTTGTGTAATGAGTAATTAAATTATGGAATTAAATGATAATAATACATTCATATTAATAATTTTTATGATACTAAAAGAAAATATCCAAAATAAAAGAAGAAAAAATATAAGGATTCTTACATGAATGAAAAAACCAGAACTAAATAATGATTCAATCAATATCATAAAAGAGGGAATAAAAAATGAATTTATTAATACAATGAGTTTAATACCAAAAATTTTAAATAAAAACATAATATAATTTATAGAAACTCAAAATCAAGATTTGGGTAAATTAATTTAATCATTAAATGGTAAATTTAAGTGTACTCATAGAATGGTTTTAATAAAACAGTTCAAACCGAGATGTAAAAGCCAATGTTATTGGACCCTTCCAAAATTATTTTTTCAAAAGGTGAATTTAAAAATATTTTAAATTCATTTAATTTATTAAAAACAATCTTCAAAAATAGGAAATTTAAAATAAAAAATTTTTATCTTCACGAAACATGATTGTAAAGAGAAAATATATGAAAGTGAAATGAAAACACCTTTTATTATATTGAAAATAACTTTGTTGAAAACAATAAATCTAATATTATGAAAAGAAAATTATTTTTTATTAATTTTTCTTTTTCATTATATAAAAAGTTAAAATCTCATAAAATAAAGTATTAGGGTGGGAAAACCTAGTGACGTAAGAATAATTTTCAAGTAGAAAAAATAAAATTCAATGAAAGTAGAGATGATCATTAAATATTTCTTATAAAAAATACACTCTTTCAAGTAAAAAATACAAAGAAAATGTTTTTTTGATAGTGATGTAATGTCATAGAAAAAAATATTATAACATATGAAATAATTAATAGGCATAATATACCAATATTTTGAGTCCATGAGGACCACTATAACTCAATTGATGAAAATTCTTTTACCAAAATGGCTTAAAATTTTCGTAAAAATAATATTAAAATATATTGGATGAAAGTTAACAAATTTCAATCAGTATAACCCATGAATATAACATTTGATAATAATGCATCCATGCATTTTGAATTTTCTCTGAAAGGGAAAAAATTTACTATAAAATAAATACTTCTAACATAATTTATAATTGAGACAAAGTATCTCTGTGACATTAGTAATATTTTAATCAAAAACCCATTGAAGAGTATCCTTTTTAATTTATTAAAAAATGATGAATTTAAAAAATCATAACATTATATCTCAAATATGTTGTATATTCACCACAAAATTGAAATTTCGTAAATAAAAAAATGTATAAATGTGATGAATTTGAGACAAAAACACTTACCTCAATATTGATTCAATGTGTAAATGCACAAAAGTTGTGAATAAATAATTTTTTTATTAACAGACATATTAAAGAACCTTACTCATAATTATAATGATTTGTACTCCTCATTTATAATCAATCAATTCATATATATAAGCTTATGAGTTTTTTTCTAATTTTTAACACTGGTATTAATTGTCTTTATCACATGGATCCAATTTAATTAAATAACTGGCAACATCTAATTTTTTTTAATTCAATAAAAATTATATAAAATTAGATATAAAGATATATTCTCTTATATACTTTAAAAATCTATAATTATATTCTATCTCGGTATTGGTTAGAAACCATGATGATGAAGGAAGCAATTAGAATGTTTTCATGATTAATAATGAATGAAAGGTGTATTCTTAATTAATGAGGTAATTTTTGAATAAAAATAAAAAAATGGAATATAAAATTATTTAAATATTTATATCATATTATACCAGTAAAAAAGATCTCATATTTGTCCATGATTTTATTTTATTGTATTACTAATGCAGGTGGTTAAACATAACCAAACATGAACTTATCCTGATTAATTGTTTTTAGGATGATTTAAACAAAAAGATCATTAAAAAAATTATATTTTAATGTGTTTATATTATTCATACCTAATAATTTGAATAATTATAAAATAGAAGAAAATTTATATATTTTTGTTATTGAGAAATAAGAGATCTGTTTCACCTTAGTTTAATGGTTTTAAACGATTGGATTAGCTAAAAAAGTTTAATGATCATTCCAATAAGTGGTTCTCTAATTTCCCATAATAGATAATAATTTATACCATAAAAATTATATTTATCCTTTAATTAAATCCTAATGAATAGAATAATATGGGGTTTATGAAAATAAAAACCGAAATCAATCGTTCCAAGAGGGTGGTAGTTGACTTGTTTGCATGGACGATGATCATTTTAATTGAATGATAGAAATGAGTAATATGGTTTATGGTTTATAAAAATAAAAAAAATTATTATTTAATAATTATTTTTGAAATTATTTATTTATAGCATCCTTATAAACTAGTCCAGGAACAAAAAACATGTTTCATTGTTGAGGCGGTAGTATGCACTGCACATGAATGACATTTTTGTTATTCTTAATTGAAAAGTGAAATGATGATTGACTATTATTTAGATATAATATTAAAATATATTATAGCCCCAATAATTTTTTATTTACATATTTATATTTAAATTGGAAATAGAAATGGAAAATTAGTAAGGGGTAAGTTAAGTAAAAATATTTAATCACATTGGGCAATTTGAGATTTCATTGGTTGATCCATTTAAAATGAATCACATATAATTGTGTTCTTGTGACCTGTAATTCATGATCATAAAAGTTTATTATAGGGGATGTAAAAATGGTATTATTTTAGGATGAAATATTATTCGTAGTAGTTCGTTGAAGTGGTGTTAAGGGGCCCCTATTATACGTACATCAATTGACATTTTTGTAAATACATCATGATAATATAAACAGAGCAACAGTTAAACATTTCAAGTATATCAAAAATTAAGAAATAATTTTTTGTGAAAGATATAATGTTGATAAACACCACATACGCTTAATTCTTGATATGTTTTATCATGTTTTAGGCGATTTAACCCTTGAATTATTACTTTTTTCCATTTTAGATTTTACCGTGGTAAGTAATTTTTACAAAAGGAAACTTCCAATTTTTAAATAAATATAATGTTTTATTAATTATATAATTATGAACTTCTGATTTTAAATTTTAAATACATTTCATTTTATTAGATTTAAAAAATTGATAAAATTTAATTTTATTATAAATATTTATAATTTATTAAATATATTTGAGAAAATATTAAGAAATTTTTAAAATATTAAAGATGGGATTGGAAATTGAAATGAAATTTTTTAAAATTATAAATTCAAATATTAAATAATTATTTGGTCTATGAATTGTTTTCATGAATTTCCAATTCATACTCATATGTAAATAATTTCAAAAAAGTCATGTTATTTTTAAAAACATCATTTTCACCTAAAAATAATTCATTGGAATATACAAAAAATATAATCAATAAAATATTAATTTGATGAATCCAAAAATACATTTAACCTTGTAAAAATAATATTCAAACTTTTTAAAAAATTTATCTCCAAATAAAAATATGAGATATGATTAAAAAATTTACAGTTAAATATATTTTTTAGAATATTAACCATTATCATTCATATTTCCAATAATTGGATAATTATACTATTATTAAAAATTTAACAATATCAAATATATTTTATATTTTTCAATCAAATGTATTAGGAAATCAATGTTCCTATCACATTGACAATTAATATTTCAAAAAATATATTTTTATGTTTAAAATGGTCATATTATTCATTTTAAATTAGGAATTGAATTTCATTTATATTAAATGAATATTTTATTTTCGATCAATAAATATTTCATTAGTGGTTTATTCATATTTATTACCACTATTCAATTACTATTTTTTTAATCGTTATATAACATGTTTTTATTTTTAACTAAATATATCATTGTTTTATTTCTGTTTGGTAATTAATATAATGAAATCCCTCAAAAACATTTCGCTTATTTAAAATAATTCACATATTAATATTTCTGGTCATTACATTCTCCCACTTAAAGAAATTATAGTAAAAAAGGTGACTCTTATTATCAATGTAATTTCTATACATAACTCACAATTAACCAAACAATGTAGTATGATAATGGGGTTATTTAGGATGTTGAAATAGTATTTCTATTAGAAAAAATTATTATAATTTTTCTCTAAAGAGATATAATCCATTCCTAATTACACATGGAGTGTAATGTAATAGGTTTATAACCATTTTAAATTACGAAAGGAATAGAACTTTTCATTTTGGAGATGAGTCAAATATTAATATAATTATGGAAATATAATTTTGAGAGGTGTAACAATAAAAAGTGTTCTTTTTTGGATAGGTTTTAGAACCCAAGAAGTTTCATAATATTTTGGATGAGTTTAAGGAGTGGAGGGCCCTAAATATATCACTTTCTAGAAGAAATTAACATGGAAAATAGTTTGTTTAAACCATGTAACCGCTAAAGAGAAACTATGTGGGACTATAAGGGGTAACACATGGTTCGGAAAACCTTTAATGATGAAGTGCATTAACATGAGTGATTTTAGATGTTTATTTCAAAGGTGAAATAAACATATTTATCATTTTTTTTAAACTATTTTCTGAGTCCTGGTTGGTTGTAGAGTTGGATAGTGATAATGTCACAATTGGCACACAATTTCATTGATTATGCTTCCAAACAGTGGGCTTTATAGATCTTGTACAGTGATAGATTCACATTGGTGCATGGTTATCCAAATATTATGGCCAAAATTTGGGAATAATTTTAAGTGAAAAATGATTTTATTTCCCATCCACCCTTAAATGGGGGTTTCACTATTTTTCACATCCTTTAATTCCCATAAGGTTCCTTTCTTACTCACCTTCCCATCCATTTTAGAAGTTCAGTATTCTTCCATTCCATTTGCAAATAATATATAGGTGGGTCTATTGGAACTGTATATCTATGGTATTGACTCCACATAATTATTTTATTGGTTTATCTCACCATATAGGATGAAAAATCCATGTGATCTAATTCACGATATTTTTATACTTTTTTATAATTATTTTCATTTCACCAATTCTCTATCGAATCAATGCCCGATGTTGGATGATTTGAGTATCCTAAGAATGTTGTGGGTGGTTTATTTTATTTTTCATTAATGTTTAATATTTTTTAAATTAATTACAATTTTTTGGACACTATATTTTTTGTTAATTACACTAAAAACATGAACTTCATTAAATTGAATTCTCATGACCACAACGTTGTTTCCCCATCAAACCATTTCATGGTTGGAGGTTGACAAAAATAAACTAAATCACCTATAAATGTGATTTTGATTTCATAATAAATGTTCAATTTTTTTCAAGTCATTTATCTTGACTATGAAGTTCATAAATAACATTGCATGTTTATAAATTTTTTAATTAATTAAAAATTTTAAGGTAACCCACTTAGTCCATGGAAAATTATATGATACAATTACCTTTACATTTTTCAAAAATAAAGTAGTTAGATTTGTGGTTGATGTGATCATGGTGTAAATTCCATGTCCTTGAACATCTTGTAGTAAAAAAAATTAAATTACCTTCTTGTCATTTACATATGAAATTACCCTAAGAGTGTATACTTGAATAGTTTAATGGAATGGATTTGTACATGGACTATTAATTTTAAATATTTAGAATAATGTGTTGCATTCTTATGGACATGGTCTTCCCTATTACATAAATTTAAATTGATATATGACTTATGTGCACCATGAGGGATACTCAGGTTACAACTAATGGAACTCTTTATAAATGATCATTGAAATTTTGAATTTTTTTCCATGAATAATTCTTGGGATTCATTTTCTAGCAACACCATGATTGGAGTCATAGGTAACATTAATTATATAACACATTGAGCAATACATGGGTTTCTTGTTATAGAATTATAATAATTATTTCATAGGATATATGTTTCCCACACTCTATGTGTTTCAATGGATTCCAATTTATGAAATGACATTAATGGTCTCACAGAGAAATGGACTGTTACATATATACTTGGGTTTCCACTCCACGTAATGACATGGAAGGGATCATAGAATAAAAATATTTATATTACTCATTGTATGATACTTAGGATCCTCTATAAATAATACCATGGATGGGATCATGAGAAAAATGAATTATAAAAAGTTTTTCTATTATTATATATGACCTATGGTACCATTGTTATGATGTTTAGAACACTCATTTATGACACCCAATGCTTTTAGTCCTGGGTCATCAGATGGATTTTTTCCACCATTACTACTGTGTAGATTCCTGGGATCCTCTCCGATGCATGTATATCAATTCATATATATTTTTACATATATTATTATATATATAGGAATGTTAAGTATTTATCCATCCAATGTTGAAGCTTGTATGGTGGACCATGTGTTTTCAAGGAACCTATGTCCGCTTTTTATAATTTTTTTGTTAATGACATTCTTTATATACATGACCACTACATATATAATACACACAAAAATGATAGATTAGAAACCCATTGTGGTGGTCGACAGAGTATATCTCCTAACCTGTTCATGCCTCCATTGACTGGGAGTACCTAAACAAACCTCATTATTATAGGATTAAGTTCATGGATTGGGCTTTCTAGCTATCATCCTTCCAGTCTAGGATAGAGTATGTGAGTATAGGAATGATCATTTTATCATGATGCAATTGGATACAGAAAAAAAATTATCCATTTATTTTAATATATAGTGAATATATTCATATTTTTGTGACTTCGTGTATTTATATCACAACATTTCAATGCATGAATATTCATTCCTTTTTCATTTTAATGATGATTTTTTACTCCACTAGCCCTATATATTATTGTTTTCACTATGTTAATTTTATTATCTAGTTGTTATAGTTTCCCAAATATTCCATCTTTAGACCCTCACTACTAGTCGACAACATTTGATATACCTAGATGAATTCTTTAAGCCCATTGGCCAACTATCTTGAGGCACCATTTGAGTTGATCTTAGGTCGAGGTGATACAAGTTGTATCAGTGGTTTATTTTATATTTTGTATTTATATTTTGGGATAATATAATGGAATCTATTAATTTTTTATGTTGATAAATATATTGTGTATGGGTCTAGGAAACCCACACATGAGGGAGAGATAAAGTGTCATGGGATGAAAATGTTTCTCTTCTTGTTTATAATTACAATTGATTATTATTTCCAATTGGGTGATAGTTTTATTTTCACTGGTTACTATTTTATTGTGTTATTCCCTATGGACCAATATGGAATGATAAGTGAGGTTCAATCATGAATCATTTTAGGCACATAGAGATTCAACTTCCATGCATATGACATGCCATATAGGTTTCATTTATAAACTTCATAATATTTGTGAAATATGATCCTTAAATGAAAATATAGTATACTTGTATTTGATGTTTAGATAATTAGTAGAATTATGAAATGTATAAAATGATTCTCAATTTTCCTAGCATTCGTAGTTGGGTACTATGTTTGGGATATTCCTTTCATCCATATTATATTTCATTGATTTTTTCTTTATTTACTTGTATTATTTATTTGTGATTATATTCCTTATTAGGTATCAAATAATATAATTTTTTTAATGTATATATATATATAAGAAAATGATATTTTCCAACATATCATAATGATGGAACACAATTTAATAAACTTCAAAACTTTTGAGTCATGGTCAATTGGTGAAATGGATTGAAACATGAATGGTCATAGTTAAAAGGATGTTGATTTTAAATTTACAATGTATATGGGTGCAATATATACTACAAATGGAAATATGTAAACATGGAAAATCATGATTTTTTTTTAAAATTACATGAATTATAATTCTAATTTATAGAGGAAAGTACCTTTATCCCATGGGAAGAAAATTCATCTATGTGAACAATGATTCTATTATACACATATTCAAAATTTGATTTTCCTACAAAATAAGATTTCCATTATGAAGGGATATAGCTATATATTGTGTACTTTAAGACCCATATGACTAAATCCTTAAATTTACAACAAGACCCATGTAGGTCGATTGGGTAATGATTCTTATGAAGCAAAACCATTATAGGTGTTTCCAAATTTCAATAATATAAACTATTATGAGATTTACATATATGGGATACCCATTTTAATTTATAGAGAATTGAATACACTAATTGGGAATGGATTACCATCTAATTTATCCTAGATTGACATGATGTGTCCCTTATAGGTCACTTTATCATTATATTCTTTTATACATAACTGCATGGGGATATGGTTACATTAACTGGATGGTTATTTAATGTGTCCATTACCAAATATAAGGCATCACATATAAAGATGTGGTCAAATATTAATTAAAAAATCCATTAAATATAAAATACTTTTTATCCCCGTATGAGATTTTATCTTATGAGGTATCAATTAATATAAAATACTAACATAGAACTAAATATTATATTCCTTTATAGATTGGAAATTAATATTTTATTTAACTGATCGAGTTGTAAAATCTCTAAACTCAAAATAAATGGTTAAAAAATAAATTAAAATTAATTTTCCTAAAAATATACGTGATATATGATAAATAAAAAACTTATTATAGTTTTCCAAACTGGTACACGACTTCTTGTATATTTTATTTACTTAAATGTTGTAATAAATTAGATGAAAATACATAAAATGAAAACATGTGTTGGATATTATAATATGACCCCCTATGTAAGTGTTAGATTTATAATTACATTGATTTTTATTATTAACATTTCATATAGGCCATAGTTACCATATGAGCTGTTGTTTCTCAAAACTATAGGATATTCATTGAACTATAGTGATATTCTCAGTTTTGTGTATGTTTTAGTGTCAATTCCTATTTATATGAGTACATATATTGGTTACAATATTGTAATCGAACCTTAAATAATTGGAAAATGATTACTTTTGGTTTTTAGATGAGAGGTTCCCTCTGGGTTCTTGTTTTCCCCAGTAAGACTCAATATAATGAAAGGTTGCCCTGGGAAGATAGTTGGTTTTTTAGTTAGTTAATCATTAAGGGGTTATTACAGTATCCATATATCATTGAGTGTCACCCATTTTATTCATTAATTTAGTGTTCTACTCTTTATTAAAGCAATCCCCTTCCAAATACCCAGGGAAGTTCAAGTCTAGGTACAATGATTATGGAAGGTAGTGTTGGTACACCTATGAAGATGTATTTTACTCATGTAGGACGATGCTTCATTATCTACATCAATTTGACAACTTCTAAAGGATTAATATAGAAATTTCAGATGTTGTGTAACTTGTTCCCATAAATGGGATGCGGTTCTCATGCTCGGGACATTAGGGCCAGGGGGATGGACCAAGATTTCCTCACATTGAATAGTAGATGTTATGAGGATTCTTCTTAATTTATGAAAAGAAAACATGAGTATGGTAGTATTTTCTAAATTATAGCTTAGGTAGGATGCCTAATTTTGACGATGAGTTCAAAGGGAACTCTCGACTTTGTGAAACAATGGAGTTACATGTAGCACATAATCATTAAATTATTGGTTGATAACTCATGGAAGCATGAGTAATATTTTGGAACCGGGAGGTTTGTGGTAGCACACAAGGTATTAATGACAAGTTAGTTCATGCATGTTTCTAGTAGAAATTGTTTAGAATTGATCATGAGTGGGTGGTAGTGTAATGGTTGAGGATAGATGGTTCTTAATGGGATGATTTTGGCATGGAAACCAAGAGTTTCCATAAAATTAAAAGGATGATCTCATTATTAGGGATGATCAATAATTTACTGGGATATGCATAATTGAGAGATGTGCTATTAGTCATCGAAAAATCAGGGCGTGTCCTAGTTGATGTGAGTGTGGGTCAGAGGGAGCTATACATGTCTATCTGTGCACCTAATTAAGAAGATATCATTCCCCTTATCTTAATATCATCTTGTGTTTGTTGAGATATCATAGAATATATTTTGATAAACGTTTATAAATAAATGATATGGTTTGATGGAAGGACCCCATGAGTGTGACATTGAAGGATTAATTTTATGATAATCCATGTGGTACATAGTACACCATTGGCTATTGGTTGAAACCATTTTTATGATTAAAATTCTACATTAACCGTGTGAATTGTTATTGGAAATCATGAATTGGATATGGGTTATGATAATTATTACTTGAGTGTGAGATAGATCCAATCTATTCTAGTTGTTATATCCAATTCGGACATGTCATGCGATGTGATGAAATATTTTATATTCATTTATGTGAAAATAAGTAAAATACTAAGGTATGGAGCTAGATGTCATTAGTTAATGGACTCCCATAACTATGGTAGGGTTATGGAACCTTGAGAAACGTCATGTGATGGTCATTTTGGCATCCAAGTTCCATTGAATTAATGGTATCATTTTTGATTGAATTCCTTGGTATCTTCATATACGAATCGATAACGGTTGACTGAAATTGAAAAGGTGGGTGTTATGCATGGTGTAGTGCATCATTTTATATGGTTGTTATATCATGATAATATTGGTGTTTGGGTTATTTAATGAGGAGGTTATCCTTTAAGAGATAGTCCATCCATGAGATATCAATAGAATTAGAGTGAGATTTGGTGAGCATGTTTGAAATTATCTTGGTACAACAAATGATAAATTATTAAGAATATGGTTTAGTGATGTGGCGGCCATATGGGTTGAGATTTTCGTAATGTAATTGAACCAATGAGGATAATCCTGAATTTTCTCAAATAGTTGAATTTTTTCAAGGATGAATCAATTTTGGTGTGCCATTAGGAAAAAACATGTAAAATTTAAATGTCCAGACCATAATTTTCAATGAAAATCCTTATAGACCAGTTAATTACTAGTTGATTAGGACATGACTATTTGATATAATATATTATTAGAGAAGTTTCCCTAATTTATGATCAGGTTTGGTGAGTTAAATAACATTCAATATGTGTTTTCACGATTCTATGGTGATGTTTTAATAAAAAAATTAGTGTTGGGAGTATTGTAATAAGAAATTTCCAATTTAAAACTATAACCACTTGTGAAAATATCCACAACATGGTTGATGTAAGAGATGATGATGTGATCATTTCCCTGATTAGATAGGCCTGGCTAAGCATGGTCTAATTGTGCCTATTATAGTCATGGACATTGGATTGATTTTTAAGGGGTTATGTAACATGTGTTCTCTGTTATTATTGTAGGTGTGTTGAGTGTTTCTAATGGAATCATGTCTATTTGAATAAAACATCAAAATCCATGTAGATTAGGTGATGTTATGATTGTTCTTGAAGGCTTCAAACATAGGAGAATATTTAAGGTGGGAATGTTATGACATCCTGAATTTCCAAGTTGTTGAAAATTTCAGAAGTATTTTTTTGGTGGATGGTTCAGTTCTTATGAAGTGTCTCATAGAGTAATTTCAATATTGGAAGCACTAAAAGGTTTTGTTTTTGGATTTGTGTTATGGAATGAGATATTCCAGGAGAATTTTTATGAGTATCAAGAACATTAGCTCCTAAAACAATCACATTCTTAGATAAAATGATATGGTGTATGATTTTTATAAACCATTTGAACCCATAGGATAAACCCAATTACATTGTAAAAGATTTCACATGATTTGTAAAAATATTCTAGGTGTGTAACACAACCAAGTGAGATCTCTGAAGTTTATTAGAATGGAGATAAAAAAACTTGCACATGGTTTTTCTAACCGTGCTTTAGTACCATGTAGGGAATGGAGTTCGATAGTTCAATGTGCATGGTTGGTGCTTGGATTTCATAACCATGTGATAAAATTTGGATTATATCTCTTGGATTGTGAGTTATGCATTATTGGAAAATGGTTATCCAAAAAAAATGGGCTATCCATGATCCCCATTTAAATGGAAAAATGAATTTTTAAACCACTTCCCGTAAATGGGTTTTATCCATTTTTCTCATCCTCTCATGACCAATAGTTCCCCTGTGTGCTTTCCTCTCCCTCCCACATCCATGAACTTTTTTCCTATGTTCGTTTAATGAGTCAAGCACCACCAGGTGTGTCAGAACCATACTGATATGAACTCGACTCTTTATTCTTACTTTGTTTATTTATAAAAAAATATGGAATTCTAAATACATTCAAGATAATTTAACCAATCTTATGGATTTTGATGATTCTTATGATTTCTCTAATTCTTGTTTGAATCGATGCCCGATATAGATCAAATTGGCCATAATAAGAACAAGGATAGTGGTTTGTTTATTTTCCGTTAATGTATATTTGATTATTAATTAATTCTGTTGTTCCAAATGTTATTTATTCAAATCATTTCTACAAAAACATGAAATAATGTAAATGAATTTTTTAAACCACAACATTGTTTTCCCCCATTCCCTCTATATGGTTGTATGTTGATGAACTCAACATAAACCACCACTTTTGGTGTCTCTGATTTCAAAATCCTTGTACCATTTTTTTATAATAATTTAACCACCCCATCGGTTGATCATAAATTCATTAGCAAATTTATAAATTTATTAATTAATTAATGTGGTTAGGTATACCGCTTAGTCCAAAATGAATTATATTTTTGAATGGTTTCCTTGTTGTTTATTAATGAAAGAGTTAGATTCATGGTTGATGTGATCATGGTGTAATGTGAGATTGTATGACCCTATTGTTTTTAAGAAATGAAATGAATTTCTTGTTATTAATATTTTAAATGGATCAAATGTGTATACCTGAATTATATGTTGGAATGTTTAAGTACATGAACTCTTAATTTTTCATATTTGAAATAATGAGTGTCATGATTATGAAAATGTGCATCTCTATTACTTAAAAAAAATGCCTAAATGATTTATGTACACATTAAGTGAAACATGGGTTTCTTATATCTAAATTACCTAGATTTTATCATAGGATGTTTCAAATTATCTATTCCATGAGTGAAAAATGGGTTTCCTTTTTACCAAATGTGCGGGATGGGCTTTTAGGTAACTTGAGTTGCATTATGAGTTCCGTGATACATGGGTTTTCATTGTAAAAGAAACACATGTTTGGGCTCATAGTCATTATTTTTACAAAAATAAAATAAATAATAGTGTTTTCAATTAATGGAACACCTTGAATAGGATCATAGAGAATGAAATTTAACGAGTGATACTTGGGTTTTATATTTATGGAGATCCATGTTTGGGCTCAATGAATAAGAGAAATTACATTACTTATTTAGTGATACTTTTGTTCCTCTTTATGAAACTACATGGATAGGGTCAAAGAGAAAACAATTATTTCAGTCTTATTTATTATTACAAATTACTAATGGTACCTTTAAAATGATGTTTAGCACACTCAATTATAAATTTATTTTATTATAGACATGGGTCCTTAAACTACATTATTAATACCACCACTACTAGTATGTTGAGGAATTGGGTCCTCAACAGTGTATGTATATCTTTGAATATATTTATTTATCTATATGATTATATGTATATATACATGGGCATGTTCAATGATAATATAACATAAGGGAAATATAATATATTTTTGTCTAGTTGTCGTTGTGGAACCTGAGCCTCAGTTTTTTTCATTTACATATTTTAAAATTTCATTGTACAAATTTACACTTAATATTTTATATAAAAGGATTGGAAAGATTATAAATAACTGGTTTTGACCTACTTAGTATATATCACACCATGTTCAAGACATTATTACAATGGGTTACTCGAATAGACATCATAATTGTAGGTTTTCTTGATATCATCCTCCACAACTAAAATGGGCTATGGTAACAGAGGAATGAGATAGAGATCATGATGCTATTGGAAATACTAGTAGACTTTTTATTCATTTATATATCATTACATTGTGTGTATGAAAGTTTCATTGACTTCATTTAGTTCCATAACAACAAGTCCATGCATGAGTAATCATTACCTTATCATTATCTTCCAGTTTATTTTTTTATATCACTTAAATAATTTATTATTGTTTCTCATGTGTTATTTTATCTAGAGGGTGTAGTATCCCCCATTAAAACATCAGAACCAAATTCCTAGTCGATGGACTTTCCATATGGGGATGTTCAATTGATGCCCAGGTGCAGTCATATTGGGGCACCATTTGAGTGGGTACTTGGTCACGATATAATAGCCCCACAATCATTGTAAAACCCCACAGGATTTATGAATTTAGAAATTTAAAACATGAAACAAAAAACTACTAATATTTTGGGCAGTATATTATATTCATGTTAGTGATCGAACCGACAGTGATAGTGTTAAATAAAATATTAATAAAATAAAATAAACTTAAATTAATTTCAAATAGTATAAAATAAATCTAAACTAATGAGAATTGGATTAGGGAAGAATGTTGGAGAAGAAAATATAAAAGTGGGGCTGAGAATTAATGGGTCTAGGTTTGGGGGTTGAAAAGTTAGAAATTGATAAATTATAAATCATATAGAATTCACAATCTAGGTGAACCAGGTGAAGATCAAATTAATACCCAATCCACTATGATTGTTATTCCCCCTCGTGACATCTTTTATTTATACTGAATCCACTTATATTATCTATAAATTCATTTAATTAATCTGATAACCACACAATATACTATTGGAAAAGAAAATCGATATATTATTTAATAAATAGAATTATCTGTTAAAATTATCTATATGGATTTCAGTAAAGTTCACATTTTCAAATCCATAAATAAAATATGAGTATCTAATAAAAAAGTAAATAATTTATTATCTCAATTGGATATCTATAGATTTGATATTTTGAATAACCATATCTTATTGACCGTTAAATTATCCATAGAAGACATCATAATCTTAAAGGTTATCTAAACCGTTGTATGGTACTAACTATGATGCCCTAGACCTACAATCACACACTTGATGCAATAAACGTGTATTTTACAAACTGATTTTTGTTCCAATAGTTATATAATGAACACCACCATCCTCAATTACATAACCACTTTATATTGTTTCATCTCTTAGATCCCAAGTATCATCTCATGATTTGATGAGACAAAAAAACTAAATTATACAATGTCATTTTTATCAAATGTATATTTTTTCTATAATATATGAACCTACATTACTCATGATAAGTCTTTAAAACATCCTGTTATTTCTACCAACCATTCTCAACTTATAAATATTTCATGTGAATGAATTTTATTCAAATCCTAGGGAATGAAAATATATGAATAGAGTGAGACAAAATAATTTCTATGTGAAATATATAACTGAATATGTAATGAAAATAATCATTGAATAAACAACATGGTAGGAATAAATAATATAATAATTCAATAATCAACTAAAACCGAAAATATTCATTATCCATGGTTATAAATGAGGGGATGAATATAAATTATAGAAATATCAATATAATAGAATATATACTTTTATACATAAAAATGATTTATCAAGGACATTTTCCAAGAAACTATGCTTATATGGGGATATGTAACACCAAAAAAAAAGCTATTTTATCTTAAGATTCATATAGATGAATCATGTGGCTCTGTAGTTCTGGACCCACCAATCACTTGATTAAGTCTAATGCACTCACTGTAAGAGTCACCTTGTAATTTAATAACATTCCTCTATAAACCGTTGGATGAAAGAAAACATAGATATATGCATCATGAGAAATAATGATTGTTAATATATAATCAACTTGTTTTAATAATAATTAATCAAAAAAAATGTTATGAATTTTTACCATGTGAATAAAAAGTATAACATGATCATAGACCATATATAAAAATTATGTTAATTTTTCAATAATACATTGTCAACATTATAACAGTCATTTGTATAGGAGTAATAAAGTACAAAATGAAATAATTTCCCCCAAATTAGAGAATAATACTCTTTATCAGTGAACACTTTTCAATCAAAATTATTTGAAATACGACGTTCAAATCATATTATGAAATGAAAATATAGAATAGTTAATACGGGAATAACATGAACATATGTCAATATAGGTATGATTTTTTTGGTATAAAAATAATATATCTCTCATTTATTAATGGAAATATATATGTTTGTTGACATCAATGAAAAAATAATCACAATATAATTCATCATATAATACTAAAAATGATTAGATTAATAATACATTTATTTGATACAAATATATAAAATAACAAAATGGTAAATATATATGTTAGCGGATAAATGATTAAAATAATCCTCAATAGGGTAAAAAATTTGGAAAACTAAATGGTAAATGTAACTATAATAATAAAATATATTTTAGATAACATTTTAAATATTGACATAAAAGATATTTTTCTAGGTCCCTAATAAATTCTGTCTCTCATATGGTGAGTTGAAAACCAATTAAAAATTATTTTATTATATTTTCTATTATTAAATAATAGGTTCATGCAAATATTTCATGTTTATCATAGGAAATGTTTGTGATGATTTCAAGAAAAATATAAATGAATTTAAAAATTCTTTTTATTATTTAAAAATTTCTATTATTAAAAAATCTCAATATAAAGTGATTAACAAATATTTGTGTGCGTCAAATTATATTTCCCCCCAAAGATGTTGATATAATATCATAATATATAATATTTTGGTGGTAAAACCCACGTTTATAATAAATAGGGTTTTCAAGAAACAATGGAACTCTATGAAAGGAGATTCAGATTATGAATATCCCTAATGGAAAATAGACTCTTTGAATTAAGAATTATTCCAAAAAAGGTAATATTATTTTTTATAGTTAAAATACACATTAAAAATATTTATCACATAACATAATCAATTAGAATATTATATCACTATTTTTTTCAAGAGGATGATCATAACTGATTGAATGAGAACTGAGTTAACCAAAACCCTTAAAACTGATCTAAAAACACTTTGAGAATCCCTTTTATAAAGAGGGGCTAATTTAGAAATTTATTTCCCATAAATAAAATAAACATGTAATAATGAAAAATCAATGGGAAATGAATACACCATTTAATGTAAAAAAATGTCTATAACAGAAATGTGTATCAATGAATTAAATATTGATATAAATTACACTTGTGGCTAGAGTAACATTTTAATAAAGACTCTCTTAAGATTGTTGTCATGTAATTGAACATAAATCAACAATATTAAAATATTATTCATGATATTATGTCTAAAATAATCTTTATATGCACCAAAGAATTATATAATTTCCATAATAAAAATTATATTTAAAGAAGGGACTTGAGTTGAAAACCCTTACTTTGGCCCTATTTCATTATGCACTTACACCAAACATCCTGATCATTAAAATTAATTTAAATAAACATATACTAAACAAAACTATTCATAACTATAACCATTTATACTCTAGATATATAATCATTTTCTATATATTAGTTAGTTTTTATACATAGCTTCAATGTCGATTATAAGTAATCATTATAGCTTTTAACCAGTTTCATAAAATGATGTTGGTATCTATTATTTTTCCAAATTACATAACTATTAGATAATATATTGTTTTTGAATAGTTCCTACAAAATATTTTATAAATAGAAAATTTCATTATATTGTAAATTTTCTCGGAAAATATGAATATCAAATCAATAATGATTATGTTTCAACGATTTTAATGAAAGAATGTAATTTTATGTATTCATTAGTTAAATTTTAATATATCTATTAAATAAAAATATTTATTTCCATATTTATATCATACAATATACTCAAATAACTTCTAATATTCATCTATTTTATATGTTCATAATATTGTTTATGTAGTTAGTTAAACAGTCACAAACATAAACCTATTGTGGTTATTAAATGATTATAAGGTGTATTATTTATAATATAAATGTATATTATAAATAATTATTTTATTTATTTTTATAATAATGGAGATATATTTTAATTAATAAATTTTATAATGATAAGATAAGGGTATAATTTCATTACTGTGAAGGAAGATATATTTTTTACTCTTAGATCACTTATTTTATAGAATTGAATTAATGATAATAATTTATTTATCATATAATTAATAAGATCTAAAATTTTTTAAACTAGAAAAACAATAATATCATATGTGAAATATAAATCCTTTAATAATTTTCCCCCAATCATCCATATAATACAGTGATGGAAAGAAAAATAGAAATCAACTATTCCATAGAGGCAGTAGTAGGAATGTACCCATGGATGATGATTTGTTTTCATACAATTTGATAAAGGAATAATGATACTCCCCAAATTTTTTAATTATAATTTTCCAATGATTATTTAAAATAATTATTTATTTAGTTTAATACATCGAAATTTTTTATAGGTGTTTAGATTTTTGGTAAGCCTTTTTAGAGGCAAGATGTTTTGAGAATAATTATTTGAAATTTTGTTAAAGTCTATATGAAAACCAATAAAGGTGTTTTGGGTTCACTGGATTGGTACATTTTTTGGTGAAATGTTTTCAAGAATCTGGCATCAGACCATCAATATTTTTTTTTCATGAAAAATCCAATTCACATGGTTATAACACGGTTTGTTAAACTGTGGAATCCAAACGTTCGTTTGGAAATCAATTTTACAAAAAATGGATTTTTAACCTAGAAAATTCCAAAAAACCACAATAAATATTACCTTCTATTTTGTACAAGAACCCTAGTGAACCTATATATTAATTTTGGTTATAGTTATTATTTGGACACTATTTCCATGATTTTTCAGTTGTTGGACATTGAGAAACCCGATTAAGTAATCTATTCATCCCATCATTTCTAAAACTAACAATTTTCTGTTGAATGGGAACCTATGAAATTGTTTCCATTACTAAAACTATTTTATCATACTTATTTTTAAAATGTTCTTATTATGATTCATTAGAGGACTGAAAGAATGAATTTAGATCATCCTATTAAATGGATATTTTTTGTAACATACAAAAATTAATAAATTCATAAGACTAATGTTATGTTTGATAATTTCTATTATGCACTACACCTAATAAAAAAATAAAAAAATATTGGGAAATATTTCCAATAAATATATAATAATTAAGGATGTGGAAAAATAATATATATTTAGATGGTAAATACATAATATGAGTTAATATTTAATACGGTTCTTGTAAATAAAATCCATTATTTGTGGATAATTTTTTTCTTTTAAAGTTGCATTTTCAAGTTTTACATTTTATTATTATAAAATGAAATTAATTTTTTAATTGCTCAAATCAAAATTTACTTTGTATTAGTATTTATGTTTTTATGAAATGGTTTATTTTTAGTCAAAAATAATAATTTTTTAAAACATTATAATAATTATGTTTTTATCATTTTGTATTCTTATACAAGAAGATATATAAATGTTTTAAGAAAAAAATGTTTTTAAATAATAAAATAATTACTTTTAAATTATTATATGAACTTAAAACAATATGTCTAAAATGTTTAAATCTAAATTAAAATGATTTTATAATTAAAATTCATTATGAGATCATTCCTCTAATTATGTTTTTTGATGGTGAAATTAATTTTTAGTTTACCATTAAAGAATAATACCTTTAATATTTTTTATAAATAAAATTGTGTTATTAAAATCAATATCCAAGGTAATTATAGAATATATAAAAATTAAAATCATCAAACCATTATTTATTTTGAAAACTATTTTTACGTGATTACGTGTGTTTATTTTAAAATAAACATTTCACAAATTTATGAATTATATTTGTTAATTTTTCTTGAAAATTTAAAAATATTGTTCCAAAATAGGAAAAATGATCGAATCATATTTTATTATCATTAATGATTATTAACATGTTTTTATTTTAATTATCATGTAAAAAATTAATTTTGGTAAATGGATAAAAGTAAAAAAACATTACATCACACATAACATGTTTGAAAATAAATAGATGAGAAGTTTTTGGACCATAGATTTTCTAAAACCCATTCTTTTTCCTCCTTTGAGTCATTTATCCTTGAAAAGTATAGAATAATTGTTAAAAAAATCACGGACTCTAAAACATCCATTTTCTTCTCATATAAAAGGTAACAACTTCAACCACACTATGTTACTCTTCAAATTCAAATTAATTATTTAATATATTCATTTTTTATCCTCTTTGATCCACATCACAATTTTATATTCTTGATTCTCCTTAATTTTTCTCAAGTCCTTCATTAAAAAGGATATTTCATGGGAAAACACAAGTATCCAACAAGAGTATTTCAATCTATCAGTAATGTCATTTATTCCACTCATTTAAATAATTTTTTGTATTTTTAATGTAATTTAGTTAGAATAATTGTTATACTAGAATAAAATTATATTGATTATATAATAAAAATTAAATGCATTTCATCCACTATGAAAAAATAACATCAATCTTGTAAACATCTAGAATACTGCCTCCACAATGAAATATAGAATTTTTCCATCCCAATATGTAAATAATCATACAGAGGATGAATTATATGAATTAATATATTTTATAGGTCAAAGAAATTCTAAAATTATCATTTATCATATACTATACATTTACCCTTTCATTGATAAATTGGATTATTAATCATGTGTATGTGCGTGCTACCACATTCTCAAAAAACTAATTTAATTTTTCATAACCAACCATCTATGATGGTTATTTATATTAGTTTAATTAATATATATTATACCTAGTACCAGTTTAATATAATTTAATGGTTATATTAAAAAATCAATAATATCATTTCTTTCATGTTCAATTATTAAAACATACTCTTATTTAGGTTGTTTTTATGACAGTCATGAGTTATGTTATAATACTTATGTCATGGAATGTCACAGAATGTACTATTTTTGAAAAAATTGTAATAATAATTTTTTCAATATCAAAAAATTATTATTTTTTAATAATATTAATATATAATGATGTTACTAATTTACCACTTTTTATTCATTAAACTCATCAAAATGTTGTCATTTTTTATTTCATCATTACAAAACAACCTTAATGATTAAGAAATGAAATTATAATTTTGTAAACAATTTTATAACATTACTTCATATAAATATAAAGATATAAGAATGATTTAATTCGGGAGAATAAGGAAGAATAACGCCACCACTATAAAACTAGTAGAAAATTTATCATGTTTTTTGTTAACTGATTTTTAAAATATATTTTAATTAACTAATTAAATTGTACTGAATACATATAACGGAATGATATAAAGGATTATTTAAATTGAAAATGTTATTTAAGTGGAAATTATGTTTTTCAATTCTGTGAAATAGGAGGTTAGTGCACATTCCCCAATGTGGGAGTAAATTTAAGGGTTTTTCTAACTTAAATCCTTCCCTTGGGTTATAATCACTTCAATATGTGTAAAAAAATTTATTGTTTGATCATATCTAAACTATGATAATTATTTTTGGATTTAAAACATTATTATTAATTAATTAATGTTTGAAACAAAATTATTCTTCCATAATGAATCTATTTATTTGTGGAAATAATTTTTTTTAAAACAATTATTCGAATAACTTTTAATTGATTTTATTCCATATCCATTTTTCAATTCCATCTAACGTTCTATTTTCTTTTTTGAAAATGAAAACATTTTTTATCTCCAATTATAATTATATTACAATTTATTTTCAAAAACTAGTTTCGATAACCTTTTAATGATGTGGGTTTTTCTAATAAAATAATTTTGAATTATCTTAAAGGATTTTCATTTCAATGATGATAAATTATTCCCTTATATATTTCAGTTTGAGATTTAATATATTTATTTTTATGTTTTTTTTTGATTTTTTGTTCAAAAAGTACATTTAAAATTATTTTAACTGTATTTTAAAAAAATTGTTTTTTGAATTTGAAAAAAATATATTTTCTTTTTAGGATGATTTCATGTTTTTTAAGAAAAATACTCGTTTTGAATTTACTTTCATTTTCAATGGATTATTCTATAATAATGTAATGATCCATAGATCACTTGACATATGATATTCTGGGTTGATCATGTTTTTGGTATCTAATGATCATGTTTTCCTCCATATTTAATTCCATTTTAAAAACTCATGAAAAACTTTCTTATTCCCATGGGTTATTTAATGTAGTATAAATTATTTTTAATTTATGTGGCAGTCATATTTATTGATGACAATTGGTGGGGTCCTATATCACCCCAATGAATTTTTTGGTTTTGTATATCATGAGATATTTATTCCTAGACATGCTAGGATTTGTTAAAACAATATAAAGGGATTACATACACAGATTTGTTGGAAAATTTAATGGGTGGAAATATTTGGATTTTTTTACAAGGTGTTCCAATGATTATGTTTGGGCCCTAACTTATATGAAATATATCATATTTATAAAATATTCTTCATGTTGATGATATTACATGTTATGAATATATTTTTATTTTAAATGAAAATATATCATGTGTATTATATGTTTAATAGATATATTTTTGATGACTATTCATTGGTCTTATATTTCTATGTCGTGATCGATAATGACAATGAATTTTTTTACCTTGTGATATCATTTTATTCTCATTTAATAAAACATCTCTACCAATGATTTCCATCATATTTAAGTTCTAACAATTATGGATAGTTGATATATTTCCCTTAATGATAATTCAAGATAACCCCTTCTTATTTTTAAATACCCATGGTTATGGATATTATTATATCATTTTATATCTCTTAAATATGGTCTATAGGTGAATGATTATGGATAATTGTTCCTTAAGTTTTTTAAAATATGATATTTTTTAGATATTCTCCAAGACACTAAAAAAATTTTCCCATTGTTTTTGTGATATTTTGTCTATTGTATTAATAAATAAACCAAATCAATGTATTATTGTTATATGATTAATTTGGGAAACCAAAACATCCATCAAAGTAATTTTTTTGTTTTTTTGGGATTATTTTATAGAGAAATAGTGAGAACTCTAGGAATGAGTATATGTAATGGATAACAGCCTAATGTATATATAAAGTCGATATTATATAGTTTTACTAACGATACATCCCTATATAGACACTAAAAAGTGGACGTGGCAATGTAAATGATACATGACATTGTAATCAACCTGAGATGGGTTAGTTGATCATTTATTCATTCATCACCTGAATTCATAATGAGTGGGACTATGATTTTACACATGTATAGAAAAACACATGGGATATTACCTAATTAATTGAAATTCTCATTATAATCCGGAATAGTGTAATTTTATATGTTTTGGTTATAGATAATAAGTAGATAATTACCATGTAAAACATGTATTTAAGCCTTCACTGTATTAAGATAGGAAATGAACATCAATTATGAGTAATGTTTTCTGAACTTATTTTCCCTCACTAAATATATAACATATCTGCATAAATATTATTTTATTTAAATTAATGATTCTAAAAATGTGGAACCATCCAAAAAACTATTTTATTTGAAAATATAGATATGTTATCAATGATATGGGAAATAGGATGGTATTTGGTTTATTAAACCTTATAGAAATCTTCTTGTAACTCTCACAAGATATGAAAAACAAATTATGTTGTGTTTATATTCTATACACACCAAATGGTGTATCATTATATTAAATCCCCTATGCATCAATTTAGGACCTCATTTAGTGTATCATATAATCCATTAATTTTATATAAATGGAAGGATGTTATATAATTTTTTTAGATACTCTATTGCTCAAATTATAATATGGTCATTTTAGATTTTTTTCATTGAGGAGGCGAGGCTAACAAATATTGAAGTCACATTAAGTATATAAAAGAAAATGATAAATTAAAATCTATGGAATATTATGTGCTCAATAATGAATTATTCATCAAGGTAGTAAATCTATCTTTTCATACAAATAAAGAGAATGAATTTCAAGAGATGAACCAAAATGAATATGAATCTATTAGAACATATGAAAAATCATCATGAAGCACACGAGGTATGCCGATGGTTATATCTCTCAATCTAAAAGAAATATAGACTATTTATTGAATAGATTAAAACCATATATTCAATGGTGATTATCTCTATGATACATTAGAAGAAACACATATATTTTTCATTGGGTGAAAAAGTTAGGCAGGACATTGGGGACTTCCATTCTTCTAGTTTAAATAAAATTAAGGTAGACTATCATGTAAAATTGGATAATAGATAACATAGGGTAATGTAGTTATGAATACCTTAGTGTCATAAAATTTGGACAAATAACCTTATAATTAATCTCATGGGACATGAGATATTTATTATGTGTAGTTAGGGAGGTCATATGAAAAAAACTACAAACTAGTTCATAGAGGTTGATTAACACAATATAGGAGAATATGAGTCTGAAAAATTTTCTACAAACAAATTAATTATTCAAGTGGAATTATTTATGGAATTATGTAAATAATTTCAATAACTATAAAACTGTCAAAAGGAATAACCTTCAAAAACATCCAAATACATGGAAATAGGGGGAATATATTCTATCACTATATCCATGGTAGAGAAATACAATATTGTGCTTTACGATGCAAATATTTTTCACTATAGATCTACATGTGTCTTGTTTGATTCTATTTATTCATATTCATCCATATTTATCAAGTTTTATAAGAATATTGATTTAAGACATAAAACCATAGGTAGAGATCTATCTACGAAAACACCTTAAGCAATTATGATGTCATCTATGATATATATGTATTATTCAATAAGATATTTTTGGATGATACTCCCTATAAATGTATTTGTTTTTCATGTGTTATATAAGACATGATTTTGGTTATGGAATCTTTATACATATGCACAATACATATGTAATGACCCCGTATTATATCAATGATATTTTAATTTTTATGTTTATTTCATATAGTATATATCACATTTTGATCATAACACTTACTTTATAAATGATGAATGGATGAAATAATTGGTATTTCTAAACGTTAAGAAACCTATATCAATGAATTATTGACTTGACCTTAGGAACACTAATATAACACTTATGAATATTAAATCATCAAAATGAAAAGTAACCTCACCCATAATAGTGTATAAAAAATTTATAAACCTTACAAATAAATGTTTCAAATAATTATATCATAATACATGTAAATAAATATTTTACAATTTAATAATTATGTGTCGTTATTTGTGTGAGGTAAAAATATTTCTTAACAATTTTATAATTAATAAAATTATTTTCAAATAAATCATTATTTAAAAATTTATTCATAAATAAATATTCAGTGTTATTATGATTTTTGTAAATTTTAACTAGACCATAGTCAATTTTTCAAAGTGTTATTACAGAAGTTAGAATTTTTAAAAGCTTATTTTTTAATAAAAAATTATTTTAATCAAAAATATAATTTTACTTATTTAAAAAATTATTTTTAAAAAATTGAGTTCGTTATAAAATCATAAACATCAAAAAATGATTATGGTGAATTTTTAGATCTTTTCAAAAATACTGGAAATTTTATGAACAGTAAAATATGATAAATTATAGTATAAATACATTATAAGAAAAATATACTATTATTTGAGTAATAAATGGTGTAATGAACATAATTTTGAACTCACATTCATTATGTTAATATATTTTAAGATAATACTCAATCTAATTATAGTATTGATCCAAAATAATAAATTAATGGATGAAATATTGAAACATCACCACTATCATCCATTACAATTACCACCTCTCCCCACCACTTCTACTCACACCTATAAGACATTAATAATTCCAAAATTGTTCCCAAATACATATCCCATGTATCATCCCAATTTCTAGGAGCTATTGGTCTCATCAAAAGACCAAAACCTATCCCCTTAAAGAGGTTCTCAATGAAGAGAAATCAAAAGTTAAATCCCCATTCTTTTCTTTTAATTTTCTTTTCGGTTTCCTTCTTCTTTTATTATACTCTTTTAACATCATCTATCCAAATGAAAATGCTATCTCTAGTATAGTCTATATACTAATTTTATATCATGTTAATGGAATATTCTTTATTAATCTACTTTCTTTCTAAATATTATTTTAGAAATGAAATCATTGTCCAAGAGGTTCTGATTTACAACCTTTGTGGATGCCTGATTTTCATTATTCAATGAAGGATGGTAATGATACCATAAATCCAAAAAATAACAAATTTATCAAAACCTTTATTATGTTATGTAATTATAATATTAAAATAATACTAAATGACAAAACAAGATAAGTTCATTATGATCTATAATTGTAGTAATAATAAAAACGACTATCACTAAATGTTTTACCTAATGATTCATACTCATACCATATAAAAAAATTATATATATAACAATTTATGCATATATATTTCCATTAATATCATATAAATTCATTTTGTAAATTTATAACCATTTCATATGATCTTCCATACTCATATACAAGTATACTGATATTGAAAACAAAGGAAACAAAGTCTCCCAAGGAACTAAATTTTCTATTAAATATCATCAAAAAATGAAATAAATGAAATTAATAAAATTGTACTAAATAAAATATATGTAAATAGTGTTATGAATTATTAAATCAATGGATTTAATTTTATTATAAATTATTTTAATGTCATGTTCCGAACAGATTCTCGGATAATGTAAGGTTTTTCATCCCAAAAATCTATTTTCAACCGGGTTAGGAATTCTTCTACTATACACGAGTTTAATTAATCATTATTTTTTATACATATTATAAAAATTGTTTTTAAATTTAAAGTTTTTTTAAATATCATTTCATATTTATTTTACGATAAATACTTGATTTTTCAAGGTTCCCTTATCAATTCTTCCCGATATAAAAGTATTGTTAAACAGAACATCTTGAGTGCTTACCAAATTTATGGTACAATAAAAAATCTATTTTAAGACACTATTATTTTTATAAAATAAATAATTTTTTCATGAAAATATATATTTGATCATATATGGTTTTAAATAGACAATTATGTGAAATTAAATTATTCTTCCAGAAGAGCTCTTCTTTGAAATATAAAAGGGGTATTTCTCCAAAGAATTTGTCGATAATTTTATTATGGTATTTCCATATATTTCAACACATTTGTTCAATTTAATGAATTATTAATATTTATATCTAATTATGTTTATCTAACATTTGTTATTATGTGGTTTATGACTGGTTTTACAATGGATTTGTAATCTTGATACCATATATCATGCTACTCCGATTTGATATTTATTATTATTATATATAGAGGACTGTTATTTGAATTTCATATGTTCATTTTTTTTCTATTTATCCCAATTCATTGATAAATTAATTGGTCATATAATGTGATGGTTGGGACTACCTATATTCGTTGAAGAAACGGTAGGTCTCATGCGATAAAACTTAATTTGGGTTTGGCTAAGGCCTTAACCATGTATTTTTAGATGTCTTCGTTGAGGAATTGATGATATGTTTAATGTTTCTTTTATTCTTCATTACCCCATTATAATATTATTAATTGATAAGACATGTGATATTTTACTTTTATAATATCCATGATTAATGTTAATTCTTTTATGATCAGTTATATGGATTTATTTACTCATCATTCATTTTTGACATATTATGCTCAAGAATTTTTTAGAGGAATGATTATTAGTTATTCCCATCATCATGATAATGTTGATGATATCTTAAACTACATTATATACCCTAACATAGATTCTGATCTAACTCTTTTATTATGATTTATTTTTTCCCAGGATGCGAGGATCAATATTATGAATGACTTGAAGGAATAATCTAGGAGTTATGGATGATTCAAAGAAATTTTATATATTATATTTTTTTTCAAGAAGAAATGAAAATGTAATGTTTGGATATTTTTTTTTCAAAAGTACTACACTATTTAGAACTTCAGTACATGAATTCATGTAATCATACCAATTTAATAAAGTGAGGCACTAACTATGGGATACTGGGGTTGTGGTATTTAAAGTTGACATCGGAGAATGTTTAGTAAAAACATTGGAAATTATATTTAGAAAAGTTAGATTAGGGAACATAACCCTAAGATAGTATTTGAGGACATGAATAGAAGAATATACTAGAATTTTGGTAAGGTAGAAATTATGAGGAACTTTCTAGAAAAACATTCATGTCAGATAAAATGGGTGGTTTTGTTTTGGAATAGACGTGCCTAGGGGTAACAAAATTGACAAGATGACCCAGGACTATCCTTGGGAAACCTAGTACACAAAAATGGGCCTTACTATGCACCTAAATTGATGCTCCTGGGGGATATTTTTTGGAGTTATCACATTTACATTACAAAACATTATAAAGGATTTAAAATTATATATAAACCCAAAGAATCCATATTTATGATTACGATACTAGCTTTGAATTAATCATATATATATGTCTACTATTTTGAATGTTTGTGATTATACATTAAAATTGATAACATAATCTTGTGTATGATATTATTTATAAATGGTTTATAGTGGAAAGAATGGAAACTATATAAATGTAGTATCTCATTTAATAATTTACCTCTATTGTAAGATAATGATATCAATATTAGAGATATGACTTGTTGAATGCAACTTATTACTATACTATGATGGATAAATCTGGGTATGAATAATAAACATACCCATATGGATCATCTTAATACACAATGAGGAGGATAAATTTTTACCACCTTATATGACAAGAACATTATCATTCATTGGGAAAAAAATTTATTTGTAGCTGAGTAGTAAATATGTTACTTAGAGAATATATTTGTCACTTTAAGAAGTAACAAAAGGGATATGGTTTTTAAAAAAAATTATCATCTATCAGGAGATGAGGATCAATGTTGGTCACTAATCCAAAAAACAATAGAGGAAGAAGATATTAAAAAAAATGAATGGAGGGATTTTAAAGAAATTTTCCATGAAAAATATTTTCATCATGATTAATGATCTTCCTAAATCTTCCATTTTTAAATTATTTATTTTACAATTTTTACTGGGCATTGAGCGGTTCAGGTTGAATCCAGACTTAAAATTATTGGGTTCTTATTTTAAAACGAATGTTTTTCCATTAGCTAAATCCAACACCCCATGGTCGAAGTTGTGCGGCCTCTCATGGGTTACCGTGTGACCTCACGTATGTCAAATAATCAAATAAAATAGATTAGTAACAAATAAATAGAATTATAAGTGTGATGAAATAGAAATAAAATAAAATAAGAGTTTTTAAATATATTATTAATAAGAATGTTATTTAGGGATATTATTATTTTTATCATAATTGATATAACTTTTTGTTTTATTTTATTAAATTCAATTGAGTTTTATTTTTTTATTACTATTATCATCTTTATTCAAATATTAGTTTATTATTATTATTATTATTATTATTATTAATTTGAGTGTTTTGGTTTTTGCGTCACCAAAAGCACAGCCATGGCACGGTTCAGAGACCGCACAGTCTACCCAACATTCAAAAAAAGATAAAACATAACATGATAATGAAATAATGAGAAATAATGAAATAGAAATAAAATAAAAATAATATGTTTAATAAAATATGATACATTGTTTTAACGATATTAATATGAATATTTTTTGAGAATAGTAACAATATTATTGTTATTATTTGTGTTAAGGGTATAAAATTTATTAAATTGTTAGTAGTATTGTGATAATACATATTATTATTAATATTGTATGATGTTATTACAATTTATATTATTAATTTTTTATTTATTTCATTTATTTTTTAAATTAATTTTCCCTATGGTTTTCATAGGATTCGGACCCTTCCCATATCAGCAGTCCCTTTCCCCCACCTTTCCAATCGGTCCCCCCTACTCAGCGGTTCTCTCATACTACTTCCCCCATACTCCAGTTCGGCCATCTCCCTCTCTTGTCTTGGCCGACCAACTCCATCTGCTTTCATCAGCACACACCCCCCTCAACTAGAGGCTCTCTCTAGTGCAACGTGAGAGCCACCCCCCGACTTCCTCTAGTGCGACGTGCCTACCTACTCCTATTCTAGAAAATCCTGGCCAAACAACCTCCCAGTGGCTAGCCCCATTGTGCCATACACCTATTCCCCATGCAACCACATCCCACCGTACCCCTGAAATCCAACCACCTCACTATTGGTCATGGTTTAGTCTGACATACCAACTTTCATGCTAACCGACACCATTTGGGATTCCCCACTAACACCTCATTTTACTTCCACGCGCACTGCACCTGTCAATAAGTGTCTCCACCATTTTTTCTATGAGATTTTTTTCTAGTGGGTATGAGGTCTGTTTTTAGGGTACTAAATTGTGGTTTTTTGTTTGAATTATTGACTCTGGGTTCATGATAGTTTTCTTGAGGTGTGGTTGTGGTACAATAGTGTTTTCTCAACTTTCTTCTAATTATTCTTGGATAAAAGTAGGTTGTTCAGAATTTAAACATTTTTTAATGAATTAATTTTATTGCTTAATTAATTTAGAATCTTCTTTAATTAATTTTTTTGGGTGTAGATTTGGTTTTCTTGACATTTTTCATTTGTTATATTTTTTTGGTAGCATGTTCATGTTGTGTAGGTGCGTTCCTTGGAAGAAAACTTGTATTTAGTCAAGCATTAGTGTTTTAATAATATTTTGAAAATATTTTTTCATTTATTCAAGCAATTTTAAACATTTTTTCAACATCGTTTTCGTATTCTTGGTCATTTGTTAAGGTGTTGTGTTGTTTGATTAGATTCTTTCTATGAAAACTTACATTGAACTGTCTAATATTATTTTAAAAATTCTGCATTTCTTTTTTGAAAATTTTAAAAGTGTATAGTTTATGTTTTGATCAGAACTCATATGAATTTTGTCGAGAAAGAGGGTTTGAATGAGCCTTTGGTGTTTAAATTCATTTTTCATATTCTAGAATTGCTGAATAAAATTTATAAGTTTTTATTTAATTTGGAAAATGGTATTTTAACTTTGTAGTTGGGTTATTAATTGATGTAAGTGGTGCAACTTCTGTTATTGATGTGGTGTTGGGTGTGTGTGCTCATGAAAGAGGTTTTGGATGGATTTATGTGTAAATCTGCATTATGTTCATTTTTAATGAATTTATTTGAAATTTTTTAATATGTTTTAATAAATAATTATAAACGTAGATAAAAATGTTTCAATTGTGGTGTGTAAAAATTATTAGTTTGCAAACTATTTCAAATTTATTTTGTTTATGTGAAATTATGGAATTGGGTATAGGTAACACACTATTTTTTTGTTCATCTAATTTTAACATGAATAGTGAAATTGATACATCTTGAGCACAACAACGTAAAGCATAGGTACTATGTGGGTGGACTAGATCTAGTGTACTAGTGATACAGAAGCAGATGTAGCCTGGTTTCACATAGCTGGTTAGTCGATTACCACACTAAATAAACTATGGATATAGTTTGGAGACCACTCAGTTATGGATGTGTTTCCCTATAAGTAGATCGAGCACCAGAATCCTTGTGTTTTGGAAGTCTAGGATGTGAGGAGTTTCGATCCGAGAATCTATTTTTACTAATTTGTGTCTTGGGTTTTGGTTTGCCAGATGTTGTGTAAGAATGTAGTTTGTACATTATATTGAATAGTTATTCAGGAAGCCCTTGTAGTGGTTCTCCCTACATGTTTAGTGTTCAATTGCAGTTTTTCGTGGCCATTCCACAAATTTTTTGGGTCTACAGTTCTCTTTCTTGACTATTGCACACCCCCATAAAGAATTAACATGAAATTGAAGTGTGGCCATATTTAATTGGCCATTGCCTGACCCTCCAGTTGATAATTATAAGGACTCTCCTTTTTGAGTGATAGTACTATGTCCATACTATATTCCTTTTCAGTTAAGAGGATCCTCTCACAGTGGGATAACATATGTGATGTGAGACGAAGGGATTTTGGGTCTCTTTGAGATGTCTGAGTCTTCAGGTATGATTTTTGAAATCATTGTGTCTAAAGGCCCCCCTGGAAATGATGAATGGATTTACAATGGGTAAGGGTGATGGAAGTTCATAATTATTAGTCCGGACTGATGGCTTGAAATGATTACAGTGATCTCATTGGCTTCCTGAGTCATGTTTGGTGACATCTTACAACATGAGTCCCCTTTGAAGAGAAAGGGTGGATTTCTTTGGATCCTTTGGATATTCTTGTTTTAATTGGAGTGTATCCCCTTTTAGGGAGTTATTTTTTTTTGTTCAAAAGGAGAGAGTTTGTCATGAATCTTTCCTACATATGTTTCTTAGTAATGGTGAATTGTGGATACACGTGCATTATCTAAACCTCTATTTTGGTGGATGTTCTACGAGTGAATAGTCATATGTCATAGTGTGTTGTGTTTGTTGATTTTATCTTGTTTGTGTTGTGGTTATGTGTAGCATCAAAATGAGAAGCATTGATCGAGACTCTTCAATACCTAACTACAAGGTAAGAGATTCTTCAAAACTATGGGATCTACCCATAGGCCTCTAAGTGAAGATGACACATGGTCCAAAAGCACAAGAGTGTGTGGGACCCCAACATTATTTATTTCATCAGTTTTAATAATCATGATAGTTTAAATTTTTTTGTTGTTTTTTCACTCTGAATAACCCATTTGGGTGCATTAGATATCAGGTGTCTCTAAAGAGGCATGGTCGTTGCATTACCATAATGTAATGGGGGTCAATTCCAACCCAATTTAATCACTTATAGTGGTGCTTATGGGTTAGTTGGGTAAATCAGTCTTAAATTTTAATTGTGGTCATCTAGAGATATGGCGATGATGGTTTCTCTTGGGTCATGGTTTTGAAACCCCAGTAGTTAGGCTCTTCCCACCCTGCCCCTTATGGTGGGGTGCTACTCACTATTGGGAGATTTTTTATGTTTCAGTATCATTCATCATTTCTAATTATGAGGAGAACCTCTCAAGGTCTCATTCATAAAGTCTATGGAAATAATTGGTGTGGGGCTTCTTCATAATGGTGGGGAGTCCGCTCAGCCCACCACATGTCTTTTTTCAAATCTCATCTTCAACATATCTATGTTTATAATGGAGGGGAGCCCCATTAGTCCTTCCCCAATTTATGATTATGTTCTGTTACTAGATATGACAGGGCGGTAGGTGATCAGAGTGTTCCATGGACATGCATGTCCTTGTTTTTTAGTTCTAGTCAAACATCGTAGATTTCATTCATTGGTCCACAAGGTGCTTTAGTTTTGGAATTGTTTTCCATGGTTCTGAGGGTTTCTGTCTTTAGTTAAACCACTGGTGGTTTTTTAGCTTTTTGGGTGGGTGACACATAGAAGAAAGTCTCTTAATTGTTTCTTAAGTGTTTATTTTGGGTCGCATTCTATGAGCAAAGTGGATTTTCCTCTTTTCTCTTACTTCTCAAAGGAATCATAATTAAATCTTAAGGGGGTATTTGTTTCTTCATTATGGTTCAATCTTAGTCAAAAATTTCCAAGGATGGATACTGCCTTGGTGGGGAGTATTGTCTGATCCTCCCTTCTTTTAGAATTATTTATTTTATTGTTTTTACTGAGCATTGTGTAGTTCAGGTCGAATCTCGACATAAACTTTTTGGGTTCTTATTTAATAACTATAGTTTTTCCCTTGGCTGCATCTAGCGCCTCGTGGTCAATGCCGAATGGCCTCACCTAGGGCATCACATGACCTTTCTGGCTTCAATAAATTAAATAAAATTAACTACTAGTAAATAAATAAATATAAAAGCATGAAGAAATAAAATTAAAATAAAATAATTGTTTTTGAAGATAATAATAATAATAATGGTATTCATGTATATTTTGGTTATTAATACTATTATCATTATCGCAATTGATATAAAGTTTTATTTTATTTTAGTACTATCATTTGTGTTTTATTATTTTCATTATTATTATCATCATTTTTCGTATTTTAATTTATTATTATTATTATTATTATTAGTGTTTTGGATATTGTGTCATCGGAAGAATGGGAAGGGCACGGTTCTGTGACCACACAGTCTTTATATATTTCAAAATGAGTAAAAAAATATAGAGATAATAAAAAAATAATGAATAATTATATAGAAATAAAATGAAAATAAGAAATTTAATAAACATTAATTTTTTTAATGATAATAATAAGAATATTTTTTTAGAATATTATTATTATTATTATTGTTAGTGTTAAGGATATAATTTATTTAAATTTTTAATAATATTGTGATAAAAAATATTATTTATAATATTGTGTGATGTAATTATAATTTTTATTATTATTTTATGTATTTCATTTGTTTATTTAAATTATTATTTCATCTTTTTTTTCTTAGGGGTCAGACCCCTCCCATTCTGGTACTCCCTTCCCCATACATTTCTGATTACAACCCCTACTATGTAGTTACATCATATCACCAACCCCACGCACCCATCCTTCCCTCTCCATCTCTTGTTTCGGCCAGCCTACTATGTCTGCTTTATCTGGGACACACCCCCCACAACCAACAACAATCTTGAGTGCGATGTGCCAGCCACCTCAGCTTCCTTTGGTGTGATGAGCTAACCTGCTCCACTTCCAGAAAATCCTGAATGAACACCCTCTCGCCAGCCAACCCCGTTACGCCACACTCTTGTTCCCTGACCAGCCCTATCACACCACACCCGTACTCTCCTACCACATCCCTATTGGTTGCGTCTTAGTTCGGTGTGCCTCCTCCCTTACTGACTGGCGCCATCCAGTCTTCCCCATCGACAACTTGCTTTCCTTACGTGCGCACTGCAACCCTCTGAATAAGTCCCCCCTTTTGTCTTTGAGTTTTGGTTTTTCCATTGGTTATGAGGTTTGATTTTAGGCTTAAAACTTGAGGTTTTTGTTTTTAATTCATGAATTTTTGTCCCCACATGGTTTACTGAGGTGTGGTTGATGTGCAATGGTGATTTCACACCTTTATTTGGAATAATCATGGTTCAAGGTAGGTGGATACACATTTAAAAATTATTTATTGAATTAATATTCTGGATTAATTAATTAATAATGCTATTTGATTAATTCTTTTTGGTCATGGATTTGGTTTTCAGGAAATTTTCCTTGTGTTAGATTTGTTCCGTAGGATGTTCATGTGGTGTGGGAGAATTCTTTGGCTGAAAACATGTATTTAGTAAATAGTTTGTGTTGCACTAATATGTGTGGTTAGTTTTTCATTTTTTCATGTGGTGTTAACCGTGATTTTGACATGGTGTTTCATGGGTTATGTCGTAAGTGAAGGTTTTGTGTGGGTTTAGTAAGTTGTTGTAGTGAAAAACCACATTTAACTATGTACTAGTGTTTTATAAATTTTTCATTTGTTTTGATAAAATGTAGAATGTGCATAGTTTAAGTTTTGGTGTTGTATTCATATTAATTTCTTCAAAAAAGAGTATTTAAGTGATCCTTTGATGTTTAATTTCATGTGACATAATCTAAAATTTCGTAATAAAATTTCTAGTTTTTTTCTTAATAGAGGAATAGGCTTTTATCTATATATATGGGTTATTAATTGATGTAAGTGGTGCAGTTTGTGTTCATGAAGAGGCGTTATGTGTGTATGGTCATGAAGGAGGGTTGGGTTGGTTTTGTGTGTTAATCTATATTATGATTCTTTCTTATGAATTTGATTAAAAAGATATAATATGTTTCAATAAATAATTAGTATCATCGATTTTTTTAATTGAGTTGTTTAAAGTATTCTTGTGGGTGTACTATTTGAAATTAATTTTGTGTGTGTACAACTGTGGAGTTAGGTTCTGGTAACACCCTTTTTGTTTCGTTCATCTAAGTTCGACATGAAAAGTGAAATTGGAACATCTTAAGCACAAAAAGGGGAATCCAGGGTACTACTTCGATGGACTAGATCTAATGTGAAAGTGATATAGGAGTGGCTCTAGCCTTGTTTCACATTTCTGGATTGTCTATATCAACACCAACTATACATCAGAAAATTATTGGATACCAATAGGTTATGTATGGCTTTCCCTACTAGTGGATCATGCAAGAGAATGTATATTGTTGTGATTCCTATACTATTGTTCACCAAGATTCGATGTAACGCCCAGACCCCAGTTACCCAGAGTCGGTGAATTATTGCCTAACATTGTCATGATCACAAAAGATCAAGTCTCGAATGACCGATTAGTTTAGTAGCCTTGGAAACACTAGATACATTCATAAATGATACATTAAATCATAAAGTGAAAAGTCACAATAACATAGTCTCCATTGTCCACACTTCTATCCCCTTCAGAAAATCCCTATAGGTCAGTCATAAAATATTTATTCACATCCTAGGAAAAATAAAACATTGAAAGGGGTGAGCTCAAATGCTCAGTGAGGATGAAAATATAGCGGAAGATTTCATAAATAAACATAAACATTTATGGCAATGTATAACTAAAACAAAAGCCTTTTAAACATGAACTTCAACATAATATGGAAAAGTAAAATGAGATAATTCCATTTACTTATTCACATGTATAATCTACTGGTCGAATAATCACATGCAATATCAATAACCACTTTCATAATGATGGAATGCATAATCCCAGAATATCATACCCACGTAGCCAAGGCCTCGTGCAAAGAATTCAAATGGGATTTTGTCAAGGCCTCGTACGAAGACACTAGTTTTTCTCATGAGACCTGCCGATGCATCGAGGAGCTATAGAGGGCTCCACCCGTCACTTATTAAGTCCAATGCATTCCTCATATAAACAGGTTTAAACATATCATAAACCATAACATAATCGTATCACATAAAACATTCATAAAGGAAACATTACATTTCAACATTTCAATCAAAAGATATCAATACAACACATTGATATAATAAAAAACACTCTCAATACCATTTTCAATACCAAAATAAAAGAAAATTAAATCTTTGTATTTATTTTTTATTTTAAAAAAAGTTATGGCTTGTAGGGGAAGCCAAAACTCAAATAATGGTCACGACGGCAGAGAAGTCGTTGTCTCCGCATACGTACAACAAGAAAAACATTCCTTTTTTTCTTTTAGTAAAACGCTTTGTATAAAAAGATTCTTTTTGAATAAATAGAAAAGTCAAAGGGGTTTATACACCGTATAAAAGAAATTTGTGTATAAAATAAAATATGCCTCAATGAATGTAGATTGAGACGAAGTCCCTTACAAAGATAAATTTTTTAAATAAAATATATCTATTATGTGTATGAAAAATATGTACACATAACGAATGTACAAATATAATATAGTACATAATAATATCATGACATAATTTGAAAGTAGGAGATTAACCCAAAGAACAAGAATTGAGTTAAGAAGATCACTTACCTCGTGTCTGACTTGACTCTACCGTTCTTTAACCTCCAGAATAATAAAATAGAGTTAATTTATAATTGATTAAGAAGATTTGTCATGTTTGATATTCCTTTTATATCACTTAATACCATTTCATGAACATTATGTAATTATTTATATTAATAACGGTGGTTTTGTCGATCTTTGGTACAGGAGTAAAAAATAAATTTCTTAAAATTACAAGTTTTTCATGTGGTAAAATATCCATTATATCCAAAATTATATTCATGATGTTGATATCATATAAATAATATATATCCAGTATATACATTCATTTATAATATTACATAACATTTATAGGTAAGAAATGAAATGCACCGTTCATGGAGACGGTAAGCCGTATGTACGCATGAACGCTACTTTCATTTATATTTTGTATTTAATGGAATGAAGATATATTTAAATAAACGTATAATATAATTCCAGTATAATATAATCTATAATACCCTTTACTCCATCCTCTATACATCCCACATATGGCATTAACGATTCAAATCACTTTGAGGGGGCGGTAGTCCGCACTTCCTAAAATGAAATTATCGGGTTTACCCATAATGGAAATCATAAAGGTATGCCACAAATGAAAAATAAATAATCATAAGGGAAAAAATTATATATATCATTTATAAAAATATTTTAATCATAATGGCCACCATTAGAGGTGTTACAAGAATATTGAACAATCATCATTTCGTGAGGCAGTATTTCACCACCCACAGAAACAGTATGTTCATTAACCATTAGAGGAGGGTGTGTGTAAGTGTAAATCAAATAAATATCATAACAACATCCTACTATTTTGATTATACTGGCTTTGTTACAAAATAAAATAATAAAAAGAGTTTATTGGGTCGGAGAAGAAAAATAGAACAAAACAACAAAAGAGAGGACATTACCTTAAAATCGGGTAACTCTATTTTATTTGAGCCAAAGGCTTCCATGGGAAGACTTCTGCTCAAAGTGAGGATTCTAGGAGTAATAGATGAATGTTTGGAGTGTATTTGGGCAGTTTTTGGCCGATCCAAATGTCTTTAATGTGTGAATAAGGTGGTAGAGGTGTGGGCCTTTTATAAGAGGAGAGGAGGGGCACTCTTGGAACGTTAGAAAAGGATGCTTTATTATAAAATGATTTTCGGATTTAAAAGGTTCTAAAAATATATATTTCGAGAATAATGTGATAATAGTTTGAAATCCACCCATCCAATAGTTTTTTGACATGTTTAGGTCTTATATTTTACATTATCTTTTCATTTTATTTAAATCGTTAAATAATGCGGTAATCGCTGCATCATCATGGTGTCATAAATAATTTAATTTATATAATTTTAAAAAATTATAAAAAAATATAATGATGTAGGAAATATTTTTATCTATCTAATGAACATTTATAGTCAAAAATATGACTTGTATAACCCCATTTAAAAATTGTTTTTGTAAAACAACTCATGTTTGTGACACTTTTATTTTAACATTAAATAAAATGTTTTTAATGTCATTTTCATACCAAAGTGGCACCATGGGGTCCCCAAGTTGACCCATGGATTGTTGTGGTCGGACATGACTCATCCAATAGGGGTAGGACAAGTGTAAAGATATTTTAATATTTTTATAATATCATTTTTACCTTAAATTTCACTAATTACCTTTAATCGCGATTAATTAAACTGAAAACTTACTATTCACAAAAAAATTATTTTAATCCCATTGAACCGCATTTTACATTCTAATTACAACAACGTATGTCAGATTTTTTGAAAATCAAGTCACAGAAGTGGTAATGTTTCATTGAAAAGAAAAATCAGTTTTTAACTACCACTTAGTGGTTTCACTATTCATCAAAAATTGATGTTTTTCCGAACAATGCCAAAATTTCACCCTAAGCTATAATTGATATTCCATATTCAAAAATGATATCTATATTAAAAAATTACAAACATATAAGTTTCATTAATTAATTTTATATCTAATTCCCACTGTCACAACAAATAGCGTGTTTTTTAGAAATAATATATATCAAAAGATTGACAATTGTTTATGTCCAATTTCAAAGTGAAATTAATTCTAATGAACACCATTGGATAAAATGGTAAAAATATATTCTAATTATAATTTAAAACCGCTCAATAGTATAATTTATCACTATAAATTATTTTGATTAAAAAAGTTGTTTTTTAGTATTTTTCACTATTCATAAAAAATTGGAAGTTCTCAGAAAAATACCAAAAATTCAACATAGGCTAATTTCAATATTACAAATCCAAAAATGAGGTCCATTTGGAAATATACAAAAATAATAATTTCAAAAAGTTGGTATTACTATTCGTAATGGCTATTTTGATTGGTCACAGTGTGTTATAATCTCAAACTTGCGTACAATGCATGCTATTACATTATTGAAAGAGAAGCGTATCGTGGAAGATCAGGGTGTTATATTCTAACCTCCTTAAATAAATTGTGTCCTCACAATTTGAAATTTTTCTTTGAAAATAAAAGGTTGAAAATAGAAAATACCTTTGTGGAAAACCCATATCAGAAATAAGGTTATTAAAATTTAGCCATAATAAGAGGGTAAGGGAATTGAAAAAGTCACCAACAAATTATGATCTCTATAAGGAGAACATCGATGGAAATTAGAGGAATATAATTGGAGGAAAAACGTAAATATTTGTAGGGAGTGATTGAGGTCATCAATCACAAACAAGTGTAAAATTTAGGGCCTCAAAGCCTTCAATCTATGTTGATTTAAAATATTATCAGTTCAACAAGACATAAGGTATTAGGATAACACATTTTTGTTTTAATATCCCTTTAATAATGTTTAAAAATTAATTTATTCATAGAATAAGAGATAGGTATATATATATTTATGTTGACAAGTAAAGTATCATCTTTCGACTAATTTCTACCACAAACTCATATTTCACTCAAAAAGATAATATAACTCAAAAATATTATATTTATCCTAATCGTACAAGGTTAGACATAACGTTTAGATTAGGAAAACTATTTTGTATTAACCAGGGACTTCCTATAGTCTAGTGGTAGGTAATAAAGGCCTCTCGCACTATGGTTGTGGGTTCTATTCCTGCAGCTTTGTCTGACGCGACGGGTTATCCCCCAACCTGCAGGTTGTCCTTTTCCTAAAAGTATAGTATTATAATTTTCCATAAATATTCTTCAGAAATGTTTTAACCTTAAACAATACTATCCAACGTTCAACTTAATTCATTCCAACCCTTACAGTTATCCAAAATACCTCTATCCAGACTTTCTCTAAAAGGTCTCTAAATTCCAAAATCAATTGTAACATCAGATTCCCCAAACAAAGTAAAGTTTCTATTATTTTCACATACTAAAAATATGATTACCTCTATCATATTAAATCCTTAATGAAAAAAACAAGTACTGCAGTACAATCCTTATATATATCACATTATCCTTATAACCAGAATATAATCCTTGAGTCCAAAAGCACCAATACATTAATTATTCCACTTCAACTGTAGTAAAAGAATAAGATTTTCCTTGATCCCTTGGCCTTTTCTGAGGTAATTATCCATGACTCTTATGACATTCATTTGCATAATGCCCCATTTCCCTACAATTATAGCATTCAACATTGATAGCCTCTTTCTTTCCCTTGCAATCACGAGCCTAGTGACCTTTTTCTCCACATTTATAACAAACTCCCATTCCTTTTAGGAAAGTACCAGGGTGATTCTTCCCACTATTGTCACATAATGGAAAATACTTCTTTCCCTTTTTCCCTTTATCTGTCTCTGGTTCCACCATTCTATTCTTCTCTTGATTTACATTATTATTATTAGATTTAGAGAATTCCTTTTCTATCTTGATAGCACATGAGACAATATCTTCATATGATGAGAAGGATTATGATACTAAATCCTGACAGAGAAATGGTTTTAACCCATCAACGAAATGATCAATCTTACTTCTTGGGTTACGTATATAATTTTCAGCATGTCTCGCTAACATTGTAAAGTTGGCCTCATACTTTGCGATATTCTTATCCTCCTTTTGTCTCAGACTCAGAAATTTCCTTTCCATATCTGCTCGATGGTCTTGTGGAAAGTATTTTTCTAAGAAAATTTCCTTAAACTACCTCCATTCCCTACATGATACTTCTTCATCTTCCTTTGTGTTTTGAATCAGTTACCACAATTGATCGGCATCTCCAGTAAGGTGGTAAACTGCCATGACAACCTTCTCCCTTTCGCTACTCCCTAAGGAACGGAATATTTTCTCTAAGGAGATTATCCATTGCAAAGATACTAATGTATTTGTACCCCCCCATTAAATGTTGGCAGTTGTTGCCTGATGAAGCGGTCTAACATTGATCCTACACGTTGCGGATCAGGGTGCTCTATTCAAGTAAGGTTATTATTCATAACCTGAGTGAGTTATCCTAGTGTGGAAATAAGTTGATCACCACCACTTGTATCTCCAGCTCCACAATAATTATCTTGAGCAGGAGGGAAATCCCTACATGGAGTGTGTGCATTGATACAGTTTCCATTCCTCAAACTAGGCGCCATTTTTAAATAATTGCATACACTAGATTAGTTGATCAATCAAAATACATAATTACAAACATTCAAAACACTTAACATAAATTGAACTATTTATGGATATAATCCATAATCATAATAAATGTTTCCTTTTTAGAATTATATACTCATAACCATTCATAGTGGTTTGTAAAGAAAAGGAGAATTATCCTAAGCATATCCCCCGGGAGTGTCGTGACCAATAGTGCAGCAAGGCCCATTGTTGTGCACCAGTTCACGTTCGAGTCTAGATCAAAGAGGTGTTTTCAGGTTTTACCCCTAGGTACATTTGTTCCAGAGCCGCCTCTACCTGATCGTATCCAGATATGGATGTATTGCTCGGAAAACTCACAAAATCTCTATAATACCAAAATTCCAGGAAGTTCTTATATACTAAACCACAAAGTCTATCTTAGAGCTATGTGCATTAATCAGAGTTTATCTAAATCTAGCTTCCAAGGTTATTACTAAACTGCCTCTGATATCAACTATAATGCCATGACCTCAGTTACCCAGAGTCGGTGCATTATTTCGTAACATTAGCATGATCACAAATGATCAAGTCTTGAATGACCGATTAGTTTAGTAGCCTTGGAAACATTAGATACATTCATAAATGTTACATTACATCATAAAGTGAAAAATCACAATGACATAGTCTCCATAGTCCACACATCTATCCCCTTTAGACTATCCCTGTAGGTTAGTCATAAAATATTTCTTCACATCCTGGGAATAATAAAACATTGAAAGGGGTGAGCTCAGATGCTCAGTAAGGATGAAAATATAGCGGAAGCTTTCATAAATAAACATAAACAGTTAAGGCAATGTATAACTAAACCAAAAGCCTTTTAAACATGAAAATCTACATAATATGGAAAAATTAAAATGAGATAATGCAATTTACTTCTTCACATAGATATTCTACTGGTTGAATAATCACATGCAATATCAATAACCACTTTCATAATGATATAATCCGTAATGCCAGACTATCATAACCACGTAGCCAAGGCCTCATGCCAAGACGAAAATTAGATTGTGTCAAGGCCTTGTTCCAAGACACTAGTTTGTCTCATGAGACCTGCCGATGCATCGAGGAGCTATAGAGGGCTCCACCCGTCACTTAATAAGTCCAATACATTTCTCATATGAACAGGTTTAAACATATCATAAACCATTCCATAATCATATCACATAAAACATGCATAAAGGAAATATAAAATTTCCACATTTCAATCACATGATATCAATAGAATACATTGATATAATAAAAAACACTTTCAAAACCATTTTCAATACAAAAATAAAATAAAATTAAATCATGGTATTTATTTTTTATTTAAAGAAAGTTATGGCTTGTAGAGGAAGCCGAAACTCAAATAATGGTCACAGCGGCGGAGAAGTCATTGTCGCTGCATACGTACACCAAGAAAAAAATTACTTTTTTCCATTTAGTAAAATGCTTTGTATAAAAATAACCCTTTTAAATAAATTTAAAAGTTAAAGGGGTTTATACACCGTATAAAAGAAATTTGTGTATAAAATAAAATCTGCCTCAATGAATGGAGATTGTGACGAAGTCCCTTACAAAGATAATTTTTTAAAATAAAATATATATATTATGTGTATTCACTATAATTACACATAATGAAAGTAAATATACAATATAGTACAAAATAATATCATGACATAATTTGAAAGTAGGAGATTAACCCAAAGAACATGAATTGGGTTAAGAAGTTCCCTTACCTTGTGTCCGACTTGACTCGACCGTTATTTAACCTCCTGAATAATAAACTAGAGTTAATTTATAATTTCACAAGAATATTTTCCACGTTTATTATTCCTTTTATATCACTTATTACCATGTCATGAACATTATGTAATTATTTATGTTAATAACGGTCGTTTTGTCGATCTTTGGTACTTGAATCAAAAATAAACATCATAAAATAAAAAGTTGTTCATGTGGTAAAATATCCATTATATACATAATTATATTCATGATTTAGATATCATTTAAATCATATATATCTTGTATATAAATACATTTATAATATTACAAAACATTTAGAGGTATGAAATGCAATGCACCGTTCATGGAGATGGTAAGACGTATGTACGCAGGAACGCTACTTTCATTTATATTTATTATTTAATGGAATGAAGTTATAATTATATAAAGGTATAATATAATCCCAGTATAATATAATGTATAATAACTTTTACTCCGTCCTTTATACATCCCACATATGTCATTAACGATTCAAATCACTTTGAGGGGGTGGTAGTCCGCACTTTCTAAAATGAACATATCGCGTTTACCCATAATGGAAATCATAAAGGTATTCCATAAATGAAAAATACAGAATCATAAGGAAAACAAAAAAAATAATATATATCATTTCTAAAAATATTTTCATCATAATTGCCACCATTATAGATGTTAAAAGAATATTGACCAATCATCGTTTCATGAGGTAGTATTTTGCCACCCACAGAAACAGTATGTTCTTTAACCATTAGACGAAGGTGTGTGTATGTGTAAATAAAATAAAAATCATAAAAACATCCTATTATATTTATGATACTTGTTTTGTTACAAAATAAAGGAATAAAAATATTTTAGGGGTTTGGAGAATCAAAATAAAACAAAAAAACATAAGAGAAGACATTACCTTAAAATCGGGTATCTCTTTTTGATTTGAGCCAAAGGCTTCTTTGGGAAGAATTATGCCCAAAGGGAGGCTTCTAGGAGTAAGAGAGGGATGTTGGGAGAGTATTTGGGCAGAGGTTGGCCGAGACAAATGGCTTTACAGAGTGAATAAGGTGGTAGAGGTGGGGGCCTTTTATAAGAGTAGAGGAGGGGCACTTTTGGAAAGTTATAAAAGGATACTTTATTATAAAATTATTTTCGGATTTAAATGGTTCCAAAATTATATATTTCGAGGATAAGGTGATAAGAGTTCTAAATAAACCCATCTAATATGTTTTTGACTTTTTTAGGTCTTAGATTTTACATTATCTTTTCATTTTATTTAAATCGTTAAATAATGAGGTAATCACTGCATCATCATGGTGTCATAAATAATTTAATTTATTTAATATCTAAAAATTATAAAAAAAACTATCATGATGTAGGAAATACTTTTATATTTCTAATTAATATTTGTAGTAAAAAATATGACTTGAATTTACCCATTTAAAAATTGTTTTAGTAAAAAAAATCATGTTTGTGACTCTGTTATTTTAACGTTAAATCAAATGTTTTTAATGTCATTTTCCTACCAAAGTGGCTCCATGGGGTCCCAAAGCTGACCCATGGAATTTTTTGGTTGTCCATGACTCATCCAATAGGGGTAGGAAAAGTTTAAATGTATTTTCTTATTTTTATAATATCATTTTTACCTTAAATTTCACTAATTACCTTTAATTAGGATTAATTAAACTTAAAAGTTACTATTCACCAAATAATTATTTTAATCCCATTGAACGACATTTTAATTCTTAATGACAAAAAAGTTTTTATGATTTTTTAAAATCAAATCATAGAAGTGGTAATGGTTCATTTAGATGAAAAATCAGTTTTTAACTACCACTTAGTTGTTTCACTATTCATCAAAAATTAATGTTTTTTAGAACAATGACAAAATTTCACCCTAAGCAATAATTGATATCCGAATTCAAAAATGATACCTATTTTAAAAAATTCCAAACATATAAGTTGCATTAATTAATTTTATAACTAATTCCCGCTGTCACAATAAATAGCGTGTTTTTAAGAAACAATATATATCAAATGATTGACAATTGTTTATGTCCAATTTCAAAGTGAAATTAATTCTAATGAACAACATTGGATAAAATGGTAAAAATACATTCCAATTAAAATTTAAAACCACTATATAGTATAATTTATCACTATAAATTATTTTGATTAAAAATGTTTTTTTAAGTATTTTTCACTATTCATAAAAAATTGGATTTTCATAGAAAAATACCAAAAATTGAACAGAGGCTAATTTCGGTATTACAAATCCAAAAATGAAGTCCATTTTGAAATATAAAATATATATAATTTCAAAAGGTGGGTATTACTATTCATAATATCTATTTTGATTGGTCGCGGTGTGTTAGAATCTCGAACTTATGTACAATGCAAGCTATTGCATTATTGAAAGAGAAGCGTATAGTGGACGCTCGGGGTGTTACACCCGATGTTCTATGGTCCCATTCTTTTTCTTGTACCTATAGGTCGTCTCCCACTTTTTTTTTCTCCTCGACTAATTTACATCCACCATCAGTATACTTTGTAACATTTGGGTTTTCATGAAGGGTTTTCTTTTCAAAAAGGAAATGTTGTTCTTTTTAATTTATGTGGTTTTTTTAAAGTTGTTTTTTGAATCAAAACTATTTATTTAAAGTCATTCAGGCTTCGTTGTCCATTCATTTATTAATCCTATAAATGCATTTTCCATTTATAGTTTATATGAGGATCCTTTTTATTGGGTGACTTCCAACATGGATCTTGGAGCACACCCTACATACACATGTCGGTGTTTGTAGGTCGTGATCCTTGAGTATTCAATGTTGTGGTATTGTTCTCTCCAATGGGGGTTTGGGTTATTGATGGTCTTGTTAGGCTGGTTGATATTTGTATCTTGTGGATGTTTCTCCTCTCTTATTTCATTGAGGTTTGTGTAAGAGTTGAAGTGGCCTTTTTTCTTTTCTTTTTTGATTTTGTATTCAGTTTTAGTCCTTTAAACATTATTTTATTTTAAGGGAATTTATGGTTATTCTTTCATAGTTTATATTTATTTATCTTGTTCGTGGTTTTGTGTTAACTATTTCAGGTAAATCATTCCCATGTGTTGTTTTTGATACCCTAGAACTTGTTTCAGTCCATGGGGATCAAGAACACCCATCAAGCCATGTCACGGACTGGGTTAGGCACCGGGTCGTATGGAATCATGGCTTGGTTCATGAAAGAGTAGATTCAGAAAAAATATTCTTAAATCTAGTGAAAAGGTGGTTTGAATGTTTATATGTATGGATCCAACATTACCAGGATATCAAGGCCTACCATGGACTACAAACATAATCCAAGGAGAAATATAGACTGATTCTTTGATGGTTTAAAACCATTCCACCGAAGGGGACTGTTTTCCCAAAAATTATCGTAATATGAAGATATAGTCTCATTTACATTAAGAGAGAGAAATAATTCACTATGAATTATGAATTTAACGGAAATAAATAGAATAAGAGGATGGATGATAAAATAAAGGTTAATGTGAATAAAAAATATAATTTTTAAATATGTGATACTTGTGGAAGGAAAACCCTCGACACCTACATAAAAGTGAATTGTGTATGTTACAATTGTGGAGAAAACGACCACCAGAAATGTGATTTCATGGGAATGAAAGAAGATACCATTGTTCAATGAAACAATTATAAAGAAATGAGACATTACAAAAATTGTTGTCCTATGCATCAAGTAAATATTCCCCATTAAAGGCCGAGTGAGAAAGGCTAAGAATATGAGATCACAACCATTGATGATGAACTTCCTAATGATGTTATCTTGTGTACATTAATTGTTTACTCAATGATAGAAAATAATTTATTTCATTTTGGATCATTAGATTCTATAATATCTTCCCATTTTTGCAGGGAAATTACACATTTTATTTTCGATTAAGTAATTGCATTTTCAATAATAAAACATAAGGTAAATATAATTTCAGCAAAGATATGTTGATCTATCCCATTTGTGACACATAAACATTCTATCGTTACTGAGATTATAATCATACGAATGATTAATTTTGAAAAAAATACTCTGTATGAATTTGATTTCAAATAATGATGAAAAAATATATTTCATGAAGAAGAAAGTAATTTTTTTCAAAATGAAGTTGAGTCCCTTATCATTAGAGAAGAAACCTCACTCTCTGACTCTTATTTAGATCCACCCCCAGTAGCTCTACCAAATTAAATATAGAGGAGGAAGAGAATACAATATCTATGGGTGAAGAAAGCAATATTCAAATTGGGGATGTACCTATTGTGAAATAATATGTTGATTTATTTCTAGAGGATTTATCCTGAAATCCTTCAGACTGGTAAATTATGTTTCCTAATGATATATTTTTTAGTTTAAAGCCTATATCAAAGACTCCATATAGAATTTTCATAGTGTAATTAATAGAATTTAAGAAACAACTAGTGGAATAGTGTGATAAAAGATTTATCTTCCTAGTGTTTTTCCATGGGGTATCCCTAAATATATTTTTCAGGAATAAAGATGGATATACGGAACTATGTATTGGCTACAAGGATGACAATAATATTATTAGGGAGAACATGTATCCCCTTCCTCATATTGGTAATTTTTACGATAAAATTATATGAGTTAAATATTTTCTAAAAATTGACCTTCGATATGGATATCATCAATTGAGTGTGGAGAAGGATGAAATTCCAATGATATAAATTTGAACCAGGTATTGAAATTACAATTTTACAATAATTCCATTTGGAGTGACTATTGCACCCTCTATTTTCATGAATCTAATGAACAGAGTTTTCCAAGAATATATTGAGGACTTTTTTTTGGAATTTATTGATGATATCATGGAATACATCAAATGATATAAAGAATGTGAGAATCTGTTTTCTATTGTTTTGAACACTCTTAGAAGTGTTAAATTATATAGAATGTATTGAAAGTATAAATTTTGGATTCATTCAGTTTCATTTCCTAGACATAATTTCTCAAAGGATGAAATCTACATTGATTCATCTTATAAAAATGTAGTTCTAGAATGGCCTACACCGGAAAACATAACCGAGTTACGTAGTTTTATTGGATTAGTAGGTTATTATCAGCATTTCATTATAAAATTTCCAAATTTTTTAACCTGTTTACCAAACCTTCTCATAAATGGGTTACATTCATATGGAAAAGATAATGTTAAGATTGTTTTCCAAAAATGAAGAGTATATTATTGAATGATACGATCTTGACTCTACTTGTGGGAAATGGTGGATTTGTGATTTATTATGATGCATTAAATAATGTACTCATGTGTTTTTTATATATAGTGATAGAGTTATTTCCTATGCATCAATGTATTTAAAAATTTATGAACTGAACTATCCAATTCATGATCTCGAGTAAGAGGATATACGATTTTCACAAAATATATTGAGAGACTATAATTATATAGAAAGATATGATATATATATATATAAAGAGTTTAAAATATATTTTATCATCGAAAGAATTCATCAAGGGTCAATGTTGATGGCCCAAGATGCTCATGGATTATGATTGTGGAATATGATATAACCATGGGAAGGTGAATAAGTTAGATGATTCATCGAGTAAGAAGGACCATGGAGAAATGAAAAAAATGAGTATTGACAAGGACTTTATGTACATTTATCTTGAAAATATGGATATGGGAATTATCAGGGAAGGTAAAACATTAATAAATTTTCAACCGGTTTCCCAACTATCTTTAAAAGAATGAACTAAAAGTTTCGAGTGTGATGACGAGAATCATCAAAATATAAATAATGTTTTGAATGATGGTATATTTCAAAAATTCATGTGTGGGGTTGTAATTCTGATATTTGGGAGGATTCTAGGTGTACCCTGTATTCCCAATCTAAAAAGAGAGTTATAGGATAATTCCCTTAGCTATAATTTTTCTATACACCCTTGTAGCACTAAGATATATTGTAACATGATGGGTCATTTTTGGTGGATAATATGAAGTGGGGAATTTCTTATTATGTATCAAGATGTTTAGTACGTCAACAGGTTAAGGGTGAAAGTTAACATAATAAAGGTTTCATGGACACTCTTTATATTTCTATATGGATTTTAGATGACATGACTATGGATTTTGTTACTGGATTACCAAAAAGTCTATGTAAGAATGATAAAATATGGGGGATGGATGATATACTTACTATATCATCACATTTTATCTCTGTAACAGAGGATTTCCCACAATAGTGCTTAGTACAACTTTATATTAATTAATTTTCAAGACTTAATGGAACATTGCTTTATATTTCTTCTGATCATGATCCATGATTTACATAAAAAATATGGGAATATTTTCAGAAATATTTTGATATCGTGCTTCATTTGTGTACTTCTCATCACCTTCAGACTAAAATGCGGTCAGAAAGTACCATTCAAACATTAGAGTAAATGATGAGATAATTCTCCCTTGACTCTCAAGGAATGTAAGATTCCTATTTTCCTTTGGTAGAGTTTTCCTATAATAATTGACTATATTCAATATTCAAATGGTTGTATATAAAAAGTTTTATGGAAGGAGATATAATACCCAAACATGTAGGGATGAATTTTTTAAATGGATTGTTGTAAGCCCAGATCTTGTCGAGTAAACAGTAGTGAACGTAACGACTATTGAAACACATAACAAATAATCTCCAATAAGGAACAAGTGTTATATAAATAATATAAGGAAGGATTTTTAATCTCAAGTGGGAGATCACGTTTTCTCAATATTATCTCCATGGAGGGGTTTTATAAGACTTGAGATTGTATGGAAAATGATCCACATATACATTGGTTCTTCTAAAATTTTCAACAGAATTAGATATATAGATTAAAATTTGGAAATATATCCTAGCATTTCTAATGATTGTAATGTGTTCCACATATCTCTATTTAGGAAGTACACGTGAGACCCAACACATGTTCTCAATTACTAAGAATTATAATTGGAACATGATTTATATTATTGTGTGGAACCTGTCGTAATTATAGTCATTAAAGAATAGGTGTGTATGAATTGGATTACTAGGATGGTAATGTTACTTTGGAAAAATAATAGAATTGAATATGTGATCGTGGAACCTAGGGAGATTATGATGAATAACTAACCAAATCATTTTATATGGTGAAATTCATGAAATTTTCAGGATGAATTTTTTTTAGGAGGGGGGAATGTAACGAAAAGAAATTCAATTTATGTTATTTACATTCCTATGTTTATTTTTTATAGTATAGATCACATATAGAATAATAAACATATTTTATAAATGAATAATCAATTTAATAATATGTTTTTAAGAAGTTAAGGAACCTATACCGATGAAATATTTACCAGACCTTATAAATTTTATTAAGACCCTTATGAATAGTAAATCATCCTAATGACGAGTAACATCACCATGGAAATTATAAATAAAATTTAGGCACCATACAAATAAAAATTATCATATAATAATATCATAGTATATATAAATATATATTATAATAATTATTAATTTTGTGTTTTTATTTTTGTGAATCATTAGTATTTAATTAATATTTTATAAATAATAAAATGAACTAAAATAAATTTCTTCTTTTGAAAATATTTTCATAAAAAAATATTTATTTATTTTATGATTTTTGTATAATTTAATGAGACCTTAGTGAATTTTCTCGAGTGTTATAAAATCAATAATAATTTTAGATGCATTATTTTCAAGTAAATAATGATTTTAAATAAAAATAAAATTTCAAATACTTACAAAGTTTTTTTATTAAATTATAGTTCATTTTTTAATTCAAAATATAAAAAAATAATTAAGTTGATTTTTTTTGGATTTTTCTCAAATACATGAATTTTGGGTAAATAGTAAAATACAATAATTTACAGTATAAATATATTATAAGTTAAATATAGTATTATTTGATTCATCAATAATTTAAGGAACAAATTGTTGAACTCAACAGAATTATTTTAATATATTTTATGAAAATTATTAATCTATTCATAATCCTAAACCAATATAATAAAAAACTGAATAAAATATTCAAAAATCACCCCTCCCTTCCACTATAAATACCATCCATCACCACCACTTATAATCACACCTCTAAGGGAAGAATAATTTTTAAATTCTACCCAAATTTGGTTTCCAAGTATCTCCCCCATCTTTTAGAGTTCTTATTCTCATCACAATACCAAAAATAATCCCCTAAAAGAGGTTCTCAAAGAAGATAACTCAAAAGGTAAATTCCTTTTTGTTTCATTTAATTTGGTTTTAATTTTCTATTTCATTTATTACCCTCTCATGATATCCTCTTTAAAAATAAGATTGATAAATCTATATTCAATTGTATAATATAATTATATAATTTTAATGTAATATAAAATTTATAATTCCTTTCTCTCCTTGTTTTATTTTAAAAATTAAATCATCCATTGAGAGGTGTCGATTTAACACCATCACTGATGATAGATTTACATTCTTCAATTTATCCTTAAAATATGGTAGGGAAATAATTTTTATGATTAAAAAGACTATTATATATTTATTGAAACCATTATTATTTTATTTTAGTAACATATTTAGATAATACAAAATCATAAAACAAAAAGGCATCGTTATGATCCATAACTACAATGAAAACGACTATCATTAAATGTCTTATTCACTGATTCATCTTCATTCCATATAAACAAATGATATATATAAGCAATTAAATATTTTATGAAAATTAATATATAATAAATTTAATTATTTATAATTATACCCATTCCACATGATCATCCATACTCATATACAAGTATACTGATTGTAAAACCCATGGAAACGAATACACCCATGAAAATAAAATTGTATCTTACAACTAAAAAATAAGGCCTTAAATAAATCCAATAAAATTATATTCCACAATATAAATGTATATAACTTTATAAATTAATTAGTTTATGGATTTAATTTGATTAACAAGGACATTAAGATTTAGTGTAGAACACCATCAGATAAAAGGTATGGGTTTTCATCTCGAACCTCCATTTTCATCCGGGTTATGCTTTCTCCATCTATGCACATGTGAAAATATTAATTATTTTTATATAAATATTATATATTATAGGAATATAGGCCTAAATCATGATTATATATCATTTTTTCTTCCATTTAAAATAGATACATGTTTTTTAATGTTCCCCTTTAAATTATTCATGATACGCAATACTGGTTAAAGGGAACGTCTCAATTGCTTACCCATTTTCAAGTACCTTCCATAATATGTTTTAAGAGACCGTTAATTTTATAAAATAACACATTTTTTTAGAAAAAAATATATTCTTTAATTATTTGTTTTATTAAAACTGTTGTGATAAATAAAAAAGTTTTTTCCAAAAGAACGCTTGATTGTAATGTAGCGGGTGTATTTCCATTAAGAATTCATTGATGATTTTATTAGATAATTTTCATCTATTTCAACACCTAAAATTTATTTTATGCGTTATTAATATTTAAGGTTTTTAATTTTATTTTAACATATTTTAATAAATGGTATATGACTAGTTTTACAGTGGATGTGATATCTTGATACCATTTACCATGCTTCCCAGATTGGTTAGTGGTTATGATTAAAGATAGGGAAAGTTATTTAAATTTCATATGATAATGTTGTTATCTTTAGATAAATTAATATGATAAATTAATTTATATTATAAACTGATGTGGTTTCCCCACTACTACCCTCGATGCATTGGTTAGTTTTATGAGAGAGAAAATGAATGTGTTTTGGGTAAGGCCTTAAATTAGCATTTTGAGACGTCTTGGACGAGGCCTTGACGATATTTTTATGATGTACATAATTATGAATTCCATAATTATGATATATTTTTTTGAAAACCCATGTGATATTTTACTATTATAATATACATTACTAAATTACAATATCCTTTGATCAGTAATATGGATTTATTTACCTATCTTTAATTCCTTCCATATTTTTCAAAAGTTTATTTTTTAAAGAATGTGTTTTTAGTAAATCACCAATCCTAATGTTTATGTTTATGAATGATTTTGATGTATTTTTTACCCTTAATGAGTATCTGATCCCATTACTTTCTTATGCTTTATTTTTCACATGATTTAAAGATAAATATTTTGAATGACTTATAGGGATAGTCTAGGATTTGTTGATATTTCCAATGGAATTTCTACATTGTATTTATTTTTATGCTATAATGAAAATATTACTATTGTATATGGTTTTACAAAACCAGAAAACTAATAGATCCTTTGGGAAAAAATTCTTTGTAATAATATCAATGTAATAAAGTAAGGAACCGAATCTGAACTACTACAGTCTAGTTTTTACAACATATTATTTTTTTGGGTATGGATATATCATTTCATATCCCCACTAGAACCATGATAAATTATCAATGTATGAATGATTATGATCTCCCATAACAAGAAAATAATATAATAGAGTTTAGAATATCAAACAACGACGGATATTGGATCAAAGGATCATGGATGAATTTAAAATTAAAGACATGCTATTATACATGAGTATATTGATATACACTCTGATGAACTATGAATCCTCCCCCCCAGAGCATGGGGTTGATATTTAATAAATATCAAATACTGATCTATACATAATTTATTGATTACTTATAAAATGGCCATTTTATAAATATATTAATTATTTGATGAATTTTAAGCGACAATGAATAAGGGCTTCATACACATGATTAATTCACATAGGGGAGCACTGGTGCTATTTGTTAAAAAAATGGATAGACCAACGTGCCTATGTATTGTTGATAAAGATCTTAAAAAGATCACAATAAAGGTAAAATATCATCAATGTTATTTTGATGATATATTCAATAAACTATAAAGAGATAAATTTTTTCAAATATTGATTATCAATATAAATAAAATCAATTTAAGGTATGAAGACATGATATAACCATGAAATCACTATTAAGAGGTAACTGAAACGTTTTATTAACATTGATTCCATTTTGACATAAAAATTATCCAATTATCGGTAAGTATTTTAGGAATAGGTTATTAGGGATTAACATGAGTTTTTTTACTCATTGTTAATGAAATTTTCATATATTCTAAGAGAAATGATAAACATAAAGAGAATTTGGTATATTTCATGAGGACCTAATTTAACGGGAAAACATTCCTTATGTTCATGAAGTGTTAATTTAGGTTTCCAATAGTATCCTTATTTGTCCATAATATCAGCAGTGAGATTCCACCTATAGACAATCCATGATAGATACAAATAAAAAATTACTGAGGTAACCCTATGTGACTCAGATCTATAGTTTTTTATATTATCATGATATTAATTTTTTTTGATAAATCTATCATGACTATAAAATCAGCTAAAACATCTGACCCTGATGGTGGTGACATTAACATGCATAATGAAATGTGAAGAATGATTTAAGGGGATTAAGAATATATTGGCCACTATGATAGTTCTTGCACAAACCTACATCGTAGAAGGGTATATGATATATATTCGAGATTCATTTAATGTATTGGGAGAAGTACTAACATAAAACAATGAATTTAATTGGTATGCTTCATGATTATTTAGGACTCATGAAGAGATTTAACCCACACATTATTTGTTGTTAGTGATAGTATTATTTGCATTGAAAATTGGTGGCATCATATCTATGGAGAGAAGTGTGATATTTATACTAACAACAATATCCTAATGTATGTACTCACATATAAAGAGATGATCATGTATCGTAGTAGATAGACGTATTTAGTCAAGGACTATGAATGAATAATATATTACCACATGGGGAAGGAAGAAAATTTCTTGATTACCTATGTAGGAATTATCATTATATATTATATTAGGTATGGATTAAAAAAATTCAATACTCTTGTATTAATAGTGGTTAAATCTAGAAATTTTAATGTAAGGGTAAATAAACAATCTTTCACAAATGATTCTGCAAAAATACATTCATAAGAATATAATTTATAAAAAAATAAGATTTTAATCTAAATAAAAATTTACTATGAATTACAGAGTTCAATCTTGATAAATATGGAGTCACGTGGTATCAAACCTAGATATGTGTCACTTAAAAACTAGGAAAAAATAAGTTACTTCTGGATGATGCTAATTTCACATCATTATCTGTTCATCCTAGTAGTATAATGATGTAAATATATAAATAATGTTTTCATGGGAAAAAATTTGGAGGGAAATCATGGAATATATATATAAATTCTTGGTATACAATATATTCATTGCTAAATGAAAAATTAAAAGGGTGAATTGAAACAACTACACATACTCAAAAGGAAATAGGAAAAAATTCCAATGGATTTTTTCTAGGACACCACAAAACATACATGGACCATAATGTTATTTTGGTTGAATTCAGTCAAGAAAAAAAGATAGTTCATTTTATCACGATGAAACAAGATCTATCCCTTGAACTATATCTTATGATATACATTAAAGAAGTATAAAGACCACTTGGGGTTCCAAATTACTTTGTTTTTGATCGATATCTATTGTTAACAAAAATATATTAGAAGACTATTTAAAAATAATTGGAAATAGAGTTGTGTTTTATCAATGATTATCACCCACATATAAATAATCATTATTAGAGGGCCATCAATACATTAAAGGTTATATTGAGATCCTATTCGGAGAAATTCCATGGATGATAGGATCCATATCTTCCCTTGAAAGAGTTATCATATACAAATATTTTACATTCTAAAATTCATGTGGCATCATAGGACACTTTATATGTGATGAGTTGTCGACTCTAACATGATAGGATGAAGTTGGATAGAGTAATATGATAGGTTTTAACCTTTTCACTGAAAAGAATAAAAATTTTCAAACCATTCAATTGAATATGAATGTAACAAAAGGTTGATATATGATCTAAGAAGATAATCATCGATTATATATTGTGTTTGAAGATTGGGATATGGTATTCCTCTTTATATCTCCATGGAAGAAGTTTATGTGATTTTGGAGGAAGGAAAAGCAGAACTAAAGGTACATAAGTCCCTTTGAGATCCTTACATATTTTATGGAAATAGCTTATCACATATAAATACCTCCCAAATACTGTCAGTTACATGATATTTTCAACATATTTATTTTCAAGAAGTAAATACAATACCAATCACAAGTATTGAATTTTGGATCCATACAACCAGAACATGATATCCCATATGAGGAACAGCCAATGGAAATTCAAGATCAAGGAGATAAGGTTTTTTATAATAGGACCACTCAAATTGTCAATGCTTTTCAGAGGAATCATAATTCCAAGGAATATATATGGAAATTTGGGGATGTGATGAGGGAAAAATATCCTCTTTTGTTCTCCTATGAATTTTTTTTTAGGATGCAATTCTCTTTTGGTGGTTATATTTAATAGCCATAAATTACAGACATTGTAAAACTAATGTCCTCTTTGATAAATTGAGTTACATGATACATCAAACAATAAAAACAAGAACATATTAACAAATTATTTAGTAAATATATAATAAATACAAATATTTCAATCCATTAAAATCATAAATATAAAATAATTAATATTATTTAATATTTAAATACTTTCTAGTAAAATGCATTATCTTTATGTTATAGATATTGTTTGAAAAGTAATATTTATATTTTTTATATATTAATTTTTATAAATAAAATTATGTTTTGTTTTCCTTACGTCAAAAACAACTTTATATTATGTTTTCAGTTATTTTATGAAATGATTATTTTTAATAGAAAAAAATAATTTTTACGAAAAAGTATAATTTATATGAAATTTTTGCTATATATCGTTATTATTGAATATTGGAAAATATTTTAATTAAAGAAATATATTTTTGAGGAATAACATTAGGAATTTTAAATAATTATATGAAGGTATATTTTATGAAGATATTATTCAAAATAAATTAGATTAAAAATTTAATAAAAATATTGTGTTTTTTATCTTTTGTAGAAATTTAGCATTTAGTAGGAGAAATTACATTTTTTTTATTTCCTTGGAATATTGATACAATATATTTATTTTATAATAATTAAATTTGTTAAATTAAAATTAATATTCAAGATAAATTAATCATATATATAAATTTAAAAATTAAAAATATTATTTTTCAAATAACTATTATTAATCCCATAAGGGTGTTTATTTTTATGTAATATGTTGAAACTATTATTTATTTTTTGAGGTAAAATTATTTTTAAATTTTAAATCAAATGGTTAAATTAGGTAAATATATCTAATGTTATTTTTTTCATTAATTATAATTACAAAGGATAAAACATAATAAACAAGGTACAAGTTAATTTGGGTAAATGGTTAAATTTAAAAATAGAATTTTTGCATCACTATTTAAGTTTCAATAAATGATTGGATGGGAGGATATTAAATAAAAAATTTTACAATACCCAATATTTTTCTAATTTTGAGCCTTTGAACCTTGAATAGTGTCAGTGAATTAATCAAAAATGATATCTGTTTCCAAATATACACATTTATTCACATAAAAAGCGACACCACATAAAACCTTTAAATATACTCTTAAAATTTGAAATACTCTCTAAAACTATACATTTTTACCCTCCTTGAACATACAATTATATAAAAAATATTCAGTCACCATATTTTCCCTTATATTTTCCACTCCTGCACTATTTTTATGAGAAAACTAATGCTTCCAATCTGAGTATTCTCATCTATTAGTATTTTATTAAATTATGTTAATTCTTAATTATTATATCCATGCTAATATATTTAAATATTTAGTAGTATTATATATAAATACCTATATATTAATTATATAAAAAATATTAGATCCTTTCAATGAACTAAAAAAATATCATCTATTGTGAAAACATGTGGGCTAAGACCTTTACAATACGATGTTTTTTTCCCTCACCACATTTCAAGTATATTACCATGTAAAAAATTTATGAATAAATGTATTTTCTAATCGAAAAATAAAATTATTTTTTTTATTTTCAATATACCATCATTCCTTCAATTCATTGAGGAATGAGATTGTTTATCGTGCATATATGAGGACTACAATATCCACGTACATCGAATATCATTTTCAATAACCACCCATATTGGATGGTTATAAAAATTATTTTAATATAGGTATATGATACATACGATATAGTAAATATTAAAAAAGGTTATATTAACATTATATAACAATGTTCTCATACTTCCTTAAAAATGATAACATACTATTGTTTCGGTCATCTTTACAACATACATGAGTTGAATTTTAACATTTATGTATTGTATGATTAGAGAATATTTTAATATATTAAAAAAATGAAATAATATTTTGTTAAAATTTAAAAAATAATATGGAGTTAAAATATTAATATATTATGATTTAATTAATATATCACCTTTTATTTCATTAAGCTCACAAAAAAATTCCCATATTCAATTTATTCATCACAAAACATTGGAAAATACATAAGAAGTAACATAAAAAATTTATAAATTATTCAAAAAAATATTTTAAATTAAATAATTTCCTATATTAATAATGAAAGTTTAATGAATAATGAATCAAAACACAACCATTACATGACAAATATAAAGTGCTCCAGCATTCTCACACTTGATTTAAGAAATAAATGATAACTTACAAATAAAAATGTATTGAATAGATATTAATTAATTTAATTCAATTTTCTATAATCGAGAATTTTTTTATATGGGATATTAATAGATTTATTTTTGTGATACATAATTTTTGAGAAAATTATACTTATTAGGAACAATATTTAGGGGTTTTAATGACTGAAATCCTTCCCATAGGACATAATAAATTTTTATTGACTAAAAACGTTAAAAGTAAGATCGTATCTATCCTATGGTATTTTATATTGTATCTCCTCCATATTTTCAAGGGAAATACGTTTTCACAACAATGTTTTCTTTCTTAAAAAATCTCTCATTTAGTGGAATTGATTTTTTTGAAGAATAATTCCCATTTATTTTAATAGATTTCCTACACATTCATTTTTTACAACCAACCATTATTATTAATTTTATTGTTGAAATTTGATATTTTTTTATCTCCAATTATTTTTATATTACTCATTATTTTAATACAATGGTTTTAATATCTTTATAATAATGTTAGGTTTTTAATAAAGGTGTTCTCAAATATTTCAAAGGCCTTTTCCTTTTAATGATAATATATTCTACTATTATACATGAAATTTTTACATATATATTTTATATTTTAATGGTCTCTTTTTTTATTTTTTTACATAATGTATTATATTATTTCCACTAAAATTTTATATAAATATTTTTTGAATTATGACTTGAAAATCATTTCTCTTAGTATTATATTATGATTTTTATAATAAAAATCCACTGTGTGATTTTTATTACATTTTAAAATGATACCTCCCAAATAATGTAATGGTCCATAAATCATTTAATGTATTATTTTAGGTAGATCATGTTTTTTTATCAAATGATCATTTTTTATTCTGGTGATATGAATTGGAAATGTTATGGAACAAAATATTCTACCCCGGAATAAATTATAATGAGTTATATGATATGATTTTATCTAGAAATAATATGTATGGATAATGATAGGTGGGTTCCTATATCCTCATTTAATTCATTTGATTTGTTATATTTCATAAGATACTGATATATGGTCATATATGGATTTTCTCATTCAACTAATGAGTGAATATATATGTTTTTTTTATAAATTATAAAGTTCAAAAAAATAGATTTGTTCTCATTGATTTACTATTCATATTTTTGAAAAAATACTTATATAAACCATTCATTGTTTTAAAACTATAATCATTTCGTTAGATTTTACATGTTTTAAATATATTATGATTTATTATGTGACAATTTCATTTTTTTATGATTATGTTCTATATTTTTCATGACTTTTCATTTTTATTATGTATCAAATCCACAATCCTTAATGATTTGTCGGTTTTTTGGTTAGCTATTGTCCAATGATATTTTTATCCAATATTACTCCATTATTCAAGTTTTACATCATTTTTTTGAACTAAATGTAATGACAAGTTGATATTTTTTCATAAATTTGAATTTGCGCCACCCATTTTTATATTTCTATTCACCCTGTTATAAATATTGTTATGTAATATGATATTAATAGAATATGTTCTAGATGGTAATGATTATGGGGAAATTTTCTTATTTGTTGTAAAATATGTTTCTTATGTAACTTGTATCGATGACACTTAGACTTTTGGTCCTTGGTTTGTCTGTTTTTTTGTAGAATTTATTATTATTTTTTCAATGTATATTTTATGAATGATTATGTTTATTCGCCATATTCTATATAAATTTGAAGGGTTAGTTATATATGGGAATAATTTAGAGAAATTTAGTGATAACTCTTTGTCTGAGTCTTATAATTAGATAATAGGATGTTTTTTTAATAAAGTATAGATTATGTGGTTTGACTTCCAATACATCCCAATAATGATACTGGAAGTTGTATGTGATTATTGAATATATTAATCTAGGGTTAATCATCTCAAAAATGGTTGGTCGATCATTAACTAAATCATCACCCTAATTCACGATGTGTGGGAATACGACAACACACTCAGCTAGACACTCCATGGGGATATGTTAAAGATAATTGACAGTCAATTTATTATCCATTATGGGGGAATTGAATATAATTATGGTATGGAAAATAAGATGTAAATTAAAAATGATAACATTGATTAAATCCTAGAGTTTCAAAAGTTGGTATATGCACATCATTTTTTTGTTATTTATTCCAAAATCATAGTTTTCCCTCACTAAACTTACTAATTTTATTCAATATACATTATTTAATTTTATGCAATGGAGGAAGAAGGATGAAACAAGATAATCAAGAGTTCATGGGGAAATAAATATATTGTTATAATGATTTTCCAATGTGGCGAAAATGAGTGTACAAAACCTCATAAAAATATTTATGCAACTATCATATTCTATGAATTATTACTGGATTCACATTGACCTCCAAGACACACCAAAAAGAAAAACATTTTATAAAAAATATTTTATTTATCTATTTAGATACTAATAATGTGAAAATTTTACTCCACATCTATCTGTGAAGTGGATAAATGTGATAGAAATTAAATATTCCATCATCTACTTCTCAGAGAATATGAATATAATTTTAGAAATTTATCATTTAGAAGGTGTGCCAAACCGATGGTGGAGATCCATATATAGTACAATAGAAATGGTGGAATTTGACTTAATGAAATTTATAGAAATAAATAAATTATTCGTCCTCAATTGGTTTATTCTTCAACTTCTCACAAATTTAAAAAATATTAACTTTAACTATACAAGGAGTATTAATTGATTGAAACTTATGAAGAAAACTGATGAGTTTTTCATGGTATGCCTCTTGATATAACTCCCACTATGAAATTATTATTGAATATTTCATTGGTAGATAAAAAAAAATATATTTGGAGTTAATAATCCATTAGAAACTTTTAAATATACATGGTGATGATTCTATGTGTTCTAATTCCCATATTGAAATTTGGTACTATTTCTCATTCTGGGACAATAAATGAAAGGTATAAAATCACGGATGTTTTAATGATAATCAATAAGTGGAAAGGTGTTCCAATTTATAATGTGTCTAAAATGTGGCATTATTCACATTAGAAACATACTCAATTTATATTGGATGTGTTTTATGCATGGTATGCTAGCATACATTACACTAAACTGTCAAAGTAGTTACAATAGTATGATTAACCCAAAAAAGGACAAGAAGGATCTGAAAAATTTCCCACCAACACTTTAATGATTCATGTGTAATTATTTTGGAAATTTTTAAATTAATTTCTTCAACTTGTGATATATTGGAGAGATTATACCTCAATAATCTCCAAAACCAAGAGTGTAAGGGAATCATCATTCATTTACTACTACTAAGATGGATCATAAAAATGAAGTGGTGAATGGTACACTCATTATTCACTATAGGAATTTAAATTCAATAGTTTATTATGCTTATTCAAATTAAATTATATAACATAGGTTTTATAATAATATTAATTTACCACATAAACGAGGGGTAATAAAGTATATATGCAAACCCCTGACCGAATGACGACATTATGTAAGATATATAACTCTTCGTAGATTGATTTTTACTAGAGGATAATTCCAATAGATCTAATTCTTCTTCACTTGGTTGAATGTTTTAATATATTGGATATGTATTTTTTTCCTACAATGATCACACTTTAATATCCTATATACGGAGATCTAATTTCATATCTCCAATCATTATGTAATCAAATATCGATGAATGGCTAATTATGAGATCCCACTGGAAAAAATTATATAATATGTGTTATGATACCAACCAATGATGAAATATTGAATAAAATGTCAAGGGATGTAACCTAGATTCATGACATTACAATAATATTTGAGTATAATAATGTATTCTTAGATGAATTGATTGGCCTTCCCATGAATCATATGGCTGAGTTTTATATCGACATAACACTTGGATATATTCACATCTCAATTGGTCTTTATAGGATGGACCCCCAATTATGTTAGAATTATTACAGAATCAATGTTAATGGAAGATAGATAAGGGATTTCTATGATAGTGGGAATTATCTTGTGGTTCACTAGTGATATTTGACCAGAACAATGATAGATCTACACACAATTGTACTAGATTTTGTAATCCTAACAATATCAATGTCAATAAATAATACCAATTAAATAGTATTGATGACATGTTCGATCAACTACATGAAGATTATTATTTCTTAAAGACATAAATTCAAACTAGATATCATCAATTGTGGGTAGGTAGAAAAGAAATACTAATGGAATCATTCCGAACAAGTTATAGATATTATGAATCTATATTGATTCCATATAGGATTATAACATTAATCTGTTTTCATTATATATTTTATTTATAGATTATTTGGATATTATGTTGAATGATTTTTGGGTGTATTTATTAATGAAATTATCATATATCCTTATAGAAAGAAGGAAATAGAAAAATATTTGGCACTTGTGATAAGGTCAGTAAAAAATTAGAAATTATACACCAAGTACCAATATTCAGAATTTTGGTTATAAAGATTTTCATTCTTAGGACATGTTATTACTAGAGTGAGTATATCTATTGACACATCAAAGATATGAGTAATTGAAAAATGATAGAGACCATCCTCTATAACTGAGTTGTGATGGTTTCTGGGATTATCATTACACTAACCAATTTTTTAGAATCATTTTATGTTTTCATAATTAATTAACCATGTAGAAAGATAAGGTATTAATGTTCCCCTTCATATCTAAAAGCGATGAATGATTTAGAGAGATTAAGAACAGCTTGGACACTATGCAAGTGCTCTCACCAACCTTCAATAGTGTAGTTTTTGTGACATATATTTTATCTTCATTCACTTATTTAGGATGCGTAATAATATAGAACAATATGGTTATATCTTATACATCATGATAAATAAAAACCCATGAATAACACTACCCAAATCATGATCTAAAACTAATAGTAGTGGTATTTTCATTGAATATTAAGCTACATTTTCCAATTGGTGACCATTTGGGATATTTATACTGATAATAAGAGACTAAGGTATATATTCACCCATATAGAGATGACCATGAACCATAGGATATGGTTCTAACTGGTACAATACTATTAATTATCTACCCATTTCCACAATGGGAAGGCAATCCATGTGGTTGATTCCTAGTGCAATAAATAACATTATATAGTATATATTATAAACAATGAAAATGATTCCATACATAAGTATTTATAATGGATTAATCATTAAATATTTAGGAATGTAAAAAAATAATTTTCCTAAATTATTTATCAACCAGTCATTCATAAGAAGATAAAATATGCCAAAAAATATGTTGTGTAACTACAAAAAAATATATTCAGTAACCAAGAGTTCATCCATTATAAATATATAGATATCAGGTTTGTAACTCAGATATGTGTCCTTTCAAAACTATAAGTATAGAAGGAAAATTTTGATGACTCTCACAGATCATCTTTCCCTATTCATACTGGTAGTGCATATAACAATATTGATAGAAAATAAATGTCATAGTGTGATAACATGAAGAGTGAAATCGAGGAATATAAATCATGCTCTATGGTTTTCCAAAATGTTATGATTTGATGAAAATTTTAGAGGGGTATGTTCCAACCATTACCCATAATCATATGAAAATGGAATTTTGGTTTAATTGATTTTATTGTGGGACTTCCCAAAACATCTACTTAATTAAATTATATATGGGTTTTAGTTAATAACCCAAAAAATTAAGATTATTTTATCAATATCATAAAATATTTTCCCCTTACTTATTTACAATGAATATATATTAGAACTGGTAAGACATCCATGGGTTCCAATTTACATTGTATCAGATAACTATACATGTTTTACAAAAATATTTGGAAATATATTTAGAAATAATTGAACTTAGTGGTGAGTTTTTGAACTTTTTATCACTTTCGGACAGATGATCAGTATAATAGGACTATCCATACATTTGAAAATATGTTTATATTTTGTTCAATAGAATAACAAGGATCTAGGGGTCAATAAATTCCATAGAATTTGTTTTCATATACCAATAGATTCTATTATATAATTTATATATAATGATATAGAACACTATATGGGATGAGATTGTATAATTCAAAATAATTATATTATTTTACAAAGTTGATGAAAATAGGTCTTGACCTTTTCCATGAAATATATAGAAGGGTAAAACCTTTTATAAGAGTATAAAAGATGTTTTTTTATTGAAGTACTATGAAAATAATATTCAGAGTGATCTCGTGTTTGATGTTGGATGTAAAATATTTCTTTTGAAATCTCCATATTAGTAGGTTGTAATAATTGGGAAGAAAGTGAAGCAAATTTTAATGTACATCGATCAAATTTAGATCCTTGTTCATGTTGATGAAATAAGATATTAATTAGAAAAACCACATTCCTATAATAAAATAAAATATATATTAACTCAAAAAGTGTTGAAAATGTTCTAGAGATAACGGTTTTTACAGAACAAGGGATATGGATTCTAAACACATTAACACCATGTGAAGGAAAATAGGATATATGATGCACTTACATGGAAAGAATATTCTATATTATCCGTGAATAAGATTATAAAACATATAATACTCATAGATTTTCAATTGGTTAATCATTATATCAGAAGGGAAGTATAAAAATACAATATTTAAAAAATTATTTTTCAACTATCCATTCATGATAAGATAAAATAATTCGTGAATTATTACGCACATCTATAAAATAATGTAGTAATAATTACAGAGTTATGTCTTGAAAAAGATGAAGTTATAAGGTTTGTAGGTGAATATGTGTCCCATTAAAAATTGAAATGTGGAAGGAACTTTTGGTTGATTCTCATCGATCATCCCTATCTATTCATCATGGAAGAAAAATGTTGTGTAATGAACTATAATAAATGTTCAGTTGTGATAGCATGATGTGAAGAATAATAGAATACAAATAAGGATTCATGGAATTCTAAGACGTTATTGTTGAATAAGAATTGTCTATGGGTATGTTGCAACCATTAACCGTAGAATTATTAAAATACTAAAAAAAATATGTGGAGTTTTTTTGGGCCTCCCCAAATAATCTAATGCCCATAATGCTATTTAGGTTTTATTCGATTACCTAACAATGTGAAAACATTTTATCCCCATCAAAGAAGAATTTTCTTTTGAAATAATATATATGATATATATAAGTAATGTAGGAAGTCATTATATGGTGTCTCATTTCAAGTTATGTGATCAAGATCCATAGTTTATATTAAGATACAACCTTTATTCACTCTACTGTTTAATTATTAAATAGTAATTCATTTTCTTTCATTTGTTTAGATCTTTTTCAATTTTAGTTTTATAGGGAATTATGTCATAAATCGTTCATAACAATACAATATTTTACATGTTGTACACTTCCTATTTTTTTCATTTTTCAACCATACAATAATTAAAAAAATACAATTTATTTTCATGAAAAATAATTTGGATTTTCATGTCCAATTTTTATTTGATTCTAATATAAGGCCCAAACCATAAAAGATACATAATTATGAATTAAGACAAGAATTTTCATTTAGAATCTTAATAGGTATAGAGATTTATAGAATTAGTTCATGATGTATACATAACAACTTGAATAAAAAATAGACATATATTCTCTATGTTAATTATTTTTGACAAAAAAACTCTTTAAAATGAAACATGAAATCACATCATGTTTTAACAGTATAAGTTTTTCTTGATCCTATCCTTGACTATATTATTCCTTATTCTCTTGTGAAAAACATTTCAAATCATTGGATGGGTATAAAAATCTCAGAAAGGGATACATAATTAATAAAAACTATAAGTCTTGGGATAACATGAAATCCATGAATACTTTATCATAAAGTAATACATTTAACCGTTTTGAATTACAAAAAAAACTACATTAAATAAAAGCTTGTTGCATACCATTTTTGGCCAAACGATTACCATAATGCCCATACAAGGAAACATATAGCATATAATCGTAACTTGGGACATAAACAAACTTAAATGGAATAACCATATGGTCGTCTTATACACATATCACTAAATAGAATATTTGTACAACCGACTTCCATAACCAATGCATTGGAGGTTATGAAGTAACCATCGTTCCTTGGGGTTTCATAGAACCACCCACCATTTCTTTTTCACATAACCACCCATCTTTTGTTTATCACATAACCACCCATCAAATGTCCATCTGCCATTATATAATCATAACACATAAAATATTACAAATATCAACATTTTAAAAATAAAAATTAATTTTCAATCATAAGAAATCATTTCAAGATATTGAAATACACAATATTTATTAAAAAACATTTTAAATACAAAAATACCAATAAAGGGTATGTGGTATTTATTTTCATTTTAAAAACCATTACATCTTACTAAGGAATACAAATATCAAATAATTATCATAGAAACTGAAAAAAAATTTACTACATACGTTTAAAATATTAATTTTTCAATTTAGTAAAACAATTTGTAGAAAAAATATTCTCTTTGAATGAAAAAAAATGTAAAATGTGTTTATTTTACAATGTGTAAATGAAGGTGGTTTATATTATCAAAATGTGCCTTAATTAAAGGAAACTGATACGAAGTCCCTTACCATGAGTCTGAATCATCATGTATCATCCTTGTTCATCCTGAATAAATAACATAACATAATTTATAATTTATGAAGAAAAATTTTCAGTTCTATTATTAATTTTATTTTACTTATTACCATGTTAATAACATTACACAATTATTTATGTTAATATCGGCCATTTTGTTGATATTTGGTACTTGAGTAAAAAATAATGTTGTTACAATAACAAATTATTAAGGTGGTAAAATTATGTTACCAATAGAATAATAGTCATGATTTAAATATCATATATATCTAGATTATATTTAATTATAATATTCCTTAACATTTTAATATAACAAATGAGATGCACCATTCACGGAGAAAGAAAGCCATATATATGCATGAACATTACTTTAATTTATTTGTTATATTAAATAAATGAAAAATAAATGATACATAGGTATATTATAATTCTAATAGAATAAAATATGATATATATGATACCTATGTTCATTAACTCCATCCTTTATAAGTTCTATGTATGGAATGAACTAGTCATATAACTTTGAGGGGGCCATAATCCGCTTTTCCTACAATGATATTTTCATATTTACGAATCATGAAAAAATAAATGTAGGTCTATAAATAAAGATTACAGTGTCATAATGAAAATATTAATGTAATATATATCATAGAAAAATACACTCCAATCATAATGGCCTCCATGATAGGTGGTAGGGGAAAATTGAATAATCATCGTTTCATGGGACAACGGTTCGATGTACACAGAAACAATATGTTCTGATCCATTAGATTTAGGTGTGTGTAAGTTTATTTTGAATAATTATTATAAAAAAACCTATTATATTTAGTATTATAGTGTTGTTATTTAAAAATAGAATAATAATAGAATAGAGAGTGGAGAAGTAAAATACTGAAAAAAAACATTAGTGAAGACGTAACCTCTAAAACAATAACTTTCTTTGATTTGAGAAAAAAAGACTACATGGAATTTATTTTTTCCTATGTTAAGGCTTATATGAGGAATAAATGTTTTTTGGGGGCTTATTTGGGTAGATTATTTACAATACAAGGTGTTTTATAGGTTTCATTAACTGGGTAAGATGATGCCCTTTTATAAAAGGGAGGATGTGCACTTGAGGAATGTCTTGAAATAATTTTTAAAATTGATATTCGGGTTGAAATGGTCCCAATGTGATTTATTTCAAATATATGATGTTATTTCATTGATAACATCACAAAAAATATGTTTTAGACAAGTTTAGGTAGCTAATTTAAGCAAATCATTTAACTTTAACCCTTAGTTAACTAATTTGACTTTGACCATGACTTCTTGAATATTCATACAATATGGTTAATATAGATACTATTAAATTCTAATAGAACATAAAGTGTTTTATTAATGAAAATTTCAACATCATATAATTCATTTGGCCAAATTTTATATTTTTAGGAATTTAATATCATTTATTAAATAATATTTGTTTTAAAACTTATTTATTTCAATTTCTTTACTATTCATGTCACGACTTTTTTACAAATCTATAACAACATGATTTTTTCAATCAAACGTCATTAATTAAATTATAACAAGAAATAATTTTCCCAAAAATTTATGGATGAAAGAAATAGATTGAAAAATAATTTTAATTTATTATATCTAATCGCATTTATTTAAATCATTCATTAAAAAGATAATCACTACATCAACATTGTGTCATAAATAAATTTATTTATTTATTGTAAAAAATTATAAATAAAAAAAATGATATATGATAACCATTTATAATTATAATTATTTTTTATAATCAAATTATTCACTTATATAACCCCATATAAAATTTTTTTTACTAAAAGATACATGTTTATGTTACATTTTTCATTACATTACACTAATTAATATAACATGTCATTATCACTCTCATGTGGATACATGGAACCCCAAAATTGACCCAAGAATTCCTATGTTCTGATATATCTCATTCAATAGGATTAAGACCTATGTTAGGTTAGTATAATATTATTATAATATAATTTTTTTTACCGTTATTTACCTAATTTACCAATAAACCATGGCGAATAAAAAACTTACTGAAGTTACTATTAAAAATATCTATAAATAAAAGGTAAATATATAAACAATTTAAAACTCCTAATTGAAAATATGTAATCAATTTTTCCGAATTCAAAACAAAAAAAAATCACTAATTAATTTAATACTAATTCTCATTGTAAAAACCAATAATGGGTTTTTGATAAAGTAATAACTATACAAATATTGACATCTGTTTATGTTCAATTTCAAATTTAAATTACTTCCAATGACCAACATATGATTAAATTATAAATATGTTATCCAATTATACTATAAAACCAATTTAATGTATAGTGTAACATAATTTATAAAATAGATTAAAAAGAAGTTTTTAATTAAAAGGCAGTATTTTTCACTATTCATAAAAATATGAATTTTATCTGGAAATACCAAACATTCATCCAATGTAAATTATGATTTTCTGCTTCTAACGAATAAATTAATTTTGACAAATTGAACATATAAATGTCACAAATACTATATTTAAAGTGTATTTTCCATTAAAAGGTGGCCAACAGACCTTTTAAAAAATATTAGAGTATTCAATGCCAAATTTTGATTCATTATTTTTTAAGACTCTAAATTTATTGGATAAATGTAAAGACATTTAAAAAAATGTATAATATAATTTTATAAATTTCTGTTCATTTTCGAAATTACAATGACTATTCATTAACTACCATATAAAATAATAATACAATTATATTATTTTTTTTATATAACCTATCATTGTATGCAACAAAAGATATAGAAGAAACCTGTTGTTACATGTTGAGTACACTATCTGACAATGAATCGCCTATAATTTAAAATTAATATCTTATTCAAAAATATTAAAAAAAATGAAAAAGTATTATTCTATTAATACCTAGGAAGTTATATCTTACACCCCTTTTTGAAATTCCATCCCCGCAATTCTATTAACTTATCAGAAATGTGGGGGGTTTTATCCCTCATATCATTTTCAAATTCTAATGTTTCCTCTTTAATGAAATAGTTTTTCAAGGAAAATTTTCCTAATGAATTACATTGTTACCAAACACTTTTTCTCTCCAGTCATGATTTTGGATTGGTTGTTCCCCATACGAAATATTCTCTTATAACTTAACTGGTTGTGGACTCAAAACATGAGATAGTCTTGGAATATACATTCTCAACACTGAAACATGAATAAAATTTTATACTGGGAATAAAATAAGATACAAATATAATTTATAGGAATCTAATCATACATTCTCTAGTATTTTATAGGCTCTAATAATTAATAGATTCAACATTCCCTTTATAACAAAATGCATCATTGTTTTCCATGGAGAAACACTTATAAAGACATGATCACCTACCTCAAAAGAAAGATCCTTCTCACAGTATACTGGAATGAAAACTGTTATTATAAGAAAACTCAACCAAAGAAATATGTTGATACAAAATTCCCTAGTAATCCATTAAAAAATCACATAGGATATCCTGCAAGGTTTGAATTGTTTGTTCTGACTTCCCATCTAATTGAAAATGAAAATCCATAATAAAATTTTATTCAGAACCCAATGACTTTTGAAACCCTTTCCAAAATTTAGATGTGAACCAAGTATCATAATATGATACCTTAGTGAGGGGATCACCCAGCAAAAAGACTATCTCATTAAAATATAATCGATAATGTTGATCTAACGACATTGTATCTCAAATAGGAAGAAAATGATAAGATTTAGTCAATTGATCAACAATAACCAAGATTGCATTGTTACCTCAAGATGTTTTTATTAAATCCATTTTGAAATCTATGGAAATTTTTCCCCATTTCCACTATGGCACTGGAAAAGAATAAATCATCCCTTTGGGTAACTGCCTCTCTGTTTTAACCTGCTGACATATAAAACTCTTCATAGAAAAGTCAACAATATCTATTTTCATTCCATCCCACCATAAATACCCCTAAAGATCATTGTATATCTTATTACTACCCGGATGAACTGAAAAATGAAAATAATGAGCTGTACATAATAATTAGTTTTTTAACCTTGAATCACAAGGCACTCAAAATCCCTTTCCAACCCTCAAAACAATGTTTTTATCATTGTAAAATTCAGGTAATATACACTTCTAAACCTATTCTACCTTTTTTTTGCAACTCATTGACTTCTTTATGTGGTTGTTGAATTCTATCTGATAGAGATTATTGCACTTCCTCATGATAAAAAATAGAGAAATTTCCTACACCAACAACTTACAATCCAAAATTTATCAAATCAAAAACCAAAGGATCTCATTCCAAAAGTGGCATGTTTAATGTAGCATTACTCTTTCGATTCAAAGCGTCAGCCACAATATTTTATTTTATGGGATGGTAATGGATCATGAAATAATAATCCATGATTAATTTTATCCATCTCATCTATCTCATGTTTAATTAATTATATGGGAATATATACCTCAAAATGTTGTGTTCAATATGTATTTCACACTTTACACCGTAAAAATTATCCTTCCAAATTTTTAATGAAAAAAACAACCAAAGCTAATTCCAAATCATGTGTAGGCTAATTTATATAATTAAGAATCAGCAGACATGATGCATAATCAATTACTTGATCATTCTATATAAAGACAACCATTTCCTTTCATCAATGTATCACTATAAATAACAAATTCAATGTTTATCGATGGTAGTGAAAAAGCTATTACATTTACCAATCTTCTTTAACGTTCTTTAAAATAGTAATAACATTCTTTTGTCCCGAAGAACATAACTCCCATACATGTTTTCAAAGTTAAGGTCTAGATAACTGAGAAATTATTTCAAAAAAAAAATCCACAATAACCTACAAATCCAAGATAACAACGAATCTATGTGATATTTGTAGGTCTTGGAAACTCTTCAACAAATTTGGTTTTATAATGATCAAAATTTATGCCATCTTTCGAAATAATATAAACAAGGTAAAAAAATTGAAACCAAAATCAGTCTTACTAAGTAGTCCATATATTTTCTTTTGATATAAGGTTTTCAAAACTATATTTATGAGACTTTTAGGTTCCTCTCAGTTTTCAGAATTTACCAAGATATCATCTATAAAAACAACCAAAAACTAACCAAGAATATAATCAAAGGCTCCATTCATGAGATTCAAAAACATAGTAGGTTTATTCGATAACCCAATGGGTGTATCTAAAAACTAATAAACCCCATATCTAGTTCGAGAATCTATTTTTGGAATACCATCATCCTTCAACTTCAACTGATGGTACCCGGAGCTCAAATCAATCTTAAAAAAATATTGATCTCCATGGAGATGATCAAATAAATCATAGATATGCGGAAGTGGATACTTGTTCTTAATATTGATTTTATTGAAGGTTGTGTAATCCATACATATTATCATAGAACCAGATTTCTTTCTTATAAATTAAATTGGAGCACCCCATGTTGAAGTGTTATAGAGAATGAATCCATTATCATGCAATTCTTGAAAAAAAATTAATTCCACCAGTTCATGAAAAATTTGATAAGGGGGTTTTGAAATAGGATTTTCATCTGGCACTAAATCAATTGAAAATTCAACATCCTGTTTTGGAAAAATAATTGGAAATTCATCCGGAAAAACATATGTGAAATCATTCACTACTAGAATGTCACCAATCAAAACTGTTTCTTTATTTTTAACAACATGATCTGTATAACATTACTTTCCAACTTTAATCAATCTTTTAGCTTCCTAATATGTTATCAAAGGTATGAAATTGTTTTATAAAAAATTTCTTGCATTATAATCTATTTAATCATGATATTTTAAAATCTAATTCATACAAAAAATGATATCAAATTGCACTATGGAAAGTTCAAAAAGATTTTTAGGAAATAAAACCCACTAAAGATAATTTAAAAGTTCATATAAATCTTGGATTCATTAATACATCCATCGAGATATTTTACCAAATGATCTATATCATTTTCATGAGGTTTTATATCCAATTTACTTCAAAAGCTCTTAGAAATGAATGAATGTGAATATCCAGAGTCAAATAATGGATTGGAATATTTTAATGAAATATGAAACATACATCATATCATTTAATTGTCTGACATCAATTTTAGTAGTTGAAAATGATTTTTTAATGCCCTTATGCTTTTGATATTACTGGTTTCAACTCTGAGTAATCAAATTTGGACAAAAATTAGCATAATGTCCAAACACATAGCAACAAAATCATTTTACCGTTAGTTATTAATTTCCTACCTGATCCTATTCCTTACAGTTATGATCCATATGACTAGTCTTAGCTCATTGGAATGACATTCCTGAAATTGATAGATATTCTCTAGGATTCTTTTTACCACACTTTTCACATTTTGGGAATTTGGTTTTATTACATCATGGATTCATTGATGAATTATTTACCATTATATACCAACGTTTTTACTTTATATTTTTTCATTGATGGAATACATTCTTATCAGAAAACTCCATTTATATCTTTTTAACACATCAGACATGTTTTCATAGCTTTTGAAATAATGAGAATCTAATTCCCTTTGATATTTCAGCATCAATCATGAGTAAAATTGATTTATCTTACTATCATCATCCCATATATAATTTGGGATGTACCTTGATAAACGAGTGAAATTTTCTACAAATTAAACCACCAATATTCCTCCTTTTGTCTTAATTCCATGAATTGATTTTCCATCATAAATTGAAGAGCCTTAGGACGATATTTCTCAAGAAAGATATTCTTAAACTCATCCAATTTTGTGGCCTCTATCTATTCATTTTCTCATATATTTTTAATCATTTAACAACAATGATTAGCTTCACCATCAAATAAATAAACAACAAGAGTATCCTTTTGATTATCTTAACAACCAATTACATAAAAAATCATTTCCAATTATTTAAACATCCCACCAGCTTGCCCAGGGTCCAATGATCCTCTGAATGATGGGGGGCATTGCGTCAGGAAATGCTCTACGAATAACATCTGCCTCTACAGTTTGTCTACTCGATCTTGCAAATGGACACCACCAACATTTATCTCCTGAGTCATCTGATCCATTACTATAACAAACTATTTAGTTTTTATTCCAATCATCTCATGATGTTGATTTAGAGGGTTATTTCTCTTTGTATGCCCTCTCAGCAAAACATCCCTTTTTCAGCTATGGAAAACCATTTCGAAAAAATATATCACAGATATAGAAACATCGTAATATTAAAATTCTATATCATTTCAACTTGACAATAAGGTAACAATAATATTTGGATATTAAATTAATAATAATTTATCTCCATAAGTTATCTAAACCGACCACTATCACCAACTATAATCCCCCAGACTTAAATGATAGATAATGTAGAGTTAATTTAAGAATTCACATTGAGGATATTTTCTGGATTAGATCTTTAGAGAATTAGGTCATAAATTAAATATGACAACTAGAATATTACAAGTAGACACTTCTGCACAGAATAATTTTTTTCCTAAAACAAAAACTCTTTAAAATGAAACATTAAATTGTTTCACATTTTAACAACATAATTTTTCCTTGATCCCATATTTGACACTGTTCTCCCTTATTGTCCAATGAAAAACATTTCAAAACATTGGATGAGAATAAAAATCACCGTAAGGGATACATAATGAATGAAAACTGTTATTTTTGGGATAACATGAAACCCACAAATAATTTATCATAATGTAATTATTTTCACAATTAAAAAATAGTAAAATCACATCACTAATTATTGGAAAATTTCATACAATTATAGTAACTAATGAATTACCATAAATCCCATAGAATGCATCATATATCATATTAAGGTAACTTCAGAGATAAAAATACATAAATGGAATAATCATACGGTCGACTTACACACATATCAATAAACATAGGAGGCACATGAGCGACATCCATGACCAATGAATTATAGGTTATAATGTAACCACCCATATTTAGTTTATCACAGAACCACCCATCATTTTTTTATCATGTAACCACTTGTAATTGGGTCATCACTTAACCATCCATCAAAAGTCCAAGAACCATTATATAATAAGAGCACATAAAATACGAAAAATTTCAACGTATCACTAATTACATTTCATTTGAAACCAAAGAAATCATTTATAGGTATGGAAATACAAAATCCATCTAAAACCATTTTTAGTACCAAAATATATAAAATAGTAATATGGTATTTATTTTACTTTTAAAAAACATTACAGCATGTTAAGGAATAAAAATATCTAATAATGATCACGGGGGAGGAAAGGTAATTGTTGTCGCATATGTTAAAAACATTCCTTATGTCATTTAGTAAAACGATTCATAGAAAAAAATATTCCCTTCAATTGAAAGGAAAATCCAAAGGGGATTATTATACACCGTGTAAAATAAAGAGGTGTATATTATCAAAACATGCATCAATGAATGTAGATTGAGATAAAGTTCTTTACCTTGAGTCTGACTCATCACATATATTACTTTTTAATCCAAAATAATAAAATTAATCTAATTTACACTTGCATAAAAATCTTTTTCAAGTCTATTATTCTTTTCAGAACACTTATTGCCCCATTATAAATATTACATAATTATTTATGTCAATATCATTATTTTTGTCGATATTCGGTATATGAGTCAAAAATGATCTTGTTGTAATTAAGAAAATTCATGTGGTAAAAATTATATTATATCCATAATATAATTTATTATTAAAATATCATATATATCTAGTATATATGTATTTATAAAATTTCATAACATTTGGAGATAAGAAATAAAATGCACTGTTCTTGGAGACTGTAATTCGTATATATAGATGAACGCCAATTTCATTCATTTTTTCATATTAATGAATTGAAAACTAAATTATATATAGTTATATTATAATTCCTATATAATAAATTGAAATATATGTTACAAAATTTTATTATCTCCATCCTTTATGCATTCAATGTATGACATGAATGAGTCATATCACTTTGAGGGGGCGGTAGTCCGCACATTCTCAATTAAATTTATGATTTTTACAAATCATGAAAAGCATAATGTTATGTTTGTAAATAAATATTAAATTTTCCTAGTGAAAATATAAATAAAATATATATCATATATAAATATAGTTCTATCTTAATGGGAAAAGTGATAGGTGGTAGGAGAAAATCGAACAATCATTTTTTCGTGAGGCGGTAGTAGGATATACACATAAACAATGTGTTCATATATATTAGATGTATATCTGTGTATGTGTTGTTTGAATACATATCCTAAAAACATTCTTGTGTTTTAATGATCCTGATTTGGATATGTTATCAAAGAATAAGAATAGAATAAATAGTGGATAAGTAAAATAATGGAAAGTAACATTAGAGAAGATACTACTTATAAAACGTGTAACTATATTTGATTTGAGACAAAAGGCTTCCTTGAATTGCGTTCTGCCTAAGATAAGGTTTCTATGAGAAATATATGCATGTTGGGAACTTATTTGGGAAACTGTTGGATGAGATAAATGGCTTGAGAGGTGTGATTAAATTGGTAGAGGTGATTCCCTTTTATAAAAGTGAGGAAGGGAACTGAATGAATATCTTGAAATACTATTTTAATATAAATTTATTTTTAGTTTAAAATGGTCCCAAAGTAATTTATTTAAATCATAATATTATTTGGGGTTTAAATCATCTCAACAAATAGGTTTTAGAGAATTATAGGTCACAAATTTACCAATATATTTTAGCTTTAACAATATGGTAACTAATTTTACGCTAACCATGTCTTTGTGTATATACATACTATATTGTTAATATATTTACTATAAAATGCCAATCAAACATGAAGTGGTTCATTAATGAAATTTTAAACATTATATATGTAATTTGGATAAATCATAGATGTTTAATTATTTAATATAATATAATAAAATAGTATTTTTTTAAAACTCATTTTTGTCAATTATTATACTATTCATATCTTTAATTTTACAAAATTCCATTACCTAACTACATAGATAAAAAAATAATTAATTTAAAGATAACAAGTTATAATTATCCCTAAAATTCATACCGACATTAAAAGTTTCAAAATTAATTTATAAGAATATTATAATCTCTTTTATTTAAATCATTCATTAATAAGGTAACCACTACATCATCATTGTGTCACACATAAATTAAATTATTTGATGTCTAAATATTATAAATAATAAAAAATGATGCTTTTAATTTTTTTTCTTTATAATGAAAATTTATTGTCAATGGTATGACTTATATAACTCTGTATAATTTGTTTTACTAAAAGATACATGTTTCTGTAACATTTTTCATTACATTAAATTAATTAACATAACATGTCATTATCACTCCCGTGTGAATCCATGTGGTCCCAAAATCATTCCAAGGGTGACCAAATTCATAAATATCATATCCAATAGGATTAAGGCATGTGTTATGGTATTTTATAATTATTATAAAATTATTTTTTATCCTTATTTACAAGATTTACCCTTTAACAATGGGTAATAAAATAATTACAAAAGTTACTATTCATAATGACTAAAAAAGATACCTATTTACAAAATTGGTATATTCTAATTCCAAATATAGAATCCATTTTTATAAATTAAAATCATAGAAATTTAAATAATTAATTTAAAATTAATTCCTATTGTGAAAACCAAAAAGTGAGATTTTAAGAATTATTAACTATCAAAAGACTGACTTCCGTTTATGTCCAATTTCAAATTAAAATTACGTCAAATGAACAAAATTGAATTAAATGATAAAAAAATATTACAATTATACTTTAAAACCAATTAAAAATATAATTTTACTATATAAATAAATTAGATTACAAGGCATTTTTGAATTAAAATATTGTTTTTCACTATTTATAAAAATATGGACTTTATTAGAAAAATACCACAATTTATCCAAAAGTAAATAATCAAATTATTCATAAAAATGAAAAACTCATTATGTTAAATTTATCATATAAATTCTATAACCACTTTGTTTAAAAATTCTTCTTCATCCAAATGTGGTAAATAGATGTTTTAAAAATATTAGACTATTTAATGATTGAAATTAGATTCATTCTAATTTTAAGCCTTTAAAAAATAGTTGGATAAATATAAAGACATTAAAATAAATATATAATCAAATTTTATTTATTTATGGTAATTCCCTCCAACAAAACGACTATTTGTTAATTATCATTTAAAATAACAATAATATTATATTATATTTTTAAATTACATTACTTTGTGTGCAACACAAGATTTCGGAGAAACCCATTGTTGCGTGTTGAGGGAAAAATCATACAAATAGTCCCCATTAACCTAGAAACAATATCTAATTCATAAATATTAATAAATAAGAAAAAATATTAATCTATAAATAGTTGTGTTGTTACATCTAATCATTCATATAACCTTTTAATAACATTTGAAAACGTGGGAAAAGAAAAAAAATTTGTAATGGAAATAAAAAAGAGACAAAAAAACCCATTAGACCACTTTAAATTGATGCAACCATAAAAGGGAGTTTCCATTTAATATAATAATATGACAGAAAAAGAAATAAATTACTTACACATGAAATCATATTTACATCCCAAAATTATTTATGAAAACATTATAAGAAAATAGAAAGGAAAAATGAAAATCATGATGGTGTCATGGTAAACATGAGAACTCATGGATAAGTTTTCTAAAAAATAAATTTTTACACTAAAATTTATTAATCATTTATTTTTATGAAAAAAAAATTTCAATTACATTTAAATATTAAAAAACATTATTGACAATTCCTTAAGAAGAATGTAAATGACATAATGGTTCCTTGGGACATCATCATCATAGAAATCATATAATAACCCATTATAGTGGAATAAAAAAAAAACTTAAATTAAATAATTATTATCTAGAAAATATAAAAATTATCTACTACATTGGAGAGATATATCAGGATCACATTCCATTATGAGATATAATAGACTCACCCATGCTGAAAAGATTTATCGGTATCACCAATCATCATAAAAATTTTAAAAGGACTATATCATGAATAACCACTTTAAAACAATCTATTTTTATACATTAATCTCTTAAAAAAAAATTAACAGACATGAAAAAAACATTAAGATTTCAAAATACCATTTCCTTTAAAAACAATAATTTCAAAACTAAAAGACCAACAAATAGAGAAAAAAATAATTTATTTATATAAATAAATGAATATTTTAATGTGAGAAAAACATTACATAACAGTTTTTATATAATGAAAAGCTTTAGAATATATATATGATAAATTATAACAATATTTTTTTCTTTTGTAATGAAATTGAAAATGATCAATAAAATATTGTATTTGATAACCTTTATTATAATGTCAGAATTCAACTAAAATTTAGTTTACAATTCCTTCATTTTCACATAACTACAACCATAAAATAATTTATTTCTATTGAAAGGGTTTCTTTTTTAGAACAATAGATGTTTAGTTTTTTTAATGAGTATATAATTTGATGTTTTCATTACCTCAATTCAGACTCATCACGATCAATATTTAACTCCATGAATAATAATATTATGTTAATTATATACATTCGTAAAAAAATTCACATTCATTAATAGTTTTTTCTAATTCATTACCATATGAAAAATAATTACTTAATCAATTATGTCTATATCAGCGGTCTTGTTGATATTCGGCTCATTTATAAAAATGAATTTTGTATGATGATTTTAGGAAAAGATATAATTATTAAATAACATAAAGAATAATAATCGTTAAATAATTTCTATTTTTTAGCATCATTTATACATTTTAAAACAAAGATGAATTTTTTTCAATATAAATGAACTAATTTATAGTCTTTAGACGGTTGTTCGTACGTATGCATGAGTAATGATTACATTTTTCAAAAAACATGATAGAATGAATATATGTGTTATATTTTCTTTAAAGAATTATTATTTTATCATAAATATCATATTATATCATTAAATAAGAATTTACACATTTTCCTTGTGATGTGTTCATGAAAAATGAATAACATCGCTTTGTGGAGGAGGCAATCCACATATACACATGAACATCACAATCATTTCTCAATTCATGGATAAAAAATATTGTTGATGATATTTTATATTTAAATAACAATAAGTATTTTATTTATATCATATATATAATTAAAACCATTCAATATAAATTTCAATGCGAGGTAGTGATGTAAAAATAATTTTAGTGGTTCATGAGGCATTAGTTCAAAGTACACATGAATGGTGGTTTCATGTCTCATTTGATTAAAGAAGATGATTTGTAAATGTTACTACAATAAAATAATTGCATATCAATATATGGAATATATTATGGACCTTTTTTCAACATATTTCAAGAACATTATAAGGAGGTTGAAGAAGAAATAAAATGAAACCATTGAGTAAAAAGTTATGGCTCTTTTTTTAAAAAAGTCCTATGGTTTACACCTTAATCAATATATAGGTATTATTCTGTGAAAAAATTGGAAATAAATAATATGGGTACAGATATTATTATTGTATTTTGTATTTTATATGTAGCAATATAGTTCATAAAAGGTGAGAGGATGATATGGGAGGTGGTTCTCCATTATAAGTGAGTGGAGGGTCAATGTTTGAATTTCATTAATGTATTAAACTAATTTAAAATAATTTTCTAGTTCATGTGTCTCCAAATAGACATAATTAAAATCTGGGATGATAATTGGTTCAAATAGTATATTAAAATAAATTCTAAATATTTTTGGGTGAAGTTTGTAGACTTATCTCTTTTTTTGACCACTCGTCATCAATTTTGTTTATTAGAGCATATACAATGATTTTTTTTCTTTCGGGGTCAGAATGTTACTCTAACTGAGAACGTGGAGCATAAATGGAGGATGGATGATATTTTCAATTATATACCATTTATTTGGATGAAGAAATTATTTTTATGAATTTTAAATCTTTATTTAAATACTTTTTATTCTAAATCATCTATAATGGCATTTTTTTTGGAAATATTCATTTAATATAAAATTGAAAACAACCTGAAAACATTTTAATATAAATATAATACTTCTATATATTCATGATATGTTAAAATTATCTATAATTATCATGGTAAACTATAACCAAAAAATATATATAAATATTATTGTTTTTAAAATCACATAATTGTTTTTCCATCTCCTTGCATAAGCACTAAGTCGGCGATATGAAAGAATTTTTGGAAATTATTTGATCATTAAATTGAAAAAAAAATTAACATGAAAATTTTATTTTTTATTCTTTTAAATAACCTTTTAATACTAAACATAATTTATATTAATCCATGTAATATTATGAAATATTAGAGATATTAAAAGAGAGTAGACATTTTTGATATTTTCTTTTTCAAAATTATTATTAAGATGAAAATCAATGTTAAATTAAAAAATGTATTCTAAAGGTTGAGATTATTTTGGATGTAATAATATTTAAATTTATTTTATTTAATTTTATTGAAATAATTTCAAGTAATTTCTCTTTATTTTTAACCATAATTAAACTATTTCTCTTCTTCCATTAAAAGAATATTTTAATATGGTTTCTATTCAAATTGATAAAAAATAATAGAGAACTATTAAATAAATTTTTAATTCAAGATTCTAAATATGGAATCCGTTTTTGAAGAGTCAATATCCATAAGTGGATGATTTTAACAAAAAATTAATCCACCAAATATCATGAAAATGGGTTTTTAAATCCTCTTTTTAGCATTAAAATATTTTTATGCCAAAATATAGTATGAAATTCCTAATAATGAACATTATTTGATTTTTTTAATAAATAATTCTAATTATTTACAAAAACCAATCCAAAATAACATTTTAATTTTTAAATAATTTTATAGAAAATATAATTTATAAAAAAAAATATTTTCTATATTAATTGAAAATTATTTATTTCTAAAAAATTAATAAAAATATTCCTAAACTAATATTGACATGATAAAATTAAAAATGATGTTAATTTCATCAAATTAAAATTCTATAATATGGAAGTTGAATTTTAAAATAAAACCACAAAATGCATGGAAACCCAATTTGGTTAGAAAAAAATGTTTTTTATTCTGACCGAAATGATTAAAAATAATATCATGAAGAATATATATTTATAATATTACAATTAAATATAAATAACACATAAAATTTATTTATTATAACATTTCCTTGGTTGTTACATTTTTCCCACTTTTGGAAATTCATTCAATGAAATTTTATTAATTTTTCAAAAAAGATGGGATTTTTTATGGAATTTTTATGTTCCCATGTTACTATTTTAATAATATTGTTATCCATAAATCCAAAACCTGGTAGATAAAATATTTATATAAATCCTATTCTTATGGTCAAGAATTAGAATAGTGATTTTCACATATGAAAGGTTTTACTCCAACTGAAAGTTTTCTAGGATCAATACGTGATATGCATCTAACACATATTTTCATAACAATAAAACATGAGATACATCATGTATTAAAGATAAAATTTCATAAATGGGAACTCTAAGGGAAACCAATACTACATTATCTATGATTTCATGTAGTCTAATTATCAACAAACAGATTTTTTTTTCAAAAGAAAACACAAATTTCCATAAGGACACTTTATAAAAAACATAATCACCTATTTAAAATTAATAATATTTTCTCAAGTTATGGACATAATGTTTTTCCAACATTGATCTATCTCCAATTTTTTTAATCGTGTTCACATTCCCAAACATTTCATCTTATAATTATATTCTTAAATTGTTATTTCATCCACACCATCCCAAAAAATTGGAGTCGAACAGAAAATTTATAATAATTACTCAAGAGATGCCATATGTACACTGGAATGAAAAATATTTTTATAAGAAAAATAAACTAATTTTTGGTTCTAATATAAACAGAATATATAATCCATTAAACCATCATGAATCATGTCTTCTAAAATATAAATAATCCTCTTAGACTGTCCATCAAATTCAGGATTCAAGGAAATACTAAAATATAATTTAATACCCAATTAAATTTTAATTCCATTTTAGACATTAAAGGTAAATATTTGATCAGGATAAAATATAAGTGAAAGAGAAAGTACATGTACTTGACTATCATTTTTTGTATATTAAATTAATATGATATAAAGACATAGATTCTTGAATAATAATAAATTTTTTAGATTTATGTAGTCAAGGAAACCCTAAATAAAATTATTACCTTTGGATGTATTCATAAATCAAACAAAAAAATCAAGTTTTATATCCTTTCATTTACACACAAGTACAAAAAGAATATGATTCATCTGATTCAGTAATTTCCTATCTACATTATCATCATAATAAGATAAATATTTCATGATAATGTCAACAATATCTCTTTTAATTTCATACCACCAATTAAACAACTGAAGTATTGTCCACATATTTGTGTTTCCATGATGAATATAAAATTGGTAAAGATGATATTCCCTCATTATTTATCTCTTCTACTGGGAATCACAGGTAAATAAAAACACTTTTTTCAAATATCATTAAACCTTGATCATCAACATTAAACTATAGAAGCATGAAACATACAAAATTTATTAAATTTATATAAACATTCTCCTCATCCTGAAAAATATAAATTTTTTATGATAGATATTATAGTATTAAAAACAAAACACCATATCGATTGTTCATATTTTCATTGTTTCGTGGGAAAAATTTATCAAATTATTAAACAAAATATTATGTTCTAATGATTACATTGTTAATGATTCATGATATTTATAAATTAAAGAATCATTAACATTTTTTACTTTTATATGATGTTTATTAATCATGAAGTAACAACCCCTAAATAGTTATATACATATTCTCTTCCTCATGTTGAGCTCTTTCAAGTGAATATATACATTAAACTTTTTTTATCAATACATATTTCGAAATTTACTTCATATAGGTAATACCTCTAAATTTTTAAATAGAAAACAAAAATTGATAATTCCCACTCATGTATAAGATATTTTAATTCATGGGATTCCATTGATGTGTAGCATAAGAAATTACCTCATATGTTTCGTCAAAATAAAATCAATTCCCTTCAATGAATCATTTCATTGATAAAAAAATTCACGATTTTAGTAGAGAAGTTATAATCCTAATTAATTCAATGATATTATCCTAAGGTCATAGAATTAAAATTAACAATTATTATTTTTTGATGAATTTAACTCATTTTCATGTTAACCAATTTAGTAGGCATGTTAATTAAGGAATGTTTTGGATAAATTATTTATTTAAAAAATCACTATTTTTGGAGTGTAGTTCTAAAACTAGGTATTTCATGAATCTTATTTTTATGTCATAGAAAAAATAATCACACACTTTTTTACATATTAATTTACTTCCTTTTTGGGTTAAAATAGTTCCAGATCTACATAACTAAGCAATGTTTTCAATAAATCGCATGTAATATATTCCAACGAAAAAACTATGAAACTCTATGAAATGTTTATGATTTATCCATTATTAATAGACCATATTTTTAGTGGGGTTAGTAATTATGATCCTATTAGAAACAATAATCATGTTGAAATGAATATATTCCAAATAAAATTCGCATATACTAAATGTTCAATATAATATACATTATTTCAATGTCTGAGAATCAATAATTACGTTTTTTTCATTAATCTCGTGACATTTTAAATTTACCAAAACACAATAAATATAAAAATGAAAATACTATTATAAATAATCGGGGAAAACTATATTCATACGATCAATGAATACTTTATGTGTGTTATACATCCCAATGGGAAAAACAACAAACTCATAATGTATGTTTGTATCCTGAAATTCAGTACATCTTTTTCCATTAACTTTAACTAATGGTACCATAACCGATGATTAATATTATAAAAATACTAATCTCCATGGAGTTAATCAAATAAATTAGTGATCCATAGATGATGATTATTTTTCATAATATTGTTTTTATTCAATGCTCCATTATCAATGAAAAATATCACAGAACCATTTTTCAATTTAATAAACAAAATAGGATCACCACATGGGGAAGTGCAAGAATAAATGAATCCTTTATCTATAAATTCAAAAATGTAGTATTTAAATTCAATAAATTCTATATTATCCATTTGATAATGTGGATTTGAAATTGTTTTAGAATAAGGAACTAATTTACTAGTAAACTCAATATCCAAATGATCTATAATACAAGCAAAGTCATCAAGAAAAATATCAAGATATTAATTCACAATAAGGACAATAATGATAAGATCAATATCCCTTTTCTTAGTATTATGTGCATGATAATTCGTATTTACACATTTAATCATTTTCCCAGATTATTTATATATTATTAAATACAACATTAAAATAAATCTGAAATATAATATATTTATCTGTATAATTTATATTTACATTCTATGCAGATATCCCATCCAATCCTAGAGTAACATCAAAAACTAATAATGGAAATATAATATGGTTTTCTAGTAATGAAATTGCACAATAAAAAACATGATTATTATTATAATATCTTTTTTACCTTAATACATACCATTGGTTCTTTTAGTAAATTTTCTAGATTTATTTTTTAAGGAGATATTTCTAAACTACTTAACAATTTATCAAGAATTATACAGTATGATGAACCTGAATAAAAAAAGAACATGGCATAATTTGAATAAAAATTAATGTTCTTGATTGCACATCATTTGATGGTCCAAAATTGTACAATTTAATCGCATATGATATTCCAAAAAATTTATGTTATTGATCATTTTGATTTATATCCATCACTGTTTTATTTAGACAAGTACATTCATAATTAATCGTCATCTTATAATTATAAAATCTAAGAATAACATTTTCACTATTTTTATCATTATTTTATTTATATTGTGAGAAATGTTTCCAAATATATCACATCAAAAACAGTTGATGGATTTAATAAAATATTATCTAATGTAATTTTTACCACACCAATCACAAACCATAATTTTTATTTTCTTACGTTTGTATTCCTTCGATAGATGCTTCCAAATTTCCTAATTTTTGTACCATTTCATCTGCTTATTTTTTTGGAATAAATGATCTTTAGAAAACACCATTTCTAACATCCTTTTTAATTGAACAAGACTATCAAAACAATTAATTTAGGGGAATATAATTTCCATCAATATCATGACATCAACCTTGAGTAAAAAAAATTAATCATACTATTTATAAACACGATAAAATTGGTTACTTAATTTTAAAAACTTGTGATTTTTTCCTCGTATGTGACCACCAAATCTTCCTAATTGGGCACCAATTACAGTAATTTAGTTTCCATCCAATGCCGAATAATTTAATTAAATTATTTCTAAAGGAAATTATGATTAAATTAATCCAATTAAATGATATTAATATCTTCTATTTCTCAGATTGCCTAAATCATTATCCATCACTAGTTATATTATTCTTCAAATTAATAAATAAAAAGAGGTATCATTTATTGGTTTAAATAATACACGACTTTAAATATATTTTCTTAAGATTAATCTTCCCATCAGCTTATATATAGTCAGGTGACTTAATAAATTTTTGAGACGACTATTTAATGGAATTATCAAATATGGAGATGTTCCTCTATAGTTATCGCAGTTACTCGATTACATGAATAGAAAAACAATTTATAACCAATGTTAATTGTTCCATAAATATATAAAAATAGAAAATTCTAATTAAAATCATTCTATAATGATAATTTGGAATGATATTGTCCATATGGTGCCTTCTTACTATAGTTTCCTTGTTTTTTTTATGGAAATCCATTCTTAACATACAATGTTTAGATGAAGAAATATAATAATCTTTATATGAAATTTCATTATAAAAATTTACAAGAATCTATTAAGGATTCATATATATAATCCCATAAAATATAATTCCCACCAAACCATCACTATATGACCAACATTAGTGAAATTACTATTATTCAATCCATAATTTCATTTTAACCCTAGAATTCATTTTAATACATTGTTAGAGATCTTATTTTTTTAGTTATTAAAAGAATACCCTCAGAAAAATTACACAACAAACCCATAAATTTTTTATTGTGATGTTCCTATTAGTGACCATTTTTTGCATTATTCTATAATTTAATAACATAACATGTTTTCCTTTCATGAAAAATCATTTTAATTTTCAACACGACTTATTTTGGGTAACAATTTATCCTTAAACCCATGAAAAATGTAAACAACCTAGGATGAGCTCGAAAAACATATCCAGAAGCATAAAAATAAAATAAAATAACGTTTCACCCAATTTTAAAACCATGAGATCATAAAAATGTGTTTTCCTTTCATATAATAATCATTGATATTAACATAATTATTTTCTTACATATTTATTCAACGTTACTATCCCAAAATTTTCATAATTTGTTTTGATAAAATATAATGAAAAAATATTATATATGAGGTTTTGTTACAAAATATGAGAACCAAATAAAACCACTTTGATTGAAGAATGTATTTTACACTAAATGGGAATAAAAATTACTTAAAAAGTATTTTAACAGACTATTTTAAATAAAAATATTTCCATGAAAACAAATTTTATAGAATATTAATGTTATATATGTACATTAGGATATCATATTAATATAACCCTTACATTTACCCTTGAATGTGGAATAATCATAACTTTTAACATCGTTCAAAATTCTACACAGAATATAATTATTAAACAATTTATTTGAGATCCATATAACGCTCACGTGTTATCACAATCTATATATGGCTCACCAATTATCATGTTATATATTAGGATCACCAATAATCATAAAAGAAACATGTACCACATACATAATAATCCATTAAATGATTCAACTTCATCATAAAACCCTTTAAAATATATTTTTAACCCATATGAAAAGAACATTCAGATAAAAAACACAATTTTCAATAAAAAAAACTTCAGAACTAAAATACCGAACAAATGTATGGAGGGTTTTTGTTGTATAAGAGTGAGATTCATGTAAGGTGTGAAAAAAATAATGGTTTTATTTTGTGAAGGATGAATCTGGTCACACCATATACATTAATATATGACATTTCTTTTTTTTCTTTTGTAACGAAAGAAAAAATATTCTGTAAAAGATTCATTTATAATGAATTTTATATAATTGAAAAGTGGAATAAAAATTTCTTCAATAATTTATTTTTTTCTATATGAATACATCTATTATACAATTATATTTATATATAAATTTTTATAAAAAAATTTATTAAAATAAAACATTAAAAAAATTAAAAAAGAGTTTTCCATGTAAAGAATCTCTTACCTCAATACTGAATCATCAAGTATTTTTATCTCCCTAAATAAGAAAATTATGTTAGATATTTAAATTATTAAAAAACTTTTTATAGTTAATTAATATTATTTTATTCATATCATGTTATATTAAATTACATAATCAAATCAGATTAATTTAATATGTTCTGATGATATTCAAATCATATATCTATAATGACCTCGGTAAGTTAAATATTATGAAATAGTTCACTATTAAATATTCAAAATAATAATAATCATGATATAGTAATAATTTTTTATAAATAAATAATACTTTTAAAATCAAACACTAATGATTTTAATGATAAACAAACTACATTACATTCTTGGAGATGACATACAACACATTTGAATGAGTAACATTTCAATTTCACAATGTACTTAATATAAATAAGGAATGTATTATTTTAAATTTAAATATTACCATAATATCATATATATATCATATTATTTCCTCAAATACACTTATATATAGTATGCTTGTTTTTTGGTAATGAAAATTGATTCACATCACATTGTAGAGGTTATAATCCACATGTACATACAAACCCCATTACCATGTATCAAATGATGAAAAGGTAAATAATTAGTCGATATATTATCCTGAAATTAGATAAATATTTCCTTAAAATAATATATATTCATTTAGTCCATCATGTTAACCCTTAGTGAGAGGTGGTGATAAAAAATGAATTGCATCGGTTCGTGAGACTGTTATTTATCGTAATCATGAATCATTGTTTCATTTATCATCTGATGGAAGAAGGTTATTGATATAGGTTATTACATTAATTTAAAATTGTTATAGAATATTTAATATATAAAAGATATTATTTATGAATTTATGTGTAATATTTCGAAGTGGTATAAAAGGGAAAAAATTAAAACATTTCGATAAAAGTAATACATCTTTTTTAGAGAACCTCCTTTCCCTTACAAATTTTACCATATGAGGTCATTATTCATCCCAAAATAAGGCCTATAGAATGTTGGTATGGATTTTATTAAATAATTTGGACAAATAATGAGAAATATATAGTGCTTTAGGGCACCATGAAAAGCTGATGGGAGGTTACCTTTTATAAGTGAATAGATTGGAATTCATGGAATTTTTTAAGGTATTAAATTTATATATATTATGTTTTATGTTCATGTGTACTGAAATAGATATAATTTTACTATAGGAATATTAGGGTTCTAAATTCATTTATATAAAAAAATTTACTAGTTTAGGTGATGTTTTCACCATTATGTCTTTCTTTTAACCCCATAATAATGATTTTCATCATCATTACAGTTAAATGGATTTTTATAATTTCGACGACACAAGGGTATGAAAATATATAATTGACCCATAAATGGACCATGATATATATACTAAATTTTGTAAATTCCAATTTTAGTAACATATTATTATTTAGAATTTTTATTAATTTAATAAATTATAATTTATTAGGAAATATCGTTGATGTAATTTTTTAGCTATTGATTTAATTTGACTTAAAAAACAACATGATTGAGAGCGAATTATAATATAAATCTTTATAATATCCATATTATGTTATATTTAACTATAATGTTTTTTGGACACTTTAAATCACCCTAAAAATATTATTTTAGTGTTCTTAGTATCATTTAATTAATTTTTATACAGCCAACACAATCATTGTCTGGTTGTGCCATAAGAATTTAATTCAAATTTTTACCTCTATATTTTTTAAAAACATTATCATGAAAAAAGTTTATTAACCACATTATTACAATAAAAACACAAAATATCTTATTTTATACCTATTATAACATAATATAGATATTAAAAGTAAGATAATTACTTTGTTTACTTTATTTATTACTTTAATATTATAATGTTCAGAAATAAATATAAATGAAATACTTAATACATTTTATGTTTTGATGATTATGGATGAAATAAATCATACCCTGGAATAAATAATTTTTTTGAATTAATTTTAGGCATTATAAGATTAGTTTTGACACAGAATAATCTATTTTACTTTTACTCTAATAACAAAATATTTACTTTGGTTACTATTCATGTTATTCAACTATAAAAGGGACCAATTTAATAAATTTTGAAATCATGATTCAAAATTGGGAATCTATTTTTCATGATACAATTTATATAAGTTTATGAAGGATATATAAAAATAATCCCGCAAAATGAGACAATATTTTTTCTTCTAAACAATACATTTTGATTAAACAATCATTATAGAGATATTCGTGTTTAAAATTAATTGAAATACCCTAATTGGATTTTTAAATTAAAAACAATCAATGATATTTGTATTCCAAAATATAATTTTACTTTGTAAATACATGAAATAAAAAAATTCTAATAAAAAATTTTATTTTCACTATTCATTGAGAAATATAAATTCCTAATAAAGTATTAAAAATTGATTTAAAGATAATTTTTAAATTATGAAATAAAAAATGATGTTAATTATATAAACTTAAAATTATATTATTTATTATTATATTTTTTAAATAAGGCCAATTATTTCATGAATAATCAATTTGTTTAGAAATAAGGCCTTTTTTATTTTTTGAAAAAAAAACTAATATTTCTACCATGAAGAAATCTGAAAATAATAATAAATTAATATTAATAGGATTTGAGAATTATTTATTCAAAATTTTACCAGGGTTGTTACATTTTACCCACGATTATAGAAATGTCTCTAAAAAGCATTGTGGATAGTGTCATGTATCATAACTACTTATGACCATTAAATAGTTGGTCAATATGAGATGTCTTTCTAAACATTCAGGGATATGTTGATATATATTTTGAAAAAAATTATAAGATTTTGGGATCAAAACCTTTCATTGGAAGAGTTCTCACCTAACAATTGTTTCCATTCATGAATTTAGATGGAATCATATGAGGCTCTATATGGAATGATATTTAGGACTCCAATATGTTGGGATTTTGTGGGAGTGAGAGGAAGTCTACAAGTCTGAACCCTATACAAGAAATTAAAGAGAAGATTCAAACAACTCAGTTTTAATAGAATTGCTTTTCAAATTTAACAAAAGATATATTAATTAAATTAATGATGATATCTAGATATTGATGTTGGATACATGTTATTCCTAAGGATATCTCCATGGATGTGGGTTATGTGATTTTAGATGAAATGGAAGTTGATCCCTAGGTATATCAGTCCCATTGAGGCCCTAGATCATGAAATGGTAGTTTCTTGTTACATAAAACTACCTTCTAACATATCACATATACATGATGTTTTTCATTTATCTATTTGGAAGAATTAGATAACAAACCCATCAATTATTCTAAATTCAAAATTCATGAAAAAAAACATGATATATTATACGATGAAAACGAGTAGAAATTGTTGATCAAATAGATAAGGTCTTGTTGAACAAGGCCACTCATCTTGTCAATATTATATGGAGGAATCATAATTTTTTGGAATCAATATAGGAACCTAAATATGTGATGATATAGAACACCACTCTCATTTTTTTATCTTTGTACTAAAATTTAATGGAAGAACTTATTCTTTCTGAGATATACTGTAAAAAAATTTAGACTTTGTTAAAAAAATTATGTTCGTTAACATACATCACAAGATTCACTAAATGTAAAAAAATATTACGATAAAATTGCTAAAAAATTAATGATAATGAACAATATTTTAAAACATTAAACTTCTATAAAGTAAAACATAAATATGAGTTCATAATGACAAAATTATTTTGAAAAAAATCTAATTTCATTGTAATTTGAATATTCATTTAAAAAATAAATTTATATTTTTTCAAATTAATTTTTATAAAATATAATTAATTTATTAATTCATCACATAAAATTCACTTAGTTTGAATTTTGTAGTTTTTCCCGGAAAGGTTAGTTTTTAGTCAAAAAATAACGCTTTTTTGAAAAATATACTTTATTATTTAATCATTATGTATGATCATCGTTTAAGAATACATGAAAATTTATGTAATTAAACACTAATTTAATGAAAAATAATAATTTTTTCTAAAATATTCTATGAATGTATTCTCCAATTAGAGATATTTTAAAACTAATTTAAAATGTTATGTAAAATTTTTTTCTATTTTCCTATATTTAATTATTTAGATAGTTGAATTCTATTTTTTAATCCTTTAAATCCTATATAATTTTATTTATTTATTAATAAATGAATTTATTTAATTAAAATAATTATTTGTTATATTTATATCTCATATAAACATTAATTGTTTAAAATATTATCTTTCTAAAAACAATTTTTACGCAATTAATGATCTTTATTATAATATCATGTTTTCACACCATTGTAATGTTTTTGGCCTAAACTAATTTTTAAATTTTAAATCATATTGTTCAAATTCGGTTAAAATCAGAAATATTTATTTTTTCATTAATGATAATTAATTTAGTTTAAAATTATTTACCTATGTAAAAGTTAATTTTTGTTAATGTTTAAAAGTAATAAAAACAAGTTAATCACTCTTAAAATGTCATAAAATGAATTATGATAGAATATCAGGCCATATATTTTACAAAAATAGCTATTTTTAAAATTCTTAGCTGTTGAAATTTCAACAGTGTTATAAAATTGTTAAAAATTTATGTGTTATTCCAAAAGATTTATTTTTTTCATTAAAAAATGATACCACTTCAGCCCTATACAGTTGGAATTCACCAAAAAGTTACTCCTTTAAAATCATAATTTTTTTTCTTCTAATAATCCTATCCCACCAAAATAATATTCTCACTACCATATGTTTTTTAAGTCCTTAGTCCGAAGAAGTTTTCCATGAGAAAACTCAATAATCTAACGTGAGTATTACCTTCTATTAATAATTTATATTATTATACACATTCTTAAATTCATTACTAATATTGTAAATATTATTAACTAAATTAAATTATTCTGAATAAATTATATTATACTAATTATATAAAAATATTCAATCCTTTTAAAGCATAATGAAAGAAAAAACATCAACCATGTGGAAGTGCTGACTACTGGCTCCACGATATAATTCCATTTACACATCACCATATCTAAGGATGGTATAAAAATGTATTTTAAGGATTAATATCTATACATTGAAAAAAAAATTCAAAAAATTTATTTTTTCCATATTCTATCATGAAACTTTCCCTTTTAAAACTGAGATCCTTTATCATGCATACATGTGGTCTACTACCTAAACGAATAATGAATTTCATTAGTTTAAACCATGAAGAATTCATTTTTATAATAATTATTTTAATAAATATACAATTTAATTATGCCAATTTCAATATTCATTAATTTTTATAATAACATTATGTTACAACTTTCTTGTTTTTATTCAATTATTATAACAAACACTGATTTTGGACATTTTATCACCTATAAGAAATATTTTTTAAATTTTATGTCACAGATGATTACTTAATGTTATAATCTATTGTGTACATAATATAAAAATTTATTCTGGATTTATAAATTATATTTGAGTAATAGTAATAATATTTAATTTTGTCATTAATATATAACCTGTTATCATTAGACTCACCAAAACATGCTTGACATCAATTTTGTCTTCAGAAAACATTAATAAAAAACATATATAATGAAGTTAGAACTTTATAAATTATTTTTAAATATTTATTATTGTACCTAGTATTTTATATAAATTATAATCCTTTTGAGGATAATTAAATTATAACACCTCTATTACAAATTTTATTTGAAATGATCATGATTTATGAAATCATATTTAAAAAATATATGATATCTAAATAATAGTAATAATAATGTATTGTATAATTAGTAAGGAATTTAATAAAAGGTTATATAAATAAATAAGTTACTTAAATAGTTGATTAATATAATTATTTTTAGATATATATGTTCATACCATGCCTAACAAATCCAGTTTTAAGGTAAGTGGAATTCATGAATCAAATCCTTCCCCTGCGTCATAATCACTCCTCATTGCCTAAAATATTTAAATTTGAAATCATATATATTTCATGTGATAATGTAATTTTTCATCCCAACCACGTTTTTAGATAAATATTTTTCACTCCAAATTCTTCTTAACTATAAAAACAATTATTCTTTAGAAATTAAATTTTGTTATGTATAATTACCATCCGTTTTAATGTATTTTTCATGATATCATTTCATTCAATCCAACTGACATTTCCTTTAAATAGTATATATATTATATTTTTACTATCTATAATGCTCCTTGTATTTCAATTTATTTGTAAACTATGGTTTCAATATCATTTAAACTATTTGGGTCTTCCAGTATTGGTGTTTTCAAAGATTTCAAATGCTTTTTTCTTTCAAAGATAATAAATTCCTCCCATATAAATTAAATGTTTACCTATGAATTGTTTCTTTTCACGTAATAATTATTATAATATGTTTGTAAAGTAATATTTTATGATTTTTCCTATTCATTTTAAATAATTTTATTTTTGGAATGCGTCTCCAAAAGCTATATCTTTTTATGATGATATTAACAAATTTTTTTAATAATAACCATGTTTGTGATTTCCCAATTATTTTTAAAGGGTAATAATCCAATGATGTAATTGTGCATAAATTTATCGATATGTTCTGTTTTGGGGTGATCATGTTTTTTAACAAATGAACTTGTTTTTTATTTATGTGGTACCATTTTCAAAATTAATGAATCCCAATTTCAAACCATGGGGTTAATATGATTAGATGAATGATTTGATTTTATGTTAAACTCATATGTGTAGATGGGGGTTGGTGGGGAAATATATCACCCTCTAATAAATTGGTTATGGTTTATTATATCATGAGATAATGACTAATGGAAATACATGGATTTTTTAAGAAAACTAGAGGATGTACATACATGGATTGTTCAAATTTTTTTATTATTCTCAAGTTTTTTACAATAAAAATCCATAATGAGACAAATTTTAGTAATATAGATAATATTTTTTATATTTTATATTATAATTATATTTTGATATCATATGTAATGATTTTATGTTTGTTATATGTTTCTAATCCATGTTTTTATGTAATTTCTTTAGTATTGTGATCCAATGCCATGATCCTTAACGATCAATCTTGTTTTTTGTAACATAGGATCATATGATATTTTTAACTTATATTAATCCACTGCTGAAGTATTCCCATATATTTATTATCTAATTATTATGATTAATTGATATTATTTGGTTACCGAGAATTCAAGATCACAAGTTCTTGTACTTTTATTCCATATGTTATAAAGAAAATTATACAATATGATTTGTTAATATGAGAGTACATAAATGAATTGTAATATAAAAATATCCATAACGGTTTTATAATTATATTATTATATAGCCAGTATCGAATACACTAAATTTTGAATCATTAAATTTCATGGTGGTTTGTGTAATGTATTAATTAAACCATGAAATCAAAGTGTTATTTATATATAATTATGAAGGGTCCCCATAGTTTTTATGCTAAATATATTAAAGGTAGGTGAATTTTCCATATTTCTACATTTATTATATTGTGATGTTCCATAGTATTCATTAAATAAATATATAATAATATCAAATGATATTACCCTGTTGAAACAATGATATACTTTTTCTTAATGATTTAATTTGGAAATATAGGTTGTGGGAGCCTCCCACAATTTTATTGATAAATTGATTTAATTTGGTTTTCAATGAAAAATATTTTTGAATTTTTTTTCTATGAAAAACATGATTGTGGTGCTCTTGTGCATACAGTATGTATCACTCTATAATATACCACTATCAAATTAGGTCCCAAAGGTCCAACATAGTGAAATGAGGGCCCACCAATCAAGGGAATATGGCGGGTTATGTCATGCATAAACATGTATTTGTGAGTTTAAAAACACTAGATATATATATATATATGAATAATTTTAATAAATTAATTTATTTTTCCATTAGAAATAAACAAACATATATGATTAAACTATATTAGGTAAACATTTTCTACTACTCAATTTAGAAATTTAAATGGTATTCAAATATTATTGATATTAGTCTTATATATTTTATATTATTGTGATCTAACATCTTTGTTTTCTCAGTGGCATGTGGAAAAAATCAAAAGGGGATTTCCTACTAGGTAAAATTACTAATACCATTTATATGTTGTTTTTTATCCTTTTATGAAGTTGTTTTCTATTTTATAAGAAATGGGAAATATTTTTAATTCTCTTTATGGGCTCTTTGATGATGTTGTCTATGTTTTTAAAGATAAAACTTGGAATGTTTCACATTATGGTATAGAGTTCAAGCACCTTGAATCCAGTGTATTTTATTATTTTAGATACTTAATAATTCAACTTTTATTTATACCAGAGAAATTTTATTTTTGATGTTTTTCATTAATACATTTAATATTTTTTCTTTTATTGTATGACTCATTTTTATGGAAATGTAATGTTTTCATCATATACCCAAGAGTAAATGAGGAATGATGTGGTGATAGACATCCTGTTATATTAGAAATGTTACCTGATTGAAATTAGGTAGTATTAAATATTTTTTACACATTGATAAAGATTATCCATTACCAACTGATAATGGAGACCCAATATTTTGATGATCCATGTTAGATGAATGTTTTAGCTACATTGTCATTTCAAATTATTCCATGAAGTATCATTTTATAATGGGATACTCGATTAAATTATCACTTTTTATATAAATTTTATAAATTTCATGATACGTAGATGAATTTGACTATGGAATACCAATCTTAGACTGACGAGAATTCTGAAAAACTACTTGGGTTCTTAAGGGAATGATGTGAGAATCTATTTATGATTTTGGTGGTTCTTTAATGTTTTATCTCATACATTATATGTTAACCTATAATAACAGATTTAATATTTTATTTTGATTTCCCTTTAAAAGGACATGTATAATTAGTCATATTGATTAAATATATGATGGATAAAGACATGGAGTCATATAAAATCAATTTGAGTCTCATTATTCAATAATTATAGTATATCATATTGATCAATATGTGGGAAGAGACTTCTGGGAGGTAGAAATTCTCATATGAAAACTGATGTTTCCATCCTATAAATATTGAGATTGGTTATTGAGTAATCTTATATGTGTAACCTCTGTTGGGACGAGTATGTTAAATCCTACACATATGATTATGGGTCCATTTGTGTTTTCTTAGAAAATCCATTTATTCATAGAGAGAGTTGAACTTCCTTTGAGATGTCGTCTTATTCATAATGCAATACATGTACCTTATCATTTCAGGATAATTACACTACCCTTCTCATATGATCATTATAAAAATTGTTATTAAGGGTTCATATATTCCATAAAATGATTGTTAACATGAATTATACATCATATTGAAAAAGTATTCTACCATCTAAAAATATATTTAGTGTGCTTGTATTGGTTCCAAATGTACATCAATGAGTATTTATGAGAGAGAGAGTACGATATATGGATATAGGGGTTTTATTTTTTATTCCAAATATATATTTATAATTTTTTAAATTATCTTAATTATTATTAGGAGAATAATTTCCTCCAGAATGTGGTATTCAACTCGTGATGAATGGATAGAGAAGGATGATGTGGATGTTATTGATTTAGTATATTATTGAATGACAAATAAATAATATAATAAAATGGCCTTACAATTTTTTTTATTTTAGATAATGGTCGTTGAATGTTTATAGATTTTAGAAATTAGGTTTGAATGGGTTCTATAAAGAATATAAATAATTATAATTTTTAGATAATTAAAATGAAAAACAAATAAGTCATATATAATTTGACATGAGATAGAATATGAATTTATAAGTAAAATTATTCATAATATTGTTGTTTTTGTAAAAATTCTACGTCACCTACGTTTTTCAATAATAATTTAATTCCCATGCATAATTTTTGTGACCATATTTTAAATAACTCATAAGACTTCATATTTTTAGTTTTTAACATTAAAACCTTGTGGGACTTCCGATCTAATACATTTCATTGGAGTAGGATATTATTTTTGAGAAAAATGAATTTTCTATATCAACGTATGTATTCTTAGCAACATATGTCTTTGATCATACTAAATTTCTATAGATTCTAAAATATGTGAATTATATTTTTTTTAATATGTATTTTGAATAAAATAATTAATTATGAAAACTATAATGTTATTCAATCATGTTTTGATCATCAACAAATTGGATTTTTGATTAATTCCAATGATATAGCTGGTTATCAACATGTACAATGTGTTTCTATGAATGAAAAAATATATAGTTACTATAATAAATTTCTAGCCATGTTAAATCCTATGATGTGACACTATACTAAACAAGATGATATATTGGAATGTTTAAGAAGAATCACGATAAAGAGGAAAAGGTTTGAAATTTTTTTGAAGTGACTCATTTTAATTTCAAATTCAAATTCAAATTCAAATTTACCAGATCCTTTTTTCTAATTCATGGATATGACATAATTTTCTTTATATTTCATAAATAATGGTATTTTTATGTGGAAGAGTTTATTTTTCCATATATATTTTTTGAGAATATTTGTTGATAAAATTATGAATAAGTCTCTATGTTGACCATTTAAAGAGATGAAAAAAACCAAAAATATGTAGGATGGATATGGGGAGGAAGGAGAGCATTGAAACTACTAGAATGTAAGTTCATATAATTTCAATGACATTTATTAAAAGAAATAATTATCAATTGTATCTATGTGGGAATTACTTGAACCCTACCCTGAAACGTGTACCTCGAGTGAAATAAAATATAAAATTTTATATCTCTGAAATATTGACACTATTGGGTTAGGTGGTCTTGGTGAAATCTATATCATGACAACAATTAGACATTATTTTTGAATACTGAACCATGGGAATATTTTAGTCCATTTTTGTTTATATATTAATGTGTTTACAATGATTATAGTCAACATATAAATTTGTGTAAGATGCTTTTTTTGGATAAGATGAATAAAAGAGAATGCATAATTAGTAATTCTGTAAGAACCAATATCTTCTTTTCAGGTATATTTTTCCTTTTTTGGTCATTTTTGAGGGCAAATAAATTATGGAAATTTTCTAAGTACACGTCGTGTACTTTATGAGTATACGCCATGTACTTCCTTGCCGCAGAAGGCTGTTTGCTGGTCGTGTAGTAGCATCACACACGACCATGTGGGAGTGACTTAGAGGCCTCTTAAAGAGGTGTATGGAAAAGGTGAGTACATGCTGTGTAATTCAAAAGTACACACCATGTAATTTCTGTTTTATCATTAAACACACCGAGGTCGCATTTTATCGTCAGAAGACTCTAATTTTTGGACTCGTTCGACTGAGAGAACATGTAAGGCAGCGGATCATCGACGAACCCCCGAGCCTCCATTCGTTGTTCAAATCAAACACGGTTGGTTGTGTTGGAATCGCGTCGATGAGTTCTCTCTTCTTCTTAAGCCTCATTTCATTATTTCTCTTCTCTTGTAAGATATCTTGGTTTGAACGTTTTAGACTTTTTTGTAGATAAATGTTTTTCCAAGGTGATCCATGCCTCGAGGTTCGAGTATAGCGATCTCCTTACATCAAGGTAGGTGGTTTGTGCCTCTACATTCAATGTCATTGAGTATTATGTGCTAATTTAACCAAAACCCATGGATATGGAATTGTGTGTCTACCATCTTACCCATGTTGTTTTCCTACCTTTCTTTTATGTTTTTAGAGGTAATTTAGATATGAATAGGTTTGATTTCTATTCTTTTCATGTAATTCCCTTACATGTTCGGTTTATAACCATTTGGTCCTCTTTAGCCAATTTGGATGCCTTGCTTGTTTTCCATTCCTGTTTCTGCAGGATAGAGAGTTTGTATTTTGACCTTCTTGTTATGTTGTAGACTGTTTATCTAAGTAGTTATGTAGGTTTACTTTGCCATATTACACTACTATTCTTGTTTACCTATAGAAGGTCGTGAGAACATGTTGTAGTAGACTATAATGGGAATTGGAAGGGTGAGATTTCTCAGAGAGTCTTTGACCACTTTAGGCTGTAAGGGGTATTGACAAAGTGAGCATCCTCGGAGAGCCTAGAACCACATGGGGATATAAGTTTAATTTACCGTCTGATATTCCTCATAGAGTCTTGAATTTCATTAAACTGTAAGAGGATTGATGACATGAGCTTCCTCAAAGAGTATTTGATTTAAATTAATGACCTGGTCTATATGGGGAATTGACCATGTGAGCTTCCTCAGAGAGTCCTTGACTACATTAGACTATACAAGGAATTGAATGTGTGAGCTTCCGTAGAGAGTCTTTCTTATCCTTCGACTATAAGGGGAATTGACTATGAGTGCTTCCTTAGATAGTCTTATTATAATCATATGATTAAACCAGAGGGGTTGTGTTGAGTGATCTTCCTAGAGGGTTTCTTTTACTTCTTAGGTAGGAAAATAGGGGATGGTTGTGATTACTTCCTAGAGGGTTACCTATTTGAGGGTTAACTGTTTGTTTCATTGTAACTTGATATAGAAATTGTGGATTGTTTACTGCTGAGAACTCTCTTGTTAACTATTTTCTGTAATTTTACCTACCATATATTCCCTAACTATTTGGAACAGATATTTAGGTGGTTTCCTACTAGGATTTAGTCTCACACCCTGTTTGGGCCATGCTTCTGGGCCGAAACCGAATACAATGTAGCAGGTATAGATAAGGGAAAACACCCTTCTACTTCAGGTACTTGATTTGTTGTGGAGCTAGAGAGCATGGGACCAAGTTATAGATTGAGAAACTACGGAGTTTATATGATTTCTTTTGAACATTGGTTTAGAACTATTGTATTCCATCATTGGGACCTATTTAAATTTTTCTTAGACATATGTATCATGCATCATTTTATATATTTTCTCCATTTTATACATTCAATATTCGGATGTTGTTGTTGTATGACTTTATTACTAATTCTTCTCTTGTATGTACTTATTTACATCGGATATGTACTATTCCAATGAGGGAATAGTTTCTCCACTATCACACCCAAGGACCTCGCTGCTAGTCGACAGCCTCTAGTGTTCGGGGAAATGTGCATGAGGCCATGTGACCAACCGAGTACGTGGCACCTCTAGCTGGATTCTGGAACCGAAACATTACAAAGTGGTATCAGATGAATTATTTTCTCTTGATTTAGTGTTTGGAGTCATTAGCCAGGGATATGAAGGAATAAGTACATGGTAATAAGCTGTGCCCAAGAGTAGCTAACCTATGTATAGGGAAAACCCAATCTACCTCATTAATTGAATTTTTTCTAGTTTTGTAATTATTAAAGTTGATTTGATTTCACTTTGAGATATTCACATGATTTGTGATGTTGATGTTGATATTATTGAGGGTCAATTTTTTTCGCAACCCGATGTGATGAGGGTATTCCATCTCATGCATCATATATGCATTTTCTAGAAATCAAATGTCATGCATTTTTTGCCATGCCATTTAGGATGAATTAGTAATTTCATGTTGTTGTGATAGATGTTTTGTAAAATATGCATGATGTTCCCTTTTTCTCCATGATAAAATACTTGCTGTTAGATATGGTATTGTTTTGGGTAATTTTGTTCATGAAAGGACACCAAACATTGGTTATTGAGGTGTTATAGGACATCATGTACCAGAATTTGGTGGATCATTTCTATGTTTCCCATGTTATAACATGTATAAGATGAAAGACTTTGATTCGTGGGGAGTATGGGCCGTCATGGATCAGAATTTGGCACTTTCATTGCTCGTTTCAGTTTTTTTTGTGTTCCAGAGTATTTTCTGAGGATTACTGTATGGAAAAACCAAGAATACACGTCGTGTAGTGTTATGTACAGACCATGTGTTTTTCTGTTTGAGAAGAAGCTATTTTTTTAAGTACACACCAAGTACGTTATGTACACACCATGTAGTCTCTGACCATGTCGTAGGTCATGTGAGAAGAGACACAGGATTGGGAACATCCGGTGGGAACACATCGTGAACAAGACGAACAAGCCGTTCAGTGTCGACCATGTGTCCTCATGTGTAACAAACAACAAGGATGGATAAGGCCTTAAAAAAACATGCCATGTTCGTGTTGAACACGTCGGGTACTCTGAACCAGGTACCAGGTCGTGTCGCGAATAACCCTGGTTGGTGTGAACCTTTCACGTACATGCAATGTCCTCATTGAACACACCGTGTAGTCTGACCCAGGTACCCCGTCGTTTCACAAAAAACATGGGTAAATGTTTTCCCTTCATGAACACACCATGTCCGTTCGGAACACGCCCTATAGTGTGAGCTGTGTTTCAGGTCGTGTCACTAACAACACGGGCCTGGTGAAGCTTTTCCTGTACCCATAATGTCTATCTTGCACACACCTTGTAGTCTCATCTTATGAAAGTTGTGTTGCATAACCGTGTTGAAGGAATCGAACAGGGAACGGGGAATCAAGTACACGCCAAGTGTTAAGACAACACACCATGTGTCTGGGGTGTTACATGACCATTTTAGGAAGGAGTATAGGCCAATGTAAATGACATTAGGGAACATGTTGTGTATGAAATGTACATGTCATGTAGTCATTTTTTGAAAAATTTAATCACTTTCTTTCTCCTGTAACCTTCTTGAAATCCTTGTTTTTAGTCCTCAATAGTCTTGTTCTACGATCTGTGCTTGACCATACAAAGTCATTCCACCAAGAAGTCCTTCAGTTGTGTGCCATTTCCAAGATGGTGATCAGACACCAAACATGGCTGATCAGGGACTACCTGCTGATCCTCCTCTTGTTCTAACCTTGGCACCGGACATTGTACCTGACATAGGGGCTGATACACTATTCTGGGAAGGATTTATGAGGATGATGTAGACCATTCTGGAGGCACTCTCTTTTTCCCCATCAGTGGCTAATTTTATGCAGGTCTTTCCATAGCAACAGTATCCTATTTCTTAGGGGATGGAGGATCCCAGGATGCAGATTCATGGCTAGATGCCATGTTGATGATTTTCAATCATCTGTAGATATCCCTAGAGAAGAGTGTGAATCTCTCTTTGTACATGCTCTGAGTCTCTGCCAAGAGGAAAGGGAATGTGATCTCATAGGCGGTATGCCAGTAGAATATGGATTGGGAGGAGTTTCAATGAATTTTCTATGATTACTTATATCAGGATATCTTTAGGGCCGATCAAGACCGAGAGTTCATGAGTCTGGAGCATGGTACTCTTAATGTTATTGATTATTTCTCTCACTTCACAGAGCTGTAGCATTTCATGCCTATTCAAGGAGATGATGAGTGGTTCCGTGTATGGATTTTTGAGGATGGACTGAGGCATGGCATCTAATATCAGGTGAACATCTTAAGGTTGACTTAGATATATTCAATTTCCAACCACGTATTGATCACAGAGCACAATCTGAGGGATTCTAGAGTTTTGAGATATGGCTGTTCAGCATCCATTGTTAGTATTATGCCAACTTATAGAATGAAGCGCCACAGGGAGGCTGCATGAGGAGATCAGAGCAGGCAGGATGCATCTTCGGGTTGTAAGGTGGTGTGCTACCAGTGTGAGAGAAGGAGGAATTCAAGGCCATGTTGCCTGAGAGACCCAGTTGGGTGGTGATCTTGTGGAAAGATTTGTCACCTTCAGTATTTTTGTCATTTCTTCTCACCAGTAGCTGATGATAGGGGTTCTTCTATGACTCCTCATTCAGGAGAAGCACCACCTGTTTCTCCCCAGTCTGGGAACTGGAGTTCTTTCGGCCATTCAAGGTGAGTTGGAGGTCATGTTCATTGTATCCATTTGTCTGGTTTCGGCAACATCAGGGCAGATCATCTCGGAGTGGTTCGGTAGGGTCACAGGGCCTTGGTGTAGGCAATACATTTGCAGTGGAGCAGACCCAGCAGGAGCAGAATCCCGGACCTTCTACCGTTCGAGGTATGATCATAGTGACCTCAGATTTAGCTTCTTCTCTTTTTGATACAGGGGATTCCCATAGCTTTATTTCTGTTGTGTTCATGGAGAGCCTTGGTCTTAGCATCTTTTCTTCTACAGGTATCATGACACTAGACACTCTGTTGGGGACTAGAACAGCTAGTGTACGTAAGTGCAGAGAGTGCCTTCTATAGGTTGGTGGGTGTCACTTCTTATAGGACCTCTATCTCCTATAGATGACAGGGTATGATGTCATTCATGGAATGGACTGGATACTTCCGATCCAGGCAGTCGTCGACTATGATCACCGCAGAGTGAGTTTCACATCACCACAAGGTGAATCCAATCTTCATATGGGCGAGTGGGGTGTCTAGGTGAGGAAATTGGGTCTAGAGCATCATATATCAGGAGGACTTACACCACAGATTGCTAGTTTATATTTGGATGACTAGGGGAATAAATAGTTAGTATTTCCACACGTGGTGGATTGTTTTATAGATGTCTTTCCAGAATACTTTTGAGGTTTGCCTCCGGAGTGGGAGGTAGACTTCTCGATTGACCTTGTGCCAGGAGCATCACTAGTGTTATTTCCTCCTTATAGGATGACCACACCTGAGTTGTAGGAGCTCAAGAAACAGTTGGAGGAGTTGCAGAAAAAGGGATTTATCTAACCCAGTACTTCTTCTAGTGGTTTTCCTATACTGTTTGCAAAGATGGTATATGGTACTCTCAGACTTTGTGTGGATTATCAGAAGCTGAACCAGTTTACGGTCAAGAACTTGTATCCCTTTCCCAGGATTGATGATCTATTGGATCATCTCCGAGGAAACCGAGTGTTCTTGAAGATTGACTAGGGGTCTGGTTATCATTAGTTTCACATTAGACCATCAAATATACCTCTTAAATCCTTCCAGAGTGGGTATGGTCTATACGAGTACATGGTCATGCCGTTCGGTATCACAAACGTGCCTGCAGTTTTCATGGCACTGATTAACCGAGTTTTCGATCCATAATAGTATTCTTTTGTGGTGGTCTTTTTGGATGACATATTGGTATAATCCCACACTCTACACGACCATGATACCCATCTTGAGATCATCATGAGTACACTGAGGGGATATTAGTTTTATGCTAATCTCTCAAAGAGCCACTTTTGTATGGATCATATTTACATCTTGGGTCATGTTATCTTAGAGGCAAGAGTATCAGTAGACCCAGAGAAAGTGGGAGCTATAGTTTCCTAGGGGAATTTGAATAACTTCTTTGAGGTGTAGAGTTTTCTAGTGCTGGGTGGATACTACAGAAGTTTCATACATGAATTTTCACGCAATGAAGCACCGCTGACAGGTCTGGCCAAGAAGGATGAGAAGTTCTTATGGTCAGATACTTGTGAGGCAACCGTTCAGGAGACGAAAGGGTGGTATAATTTAGAACTGATAGTAGTCTTTCTAGAGATGGGAAAGAGGTATACTATTTACTATGATTCATTGTGTATCGGGCTAGGAGGTGAGCTTATACATGGAGATGGAGTCGTTGTGTTCGGGTCTCGGTAGTTAAGGATACATGAATGGAATTACCTAACGCACAATATGGAGTTGGCAGCTGTTTTTCATCCCCTATGTTGTTGGAGACATTATCTTATGGCAGATCACTTTGTGGATTTTACCAAACATATGAGTCTTAAGTACATTTTCACTCAGCGTGATCTGAATTTTAGATATCATAGGTAGGTTGAGCATCTACAATCCTTTGACTTTGAGCATGCATATACACTAGGGATGGGCAACACAATGGCTAATGCGTTGAGTAGGATTACTTAGACACATGCAGTTCAGGGGGCCTGCAGTGAGTGGTAGCTTGTGGCTCTATTCTCTGAAATGCATTTTGAGGTGCACAATAGTTAGGGGCAGGCATTTCTTTCTTTGGTAGATGTTACATCTATTCTTCTGGATCGAGTTCGAATGATGCTACTCTTATATTCTGAAGCCTAGTCCTAAGGGAGAGTGTGTTAGGAGAGGATCCTATTCATGGATGGACCATAGGCAAGGATGACATTTTACATTTTTAGGGGTGTGTATGGGTACCAGTAGACATATGTGAGGATCTGATTGGGGACTTTCATTCCTTATTTTGGGTAGTTCATCCTGGTGTCACCAAGATGTATCATGATCTATACCATTAGAATTGGTTTCCAGGTATGAAGAGGGATGTTTCTGGTTTCATTATGAGATTTTCTACTTTTCAGCAGGTTAAGGCTGATCATTAGCGACCAGCAAGGCATTTATAGCAGTTAAACATTCCCGAGTGGAAGTGGAATGACGTTGCGATGGACTACGTGACCAAGTTGCTATGGTTCCCTCAGTGGGATGATGATGTTTGAGTTGTCATTGACAGACTCACGAAGGATTCCAACTTCATTCCGATAAGGGAGAACTTCAGTGTTGATGAGTTAGGATGGTTATAAATCCAAGAGATTATACGTCTTCCTAGAGTTCCACACTTTATTGTTTGAGACAGATATGCACGTTTTATTTCTTGGGTCTGGCATGGGCTTTAGAAGGTTTTGGGTTAACAGTTTCTTTGGAGTACAAATCTCCATCTCCATACAGATGTCCAGTCCGAGTGTACGATTCAGGTTCTTGAGAATATTATCCATGAATTCATTCATGATTTTGGAGGTTCTTGGAAGAAGCATATACCTCTTGTAGAGTTTTCCCGAGAATAATAATTTTCCTGCAACTATTCAGATGTAACCTTATCAGGCTTTTTATGGTGTCCATGCCAAACACCGTTATGTTGGCTAGAGGAAGGAGAGGTATCTTTTTTGGGAACTCGTCTTTTTTAGGAGACCTTCAAGAAGATAGAATTGATTCAGAAGAGGATGGATACTGCACACTCCCAACAGAAGTCTTATGTTGATCAGTGGAGATGACATCTGGAGTTCCAGGTTAGAGATCAGGTTTTCCTGAGTGTCACACTGAGGTTGGATAAAAAGAGGATTAAGAGGTAGATAAAGGTTTCCAATGGGAAGTTAGGTCATTTGAGGTGTTGGAGAGAGTTGGACCGGTTTCCTTTCAGTTGTAGTTACCTTAGAGGTACTGAGCTATGCACGACGTCATCTAGGATTCTCAACATCGACGTTACTTTTCAGACCTGTCTCATGTTTTCCAACCCCAGTAGTTTGAGTTGGAAGTGGACACATATTTTGAGAAGAATCCTATTTGGACATTGAATTGAAGTATGATGGTCTCTGTGGCCAGTCTTTTCCTTTGGTATGGGTTCTTTGGTAGCACATGCGAGTATATGACGGGACATGGGAGAGGGAGGCAGATGTAGGATCACAGTGACCAGAACTGTTTAGGGGTTCATCTTCGAGACTACTCTAGGGAAATTTGAGGATGAATATATTTTATAGGGGAATATTGTGAGAACCCAGGTCTTGTTTTTCTGGTATGTTTTTCTTTTTCTAGTTGTTTTTGTGGAAAAAGTAAATTTCAGAAATTTTCTAATACACGGCTACTACTTTATGAGTACACGTCGTGTACTTCCTTTCCACAACAGGTCGTGTGATGAATTTTTAGTTTCCATAATCATGGTTGGGTGGGAGTATCTTGGAGGCCTCTTAAAGCAGAGTATGGAATAGGTGAGTACATGTTGTGTACTTCTAAAGTACACACTGTGTAATTTCTTTTTTTTTTTTCATTAAACGCCCAGGGGTCGAGTCTAATCACTTGAAGACTCTTATTTTAGGTCATATTTGACTTAGAGAAATCGTACGATAGCATATCTCCAACAACCCCCTGAGACGTCATCCATCCTCCAAATCAAACATCGTTGGTTGCGTAGGAATCACATCGATGAGTTATCTCTTCTGCTTGAGCCTCGTTTTGTGATTTCTCTTCTCTCTTGACATATCGTGGGTTGATTGTTTTAGATGATTTTATAGATCTATGACATTATAAGGCAATTCAAGCCTCAAGGTTCAATTATAGTGATCTCATAACGTCATGGTAGGTGGTTTCTTCCTTTCTGTTCAATGTATTTGGGTATTATATGAAAATTCCACCAATACCATTAGACGGGGTATTGCGTGTATAACATTTTACCTCAGATATTTTCCAGCCATTATTTTTTTCTTATGTAAAGGTAATTTGGTAATGAATAGGGTTTATTGCTATGATTTGGATGAATTTCACTTTTATGTTCTTTTTACGAACGTTTGGTCCTATTTAGCTAGTTTGGCTGCCTTGTTGTTTTCTAGGCCTGTTGTTGTGGGATGGAGAGTTTGTATTCTGAAATTCTGGTTATACTGTAGACTGTTCATCCAAGTAGTTATATAGGTTTACTTGGCCATTCTACACTGCTATGCTCCTTGGCCTACACAGGTCCATGAGAACCTGGTGTAGTAGACTATAAGGGGAATTGACAGGGTGGGCTTCTTTAGAGAGACTTTGAGAACTTTTGGCTGTAAGGGGGATTGACGAAGTGAGCATCCTTAGAGAACCTAGAACCATGTGGGGCTATAAGGGTAATTGAACGTGTGATCTTTCTTATATAGTCCTTGATTTCTTTCGACTATAAGGGGATTGACCACACGAGATTCCTTAGAGAGTCTTTGTATTAATTAAACGACCTCAGATATAAGGGGATTTGACCATGTGAGCTTCCTCAGAAAGTCATAGACCTTGGGGCTGTAAGGGGAATTGACCGTGTGAGAATCATTAGAGAGTCATAGAATACAATAGACTATATGGGGAATTGACTATGTGATCTTCCTAAGAGATTCTTTCTTTACCTTTCACTATAAGGGAAATTGACTGTGAGATATTTCTCAGAGAGTCTAATTATAATATTATGACTGAATGAGAGGGGTTATTCCGAGTGCTCTACCCAGATGATTACCTGTACATCTTAGTAGGACCCGAGGGGATGGCTGTGAGTACTTCCCATAGGTTTACCTATTAGAGGTTTAGCTGTTTGTTTCATAGTTGGTTCATATTGAAACTGTGGATTGTTTTTTGCTAAGCACTTTCCTGATTACTATTTTATGTACTTTTACCTTCCATATATTCACTGACGGATATGAATATATCTTTTGGTGGTTTCCTACTACGATTTAGTCTCACACCCTATTTGGGACTCGCTTTTGGGCCCAAACAGATTATAATGTTGCGGGTATAGATAAGGGAAAATGCCAATCCACTTCAGTTACTTGATTTTCTATGGAGCAGGAGAGCATGATTCCAAGCTATGGCTTGGGATACTGAGGAGTTTATCTGCTTTCTTTTGCACTTTGTATTAGTACTGTTGTATTCCATCATTATGACTTGTTTGGATATTTCCTAGACATATGAATTTTGCATACTTTTATATATGTTCTAATGTTTATACATGCTGTTTTCTGTTGTTGTTTTTGTATGTCATTATTAGATATTACTCTCTTGTGTGTATTTTATAACTTCTACTTTTTACTCTTCTAATGAGGGTATAGTTTCCCCACTATCACACCCAAGGCCCCCGCTAATAGTCGGCAGCCTCTGGCATTCGGGGAAATGTGCTAGAGGCCATGTGACCAACCGGTTACAAGGCCTATGGGTGGCTTCCGGAACCGGGACGATAAAAATTCAACTCTCCCTAGTTATTTTAATTATCTTTTCTGACTTTGTAACTATAATATAATCTTGGTTACATTTTTTATGTGATATTGTTCTTGGAGTTTATAGAATTGGTTTTTATCATAGGTTGATGTTATAGTTACTGATTTTTCATTTTCAAAAAAGGATAATATGAAATGAGTGAACAACAAGGGGTTTCTTATGATTTATAGGTATTATTATCATATATGAAGGATTAAATGATTACCAACCAATTATCAATCAATTATAAAATATTTTAAGATAATAATGATGGATTTTTTTACATGTAGATTGTGCTTCTATAAAAGAGTGATATAAGATGACTCTAGATAATTATGGGTGTTCTCAGAATAATATATTATATTTTATTTAAAATAGTGAATTTATAAATTTCAATGAAATTTAAATCGAAACATATATATGGAATTATATTCAGAACATCAATAAATGTAACACCAATTTGAAGTGGGAAATGTTACAAATTTTGAGATAAAAATATTAATAAATAAAATATTAAATGATAATAGTTTGGATGGATTCATAATTATGTAAAATGAGATTGTCTTCATATTTAGAGGCATTGGTTGAGATGTTATAAAGCACTTCACCTCCTAAAAAAACGGTTTGATGCTAATTTCTCCACATTAGAAGATAATTATAAATAAAATCCCTCTATTTTTTACTTACATAAAATATTAATAGCCCATAATATGAGGAATGATATTGTCATCATTAAAATGATTAAAAATGTGAAGGAATTTTCATTTGAAACCTCAAAAACTAAAATGTATGTGAAAAAGGTTTATGATGTTGAAACGTGAAATTTTTTTGAGATTCAGATTTGTATAAATTTTCATTAAATTAATTATTTTACCTAATGAATTGTGAGATGTAAAAATGGAATGATCAAGAGAATTATTCCTATAATATTTTCAAGTGTGGGTCAATATGTAATTTATTCTTAAATATAAACATGGTTAAAAGAATATATATCTATGGGAGATGATGAAGAAATATCTATAAGAACAGTAAATTAGAAACCAACAAATAATGATAAGTTTATGTTTTATTTTAAAGATAAGGGAATTAATTCTTCTAAATACAAATACTGAAAATTATTATACTAGTGTGAAGATATTGAAATCAATGATGAATAAGTGGATGCTGATAATTCTAGTGACATTGATGAAAAATATTCTCACTGTTGAGTTAAACTATTCCAATTTCACGTTTTATTAATGATCAATTTTTTTATTAAATAAATATAAACTCAAATTGGGTTTATATTGAAGAATAATTTTGCATAATGTCTTTCTTATATTTCAGATTTAGAAATGGAGATCAAAATTTACAAGAATGTAAACAAGTATTCATTCAAAAATTAAACCACAAAAATATATGAAAAATAAAAGTTACTTAATGAAATTACACATTAGTTGAAAAATATAAGATAATTTAAGGGTATGAGTGTCAAGATAAAATAAAATGTAAAAGATCAATAAGAATAGATTAATACTATAGAAAAACGGGTTAATGTATAATAAAAACTAAAAAATTAGAAATCTAGATTAATGATTTATATTTTAAATATTGGAGAATGTTCATATATGATTTATGTTTCATCCCCTAACATGACACTCAATGATGTGGGAAAATATGGTTTGTTATGGGACCTGAAGGATGACTTATCATATACTAGAGGCTATTGAAAAGTAGTGAGGGAGTGATGATTATAGTGGGGAGACTATTTCACCTAGTATAGAGTTACATCACTATGAGAAACTAATAAAAATTAATATTAGAGTAATATAAAATTTTGGAAATTATATAACATAATAATGGAATGTAAAGGAAAAAATCAATAATGATAAATCATACAATGATAGATTGATATGTATTTAATGAAAAACTAAAAACAATAAAAATAATATAACCTACTCACGAAAATATTATAAAATTACCCTATTCATGAACCCTGCATTAGTTCCATATCCAAATACTAGCACAACCAACAAGCTAAAATGACCAATAAGGTCTCTTGCACTTATACGGACCTATAGCCCTGTAATTGTCCTGGGTACAAACGACGCCCCAAATAGGGTGTGTGTAAAACATAGTATGTGGAAACCACATTGTCTATACAAATTCAGTGTGATATTAAGTGGATGACTGAAAGTGATAAATAGGTTATTTAATTATTCAATTAACACAATACAAAATGAATCCTTCTTTAGAACCATGAAAGAATCTCTTCGATAATATAGAATAACCATTTCAACCATGACAATAAACTTTGGAATGATCAAAAAATTGGGAAATAAAATATGTATAATCGTTTTGGCCTCTGAGAATAGACCTATATATAATAATCATTTCAGAATCTCATTGAGAATATCCCTCTATATAATCTTTTCAGAATAAAACAAGGCCGGAACGGCTATATAATCACTACAGGATCAACTAGGCCAATACCGTTCTAAAATCATAATAGACTCCAAGTGAATCCTATATTTATTCATTTTAGTTTCACTAGGAATATACCAATATATAAGCATAACAATTTCAAAAGGTCTAATCCTACTATATAAGCATTACACCATTAAAAAAAGTCATTATTGCAATGATACAACCATATCCCATCATGAACATCAGTGGTTAATTTTTAAAATTCCCATTTTATTCATTTACAAATTAAAATATATATCAAATTATCTCTATCCAATGTGATAAGAAAATCAATCACCAATGTGATTTTATATCAAGAAATCACCTGGGACATCATGTCATTCTAAAAAATCATTAAGTCTTTATGCAATTAATTATCTTTCAAGATTTCTCTCTCCAAATGGGTTGCCAAATTCTAGGTATCATTACAATTAGATTAAAAAGGTAACGAAGGAAAAACACCATTCTGGATTTACTAATATTTATTCAATTCGTAATTAGAGCATGAGTAACTTCAGAAAAATCACATTAATATATATACATGATAATTTAAAAAACTAGACAGTGTTGATTTAATCACCATACCTTAATCATGTGGTCATTTAACCACTAAAAGGGATCTACAATAGATGATAGATGTGAAAGAGCTCTATGTTGAGAACATGATCATTCGATGAATAAGATCAACACCCAATTATAAAAAGGTATAGTTTTTACACCTTGAAATTGTGGAAAATTTATAAGGGAGAGATGGAAACCAATGAAATACAACTCATCAATGATAAATTTCATGAACACAATTGTTGGAATGGATGAAAATGCTCCAAAATCACTATGAAATCACTCTACGATCGAGAGTGAAGAGATGATGAGGATGAATGAAATAAATCATATGAATTGTGAGATTAAAGACACCATATCCTTGACATACATGAAATTAATGATTATTAAATGATGTGTAATTATTAATAATGGGTAAAATAAATGTCATATCCCCACAGGTGTTTTAACCCCACTCAAACTTTACCTGACATGAAATATTTGTTCACTACATGTAATCAAATTATATCCATGAATCTATTCGCAATATGAATCCATTTCCTAGATTCTTTGAAATGGTAGTTAAATGATATGTAAATCCCCAAGAGTGAAATTGAATCATCAAAATCCTCATAAGTTAATAGTCCAGTAATAAAGATTTTAATATTATTGAAACCCATTTAAATCGCATTAAAAAAGATTATACCTAGAATCCATTAGCAAAAATAATCATACATCCCTAATCATTATGTATTTACCCCCACAAGTCTCTCCCACTATTTGGAAGAGACTTAACCAACATGGTTCAAATACAATGAAAACCCCAAGCTAATACATTCAATGAAAAACTCGAAGAGGGATATACCTAGATAAAATGAGATCATACAAACACAACATCATAGGATAGCTAGTCTCTATGATGTTCTAACCATCACTCTAGGGTCTCAATAAACAAATGTAGCCACTATGATCTCACATTGGACCCCATATCCTAAGTCCCCTCTTGAACAATCCCATTCTACTAGACCTATTGATATAGACTAATATTTCTATCCCATAGATACATCTCACTATGGTCAATAATCCATATTGTATTCTTCTCAAGATATATATCTACAAAAAGATTTATTTCATTGATGTATATCACATCGGAAGGGTCCAGATGATATATCTAAAGTTGTGACATGTGGAACACATCAGGCATGTAATATAGTACTATAGTAGAGAATAATAGTATACCAATAGAATGAACCTTTCCACTATCTCAAACGACCTATGAAACATAGATGATTGGTTTCCTTGTATCTTGAAATAATGTTTCCCCAAATTACGTGATACCCTTAGGGAAACAAGACGTCACATAAAAAAACTCTAGAGGATATCTTCGATGCTTATTGTATGATTTATTCCAATTCAATGATTTCAAAACCCATTTATTGATCAACAAAAAATTCTTTGACGTCTCTTATATCAGAAAAGGTCTAATAAGAACTGAAAAAATGAACTCTGACCAATAATGTTTCTAACATCACGATCTATGTTACAAATCCTCAAATGGTTCTATTTGGATCAATTCTAGGATGTATTATTATGAGAAAAATCAATGGATCAAAAATACTTCTCACATGAACCACTGGAACACAAAACAAAGGATCATATAATGTCCTTTAGAATCTAAATAGCATACTCTATTTGACATCTAGTTTATGAATTATACGCTATTCATTGAATATCCTATGATCCAATAGAATTTTTAAGAGCCTTCCAGAACTAAGATGTGATACAGAGATATTTATATGAAATTTTATTACATAAAACCCAAAAAACCTAAACTATCTCACTCATAGAAAATGTGACACTATAGTAGAGGAGGCACTATAGAATGAACAATAGTGATGGTTGTACTACCGGAGGCAATATAGAAGGTAGGACATTGTAGCTGTACTATTCACTAAAGGGCCCTTGGGACCAAAAAATTGTCTTTCAAGCATTTTTTTAGGCCACATGGCCTTGGGCCTTCTGGCGATGTAATGGGTCTCCCTCTACCCAGACAAAACGAGGTATTTTCATTAATATTAAAAATGAGGCTTCAGCCCAAACCATAAAAGGGTAATCCTACCAAAAAATATATAAGTAAATTATCCCATTTCCATCCCATTGTGGGAAAATAATATAATATCCCATAAGTCCTATTTCGATCTTCCTTCTCCTTCTGATAGGTGAAACATATCCCCCCCAAAGCACAATACCTTCTTATTAATTCATAACCACTTATTCATTCCATATATAGGATAATTCATCTTTGATAAATTAGGTTTTACCTCCCTTGCAAAAGAATGAAACTCTCTCATAAGATCCTCTCCAAGCTCGTAGAAACCTCTAATGATCTTGGGAATAGAAGAAAATTGATCATGTAAAGAAAAAAAATCATGATGGTGTCTCCCCACTATATAAGATATCTCATAGAACTGAGCCCTACAGATAAAATAAATACACTTTCTTGAGCCAGTTTAGAGTATGATAGATTTTGAATTCATAGCTACTCATCCATGGGACTTATGAATATTTAGATATATTTTTTGAAAGATTTACATATTCTAGAATGCAATGTAAGAGTCTTAAAATGCCTCATCGAGCATCTTATAACTCAAGTCATCAACAATGACATTTCCCATGAATAGTGTATAATAAAAAAATGTTTTTGAATGGCAGTAGATACTCTTCCAACCTTCTATAAAAAATGTTATAGTCATGTTGAAGAAATATTTATTTGAGTCTATTCTGATCGATGTATACAACAAAACACCTTTCTATAACAGAATGTCACCAATATCATAAGGCATTACCATCACAACTAACTCAAGATCTTGAGTCTGGAAATTCGTGTCACATGGTCTCTCCAGTCTAGAGCCCTAAGAAACCGCACAATCTTCCTACACCCAAAAGATACGAGTGAAACATTAAATTCATCATTGTTCATGGTAAATGTTTTAACTGGTTCTGGTAAATTGATGGTAGGTGATGAAGGTAGCCTTCACTGTATATCCTGAAAACCATTCCCTTAAGAATTTGACTAACAAAAACCCACCCAATTATTTTTCAGACCAGATATTGGTGCTTCCATAAAAAGGAAATGTCATAGATAAAGTACATTTAATAACATGATAATCCCAAAAATCTTTGAATCTAAAATAGATTCTTGGGATTCATCTGAGATACAAAAACTACAACTGTCCCTAGGTCTATTAAAACTCTTTCCTATGGTATAACGTAGACCTAGAAGTGTACATTATCAATATTCAATCAACATATGGTTAGCCTTCCATAAGGATAATTATCTCACAATATACTCAAGATGATGTCAAGATTAAGAACATAACCATCTATATACTGGGATTACACAATGATACCATTGATAAAAACTACCACAAATAGATCTAATAAAGTATGAAGTATATAATTCCACATGACCTTGAATACCATTGGTGAAATTGTCTAACCAAATGGCATTAATATGAACTCATACAAGCCATAAATAATCTTAATAAAAGTTTGAGTTATTCATAATAATCTCACCCTCAAATATTGATAACTTGATCTCTAATCAATCTTGGAGAAAATCATATAACCTCTCAGCTAATAAAAATGATTATCATTACATAGAAGGGGATACAAGTTCATTAACATGATATTGTTCAATCTTCTATAATCAACACATAATCAAAATTTTCCATCAACATTATTTGTAAAACTAACTAGAGAACCCCCTAAAGATGTACTAGGAAATTTAAAAACATTATCTTTTAGATCATCAAAATGACCATTCCACTCCAAATATTTAACTAGATGCATCCTATAATGTGGGAATGGATGTTTTTATTTTAATGCAACTAAATTGATTAGAAACGCAATATCCACTTATGTGGTAATCTATATAACTCTTAAATTAATACAAATTGAATATAATCTACCATAGGAGGAAAATAATACTTCTAAATTCCACCATAATTTAGAACATGAAATGATATCTGGAATATAAGACATCACAATCTACACTGAATTGGCCCTATAAAACCATCATAAATATCACACTCACTATGGTGAGAATATATATATCATTTAGAAGATATAATGGTAACTCTCCTTTGATAACAATCCATATGATTCTAGTAGAAAACTATGCAGTCTATGACAAGTATGAAATTGAAACAAGTATTTTCTAAAAATAATTCTTCTCAAAAGAAATGATAAGAACTAATATCTAGAAAACACACATTAAAATGCATGATATTATTTGACCGAACTCTCTAATGTGTAATGATGGATAATGAACCATCGAATATTTCAAGAAAAAATTACATAATGTTTCATAAAATATAATATAAAAATAAAAACTATGATAACATATCAAAAAAACAAGAAAGGGTTGATGATTAAAAAATAATACCTCTTCTAGTTGAAGTACATGCATCCACACTAGCTGGAGTAGACTGTATACCATTAAATCAACACTCCCCTCTTCCATTGGCTATAGTATGAATCCCAAGTACTATTAAGTCTGCCTTGTACAACTGAATGAGTAATGGGGTACCACATCCACTCCATGACCAATAACAACTAATTAATGTACAACTACCTTTATACTGATGATTAACTGAGTCCTTACCAGACTTTGGTACCTATTATGATCCCCTTCCATTGATATACTGTGAGTTGGGCCTACAAAATAAATTAATAAGAACCAACCTACTTTACGAATAAAACTCCAAATCATTATACATACATTGAGTATGCATGTGGAGAAAAGTTCCATGCGGATATCACAACAACAGTGAATAGTCCTAATATGGCTTCCCTCTTCCCTAAATTATATTCCCACCTTTTCCCTAGTGAAAATTGTTTTACAGGTTCTTATTTCTCATAGAAGAAGAGCTCCCATTTCAGTCAGTAGAAATATATTTTCCATTTCATGGATACTCTTACATTCCCATTAATGATGAGGGGTCACTTCATCATATATAAAAATTTACTTTAATGAAAAACATTCAGATATGTTTGGATATCGAATTGAATCCCAACATAAAAATGTCTCATGCTTGAGATATCACCAATTTCCAAAGATGGTTGAACATGTTTTAGGTATGTGAAGCATCCATTATAGCCTCTAACTGAAATTCCATCATATGTCAATTCATGCACTCATGTTTCTTCTCATCTCCAAACTTTTATTGATAGTTTTCTACAATGAACATCACCATTATTTTTTCCATGAAAACTCCCATTTCTTCCCAACGTTCCCTAGAATGTCCTACCAATGCTTGGCTAGTCAATGAATCATATTTATATCAAGATTCATCCTCATATATATGGGTGTCCCAAGGTTCTTAACAATTTTATAAATGGACTAAATCTAGATAATAGCTACTTGGGGGGATTCCTTCCCTAGTAGACATAGGCATAAGCTTCATGTGATACTCTCTTTTCATCTAACACCTCAAAGTCACAATGTGAATAGTCACCCAATAAATGGATTGCATGAACCACTTAAAGATTTTAAAAAGATAGGAATCAATATGATACATATAATATATATGATGCTTCTATTTATCCGTGTTAGGTGTGTGGATATTTCTACACTCCTAACGATAAACTAAAAGAAGATGTGGGGAAATTTTCTCTACCATACAAAATCACTCCATAGATTAGGGGATAAAAACATGGTCAACCTAAACTAATGGAAATAGGGAACCACTAGTCCTAGTATCTATAAACATGGATTACTAGTATTTTAGTATTCAATAATAGTTATTTTATTTTTTATCATATATAACAAGTGTTTACAATTTAATTTCAAATTGGAAAATATATATCACATGTTGAATTTATTTCCCTATTATGAACATTGAATTTTCTGATATATCTTTGTATGCCTACAATGATTAATTTGTACTCATATCATAAAATATTTGTCTATGAGAAAAAATATTATGAAATAATACCATCACAAAAAACGAGAGTCATTCAGGAAAATATAAAATCAACTATAACAATCATAGAATATTAACAGCACCTCGTCATTAGGCACTCAAATTTTCTACCTTACATGGGTAAGGCACTCCTATAAACAATCCCATTACCAAATCATGTACCATACTGGTATTAATTCTACCTTTCTTAATTAGTAATATAATAGAAGAATGAATACTAATAAATTAAAAATTTGTAACATCCCCTAATTCAATACTCTAAAACATAGAGAAATTAGGTTTGTTATGAGACCTAAAGCACATCTCCCCATATGTAAGAGGTTTTCGACCAGTAGTGGGTGTGTGATGAGATCAGGGAGGATAATATACCCCAGGTTATAGAGTAAAAACATAGTAGGTTAGAAACAATAATATAACTCATATTAAAGTAAAATTGATAAAATCATACAACATAATGCTGGGAAGTAAATGAGAAACCAATACTGATAAATCATATTTGGATATTCTGATATGTGTCTAATATCAATCATAAATTAATATAATTAAAATAATTGACCAAAAAAATAATATCAAATGACCCTAGTCTTATACCCCATGCTAGTTTCATCTCCAAATTCTATACCAAATAGTAAGAAATAATAAGAAAAAATGGACCATTCCCATGTCCAAACATACATCCAAGAAATATTCTTGTGTACCAAATGACTAATTCAACATGGTGTGAGTAAATATTAGTAGGTTGAAACCACTATGTCAAAACAAAAATTCTGATAATAGGTGCATGTAATAAAGAGATAAATATGTGTATGAAATATATAATTAAATTTATTCATAAATTTACCTTATTCATAACCAGGACATTGTTTCTAAGAATATTATATAACCACACAAACCATAACCATAAACCATGACATAAACAATCAACCAAGAAAATACACCTTTATAAAAATTTAATCCTTAATAAAAATACACAAATATATATAGATAAAATTTTCACATCACACATGAAATATCCTGCAATATACAAATTTCAACTTCAAACTAGGAAAATCTCAATATATAAGAATTACATTATCAACTAAGACATGCCCATTATATGAGCATTTAATCCAATGGGAAATGACCTAAATACAAGAATTTTTAATTTACCATTCATTTCACTATATATAAACATTTCAACATTAGACTAGGACAATCCCACTATTTAATAATTACATCATGAAATAAAACATGTCAAATTTTCAAATATATCACCATATCAAATCATAATCCTCAATGGTTAATTATAAAAATTACAGTTTTTCATTCTATTACTCGTTAATTTATATATAAAATTATCACTATCCAATTAAATAAAAAATTCCATTACCAAATGTGACTCATTGTTAATAAGTCACTCGGGTTCTCATATCATGGAAAATATACTTGACGCCATTAGCCAATTCAATATCATTCAAGGGCTTGCACAACCATCAGGTATTTACAAGACTGGTTTCACTAATATTTTGTCTAGTGGGATCCATGGAAAAATATGAATCATAATTTGAAAATAATTAATCAATCAATAAATTAGATTGTGCATTACATCATCATACTCAAAAAAATTTATATAATTCACAGTTATATAGAAAATACAATCAATTTTTAAACCCCCTACCATAATTTGGAAGTCACAAAAATGCCGACATGGGATCACCAATGGAGTATAGATGAAATATATATATATATATATATATATATATATATATTAAGAATCCATTATCATCCAAAAAACATGATCAACATTATATTCCACAGTGGTCAAGTGACTACACCCCAATGACATGGAATAAGCATAAGAGATAGGGAAAAAAATTAAAAAAAATACAAAATGGATATCAATTAATTGAACAAGATTTAAAAAATAGAGTAAGGTCTACCAATGTCTCCTAGAAATCACACTAGGGTTGAGAGAGAATATATTTAGTGGATGAATGAAAAAAAATATTTTGCATGCTGGCTTCATAACCTCTCATCCCATGGAAGACATGTGGTGTCATTCATAATTTTGAGGTAGAATGAAATTTTTATTTCCCCTTGTGATTGTTTCCCTCCTCAAAAATTTCACATGATGCAATGTAGATTCATGGTGTGTAATCCATTTCATTCCATGAAACCATTCAAAAAATTTATCCCTTTTAAAATAATTATCATATTGCTAGTTATATGGTGTGTAGGTTCCCAGTAGATAGCTTTATTCCTGAAAAAAACACTCATAAGTTCCCTAACCACCTATTAAGAGTTATAATATTATGTAAAACACTCATTATTATTTAAATTTTTTATTAGACTCCATTAATTAATGGAAACTTAAATAAAAAAATATTGGGTCATTTTACCAAACAAGTAACTCTTTATCTCAATGAAATAGACCAACAATGTTCAATGAGAAAGTAAAACCCAAACTAAAGACATTAAAAGAATAACAAAAATAGGGACATTAATATAAAAGTATGCGTTTTTAAAAATAAGTATCATGAATTCAGACGAAAAATACTCTATAAGAGTTAAATAAATCATGAAAATGTATGTGAAAATCTTGAAATGAATAATAAATTCAATTAGACTATTTATTGTGTTAAATTCATGTGAATAACCTAAATCCCGATATTATAGGAACTCTAATGATAATTTTAAAAACTGTTATAATTGTTGAATCTCAATGGGTTAAAAAGTAATCCAAAATTGAGTATCAATTTTTATGTGTCGAAAATAAGTTCAATTGAAGAATCTAATTTATTATAACTATTCAAATAATGTTTGAATGATAGTTATCATATTTTGGATATCTTGTTATTTAAATAAGTATATATTCTTTCTATGGTTCTCATTTTTCCATGATGCATTTATAAATATATAAATTTTGTGTTGAATTATGTCCAAAAATAAAACATTATTATAAGGCATGGGAGGCTTTGGGTGATTTAACAACCTATAATTAATAATGATTATAACAATTATAAAAAATTACATAAAAAATTAAAAAATTTGTTTTTATGTTCTTGATGAATTGTATGAAGGATGTGACCAAACTAGTACCAATGAAAATAAATTTCTAGTCCTTATAAATGAATATGAAAATATTAGCTATAATATTAAACAACCAAATTTTATAAATATATAAAGGAATGTGAAAAATATGGTTATGCATGTGTCACTAAAACAATTAAAATGTAATTATTAATTGATAATACATAGAGGATATTACTCGTAGATAATAGAATATTTAAAAATAATAAATGGTGTTTAATATCTCATAGAAGGCTTAGTGATAATCATAAATGATGGGTCACTCAAAAAAAGGTGTTGGATTGTATATGATTGGTAATCGTCAACTGAAATCAAAGAGCACTTAATTTATTTAACGACTAAATCAAAATATTCTCCAAGTGTCTCAATTATAGGAAGAAATAAATGAATTAATTTTCAAATATATTGATTACTAATTATGATATTGAATTATGGATACGTTTTTAAAAGGAAAACATGAATAATATGTAATTAGTTTTAAGTTGGTAGTGATGAAAATTCATGTTTTTTATGAATAAAAAAGGAAAATAATTTTTTGGCATAAATAGATTTGTCATATTGGAAAAGTTAATATGAGTAATATTAAAATAGGATAAAATGTTATTTATTTTAATACATTTAAAATTGAATGTTATTTGATATGATCATAATGCCTCTGAGGAAACATTTTTAACTCTTCACACAAGAAGGATGATATTAAATCTAACCAACCACTATATATCATTCCTTTAGATATTTAGGGTATAATGAGGATGTAATAAAAAATGACATGAATTTTATTTCCTTTATTAATTAATTTGAATGGATTATTGTTATTTTTTTTACAAACCATTATTCATATAATCTAAAAAAGATTAATGAATTTAGAATAAATTTATATAAGGGGTTTGGTGTGTCTATAAATAAGATACAGAGAGATAATGGTGTTGAATATATAGGTGGAATATTTAATTCATCTGTTGAGAAGCATTGTATTAATAATGAAATTAGTAAACCATTTACATTATAATGAATTATGTTTCTACATGGGTGAAAAATGTTTACTAGAGATGTGTCAAGTGATACTAATAGAGAATGATATCACTCAACATTTTTTGAGACATGATATTTGTGCACCAGTTCACGTTTAAAATCAATTCATGTAAAATAAAAATTTTATATGTCCCTACATGATATGTATAATATGAAATATCAAAATCGAAAGTATCTATATTAGTTTTTATGCTATTTTGTGGTTAATAATAATGAAAAAAATCATTGGAATTTTTACAACAACGGTGTTGATGGATTATTCCTTAGTTACCTTACTAATAGAAGAGAATAACACTATAAAACAAATATATCAGTATGATTTTGGTCATATATGTTGGGAATATGATATCAAATAATATTTTATACTATACACAAGAATAATAATGGTGTATATTCTATGTTGAATCTTTTTTCTGGAAAAATCCAGTGTAAATTTTAAATAATAATTAAAGTACATAATATGTATATGATGGAGAAGAAAATTCATCTATTTCATGTGATGAGGAAAAAAATAGTTCTACACATACATATTTGGAAATATATATGGATGTACAAACCATAATTATATATCAAATAAATACATGTTTAATTCTATAGATCATTAAAGACAATATCACATACATAAAAGTTATTAACGATGAATAGTTAAATATTAAAGAAGAAATAATGAAACAAGAGTACATTGATTCTATTAATGAATAATTGGACCATATATAGAATAATGTTTCAATAGATATTATAAAATTTTAAATTTTACAATGGTATTAGAAGAAAATGGGTTGCCTAAAAGAAATTAAATGAAAAATGATATGTTTAGAAAAAAATAAATGACTATTGTCTATGGTTAATTCACTCATTGATGCAGTGAACATTGATGAGAAATATTTAGAAAATTCACATTGATTTAATGAATTATAATTTTTCTCTATATCCAAACTTAAAGGTAATGAATGATGATTAATATGACTATCGAGTCATTCAACCATAATGGTGAGTTGTGTGGGGAGGTACACATTGAGAAACTTGGTGTTTTCTTTCTTGGAGAATATTTGAATTACTTATTCATGTTAAATAAGGATTTATATGGGTGAAAATATTCCCAAGACCATCATATTCATATGTAAATACTTCTTAAGGATTTTGAAATTCAATAATAGAGTATTTGATAATAATCACAATATTTATGATGAAAAAGTTATATAAATCGTTATTATTATTATATTTTTATATTATTGTTGTCAAAATGATGAATATTTTATTGATGATTTTTAGAAGGATATGATGGATATTTTGTAAATGGATATGCAGAGGGATATGAGGCACATTTTGGGAATTAAAATTTCCTTAGGGGACAAATAAAATTTTCTTACTGAAATGGTGTATACTAGAGATGTAAAAAAAATTATCCAAGAGGATTAAAAATAGGTTAAACATCAATTTCCATTGTAATAATGCACTCAAAGGAAGATATATTGAGGGATGTAGAACCAGTTTTGTTTTAAATACATATAGAATGTATTTTTTTACATAAATTCTTCATCTTTATATGTATTTTATAATGTCACACATTGTGATATATATCAATGCATCCCAAAAGTGTACTATTTTAGTTCATGAAAGGGTATAATTAGGTAAATAAAAGTTAAAAATGACTTGGATTAATATAATAAAAAATAGAATCTTAATCTATTCAGATACAAAAATGTATATTTTGGAAGTTCTGTTTATGTATGGTGGTCTTCTTCTAGTAGGGTTTTTTATATTAGAGAGTGGTATTTTTTTAGAAAAAGGAGATGTATAATTTAATAATATTTCACACTAATAATGTTGATTATGATTCTATACCTCTAATCACAGACCAATTAATGTGTATTAAAACTCTACTAGATGACGACATGGTTGATGTTTTCCCAATATATATCCTGGTTTGGATTATAAATGTTCTATAATCGATTCAAAGAATCATGTATAATATTAAATTTCTATGTAAAATGACATAAAATATCATTTATTCAAGTATGTTTTGCTGAAATTTGAATCTAATAAAGAGAAACTGGTAATTTATTCCATACTACATCATCAAAATATGAATTTTAGAATCTATGATTGATTTTAAGAGTTCTATCTTACCTTTATTAATGATAAAATATGGTGTATTTTTCTTTTATCTAATCTTAATGATTTTATTATTATTTTTAGTGAGGGTATAGAAAAATAAAAACATAAATATCCTTATGTTTACTCTCCCACATTAATTATAACGAGGATAAAACATTTATTAGGGGATTAACCCGTTGAATCATGTTTAATATTTTTGGGAGTTATCTCTTATAGGGTAACATTTTTTTATAGAGAGTCATTAAATGGTTTAAGGTGTGGATTAAGTATTTTTCATGTTTGAATAATTCTAATAGTTTTGTTGAAAACGTTTGTATAATAAATTATAGGGGTTGATTTATCAAATTTGATAGAAATTTATGCGATGATAAATTATTTATTAGAGAGGAAATTTTCCCTTTGATGTAATGTAGAAGTATTGATTAAAGAAAAAGCAATACATTTTCAAATAAATTTTTATTTGGAATCCTTCCCTAATGTGAAATCGAGAGGATCATATTTGTAGGTATGGTGATGGAAATATTAGTTTTGTGGAAAAAATGTCATAAATATTAATTGTTTTTATTTCATACATATATTTCACTCAACATGGTTTATAATTATTAAATTATGATACACTTATACATGATTTGAGTTTAATAGTGATTATCAGAAAAGGTGGTATTTTTAATCCAATGACATGACTGTAAGTTATTGAATTCATGGGGATATTATTCAAAGAATATGTTCCTCAAGCATGTGGTATTCATTTAGAGAAGAAATAATGGGGAATATTTAAGTTGATGTAATTATTATGTAGAATTGTTTCAACATATATATCTTATTAAAACTAACATTTATAATTTTTTTATGTGATGGGAAAGTTATATGATGTTTACAAAATGATTGAATCAGGTTTGAAGATGTTCTATAGTAAATATAATGAATAATTAGCTTTGGTGTATTCCTATACATTTTTTATGCAATATATTGTATGGATATTAGTATGTATATGAATTTATATGTCATTTCAATCAAATTTTAAGTCTTTTCGTATGATATTAATGGAAATGTCAGAATTGTAAATTAAAATTTCAATATAAGTGTAAATGAATTTGGTGTCAACATATGACATTCCTCATAAGAATATATATTTTTATTGTATGATATTTAAACTATGTGAAACTTTTATCAAATGAATTCTCAAGGGATTATGAATTTATTTTTAGATGTGCTTTACATTGTTAGAGCCACACATGACATTTAGGATATGTATATATTTGGACATAGTGAATTTTTTGGACCCTAACATACAAAATTATGTGTTTATAGAATATTTATTCGATATAAAATAGCTAATTTGGTTATTAAAAAGATATTCAATCATGGGTTAACCATAAAAATGTGTTTTTAGTCCATGGAAATGACGAAAAATGTTTTCAACATATAGGAAGAGTGCATGTGAATTAAAAAGAATAAGTTACTCATGAAAATGCTCGATCATGTTGCAGGCCATGTCATTACAAAGTAATGACCTAGAGATATGTTCAAAAATTAAATAAACATAGTAAAAGGATGAAGAGGTTGGAAAATTGGAGATAGTGACTACACATTGGATTTTTTATTTCAAATTCAAATCATAACAAGTGTTTTAATTATTCTTTGTGTATAATATAATATTTATATCATTCATATAATAGTTCGATATGTGGGTAATGGGGTACTACTCTATATAAATTTATCAAGAATATTCACTATGGGAAGAAAAAATAATATGTTTCCATGTAGATCACATAGACATAAGATGAATCCAATAATTGTACATGATTTAGAAGTGGAGGATAAATCAGTACTGTAACAACATGAATAAAATTCTAGTTCAGTGTTAGGATTTTTTTTTTAAAATTAATTAATTTAGAATTTTATTAGTGAAAAATGAGTCAAATATTGTCAAAATGTTTGTGTCATGAGTTCAATGTTATTCTGAAATAATTTTTATTTATATCAATGGGTATGATTTTTTTGTTAAAATTTAGACTATTACAATGATTATACATTAAAATATAAATATTAATATGTTTAATATGCTATTTTTTTATACATCGATGTCTTTAAGTGGAATTGAATTTAAAAATTAATATATGAAATTTATCGTTGAAATATGAAAAATAAATTGAAATATATAATCACTGATTCTCCCCATTGGTGATCCAACTAATCATGTGGATACATTCAATTTTAACCATAAATAATTGGTGGAATATATTGGGGGTGATCTATGATATATTGTAGGATGTTCTAAACACCTTTATAATTTTTGGAATAAAACATTATGAACATTTGTAAAAAAACATTTAATTTATAGGTTTTTTAAAATTGGGAATGTTATTGGGGGCTCGAGGGTCCATTTTAGAAATTTAGTATTAGTTTTAAGGCTTCTTTATTAAATATCTAAACCACCGAATACATGGTTGGGTATTATGAAGCATGAAGTGGTCCTAGGTGTTGAGGGATGATCAAGGAGGTCCATTCACTACCTAGTATACCTAGAATTGATACCTGGCCGATAATGGGTATGGAAAGGAAATAGAATGGGTATCTTTTGTAACCATTATTTATAATTTAATATTAAATAAATTTTATGATACTTTTATAGAATATTGTGAAAATGTAATTCTTTATCATTTCTCTATATGTGTTTAAATATAACTCCATCGTTATTTTATCTCCATTATATATTAGTTAGTGGTGGATTAAAACAATTCATTTCTTGATCATGTAATCATCAATCCCTAGTGATGACACATGTATATATAAAAAAATGTTATATATATATATGTTCCATGTTTCATTTAATGTTTAATCATCACTCATCAGATATACATATTTTATGTATTATTCCTTTTTACGGTGTCTTATATTAGATGATTAATCATTTTTTTGTATCCATTGGTCGAGTTTCCAATTGGTCTATGTACGCAGTAACAAATATTTGTCACTAATTTTTATTATCTTTGTGTGTGAATTATGATATGTTTTATTCCCTAACCCAAGTTGAACTAAACCGGTGCACTGGGTTGGTGTTATATATGATCTCTAGGGCATCTCCATACATACCCAACACTACATACTAGAATTGAGGGACACATGAGACATGGAGGGATACTATACACTTATTATTAGAGTTATTAAATACTTATATCATATTAAATAAATGAAATTTTATAATCAATAAAAATGCATCATAAACAATTTTAGAGAACTAGGTTCATTCCGATAACCAAATAGTAATATTTCATGCCATGTGTTACATTGAAAATTATAAAGGGAAAACAAAAATAAATACAAATAAATGAATCAAAAAAATATTTCTTGACACTATGTCACATTAGCTCATTCATGCACATTCCTAATCCCGAAATCTACACTCTAACACATTTCATTTTACCTTTTCATGACATCTATCCATAAAATATACTCATTTTCCCAATGGTGTCACAACCAGGGTGTGAGTACAACTCAGTTTTGTACCACCAATGATGTCTACAAAATATACTGTCTAAATAGTGTATGTAGAATTAAAAAAAATATGAAGAAAATATTAACTATGTTGTATTTGTTAACAAATTTTACAAGAACCACTTACACCTTTAGTTCCTTGTGCCACCCCAATTCCTCAAACATTGTTAGGTAAATAATATTCCACTAAACAAATTAAAAGGGGATCTATGTTCCATAAATAACATGGAAATTTGTTTCACAAAACATTACTGATCCACAGCCCAAAAGGAATCATTAATTTTAGAGGGTGTGATTCAAATTAGTAATTTTTTTGTGTCCTAAACATTACTAATAACTAGTGCATAGTATGGTAGATTTCTGGGGACGATCCAATAAGAAGGGTTCTATTCTCATTGGGAAATGAAATCTGATCTTGAATACTTTGTAAGAGTCCTTACAATCTTGACTAATGTTTTCGTAGTGTTTAACTAATTTTTGGTTTGACATTATGTTATTAAAGAGGGGTTATGATCATGTCTGAGTATCTTGATAATGGTGATCGTAGTTCTAATCTTGGAAAGGTCCTAAGTACATAGTCTACAATGAATGTGGCAGTTTCTAATTAAACATGGAATGTATTCTAGTTCTACCTAGTATATAACTATTCCATGGCCATGAGGCTATCTACAGACCTAGATTCACTACATTCATCTTTTATTTGTAAAATTTCCCTAAGCTAATGGTGATAGTCATATTTTACTTCAATTAAGAAAGGTTCATTTTCTTGGCAGTCCCATGGTCATGATAGAGTTTCACAAATGGGGTTTTATTGTGGGATTATATCATAATTAATAATCAATTTAGGTTTTCGTTTTTATAACTAGAGGTAAAATTATCTGTATAGATACCGTGAATCTTGATCCCTACCCCTAATGTGTTTAGCTACCCATGATGATCATTAAATTAATAAAAGGGATAAAAGAAATCAGGGTAACAATACTAATAGAATTAAACTTGTAATGATATGAAATTAACATGATAGATTATTTTAAACAAAAACATACTTGAAAGGAATGAAATGAAATTGAAGCGTCATAGTAATTGAAGGCATTGAGGAAAAATTAATCCATAGCTCTTTGAATAAAAATGAAATGAAATTAAAACGAACTAAAGTGTTTTAATATGGAAAAGATAAAGGACATCCAATTGTATTCTAAAAGGGATAGAAATATGATCCAAGAATGATTTAATGTGCTACCTATCTTCTCTTAATATTGGCAGAAATGTTCACAACCTGTACTTAATAGTCGTCTCATAAACCCCTAGTCCTCGTTATTTCGAATTGTATCTTTAGTACGTATTTCAAAACATCAGTGTGTTAATGATGTTTTACCATGGTCATGTCGTGTACAAGTGGATCATGATGTGTGACCCCTATCCAGCTTGATATTTGCATTGAATCCTCATGTCTATCTTGACATCTGGCTTGACGGGTGTCAAAATGTGTAGGAGAAGCTCCTGACCTGACCTGACAATTTCTTAAGTCTTTTTGGTTTGTCACGACAAAGGCAACATAGCTTCATATAGGATGCGATCATCAATTACTAGAAGTGATGTTGGCCATACCAATGTGTACTTGGTCATTTATGTAACTTTTCTGCCTTTCTTCCTTAGAACCCTTTGAAAACCGATTTCCAGCATAACTGGACATCAACAATATTTATTATCCAATATATGAATGAAAAAAATAGAAAAGTGACAAGAAAATATATATAACATTTAGTCTTATCAAATCCCCCATTAATTGAATCATTTCTGTTCCTTAAGAAAAATATATCAACAATGTTTTCAATAAGGAAAACCAATTTGTAACGAAATAAATTAACATTATGTAAATGTAATTAAATTATGTGTAACCAGAAAATTACTCATGTTCTAGATTCAATCCTTCCTAGTAATTTATCCATGCCTCATAGTTTAGATTGAAAAAAAATTCTATTCTTTGAATGATAATCTTTTATCGTCTCCTTATTCTATATGCCCAGTTTTAATTTACCTCACCATGCCTTTCTCTCATCACATAGGGTAAAATGTAAGTGAGGTATGCTCATACTCTGAGTCCATGTTTTTAACCATAGGCTTGCACTAGTTCTATCATCATCATTGTGTAATGAAAAGTATAAGAATAATCATGAGTAGTTATAGTAATAATGTTATGATGTCCTTAAAGCTATAGGGAGGTAGGTAAAATGAGAAATTTTGGATCAAAGTGAGGGTATGTTCTAAAGTACAATGTATATTCAACAAGATAAATTTGAAAAAATACTCCATTTGGAGAGCCAAGCCTATACTCTATAAGCATAGGTAGGATCCATAAGTATCGTAAGTAAGTACGTAATGAAATGATTTTCTTTCTTTCCTTTTCTGTTTTCATTTTTATGTTTTCAAAGGTATGCCAATGATAGATCTCACATCCATCACCTAATCCCATGTGATCCTTCAAGGGATTCAATAGTCTAGAGAATCGTGATTTTTGACCCTCCTAGTACACACCCCATAACAAATTTTTTCATTTGTTTTAAATTTTACAAAGGAATTAAATTCAATTTAGATTCAACAAAAGGCTAATGGATCACATCCTGGTAGTCAGGTGAGCACAACATACATCTCTAAAAGTGAAAGCATCCCATTCTGCCTGAATGCCTCGCCCAAACTTGTTTAAAAATAATCTCGATGAATTGTTCATAGAGTATGATAGAAAGGGAAATAGGCTTGAAATAACATTTCTCCTAATAATACATTCATGGAATCTATGGAATAAATTAATGATAGATGTATGGTGGGTCTCAAATAAAGTGGCTATCAAAGGCCGCCTCAATCACTTTAAAATTAGTCTAGTTCAGTCATCATTTTGATAAGTTTTCAATGCATGTTCTAGAAGGTTCCCTTTTCCCAGGCATCTCTCAAGAAATATTCATTGATATAAAAAGATATTGAATTCTTAGAATCCTCATGAGTAATGAGAATAAAATAAAAATAAGTAATTACAAAGGGCATAAATCCGATGTAGTTATAAAATTAATTTTGATTTTAAGGATTTTCAATTTTAATTAGTCTTCTCAACTCAGAATTTTTTCTATAATTCTATGAAGGGATGAATCATGGTTCTTAACATTTTATTCATATCATTATCATTTCTCTAAATGGGAATAATGGTTTCATATATACATCATGCTTATCAATTTGAAAAATTGTCTCCGAGAACAGTGAGAATAAGAAAAAAAAATAAAATGTATCTTGGGGAAAATATGAGAAATACCCCCAGCACTTAAAAGTATATAGATTACCCCTATCCATTTAAATAATGTGTCAGGGTGGTGTGATAGTGAATTTTTTTAATTGAATTTATGTTCAAGTGATGATAGAATTTCAAAAGTGGGAATCAGAAGATCCATGAGATGATGTTTGGTGCCATGGTGGTGTCTAAGAAATCTTAAAGTTTATGTTTTATGAACCATTAAAATATGATAGTTGAAAAAATACTACACTATAGAATAATTGTTAACCCCTAGTTTTAAACATTTTAATAGGTGAAAATAGGTAGGTGTAAAAAGAAGTAATAACAATAACCATTTTATTAGTTGAATGAAATTTTGAACAAAGTACTTTAATTAAACACTGGAAAATAAACGACACAATCAAAAACCAAAAACAACAAGGTTTTTCCTACCATAAAGTGCTAACATGTCTTTATCATCCTGACGAGTGGACCAAAAATTCAATGAGTGGGTCCACCTGCTCAATTTCTCTTTTTGCGCTTACAACTACTGATTGTTGTGTCCTCGCGTTCGTGTGGTATCTTAACTAGATTCCCAACATTATGTTCATCTCGAGTGAATATTAAATGAAGTAGAAATTTAATAATTGGTGGGGGTGTTTGTTGCATCAGGTGAATTTCAAATGATAAAACCTATAGTTTATTGGTGATGTTAGAGACAGTCTAGGTTACTCATTGCAGAAGAAAAGATAGAGGAATGTGTCAACTAATAACATCATAAGACTCAGTAAAGCTGCACAATTATAATGAAAAAGAAAAAATAGGACTTGAAAATAAAAAAACACATGAATTAGTGATTGAAATCATGAAATTGAATATAAATATCCATGCAGAGTCCATGAAATTAATAACAACCTTCCCTTCATGATTTTTCTTCTCCATGATGAGGGAGGGGATAACAGATTTCCCAACCATTAATTCTTCAAGTGGATAGATATATAATTACAACCGATATCAGCCTTTAATAGGACCTGGAGTGGAAACTATCACCATTGGTAAATAATCACACGTAATATGGAAGGAATTAACATTTTTATTTTTTAGGATCAGGATATAAATAGTAAATCCAAAAAAATACAAAAATGTAAACTAAAAGTAAAGCCAAATCAACCAATTCCCACATGCATGTTCTATTAATAAGCAATACAAGTGTAAGAAAACTCTAGGGGAAGTAAAAAGATAAGAAAAACAGCTACAGAATCTATCTCAACGTCCTAACTAGTACGGTCTCACACAGTCCTTGAAGGCCTCATAGATACATGAAATAATATTTATATATGTATAGTGAGTATACATGTATACTAAGTTGGGAAATCTAAAGGCCCTTGTGCACAAGTGGGGAGGAATTATAATGCCCTATGAGAAAGAGGAGTTAACTAAAGCACCTAGCAAGGAAACTATCCCCCCAACCTCACAAAGGAACACTCCCCAAATAAAACAAGTCAAGTAATACTGATAACACATTGATGTTTCTGTACCCTACACCACTTTCTTGATGGTTATTAAAGACATCCTACAATTCATACCTTCCCCAAAATTTTCACTACAGTCCCACATCCATACCCCACCCACACACACCTGGGTTACTAAACCCACAAAACCCTCGCGTAAACATCTAGGAAACAGCCGCACGTAACCACACCCAAAGACACATGGGTCAAAACAACTACCACCACACCCAAAGACTCCAGGTCCATAAAAACAACTACTATGCCCAAAGACACTCCGGCCTCATCCTGCAGTCAGTTGAGAAATAACCTACCCTCACACACCAGAGAAAACTAGACCAACATTCCCTTCTTGATGAATCATTTTCTATAATAGATCTTGGGAACTCACAACCTACCTGAAGAGTCTTGGGCTACCCAGGAATGGGAGAAGAAAAAGAGCTAATAACCAACCACTAGTATGAGTGTTGGAAAAAACACCCTCCCCGATTAAATGGGGGTGTTTGGCACGAAGTGCTCAACTTTGGTGGGGTGTGAATAAGAAACAAAAGGACTAAATTATACATATATCTAAACGAGCACTCTTTCCATCCTCGGTGTTCCAAATCAAGCACAAGAACAAACACCCTCATTACAATTCATTCATATGAAGCACCATAACCTCAACCAAGTCACAAATCATCCCCAAAATATAATTCCCCTATGAACCCAATATTGTTTTCATATTCAAGTGATTCAATTAGAATAATTATTCACTACCATGTAACAAATAGGCATAGCCACATTTTGAGGATGTAAAAAAATACAAATAGTAATTTAACCATTCAAACCCAGTTCTCCTATATGTCACAACAACAAAATGGATCTATGAGATCTTTCAAAGTATTGGGGCCAAAACAAGACCCAATATATGTCCTCACATGACCTCAGATCCACAAACCAATAACTGCACCATAATAGGGTATCCCATCCCCATCCACATCACCCCACAAGCACAAAACAGAACAACCACAAATGTTCCCAAGACATAGTAACATAGTTTTTTGTATTCTAACAAAACATTAATTAGGTAACTTCATTTTGTTTAGTTAATTGGGGTGATCACACAAGGATTATTGTTCAATGGTCATCCATTTGATCCATTTTCTTTACGTGATTATCCAATTTCCATGTACAACCATTCAATCATCATAGGAAATAGTGGTCCATTAGTGCACAAGAAAAGACCACCATAGGCCGTGATTTTCAGTGGACACAAGGATGTATAATTCAAAACACATAAGTAAGGATAAAATATCACATGAGCATCATCGAACATAGCTCTTCATTCGTTAAAAAATATTTATTATCTACATCACTGTTTGGTTTCATAAATACCCGAAGGAACATTATCGTACCCACCTCGAATGATATACAATAATGAGAGGTGAATGAAAAACCTAATAGGATGATCAAAGATTGATGGATTCCTCCACGCACCAAGAACATAAGATACATGACATGGAGGGGAGGAACTATTGGTACTCCAAGGCTAAGAAGAAAAGGCTCCAGCATAGGCGTACCACTATCTTCGGGAAGGGGGACTCTAAAAAAATCAAGGAACGAAAAAAGTCTATTCATGAAGAAGGAATAATTCTCATGTGATAAAGATTTAGGTGCATGAGTTATAAGTTATGATGTATTGAATGATATAGAAGGGGTATCATGGTTTCACCACATGGTGGGATGGTTACACATGATGGAAGAAATTGTAATTTAATAATTCTTCTCGGAGAGGTGGTCATAATGGTTTTGAGTTATAAGTTTTCCTTTAAATAGAAGAAATGGTGTAACATGGGAGGAACTAGAAGTACAAGAAATGTGTGAGGCATTGAGGAAAAAACTAGACGTTCTGGTAATTCAAGGGACACCCGGATATTGGGGGATTTAAGAGATCATTTATTGGTATTTAATTGATTTGAAAGGGGTAAAAAATAAATTTTCGTCAAATGATAGTTTGCGGGATAGGAACAAGTCAGAGACTGAAAAAAAATGTTGTGACACCATTTGGTTAGACACCATATTGGTGCCACTATATCGGTACCACCCTCAAAGTGCCCCCTTCACTGTGTCACTCTTATAGTTCCACTGTCATGGTGGCACCATCAAGATGCCAATGTCAAGGTGCCACCGTTTCGTTGAGCAAACATGACAGTGCGACCACCACAATTCAACTTTTTCTGTGGAACTGTTTGACGGAACCTAGATTGTTGGAAAAGCACTGGAGTAGGAGGGTCCATGCCATTACTTCAGATTCCCCTCAAAGAATTCTCATCCTGGAGAATTCATGGATAATCACGAAGAAATATAGGGGTCCGAACAGCTACCTCAAAATAAACCTCTCTGGAGTAAACCTCCTCGACATCTAGGAATACCTCTCCCTCAAGTAACCACCCAAAAATATAAAGGAGTCAGTGTCCCAACATATGGACTAGGGAGTCCCTTTCCCCCATGTTGAGATACTATCCACTTTATGAAGCACTTACTCACCTATACGTGTTTAATCGCATCTAGCTTAATGTGTCTTAATTAGGGATTTGGTCCTCCCCTCCCCAAAGTCTGGACTCTTCACACACATCCAAGAAATAATGAAAATAGACCATTTCATATTTAACAAGGTCAAAGACTACATCTCAAATAGGTATAAGATATAACAGAACGAAACTCAAAACTACTATGGGAACTAAGCGCACATCTATGCCTTCCATTCCTAGGTACTCTCCTCATGCCCACCATGCCAACATAACAGACAGACCAATGGAATGTTTTTTTGACAAAGCACCTTCTTTTCATGACCTTCGATCATCACTGGTCACTCTATAAACATCACATCTCCCTCGATTTCCATCGTTCACTAGTCAAGAATGTGTGAATCAGTGTGTAGATACCGATGGAGCCAAGGCACATGGATGATGTCGTGTATCCTCAGTAGCGGTAGTGGTAGTTCTAGCTGATAAGATACTTCTCTGACCCATCACCACACCTCAAACGGTCCAAAAAATCTAGGAGAAAGCTTACCACTTCTACCGAACCACCATTGCCCATGCTGAGGGGAGACCTTCAAGAACATGTGGTCCCTAACCTCGAACTCAAATTGTCTCCTCTTATGATAAACATATGACTTTTTTCGGCCTCAAGTCATCTTCATCCTCCCTCGTATTAGTTGAGACATCTCTGTCGTGCTCTCCACTACCTCCAGGCCATGTCCACCCGCTTCCCCATCGTCTGTCCAGTACACAGGTGAGTGACATGGCATCCCGTATAAGGCTTAAAATGGATCCATGCCAATGGTAGAGTGATATCTATTATTGTGGGAAAACTCTACCAGAGGCATGTGTCATAACCATGATCCCCAAAGTCCAAAACACAGGCTCGTAAAATATCCTCTAACTTCTATATGGCTCATTATATCAGCCCATCTGTCTGGGGGTGGAATGTAGTGTTGAGGTAAATCCAGGTTCCAAAATAATGTTTCAAGCCTTTCTATACCTGTGAGGTAAAATGTTTATCACAATAATTTACTATGGACCTCAGGAATCCATACGACCACACCACTTCATCCAAAAACCTCTATGCTAGGGCATCCAATGTGCTCGACTCCTTGATTGCTAGGTAGTGAGCTTATTTTGACAGCCGGTCAACCACTACATAGATAGCATCACAAACTCCTTAATCCCTGGGTAGTAAATTGTTTAAATCCATCTAGATGTCATCCCAATTCCACTCAGGTACATCTAAAGGTTGCCACAATCCTCTTGGGATGCGGTGTTCATCCTTAACCTGCTAACACACCAGGAACCTTGCCACAAACTCTACCACTTCACACTTCACGTCGGACCACCAAAACTGACCCCCGATACTATGGTAAATCATGTATACTCTGGTGTGTACTACTGGGGTGAGTTTTGGAACTCACGAATAACTCTCTCGTGCATTCCCACAGGGATGAACAACTTTCCATGAATCAACATCTGATTCTGGCCATCTTCTGACCATCCATTAAGATTATTTCCCTGGTTAACATGGTCATGCATTACTTCAGCCTCTATGTCCCCCCACTAAGACTCCTCCCACCACAGAAATAGAGAGGACTTCTCTTTCATCTAGTATAGACAACCTCTTCCATCCTCCACCCCTGCATCCAGATGAGGGAATCGAACACCTCCATCTCATTCTAAGAATCTGTGGTCTCTTGAACCACATCCTTCTCTGACTTCCTACTCAAGGAAACGACCACCACATTCCCCTTACCTTAAATGTAAGAGATTTAGAAGTTGTAGTCCAGAAGAAACTATATCCACATCTACTGTCACATGATCAGGTCATGATGGCAGAATATATACCTAAAGCTCTTATGATCCATGAAGACAATGAAGCGCTCCCTGATGTGGTAATACTGCCCCAAAATTAGTGTGAACACGACCACTACATGTTCTAGATCATGGGTGGAATAGTTACACTCATGGGGACATATCACCTAGACCAATAAGAGATCACCCCAACTATTGCATCAGCACACACCCCAAACCATGCCCTAAAGCATCACAGATCTCCTCAAACGTCACCCCTTCTTCTGGGAACCGTAGAACTAGGGAACCAACCAGCTTCCCCTTGAGATAACTGAATGATTCCTATAAATACTCGCTCTATAGAAAATCAGGGTCATTCTTGGTAAAGGATATCAAGGGAACTGCTACTCGGGAGATGTTGGGCAAGAATCTGGGGTAGTAACCTGCTAATCCTAGTTAACTACGAACCACTGTCACGTTCTTGGGTGCATCCCATGAAATAATCATGTCAAACATTGATGGGTCTTGTACTATCACCTGACTGGACACTATGTTGCCATGAAAGAGTACATCTTGTGTCCAAAACATAAACATGAACAACTTATAGTTGAGATGGTATTTTCGAAAGACCTCTAAAATTGTTTTCAGATGCTTAGCGTGGTCCTACACTGATCCTAAGTAGAGCTGGATATTTCCAATAAACATTACAATGAACCAGTCCATATATTCCCTAATGATGGATTTCATGATCCCCACAAATACAAGAGGTTAGTTCATAACGTTGAACGACAAGACTAAGAAATCAAAGTTCCTATATCTTCATCTGAAGTAGGTTTTCGAGATTTTTCCCTCCTTCACCCTCAACTGGTGATATCCTAACCGCATGTCGATATTGGTGAACCACCCTTCCCCTTTAAATTGGAAAAAAAGAACATCTATCCTTCGGAGAGGGTAATGGTTCTAGATCATTATCTGATTCAGTTTCTAGTAGTTTATCCATATCCTGAGACCACTATATGCCTTCTTCGAGAATAATACTGGATCACCCCATGGTGACACTCTTGGTCAGACAAAACCCTTCTTCAGCAGATCATCAATCTGAATCCATAACACCTACAAATCAGAAGGATCCATATGATAGGTAGATATCATAATTGGATGGGCACCAGGTTCGTAGTCTATCTTGAACTCAACCTCACATTGAGGTGGTAGAGTCACCACCTTCTCATAGAAGACGTCCATGAACTCATTGAAAATCCCTGAGATATCCACCATATTTGTATTCACCAACCCCACTGATAGCATAGCTAACAAGTAATGTGATGCTCCACTCACAGACTGCCCTACTAGAAACCCCGGTACCAAACAAAAGCTACACAATGGATGCCCATATATGATAAAACAATTCTTCTTCGGGAGATGTAGATAATTGAAGATACAGAGAAAATCCATTCAATTCCTAGAATGACATCATACGAGTTAATATATAACAAAATAAGGTCCCCAGTAGACTGATGTGGTCCTAGCATCTTTCTACTTCACCGAAAAACCTGACACAAGCTGGTCTGACCTCCGATTGGTGTACTCAAAACTAGGGGTACAAGAAGTCTCTTTGTTTCTAGACCTATACCATGGGATATACTAGTTGAAACAATGGAGTATGAATTTTTTGTATCAAAAAAGTCACATGGAAGAGTTATAAACAAGATGTTCATATGTCAGATGACCTCTGGCCCAACTGAAACTGTTGCCTTTGTGGTGTGCAACTGCCCACTCCTAGCTCCCCAGCCCCTTGACTGTCATCCACCACCCTGACCACTCTTTGGTCGAGATCCCTATGGACCATCTTGAGGTCAGCCTCCTTATGCATCTTTTACCCTCGGAGGAGCTGGATCTCACTGTCCCTACTGCTATTGTTGAATGATCCTGGCTAGAAACTGATGCTACTAAGGTGGGCGGTGAACCTACCCATCCCTACTGTACTGCACTCAAACTAAGCACTAATTCAGAGGAAGCCCATGACAACCACTAATGAAGAATATCAGTGTAAGGGCTGAAAAAAGGGGGAGGACTAGGAGATCAAAACTAGAACTACTAGTGCATGCTCCCAACTGGTCGAAACCTAGAAGGTCCTAACACTGGAGGCCTACTTCTAATAGCTTTCCCCTTTGACGAGCCTAACTAGACTCCCTCTCGCAACATGTATCCCAGCCTGTGAATCCTCTCCACCACTTAAAAATTCTTCTAGACATCCAAATATGTCAGTAGTAGGAATGGAGTAATAAAATTCGGAAGAGATGGTCGGAGTGCCTCCCCAAAATGTCTTTCCTGAGACACAAAATATGGAAAAATTTCCAGATCAAAATGAAATAGATCTTGGAACTTGATCCCCAACTCCCTCACTGACATACTCCTCTACTAATTGTTGAGTTGGTCTTGCCTCTTCTCAGCCTTCATCAAGGAAGAGAGGAATTTTACTAAGAACTCCCTCTCGAAGCCAGTCCATGAAACATCAGCCTCCAACATCTCCCCATGATAGATAGTACATCACTGACCCACTGTCCCCCCACATCAGACTGACTTCCAACAAAATGAAGTACTTTCCTCATCTCAGATCAAGCTGAATGATATCACGATATCCTCTAGCCTGCTTTCAGTCTATTTTTCTGAGACGCTAACATCATACTTCTTGATATTCAGCTGCTAGATGAAATGATGCATCCTCAACCACTGGTCATCCTCCTCCTCTCAGTCATTCATTTGCTACTCGGCTAGACAAGCCTCTTGGGCCTCAATTACCAGCACTATTGGTGGTCTTCATTCATGTTACACAGCTACAAGGTAAAAAGGAATGATGAAGCATGAGTAGTGCAGGATATTTCTTTTATGTTTTTCTTAAACATTTTATTTATTTAAATTTCTATAACACCCAAAACACACAAGAACAAAATTCATTATGATGAATGTACCTTTCCTAGGGTCTCTACCCTGAAATTCGTGTAGCCTCACTTGGTCGTTTAGATGTTCATGAGTCCTTGCATTGGATCACGGGGGCCCTAAATTCTTGTGTCCTAGCCAGTCTTCCCTGGCCTATTTCACTCACCAATATTTCCTAACATTGTTGCACTACCATCCCACGAAATTTTCACTGTACCCTACCCTGATCTCTATCCAATCTCTATACCATTTTCCTGATACCATTCAATCACGACCCAAATTCACGAATACAAGGGAGGTCCAACAGATTTCCAAACCATTCCTTCCTTATGTAGATAGAGAGATAATAACCCCCAAGACCCACCTTAAATAGACCCCAGAGTGGTGACTAGTACCAAGGGTAGAGAATATACCTTAAAATGGAAGTCATTACCATTTTTATTTTGTAGGATCAGGAGAAAAGATAGTGAAGCCCAAAAAACACCAAAAATCAATGTAAAAAAATATCCAAAACAATCCTTTTCCCATATTCATGTTCTAATAATAAGTGTTACATGTACAATAAAACTCCAAAGAGAAGTGCCAAGAAAAAGAAAAACAACATCAACAACTATCCCAATTTCTGAACTAGTACGGTCTCGCATGATCCTTGAAGTCCTCCTGGAATCCTAAAAGTAGTTTTATATATATAGGGTGAGTATACAGGTATACTCAATAGAAATAACCAAAGGATATCATGCAAAAGTGGGGAGGAATTTTAATGCCTTGTTAGAAAAAGGACATAACTTAAGCACCTAGCAAGGAAACTGTCCACTCTACCATACCAAGGAACACAACCCAAAAAATTAAAGTAAAGTAATAGTAATAACAATTTGATGTTTGGGTACCCCACACCAATTTTTTACTGGTTATTGAAGACATCTTATGCATCATACCTTCCCCTCGATTTTCACCGCAGTTCCACTACCATAAACCACTCACACAGACATATGCTACCACAACCACACATCCAACCCACAAACACCTAGGCCACAACCACATGTAACCACATAGGTAGATACCTATGTTAGAACAACTACTTCAACTCCCGAAGACACATGAGTCTGAAAAACTCCTTCCATTCCCAATGACACCTAGCCGTCATCCCGATGAATCTTGGGAAACGTATTTCCCTCAATCACCTAAGATAAACACACCCACATTCCCTACCTGTAGAATCATGGGCTATAATGGACCTCCGACAATCAAAGGTTTCCATAAGTGTTTTGGGAAACTCTGGAAACAGAGAAGATCAGGTGTTAAAAACCAGCCACTCATAATGGAGATTGAAAGAACACCCTCCCCCGGGAAATGGTGGTGTCCAGCATGAAGTGATCATCTTGGTTGGGGGTGAATAAGAACCATAAAAAACTAAATTATACATATAGGTAAACAAGCACTCTTCCCAACCTAATAGTTCCAAAACCACCCTTACCCTAACACCCCCTTACTATTCATTTATTAAAATCACCACAGCCACAACCAAGTCAAAACTCATCCACATAAAACAATTCCCATTTTAACTCAGTATTGATTTAACATTCAAGAGATCCATTTAAATTATTCTTTACAACTGTGTAACTAACATGAACATCCACAAGCTAAGGAAGGAAAAACAAAAAAAATATAAATTCAATCATTCACACCTGGTTCTCTGGGAGGTCACAACACTAATAGGGATCCATGAGACCATTTAAAGTACTAGAGCCATTCTAATCCACAACATATATCCCAACATGACCTTGGATCCACAAACCAACAACTACATCATAAGAGGGGATCCAATCCCCATCCATGTCACCCACAAGCAACAAGTAGAACAACCACACATGTTACCAAGACAGAGTAAGGGTGTTTTCTAGATTCTAACACACTATTCCTTATGCATCTTTTTTCCATTTGGTTAACCTAGGAAATCACAAAAGGATTCGTGGTCATTGCGCATCCATTTAATCAACCAAATTAATGTGATTAACGAATTTCCATGCTACATCAATTCAATCATCAGAAGAGATAAGGGTCCATTTGTGTACAAGGAAAGACCACCAATGGACATCATTTTATGTGGACATATTCCTGTATGATTCAGAACACATAATCAAGGATAAAAGAGCACAACAACATCATCAAACACACCTCTTAATTATTTAAAATCCATTTATTACCTTTGTTATTATTTGGTTTCATCCGTCCCTGAAGGAACATTATCATTCAAACATCACATGATACATAGTAATGAGAGATGAAGAAAAAACCTACTTGGATGGTCAATTATCGATGTTTTTCTCCACATGCCAAGAACTTGGGTTGTGTGACCTATAGAGGAAAAATATGGGGATACCATGACTGATCATGAAAGGAACCATCATAGGTACACCACTATTATTTGGATAGGGGACACCAAACACACCAAAAAATGAAAAAACAGTGATTGTCCAAGATGAAGGAAGAATTACCATGTGATAATAAGTAAGATCTTGAGGTTACAAGATATGAAATCTTGAATGGATTTAAATTTAGATCGTGGTTTCACTACACGATTGGATGGTTACTCATGATGGAATAAATTGTTATTTAATAATTCTCATTACAGAGGTGGCCATAACGACTATGAGGGAAAGAGTATTCTTTAAAAAGAGGAAAAAATGTAATATGGGAGGCACTGGAAGTACAAGAATGGGGTGTGTCACTGAGGAAAAAGCCACTCATTTTGGTAATTCGAGGGTCACCCGGCTCTGGGAGATATTTAGATACCATTTTTGTCTTTTAATGGTATTTAAATGTGTATAAAAACACATTTATGTCCAAAGATATGTTGCGGGAGAAAAAAAGGTACGAGATTGAAAAAAATACAAGGCTGGAACACCATTTAGAGAGACACCATAACGGTTCCGCCATCATGGTGCCGTCATCATGGTACCACCCTCACTGTGCCATGATCACAGTTCCACCCTCATGGTGCCACCATCATGGTGGCACCCTCATGGTTCCACCATCACGATGCCATTTTTTCATTCAACGACCGTGATGGTGTAACTGCCATGGTTCTACCATCATGTTTTATTCATGACCAATGCCACATTCACCGTGACACAGTATTGGTGGAATCTTTTGATGGGGCCGATATTTTGGAAAATCACATGAGCAAGAGGGTTTGGGAAATTACACCACCCCTAAAAAAGAGTCCCAAATCCCAAAAACTATAAAAAATAATAAATTAACACATCAGAAAAAAAACATGCTCCATGGTCAGACCCGCATCCGAGGATGAAAGCATATGATTGACCAAATAGTCATCAATGGCATCATTGTTAGTGGTGGTGGGAGGGGGTAATCATATAGTGGATTGTTAGAGGTGGTATGCTGGGATATGGTTGGTGATGGTGAATCCCTAATCTATATAGTGGATGTGTTTCTGGAAACCGAATCAATGAAAGGGACGTCAGGATTGGGATCAATGGCTGGTTCATTTCCCATCTGGGCCAACTCCGTGAGAAAATATTGTTGAGCAGCAGTGTTCATGACGTTGGGATGTAGGTCAGAGTGTATAGAGGATGAGGGAGGAGGTTTGGATGAGGAAGGGGTAGTGGTAGTAGGTGGTGGAGGGGTGAATGCAGATGACTCGATCGAGGGATGGTGGGCTGCGAGATGGTACTGATTTTCTAGGAATCATGGGATTAGAACCAACATTTTAGATGTAGTGGGATGGTTAGGTGAAGGTTGGGTGGATTGGGTGGTGGTTGCAACTACCAGTCGTAGGGTGGATGGGCCTGCTGCTACTACCGGTTGCTGCTCCTGCGGACCAGCATCCTGAGATGCAACCAGCTAGTGTACAGGCTCCAGGACACCATGCAGCAAAAAATAGATGCCACCCTCCATCACCGACATCCCTATCTTCTATATAAGCAGAAGATCAATCATCTCAACATATCCTATTTAGGTGAGGTGCTATGAGGCATCGATAACATGGAGGTATCTGGCCAACCTAGAGATGAATGATCTGCACATAAGAGCACCCTAAATCCTCTGTGATTGTACTCTATAGTAGGATGTGAACTGAGAATCCATGATAATGGGAGGTCCCCCATGGTAGTAACTAAGATAATAATGTCATGTTTGTTTACAATTACGAAGGTCTTTCCTCACGTGAACCACCTGTGTGTCGTGGCCCAATGTAGTATTAGTAAGGATGGAGTCCTCAGTTGGGTGGTCTTTTTTATCCTAGGGTAAAGATAAGACAGTGAGTCATGGGAGACAAGATACCGAAGGATTGGTGCATCCTCTCTAGAAATCTGCATCTACTATGTAGGATAGATGTAAAAGATCATGAATTCTTCAATGTAGATTCTGATTCCTATTCCAAACTGGGCCATGGAGAGCTGGTGTGGCCTGCCGCCAAGTATGAAGTGAAGGGCATCCACCGAAATGTCAATGGTTGTTAGGTATTCCAAAAAAAACTCTTTGTACCTCTCATCCCTGATTTCAATGATGATTTTAATGTGCATCATCTCCAAAAATATGAGGATGACATCTGCGATGTTAGAGTTACAAGTACATCCATATCCATAGTCTTTTTGGACCTCGTGGGGTTTTCTTGGAGTTGGAGGAGATTAAGCTAGTGCTATAGTTTTTCAATGAAGAGCACTTAGTTTAAATGACAGTTACCATCCATATATGGGGAGAAGCTCATGTCCAGGGATATAGAGCGAGTGTGTGGGTTCTTAGCAGTAGGAAGATGGCTCATAGATGTAGGATATGCAGATACAGATGTGGAACTTGATGATGGAGAAGGTTCGAGAAAAGGTCTCTTGGGCCATTCCATTAAGAGTAGATAAAGGAGGCACATGTCTTGCAGAAGATATGGGGTTTGGTAGAGGACAATGATAGGAAGGTAGGGAAAAGGGATCATGGGTTTTGTGGAGAGGAGGGGTAGAGTTGTGAGTTGGATGAGATTGGATCGTGTTTGAGGGGGAAACATGGTTTTACCCTTCAGTTATTTTTAAGAACTTACTATAGGTGGGTAACGTTTTGTACCTGTGGGTGACATCACAATCCTTGAGGAAATTTATATTTCAAAGTGACAATGGGTCACTACGTGACATCTAGGTTCTTGACGTGTATGCCATTGGATTCCTCAGTTTTTTCTCCTTTCATTCCCCGCCTCATTATTCAAACAAAAGGAATAATCTCAAAAGACCCCTCCTATTCTATCTGAACTAACTCTTAACCTAGGTTGCCTCTCAGTCATTTCTTCATTTAGATTTGAGAGATTGGGCCAATTAAGGATCATCTGATGTTAATGTTCTCCTGTATTGGCTCATGAAATATATTTAGTCCATGATCATGTATTATTTTGGTGATCTATCAATGTGTAACTCAGAGTTGACAATAACTGGTATCGAGGATGATTCCCCTAAAAATTATTTTTATAAAGTATAGGGATGGATGATGGATTAAATTAATGAAGAAACAAAATCTATGCTGGGTGGATTAAAAAATTTAGAGTCATTTTTTTATAACAGAGATATCAAATTCCTCCTTCTTAGCCATTGAATCTTCATCATCCTGAGTATCAGATATGACATTACAGTCTTTGTTATCCATGTGTGTTGCAAAACAAGAATCAGGTTGAACACAACTTGTTCTTCTCTGACTCAAGAGACGTGACTTCTTTGGTTCACATTGATCAGTTCATTTCCTATAGCTAGGAATTGTCTTTCATGTATAAGAGGAACAAATTCGTCTTATTCAATGTCTAACATGTAGAAATTAGGTGGGAAAATGAACTGGCCTACTTTTACAAGTACATCATCCCAAATTCCTTAGGGGTACTTGACCAAGTGATCATCTAATTTCAAGGATACCATTGTTACATTGAGTTCATTGAGTCTGATATTATGAACGATACTCGTTGCTATGAGGTTAATGCTTGCTCTTGGATCATAGAGTGCCCTACCAAATTTTCATGTGCCTACCACACAAGGGTTTGAGAAGCTACCATAGTCTATCATCTTCAGTGTAATTTTCCGAAGAACAATAGTAGATAATTCGTAATTTTGGGAGGTAACACCTTTGTCTTTTTTAATAATTGGTTTTTTTGGAATTTGGAATAAATGGGAATCTGGAAAGAAGATTCAGTAACCGAGATGTTGATATGTAATTCCTTGAACAAATCTAGGAACCTTTTTATTGTGCCTCATGCCTAATTTGTCTCTCTCTATCTCTGGATAGGGAAGAGGTGGCTAGTATGAAGGTGGGGTGACATACACAGATTTCCTCTGTTGCATTGGTATATGTTTCTTCTTACATAGTACTTCTTCATGACGTAAGTTGGGATTGAATTTTTCAAAATTTATTGGGTTTTTACTCATCTATTCTTCTTGAGGTCTTGATTCTTTTTGTTGTTGGAAACCTTGAATCATTATGATCCTCAGTACTAATGCCTTACATTCCTCTCATGGGTGTGAGTCAATGTTACCTGGTAGAGTACCAAATAACCTCTCAGATAATATTTTACCTAGTAGCACATTAAGGTTCTTTAGAGCTGATATACGGTTTTGTATATATTTCCCAGGGGCCATCATCCATTGATTATTATTTTTCAAAAATGATTATAGGATTCTTTCATTATTTCATTGTATAGGTTCTTATTGGGGTGGGAAAAATTGTTGTGACCATTTATGGAATGGTTTTTCATGGTCTTGTTGTTTTTGTACAGGGATTATAAGTTGGTATCTTTGTAATCCTTAGGCTGAAAATTGGTTTTGTCCTCCACTCAGGTGAAAATAACTATGTTTTCTCAAGGGTTGCTGTTGAGCAGGACTCCACAGATAATTCTGTTACAGACAAAATGAATGGCTTAGTAACATGTAATTAATGTAATTAAAATCGTGTTGTGGTTTATCATATCTATCTTACTAATATTGATATATATACGGACCACCACACATCTTTCATGATTTTAATTCCAGGCTAGAAGAAGGATGGGGTTGAGTAGTTGGTATCAAAAATTCATCAACCTTTTTAATGAGAAATTCCACTTGTGCTTCTGGCCTTGTGGTATCATAAATTTGGTGAATTCTATGATGTGGTGGTCCACTAACAGTCTTCCATAGACTGGCATTGTGAGATACTTCATCAAGAATGTCTCTTACAGCTTCAAGAGTCTTGAACATGAGACTTCCATCAGCATATGAATTGACCCAATTCTATACCGCTAGATGGAGTCCTTTATTGAATGTTTGGAGTTGTATCCACATATCCAAACCATGATGTATAATCTTTCTCATTAATTATTTACATTGTCCCATTCATCCCAGGGAGACACTTCATCAATTTGGGTAAAATTTGGAATGTCCGTCTAGAGATTCTAAATCCAGATGGGTGGGAAGTACTTGTAAATATATTTCATTGCTAGTTCATCCCATGAAATAATTATCTTGGGAGATTGACTCTCTATCCAATCATATGATATGTGTCGTAAGGAGAATTGGAAGATGAAAAGTTCTATTGCATCAGACAAAACTCCCTAGTTTCAAACATTATCGTGAACCTCTAAGAATTTGGAAATACATTTATGTTGAACTGTGCTATAAAGACCTCAAAATTTCTCCATGTTCAATATCATATGAATGAGTCCATGTTTAATCATAATTGTGTGGGTTCGAACATGGTGAAAAACAATATGAGGAGTTGCACCATAGATTTGGGGAAAGCTATATTCCATGTCAGTTTTATCAGAGGTCACTATTGGATGCTCCCCTAGAATGATTTGATGGTTGGGGTTTGGCGGGTTAGGTCTCTTAGGTTGGCTGACTTGATCATCCATTATTGTCCGGTGAAGAGAAGATAGATACCATTTGATCTCACGATCGAAGGGAAAAATAGATTATGCTTCAATAATTATTGAACGAATCAAAGGACCATTGTACATGCATGTGGTGGATGAAAAAAAATTATAATATTCAAGGGTTTCCAAAAACAAAGGAATGGGTGTGATGGAATGGTAATCCTAGATCTAGGAAAGATTTCTAATATGAATAAATATTGATGCCTCACCATAAATGAGGCCAAAATTTTATTGGCATCACAAAATGTGTCATTGTTTCCACAGGACGCATGTCAAATTTGAAATTTATATGTTTTACAAACATTACTAACTACCAGGGAGTAGTTTGTTAGAAGTGAAGGGTTGATTCCATGAGGAGGGTGTGTTCTAGTGGGTAAAAGAAATCTGATCTTGAATCATATGTAGGAGTCCTTTATAGCTTGACTAATGTTTGGGAGGTGTTTAACTAATTTTTTATTTTACTTCAAGAAATTAAATATGCATCGAGATCATGTTCGAGTATCCAGATTAAGGTGATCCTTGTTATAATCATGGAAAGGTCCTATGTTCTCAGTCTACGAAGAAATATGTAGTCACTGGTCAACCTTGGTATAGTCTTGTTGTTCTACATAGGATGTTATTATCCACGGTCAAGAGGCTAGCTACAGTCCTAGATGCATTACGTTCAGCTTCTTTTGCCAAAATTTCCCTAATCAAATGATAATTTTCAAAGTTTAATTTAATTAGTTTGGGGTCATTTTCTTGAATATATGATGGTCATTGTATAGTCACACAAATGGGTTTTGAATTTTGTTTTATATCATAATTACTAATCCATTTAGGTTTTGCATGCTTAGAACTGGAGGTCTAATTTTGTGTGTAGATACATATAATCACGTTCCCTTAACTTGTTGCATTTAGCTATTTATGATGGTAATTAAAGAAATAAAAGAGATATAGGAAATAAGAATAACAATTATAATGTAATTGAACATTAATTGATAAGAAATGAAATTTCAATAATACATTAAATAAAACCTTACTAGAATGCAATGAAATGAAATTTAAATGATGAGGTACCTGAAAGCGTTGAAGAAAAATGAATCCACAACTCTTTGATTGAAATTTTAAAGAAATCACAAAGAAATAATGTTTATTAAGAAGTAAAAGAGATGGGAATTCTGAAAGTAATCTAAAAGGGAGAGAGAGTTTATCCTAGAATGTTTCAAGGTGCTTCTAAACTTCACCTTATATAAGTGGAAATGGTCACGACATGTACTTAATCGTCACATCATGAACTGTTAATCTGAAATAGTTTGACCAAGACCTATAGTGTGGAATACAGATCATCCACATATTAATGACATTTTACCATGGTCATGTTGTGTAGAAGTGGTCGATGTGTACCCCATGGTCTGCTGGCTTTTCGCATTGAATTCCCACATTGGCGTCTAGTTTCACTGGTGTCATGACGTGTAGTACTCCCGACATGAGCTTAAAATTTCTCAAGTATTCATGGTTTGTAATGAAATATTCTTCATAGATTGATGGAGGCTATGATCATCAAGTACACGATATGAACATGGCCATCAGAATGTGTTCTTGGACATTTTTTTAGTTTTTTTCCTTTATTCCTTAAAACCATGTGAATCGATATTTCCTACGAAATTGTACATCTACCACGTACATTATACAATATACGAATGAAAAACAATGGAAAAAAGACAACATAATATATATAACATTTATCCTTATTAATTAAAGACATCAACATTCCCTGTATCTTTATCCTAGTTATTAACATCTTGTTCTATATTCGATAGGGTAACATGGACTCAATTTGACATGCTAACCCATATACTACGTCAGTGGTCCTAGAGCATCTGTCTAGAACAACATGTGGGAGAAGAACATCATTACAAAACACTATCCATAAAATTTATTTATGTAAGTAACATTATTTATCTATTATTTACATTTACCATTTCCCACATACACTTCATAAATCCTTTATCACTTTCAAGTTGTGCCAAATGACCGTTGACCACCTTTAACCCCAAAAAACAATAATCATTGCTTTTATTCTATAAACCCTTCAATTTATCATTTACCAACTCAATTATACATTCATGGAAAAGGTACTCCCCATGGGTATCCATAGTCCCAGTATACTAATACTCAATGAATACCACAAGGATCTTGATTATTTCAATTAATCATTCGATTAACCCAATCATTATTCCCTACCATAGAAATAAAATATAAATCCCAATGAAATCATAACACAACAATATACACATAAATTTGAGAATCAATACGATGGGATATAACATGAAAAACTACTACAATACATTCAAAGAAAAAATATCACCTTACTAGAGCATTTGATACAAACTCAATCAAAATAAAAATACCCATCATAGAATCTATTCTAAAAATCAAGTTTTAGGAATTTAGATGGTGAATAAAATCTACAAAAGTCCTTTTCTAGAAAATAGTGAAAATGGAGTGTTTGAATCACTGAGGTCATCAATTTTCACCTAGACACACTTCCAATAGAATAGAATAAAAGGAGAAACATCCAATAGAATATAGGGATAATAAGTTCATCACATAGGTTATAAGAATAATTTCATGTAGGATCAATTAAATCCCGAGGGGGAAACATCGAAAGTTCCTTCAATTTAATGAGGTTCATATTGGATAAACTATTTACCAACCATCAAACACCCATATCCAATAGGGGCTTGGGTTTCATGGTGTCCTATAATCATATATGGTTTGAAAAACCATGTGGTGGCCATGCTGAATGTCTCAATTCAAGCCTATAGAGTTTTAGGCCTCCCCCATGGATGATTTCTCACAATTTTCATACCTACCATACTCACAAGGTTATGGAAGATGATTATTACAAATCATGATCCAACCATGATACATTATCAATACTACCCTTCCGTAATTCATTTTGTGCCCCAAATCCCCTGAGACACTATGCATAATCCTCATACACCGATAACAATTTCATGTATCAAAACAAGGAGGGTTTGACAAGAAAATGAAATTAGAATATACTGTAATAGATGTCTATGGTCTCAAAAAATCACCAAATTATAATGTCTTATCCTCTAAACACACTCCCAACCATTACTGAGTCTCATATTTAAAAAATAATAAACTAATTGGACCATATATCCACTTCCCATTCCGATGTTTCCTCCTGAATGCTTATATTCTTCATCGATACTTGTTATAAAAACACAACGTTATCTAGTAACACTCTCACTATCATCCCAAATAAAAACCATGTTCTATTAAAATGGTATATCTTCCTCATGATCAGTGTAATCAACATAAATTATAATGTAAGGGTGGGGGTGATACCACCAATGTTTGAATCATGAAAAATATCATTCATGTCACTATACTAATGTGGAATAGACAATTGGTAACCACCTGTATGATGCTATATAGAATGTCAAATTTCCCCATACACCTAGGTGACAAAATACCCTATTTCTATACCTTATCATGAATAAACCATAGTGAAAAATTATGGAAGACATGATAACACACTAAAAAATCAAGTGGATAACAATTTCAATCATCATAGTACTTATTCAAACATTGAGCCAAATCCTTGCATTTTTGAATCATCTAACCAAACACCAAAGTCTCATGCATGACACTCCTACCCAAGAACTCTGATTCCCTGACCACTATAGAGCCTAATGGATATCTACATGGCATGACATTGAATTCATAATATTGTTCCATCTGAATAGTTTAATGACAATTTATATTATAGGTAATCTCAATAATAATGAAGTGATATCCCATGTATCAATGAAATATAGAGGACATTCCCTCAAGATGTCCTTGATCGGCTAAATAATATGTTCTGACTTCTCATATGTATGTGGTTAGAAATCCATACTCTGAAACACTTGGGAATCCATTTCCTTCTATATCCATGTCAAGAAGAATTGTGTAATACAGAGATCAGAATCTGAAAGAATACATTGAGGAAAACCATGAAAAAATTCTATATCCTAAATATACATGTCACCCATCTTATCCTTGGTAACCATATCTAAAATCAGAAATAAATGGTCTACCTTTGTTTATTGGTCCATAATTACGCATATAATGTTAATATTCTAGTGAATATTTTGGAATACTACCCCAAAAGCTGAGGTAAAATCACTCCATATTCATTACAGAATAGGAAATAATTTTAGTAAACACAACCATAAATGATTCTATTCCTTCACCTAATAACTCATATAACCCGCATAATGAAACCTATTAAATATTTATTCATCATTGGACACTTAATCAATATATTATGATTAAAAAAATATTTTTGTTTCAAATTTGGATGAACCTCCCACTTCTTATCATGGAACTATATCATTATCTCCTCAGGCATACACATAGACACAACAACAAAACAACAGACACAAATAATTCAAATATCATTGATTTTATATTCTAATCGTGATTCCCCAAAATCAAGGATTTTTCTCATGGATATACACCATGTATCCTAATATTGTATTTCATTGATCTATATTATATTTGTGGGGTCAACTGACAATGATATGACATTCATCTATCTGTCGACCTCTTTAACCTCAATGTGATTCTCAATAAACATTCCATCATCTTCTACAGGGAACTAGACTCGTTTTCTACAAAATCCTATCTCCTTCAACATACAAAATCTGGAAAATTCTTTCCCTTTACATATATAAAGGTCTACCCAAAGTCAAAAAATTTCATATAATTGACCAATCATTTCTACCAGTGTTTCGAATCAGGATGTGATAAGATGTACATAGTAAATTCATGATATGTAGTGACAATTAAAATTTATTGTAACATCCCAAGTAAATGAAAAATAAGACATATTTGATTTTTATTAATATTTGTGAGTTAAATATTAATTTTACTTTAAGTGGGTTTCTATGTTCGATAGCATACCCGATACGCAACAACAGGTTTCTTTGGAATCTTACGTTGCACACTAAAAATATAATATAATTATTTTAAATGGTAGTTAAATTATAGCCTTTGTATTGGTGGGAATGAATTAAACTAACTAATATATGATTATAAATGTTTGTCAAATGTATTAACATTATCCAATAAAAATTTATAGGCTTAAAATGTGAATGAATCTAATTTTAAGCATAATTTACATTCAAAGGCTGATTTATTGCATTTTAATAGATAACCCTATTTAAATATAATTTTGGTCACATTAATACATTCTAATTAAATAAATAAAATCATTATTTATAATGGGGACATCAAAATTTAATTTTTGTAAATTTTTGGAATTTTTCCGATAAAGTTCATTTTTTAGTGAAAATATTGCATTTTAATTCAAAACTGTGTTTTAATATAATTTATTTATATGGATAGATTATATTATTAATTGTTTTTAAAGTGTAATTAGAATATAGTTTTACCATTTAATCCAATTTTTGTCATCGGAATTAATTTCACATTGAAATTGTACATAAAAAAGTATCAATCTTTGGATAATTATTGTTTCTTAAAAACACAATATTTGTTTAAACAACGGGAATTAATTTTTAAATTAATTAATTACAATTCTATGTTTATAATTTGGAAAATTAGAAATCATTTTTTAATTTGGAATATCAAATATATCTTATGATGAATTTTTGGTATTTTATGAAAAACATCAATTTTTGATGAATAGTGAAACCACTTAGTTGTAGTTAAAAAAACTAACTTTTTCATTTAAATGAAATTTTAACACTTATGGGAATTAAATTTTAGAAATATAACATACATGGTTTTTATCAAGAAGTAATATGTGTTTCAATAATATGAAACTAATTTTTGTTGAATAGTATCTTTTGACTTTTATTCAAACAAAAGGAATAATCTCAAAAGACCCCTCCTATTCTATCTGAACTAACTCTTAACCTAGGTTGCCTCTCAGTCATTTCTTCATTTAGATTTGAGAGATTGGGCCAATTAAGGATCATCTGATGTTAATGTTCTCCTGTATTGGCTCATGAAATATATTTAGTCCATGATCATGTATTATTTTGGTGATCTATCAATGTGTAACTCAGAGTTGACAATAACTGGTATCGAGGATGATTCCCCTAAAAATTATTTTTATAAAGTATAGGGATGGATGATGGATTAAATTAATGAAGAAACAAAATCTATGCTGGGTGGATTAAAAAATTTAGAGTCATTTTTTATAACAGAGATATCAAATTCCTCCTTCTTAGCCATTGAATCTTCATCATCCTGAGTATCAGATATGACATTACAGTCTTTGTTATCCATGTGTGTTGCAAAACAAGAATCAGGTTGAACACAACTTGTTCTTCTCTGACTCAAGAGACGTGACTTCTTTGGTTCACATTGATCAGTTCATTTCCTATAGCTAGGAATTGTCTTTCATGTATAAGAGGAACAAATTCGTCTTATTCAATGTCTAACATGTAGAAATTAGGTGGGAAAATGAACTGGCCTACTTTTACAAGTACATCATCCCAAATTCCTTAGGGGTACTTGACCAAGTGATCATCTAATTTCAAGGATACCATTGTTACATTGAGTTCATTGAGTCTGATATTATGAACGATACTCGTTGCTATGAGGTTAATGCTTGCTCTTGGATCATAGAGTGCCCTACCAAATTTTCATGTGCCTACCACACAAGGGTTTGAGAAGCTACCATAGTCTATCATCTTCAGTGTAATTTTCCGAAGAACAATAGTAGATAATTCGTAATTTTGGGAGGTAACACCTTTGTCTTTTTTAATAATTGGTTTTTTTGGAATTTGGAATAAATGGGAATCTGGAAAGAAGATTCAGTAACCGAGATGTTGATATGTAATTCCTTGAACAAATCTAGGAACCTTTTTATTGTGCCTCATGCCTAATTTGTCTCTCTCTATCTTTGGATAGGGAAGAGGTGGCTAGTATGAAGGTGGGGTGACATACACAGATTTCCTCTGTTGCATTGGTATATGTTTCTTCTTACATAGTACTTCTTCATGACGTAAGTTGGGATTGAATTTTTCAAAATTTATTGGGTTTTTACTCATCTATTCTTCTTGAGGTCTTGATTCTTTTTGTTGTTGGAAACCTTGAATCATTATGATCCTCAGTACTAATGCCTTACATTCCTCTCATGGGTGTGAGTCAATGTTACCTGGTAGAGTACCAAATAACCTCTCAGATAATATTTTACCTAGTAGCACATTAAGGTTCTTTAGAGCTGATATACGGTTTTGTATATATTTCCCAGGGGCCATCATCCATTGATTATTATTTTTCAAAAATGATTATAGGATTCTTTCATTATTTCATTGTATAGGTTCTTATTGGGGTGGGAAAAATTGTTGTGACCATTTATGGAATGGTTTTTCATGGTCTTGTTGTTTTTGTACAGGGATTATAAGTTGGTATCTTTGTAATCCTTAGGCTGAAAATTGGTTTTGTCCTCCACTCAGGTGAAAATAACTATGTTTTCTCAAGGGTTGCTGTTGAGCAGGACTCCACAGATAATTCTGTTACAGACAAAATGAATGGCTTAGTAACATGTAATTAATGTAATTAAAATCGTGTTGTGGTTTATCATATCTATCTTACTAATATTGATATATATACGGACCACCACACTTCTTTCATGATTTTAATTCCAGGCTAGAAGAAGGATGGGGTTGAGTAGTTGGTATCAAAAATTCATCAACCTTTTTAATGAGAAATTCCACTTGTGCTTCTGGCCTTGTGGTATCATAAATTTGGTGAATTCTATGATGTGGTGGTCCACTAACAGTCTTCCATAGACTGGCATTGTGAGATACTTCATCAAGAATGTCTCTTACAGCTTCAAGAGTCTTGAACATGAGACTTCCATCAGCATATGAATTGACCCAATTCTATACCGCTAGATGGAGTCCTTTATTGAATGTTTGGAGTTGTATCCACATATCCAAACCATGATGTATAATCTTTCTCATTAATTATTTACATTGTCCCATTCATCCCAGGGAGACACTTCATCAATTTGGGTAAAATTTGGAATGTCCGTCTAGAGATTCTAAATCCAGATGGGTGGGAAGTACTTGTAAATATATTTCATTGCTAGTTCATCCCATGAAATAATTATCTTGGGAGATTGACTCTCTATCCAATCATATGATATGTGTCGTAAGGAGAATTGGAAGATGAAAAGTTCTATTGCATCAGACAAAACTCCCTAGTTTCAAACATTATCGTGAACCTCTAAGAATTTGGAAATACATTTATGTTGAACTGTGCTATAAAGACCTCAAAATTTCTCCATGTTCAATATCATATGAATGAGTCCATGTTTAATCATAATTGTGTGGGTTCGAACATGGTGAAAAACAATATGAGGAGTTGCACCATAGATTTGGGGAAAGCTATATTCCATGTCAGTTTTATCAGAGGTCACTATTGGATGCTCCCCTAGAATGATTTGATGGTTGGGGTTTGGCGGGTTAGGTCTCTTAGGTTGGCTGACTTGATCATCCATTATTGTCCGGTGAAGAGAAGATAGATACCATTTGATCTCACGATCGAAGGGAAAAATAGATTATGCTTCAATAATTATTGAACGAATCAAAGGACCATTGTACATGCATGTGGTGGATGAAAAAAAATTATAATATTCAAGGGTTTCCAAAAACAAAGGAATGGGTGTGATGGAATGGTAATCCTAGATCTAGGAAAGATTTCTAATATGAATAAATATTGATGCCTCACCATAAATGAGGCCAAAATTTTATTGGCATCACAAAATGTGTCATTGTTTCCACAGGACGCATGTCAAATTTGAAATTTATATGTTTTACAAACATTACTAACTACCAGGGAGTAGTTTGTTAGAAGTGAAGGGTTGATTCCATGAGGAGGGTGTGTTCTAGTGGGTAAAAGAAATCTGATCTTGAATCATATGTAGGAGTCCTTTATAGCTTGACTAATGTTTGGGAGGTGTTTAACTAATTTTTTATTTTACTTCAAGAAATTAAATATGCATCGAGATCATGTTCGAGTATCCAGATTAAGGTGATCCTTGTTATAATCATGGAAAGGTCCTATGTTCTCAGTCTACGAAGAAATATGTAGTCACTGGTCAACCTTGGTATAGTCTTGTTGTTCTACATAGGACGTTATTATCCACGGTCAAGAGGCTAGCTACAGTCCTAGATGCATTACGTTCAGCTTCTTTTGCCAAAATTTCCCTAATCAAATGATAATTTTCAAAGTTTAATTTAATTAGTTTGGGGTCATTTTCTTGAATATATGATGGTCATTGTATAGTCACACAAATGGGTTTTGAATTTTGTTTTATATCATAATTACTAATCCATTTAGGTTTTGCATGCTTAGAACTGGAGGTCTAATTTTGTGTGTAGATACATATAATCACGTTCCCTTAACTTGTTGCATTTAGCTATTTATGATGGTAATTAAAGAAATAAAAGAGATATAGGAAATAAGAATAACAATTATAATGTAATTGAACATTAATTGATAAGAAATGAAATTTCAATAATACATTAAATAAAACCTTACTAGAATGCAATGAAATGAAATTTAAATGATGAGGTACCTGAAAGCGTTGAAGAAAAATGAATCCACAACTCTTTGATTGAAATTTTAAAGAAATCACAAAGAAATAATGTTTATTAAGAAGTAAAAGAGATGGGAATTCTGAAAGTAATCTAAAAGGGAGAAAGAGTTTATCCTAGAATGTTTCAAGGTGCTTCTAAACTTCACCTTATATAAGTGGAAATGGTCACGACATGTACTTAATCGTCACATCATGAACTGTTAATCTGAAATAGTTTGACCAAGACCTATAGTGTGGAATACAGATCATCCACATATTAATGACATTTTACCATGGTCATGTTGTGTAGAAGTGGTCGATGTGTACCCCATGGTCTGCTGGCTTTTCGCATTGAATTCCCACATTGGCGTCTAGTTTCACTGGTGTCATGACGTGTAGTACTCCCGACATGAGCTTAAAATTTCTCAAGTATTCATGGTTTGTAATGAAATATTCTTCATAGATTGATGGAGGCTATGATCATCAAGTACACGATATGAACATGGCCATCAGAATGTGTTCTTGGACATTTTTTTAGTTTTTTTCCTTTATTCCTTAAAACCATGTGAATCGATATTTCCTACGAAATTGTACATCTACCACGTACATTATACAATATACGAATGAAAAACAATGGAAAAAAGACAACATAATATATATAACATTTATCCTTATTAATTAAAGACATCAACATTCCCTGTATCTTTATCCTAGTTATTAACATCTTGTTCTATATTCGATAGGGTAACATGGACTCAATTTGACATGCTAACCCATATACTACGTCAGTGGTCCTAGAGCATCTGTCTAGAACAACATGTGGGAGAAGAACATCATTACAAAACACTATCCATAAAATTTATTTATGTAAGTAACATTATTTATCTATTATTTACATTTACCATTTCCCACATACACTTCATAAATCCTTTATCACTTTCAAGTTGTGCCAAATGACCGTTGACCACCTTTAACCCCAAAAAACAATAATCATTGCTTTTATTCTATAAACCCTTCAATTTATCATTTACCAACTCAATTATACATTCATGGAAAAGGTACTCCCCATGGGTATCCATAGTCCCAGTATACTAATACTCAATGAATACCACAAGGATCTTGATTATTTCAATTAATCATTCGATTAACCCAATCATTATTCCCTACCATAGAAATAAAATATAAATCCCAATGAAATCATAACACAACAATATACACATAAATTTGAGAATCAATACGATGGGATATAACATGAAAAACTACTACAATACATTCAAAGAAAAAATATCACCTTACTAGAGCATTTGATACAAACTCAATCAAAATAAAAATACCCATCATAGAATCTATTCTAAAAAGCAAGTTTTAGGAATTTAGATGGTGAATAAAATCTACAAAAGTCCTTTTCTAGAAAATAGTGAAAATGGAGTGTTTGAATCACTGAGGTCATCAATTTTCACCTAGACACACTTCCAATAGAATAGAATAAAAGGAGAAACATCCAATAGAATATAGGGATAATAAGTTCATCACATAGGTTATAAGAATAATTTCATGTAGGATCAATTAAATCCCGAGGGGGAAACATCGAAAGTTCCTTCAATTTAATGAGGTTCATATTGGATAAACTATTTACCAACCATCAAACACCCATATCCAATAGGGGCTTGGGTTTCATGGTGTCCTATAATCATATATGGTTTGAAAAACCATGTGGTGGCCATGCTGAATGTCTCAATTCATGCCTATAGAGTTTTAGGCCTCCCCCATGGATGATTTCTCACAATTTTCATACCTACCATACTCACAAGGTTATGGAAGATGATTATTACAAATCATGATCCAACCATGATACATTATCAATACTACCCTTCCGTAATTCATTTTGTGCCCCAAATCCCCTGAGACACTATGCATAATCCTCATACACCGATAACAATTTCATGTATCAAAACAAGGAGGGTTTGACAAGAAAATGAAATTAGAATATACTGTAATAGATGTCTATGGTCTCAAAAAATCACCAAATTATAATGTCTTATCCTCTAAACACACTCCCAACCATTACTGAGTCTCATATTTAAAAAATAATAAACTAATTGGACCATATATCCACTTCCCATTCCGATGTTTCCTCCTGAATGCTTATATTCTTCATCGATACTTGTTATAAAAACACAACGTTATCTAGTAACACTCTCACTATCATCCCAAATAAAAACCATGTTCTATTAAAATGGTATATCTTCCTCATGATCAGTGTAATCAACATAAATTATAATGTAAGGGTGGGGGTGATACCACCAATGTTTGAATCATGAAAAATATCATTCATGTCACTATACTAATGTGGAATAGACAATTGGTAACCACCTGTATGATGCTATATAGAATGTCAAATTTCCCCATACACCTAGGTGACAAAATACCCTATTTCTATACCTTATCATGAATAAACCATAGTGAAAAATTATGGAAGACATGATAACACACTAAAAAATCAAGTGGATAACAATTTCAATCATCATAGTACTTATTCAAACATTGAGCCAAATCCTTGCATTTTTGAATCATCTAACCAAACACCAAAGTCTCATGCATGACACTCCTACCCAAGAACTCTGATTCCCTGACCACTATAGAGCCTAATGGATATCTACATGGCATGACATTGAATTCATAATATTGTTCCATCTGAATAGTTTAATGACAATTTATATTATAGGTAATCTCAATAATAATGAAGTGATATCCCATGTATCAATGAAATATAGAGGACATTCCCTCAAGATGTCCTTGATCGGCTAAATAATATGTTCTGACTTCTCATATGTATGTGGTTAGAAATCCATACTCTGAAACACTTGGGAATCCATTTCCTTCTATATCCATGTCAAGAAGAATTGTGTAATACAGAGATCAGAATCTGAAAGAATACATTGAGGAAAACCATGAAAAAATTCTATATCCTAAATATACATGTCACCCATCTTATCCTTGGTAACCATATCTAAAATCAGAAATAAATGGTCTACCTTTGTTTATTGGTCCATAATTACGCATATAATGTTAATATTCTAGTGAATATTTTGGAATACTACCCCAAAAGCTGAGGTAAAATCACTCCATATTCATTACAGAATAGGAAATAATTTTAGTAAACACAACCATAAATGATTCTATTCCTTCACCTAATAACTCATATAACCCGCATAATGAAACCTATTAAATATTTATTCATCATTGGACACTTAATCAATATATTATGATTAAAAAAATATTTTTGTTTCAAATTTGGATGAACCTCCCACTTCTTATCATGGAACTATATCATTATCTCCTCAGGCATACACATAGACACAACAACAAAACAACAGACACAAATAATTCAAATATCATTGATTTTATATTCTAATCGTGATTCCCCAAAATCAAGGATTTTTCTCATGGATATACACCATGTATCCTAATATTGTATTTCATTGATCTATATTATATTTGTGGGGTCAACTGACAATGATATGACATTCATCTATCTGTCGACCTCTTTAACCTCAATGTGATTCTCAATAAACATTCCATCATCTTCTACAGGGAACTAGACTCGTTTTCTACAAAATCCTATCTCCTTCAACATACAAAATCTGGAAAATTCTTTCCCTTTACATATATAAAGGTCTACCCAAAGTCAAAAAATTTCATATAATTGACCAATCATTTCTACCAGTGTTTCGAATCAGGATGTGATAAGATGTACATAGTAAATTCATGATATGTAGTGACAATTAAAATTTATTGTAACATCCCAAGTAAATGAAAAATAAGACATATTTGATTTTTATTAATATTTGTGAGTTAAATATTAATTTTACTTTAAGTGGGTTTCTATGTTCGATAGCATACCCGATACGCAACAACAGGTTTCTTTGGAATCTTACGTTGCACACTAAAAATATAATATAATTATTTTAAATGGTAGTTAAATTATAGCCTTTGTATTGGTGGGAATGAATTAAACTAACTAATATATGATTATAAATGTTTGTCAAATGTATTAACATTATCCAATAAAAATTTATAGGCTTAAAATGTGAATGAATCTAATTTTAAGCATAATTTACATTCAAAGGCTGATTTATTGCATTTTAATAGATAACCCTATTTAAATATAATTTTGGTCACATTAATACATTCTAATTAAATAAATAAAATCATTATTTATAATGGGGACATCAAAATTTAATTTTTGTAAATTTTTGGAATTTTTCCGATAAAGTTCATTTTTTAGTGAAAATATTGCATTTTAATTCAAAACTGTGTTTTAATATAATTTATTTATATGGATAGATTATATTATTAATTGTTTTTAAAGTGTAATTAGAATATAGTTTTACCATTTAATCCAATTTTTGTCATCGGAATTAATTTCACATTGAAATTGTACATAAAAAAGTATCAATCTTTGGATAATTATTGTTTCTTAAAAACACAATATTTGTTTAAACAACGGGAATTAATTTTTAAATTAATTAATTACAATTCTATGTTTATAATTTGGAAAATTAGAAATCATTTTTTAATTTGGAATATCAAATATATCTTATGATGAATTTTTGGTATTTTATGAAAAACATCAATTTTTGATGAATAGTGAAACCACTTAGTTGTAGTTAAAAAAACTAACTTTTTCATTTAAATGAAATTTTAACACTTATGGGAATTAAATTTTAGAAATATAACATACATGGTTTTTATCAAGAAGTAATATGTGTTTCAATAATATGAAACTAATTTTTGTTGAATAGTATCTTTTGACTTTTATTTACCACTGTTAAAGATAAATATGGTAATTCAAGGTTAAAAGAATATTATAATAATTAAAAATTACCTTAAATCTTTTCGAAACCTTATTTGATGAGTATTTTCCAACCATTTGTACCCTTGGGTTGATTTTAGGACCCAATAAAGCCTCTTATGAATGATAATGTCACTTCAGATTAATTAATTTAATGTAAAGACAAAATTGACATTAACAAAAATCTTTTAGTAATTAATTTTTATATGGTGTTATATAAGTCATATTTTCGACTATAAATATTCATTAGAAATATAAATTATTTCCTCGATGATATTATTTTCTTTATAATTTTTAGATATTTAATAAAATAAATTATTCATGACACAATAATGGTGCAGTATTTACCTCATTAATAAATGATTTAAATAAATAAGATTATAATGATTAAAATATTATCCAAAACATGTCCAATTATGATTGGATGATTTTATTTCGAATATGAGTCTTCTTATCTTTGGAATGAATTTTTTATGGTCCTTTATAAACTGAATATCATTATATAATAAAATAATGTTTTCACACTTTCCTAAAGAGCCCCTCCTCCCCCTTATAAAAAGTGACCATTTCTAACCAATTCCACATAACTATAAAGTCATTTGGATCGTCCAAAATCTGACCAAGTAAGCTCCCTACATCCCTATCATCCTCATAGAAGCATTAACTTAGGAAGAAGGCACTTCAAGAAGTCATTTGGTTCAAACCAAAGAGTGTTACACAAATTAAAGGTAACTGTTTCTCTAAAATTGTATTCTTTTATTTTACTTCTACAACCCATAAAATATATTTATTCCTTTCTTTTTTAACAAAACCAGTATCCTAAATATAATAGGATGTTCTTATGAGAAGGATTCTAACTACACTTACACACACCTCCATATAATGGATGAATAACATAATGTTTATGTTGATGGAAAACTAAGGCCTCACGAAATGATGATAGTTCAATTACATCTTACTGCCTCTCATGGTGGAAAATATGATGGAACTTTATTTATATATGATATATATTATGTTTATTATTTCCTTATTCTTCTATATTTCCAATTTATATCACGCCTTTATGGTTTCCATAGTCAGTAAATACGATAATCTTATTTGAGGAAGTGCAGATTACCACCCCATCAAAGTGATTTGATTCGTTAATGCATAATGTGGAATGTATAAAGGATAGAGTTAATGATATAAATATGTATAATTATGTTTTATTTCCATTAAAACAAGAAATATAAATGAATGTAGCATTCAAGCGTACATACGTCTTACTGTCTCCATGAACCTTGCATTTCATTTCTTACCACTAAATGTAATGTACTATTATAAAAAACATGTATATACTGGATATATATGATATATATGATATAAAAATCATGAATATAATTTGGATGTAATAAAAATTTGACCACATGGACAACTTTTAAATATAAGGTGTTCCTTTTTTCTCAAGTACCAAATATCGATAGAATGAACGTTATTAACATAAATGATTTCATAATGTTTATAGCATTGTAATAACTGATATAAAAGAAATAATAAACATGAAATTGGTTCTTAATAAAGTATAAATTAACTTAAGTATATTATTCGGGAGATTAAAGAACGATCGAGTCAAGTCAGACACGAGGTAAGGGACTTCGTCTCAATCTCCTTTCATTAAGGCATTTTTATTTTTATACACGACTTTATTTTATACTGTGTATAGACCCCTTTGACTATTCATTTTATTCAAAGGTAATCTTTTTATACAAATAATTTTACTAAATTATAAAAAGAATTTTTTTTATGTAAGCGGTGAAAACGACCTTTCTGCCGCCGCGAGTATTATTTGATATTTGGCTTCCTTAACAAGCCGAAATGTTTTTAAAAGGAAAAATAAATACCATATACACTTTTTACGTATTTTAGTATTCAAAATTATTTTGGGAATGGACATTTTTTTCAATATCTTGAAAATTTATTTTATTATTGTAATATGGAAATTTAATCTTTCCTTTATGCTTATGTTATGTGTTATGATCATGTTATGGTTCTTGGGAATTATTTATATATACGGGTGGACCCGTTAAAAACCTAGGGTGGGTGAGACCGAGATAGCTCTCCAATGAATTGGCTAACATGAAGGAGGTAAACATGAATGTTTATACAAAGAGATTTTAATGAATATACTTTGATGGGTATTCCAATGTAACTCCCTATGCAGCAGTGATAACTACAATGTAAGTATCATATGGATGCTAGAAGTTACCTTTATGATTTAGGATTTCTATGCATCTTTCATAAATCTTATGATTTCACTAGGTAAGTAAAAGATTTCATGTTTTGTATGTATTTATGAACAAGTGATTTCATTCTTTGTTTTATAACCCTTACTGAGCATTTTGTGCTCATCCCAAGTTTTGAAATGTTTTCAAAGGACATAAAGATGAATAGGGTCAAGGATGGGATCAAGGAAATGTCATGCAGTCTAAAACATACAACTAGACATGACTATTTTTTTCGACTGTTTATATTTTATGAAAAAGGGGAACTGTGTAGCAGTGTCTATTTTGTAATATTTTGAGATGTAAAAGTTATGTCCAATTTCTCTAAAACTGTAAACCAGAAAAGATCCACAATGTGAATTATTCGTTTAATTCAATATTATGTAATGTTTTAAGGAAGGGTCCTTATAGTTGGTATCAGAGGTCGATCTAGATAACTTTAGGTATTTGGGTATTGTTAATGTAATATCCATAAAGTAATTTATGTTAATACTTACATCACATAGCATTTCGTGTTTACCATGTTTCTTCGCCTATGATATTTTTGTGTTCAGAATGGTTTTCCATATAGAAAACAAGGCAGTTGTGTTGGGAGGACATTGGGAGGAAGACAACCTTCCAAATCAGCAACCTGAGATGGTCGGAATCAGAACTGAACATTTTGTTACAGTGATGGCATAGTTGACTCACGCTATAAATGGTGTTAGTATCCACGTACGAGATCATCCAGATCAACCATAGAGGAACATGTCAGTAGTAGAGCATTTCATGAGGCAACATCCCCCATCATTCAGAGGATCATCTAACCATGTGCTAGCTGGAGGGTGGATTAAATCACTGGAGAAGACATTTTATGTCATGGTATGTTCAGAACATTGAGAGGTTAGTCTTTTTGTTTACAATTTTGAAGGTGAAGGTGATCAATGGTGGTCTATGGTGAAAAATATCAAGGATAGTCAGGAGATTGATTCTCTCTATTGTGATAAATTCAAAGATATGTTTCTTGAGAAATATTTTCCTACGGTGGTTCATCTTAGGATGGAAAAACAATTCCTTGAATTGAAGCAGGAGGATGACTCAGTGGATGTTTACGAAGAAAAATTCACTAGACTGGAAATGCTTGCTCCAAATTTCATACGAGATCTTGATAGTATAATCAACCATTTTTACCCAGGATTAAAGGCAAAGTATTGAATGGATTTAGCTTATCGGGAGTTCAAAAGTTATGAAAAACTTGTTCGTTGTGCGGAGAAGGTGTAAATGGAGTTTTCTGATAATCATGTATTCATTGAAAAACAATCGAATAAGAGGTCTAGGTGGCAGGTGAAAGGGAATAACTCTTCAAAAAAGTCTGATGGTAAGAAACTTATGTTTACAGTTTGTGGAAATTGTGGTAAAAAGCATGATTGGGAATGTATTTTGATTTCTGGTAAGTTCTACCGATGTGGTAAAATGGGACATAAGGCTCATAATTACTCTAATGAAAATCAGGGTAATGGTAAGACAAAATATGATTTATATTCAGTAAAATGCATTAAGTGCAATGAAATGGATCATTATGAAAATGAGTGTCTAAAAAAGAACTCAACTAAAGTAAAGCTGCCAAACTACAAGCAGAAAGGGGTGGTGAAATCATTTGCAACTACTTCAGCAGATGTTGGGACATCAAATGAAGTTGTGTCAGGTACACTGTTTGTTTGATCAGATTATGCCAATGTTTTGTTTGATTCAGGGTCTACATTTTCGTTCATTTCTGAGAAGTTTTCTAGTAAATTGGGAATTGCATCTCATGATATGAATACAAAACTTATAGTAAAAACACCTGGAGGAAATTTTGAGACAAAAAGAAAACATAAGAACATTCTTGTCCTTGTGTGAGGAAAGAATATACCTGCAAACCATATTGATTTGCCTCTAGTAGAGTTTGATGTAATTTGGGGCATGGATTGGATTTTTGCTTATCATGCTAAGATTGACTGTAGAGGTAAAGAGGTTTCTTTTCAAAAATAATTTTAGTTTGTATAAAAAAAGAATCATTGCTGTTGATAACATATCAGGAAGTTGAGAAACTAGTAAAAGATGGAAATGAATGTTAACTTGCACATATTGTTGAAAACAAAGAAACTAATTATATTAATGATGTTCCAGTGGTAAATGAGTACCTTGATTTTTTTGGATGAGTTTCCTGGTATTATACCTGATCGAGAAGTTGAATTTACTATTGACTTAGTTCCTGATGCTTATCCAATTTCAAAACCCCCTTATTTAATGGCTCAAATTGAACATTTAGAGTTAAAGAAGAAATTTCATGAGTTATTAGATAATGGTTTCATTTGACCTATAACATCACCATGGGGTTCTCTATTCTTGTTTATTAAAATTAAAGATGGTTCAATGAGACTTTTCATTGATTATAGAGAATTGAATAACATCACTGTAAAAAATAGTATCTTTTTCCACATATTTATGATTTGTTTGATCATCTCTAGGGAGCTCAGTATATTTCGAAAATTTACTTGAGGTTGGGGTACCATTGGTTGAATGTATAGGAAACAGACATTCCAAAGATAGTGTTTCATACTAGATATGTCCATTATGAATTTTTAGTTATGCATTTTGGGTTAACCAATGCACCTGCAGTATTCATGGATCTTATGAATAGAATTTTATGTGAGTTCATGGATAAGTTTGTGGTTGTGTTCATTGATGATATTGTGGTTTATTCCAAAAGTAAGGAGGAACATGAAACTCATATAGGGTTTGTCTTGGAAACCTTAAATGAAAAGAAACTATTTGGGAAATTCAGAATGTGTGAGTTGTGGTTACAAAGAATTTCTTTCCTTGGTAACATTGTTTCAAAAAATTGCATAACAGTTGATCTTGCTAAAATGAATGTTGTTGATGAATGGCTAAGACCCAAAAATATAAACATGATTCATATTTTTCTTGGATTTTCAGGTTATTACCAATGGATTGATGAATATTTTTCAGGGTTATATAGTCCAATGACTATGTTAATTTGAGAAGGTGTTAAGTTCATATGGTTAAAATAATTTGATGATTGTTTTCAGGAATTGGAATGAAGATTGGTGAATGCTCTAGTTTTGGAACTGCCATCCAGAAATGGTGAGTTTTTTATCTACAGTGATGCTTCGTTGAAAGGACATGGTTGTGTCCTAATGCATAATGATCAGGTAATTTCTTATGCATCACGTAAGTTGAAACCTCATGAGTTAAATTACCCTAAACATGATTTGTAATTAGCTTCTGTAGTTTTTTTCTTTAAAAATTTGGATGCATCATTTATATGGAGTAAAAAGTGAAATATATACTAATCAAAAAAGTTTTATGTATATATTCACTCAGAAAAAATTGAACATGAGACAGAGGAGATGATTATAATTAATACAGTATTATGATTGCATGATTCTTTATCATACGAGGAATGAAAATAAAGTGGTTGATGCATTGATTCAAAAAAGTAATACTTCATTAACCATGTTATGTTTGGAATGAGATACATTGGTTTTTTATTTCATGAACATTGGCATAAATGTTGTTGTTGTAGGAAAATATTCTGTTTTATTTAAGGTGTTAGTGAAATCATCTCTATCAGAGAGAATTTAGAAAGCAGAGAAGGAAGACAGTGAGTTGCAGAAAAAGGTTGTGTTGGATCAGAAGTGTAATTTTCCTGATTTTAACAGTGATAATGATATGGTTTTGAGATTTGGAAAGAGATTATGTTTTCCTTGTGATTCATAGTTGAAGAACGAGTTGTTATGTAAAGCTCATAGTTCTCCCTTTTCAGTTCATCCAAGAAGTACTATGATATAAATAGATCTTCTGAAGTATTACTTGTGGGATGGAATCAAAATAGGTATTATTGATTTTACTGTGAAGTATTTGACTTTTCAGCAGTTTAAAGTAGAATAACATTTACCGAATGTAAATCTTTAGCCTTTACCAGTGCCAGAGTGGAAATGGAAAAATATATCTATGGACTTTGTTGTGGGATTACCAAATACATCTCGAGGTAATAATGTAATCTGGGTTATAGTTAACCAATTGACTAAATATTATCATTTCCTTCCAATTAGAGGTACATTGTCTCTAGATCAATTTGCTCAGTTGTATGTTAAAGAGATAGTCATGTTTCCTGGAGTTCCCCTCTCCATTGTATCTGATCATGATCTCAGGTTGACTTCTATCTTATGGAAAGGCCTTCAGAAGTCATTGGGTATGAAATTAAATTTTAGTACAACTTTTCATCCCCAATCAGATGGGCAATCAGAATGAACAATTCAGACCATGGAGGATATGTTACATGCTTGCTCGTTGGATTACCAAGGAAGTTTGGACCACCATATTTCATTGGTTGAATTTCTTTATAATAATTTCTTTCATTCTAGTATATAGATGCCTCCATTTGAGGAATTATATGGAATGCATTGTCGAACACCAACATTATTGGATGAAGTAGGTGAAATGAAGCTGATGGGACTAGAATTGGTAGAAGAGATGGTAGAGAAAGTGTAGTTGATTCAGAAGCACATAAGAACAGCTCTGAGGAGACAGAAAAGTTATACAGATTACTGGAGGAAGGATCTTTCCATTGAAGTAGGTGATCATGTCATTCTCAAAGTTTATCCATGGAAATGTTTCATTCATTTTGTTAATAATGGAAAGTTGATTCTGAGGTTCATTAGACCTTATGAAATCCTGGATAAAGTTGGATCTGGTGCATACAGAGTGGCTTTAACTCCAGGTCTATCCCAGGCACACAATGTTTTCATGTTTCGATTTTGAGAAATTATATGCCAGATTCATCTCATGTTTTGAGCCCCGATGTAGTTCTGTTGGAAGAGAATATCTCTTATGAAGAACAATCAGTTCAGATTCTTGACCGTAGAGAGAATGTATTGCGGAATAAGTTGATTCACTAGGTAATGGTTTTATGGAAAAACCATATGGTTGAAGTGGCAACATGTGAATCTGAAAATGCTTTGATGGATAAATACACCCACTTATTTTGATATGTGAATAAAAATTGCAAGGACGTAATTCACAAAAGGGGGGAAGGATGTAAAATCCCAGGTAAATGAAGAATAAGAAATATTTCAAATTTATTAATATTTGTGAATTAAATATTAATTTTACTTTAAAAAGGTTTCTATGTTCGATAGCATAACTGATACGCAACAACGGGTTTCTTTGGAATCTTACATTGCACACTAATAATATAATAATATTATTTTAAGTGGTAGTTAACTCATAACCATTGTATTGGTGGGAATGAAAGAAACTATCTAAAATATTATTATATATGTTTTTTAAATATATTTATATTATCCCAAAAAAGGAATGAGGCTTAAAATGTGAAAGAATCCAATTTTAAGCATAATTTATATTAAAAGGACGATTTATAGCCTTTTAATGGAGAAACCTCTATAAAGATAGTTTTGGTCACATTAATACATTATAATTTAACAAACAAATTCCATTACAGAGGGGACATAAAAATTTAATATGTGTCGATTATTGGAATTTTTCTTATAAAGTTCTTTTGTAGTGAAAATATTTTATTTTAATTCAAAACTGTGTTTTAATCTAATTTATTTATATGGTTAGATTATTAATTTAATTGGTTTTAAAGTGTAATTAGAATATATTATTACCATTTAATCCAATTTTGGTCATTGGAATTAATTTCACATTGAAATTGGACATAAACAAGTATCAATCTTTTGATAGTTATTGTTTCTTAAAAACACGCTATTTGTTTTTACAATGGGAATTAATTTTTAAATTAATTAATGAAACTTTTATGTTTCGAATATGGACAAATATAAATCATTTTTTAATTCGGAATATCAAATATAGCTTTGGCATAATTTTTGATATTTTTCTAAAATCTTCAATTTTTGATAAATAGTGAAACAACATAGTGGTAGTTAAACAAACTGACTTTATCGATTTAATGAAATTTTAACACATCAGGGAATTGAAATTCAAAAATCCGACATACATGGTTGTTATAAAGAAGTAAAATTTGGTACAATAAGATGAAAATAATTTTTGGTGAATAGTAACTTTTGACTTTTATTTACCGCGGTTAAAGGTAAATAAGGTAATTTAAGTTTAAAAGAATATTCAAATAATTAATAATCACCTTAACACTTGTCAAAACCTTATTGGATGAGTAGGGTCCGGCCATGGGAATCCTTGGGTCAACTTTGGGACCCCATGGAGCCACTTATGAAAGAAAATGACACTTTAGATTTATTAATTTAATGTAAAGACAAAATTGACATGAACAAAATTGCTTTAGTAATTAATTTTTATATGCTGTTATATAAGTCTTATTTTTTACTATAAATATTAATTGGAAAGATGAAACGACTTCCTACATGATAGTATTTTTTTATAATTTTTTACATTGAATAAATTATATTATTCGTGACACAATAATGATGCAATATTTACCTCATTAATAAATGATTTAAATAAATAAGATTACAATGATTAAAATATTATCCAAAACATGTCCAACTATGATTGGATAACTTTATTTAGAATATTATTCATTTTATTTTTTATCTTAATGCTTTTTGGACCTTTAGAAACCGAATATAATTAAGTAGTTAAATAATGTTTTCACACTTTCCTAAAGAGCCCCTTCTCCCCCTTATAAAAGGAGACCATTTCTATCATTTTCCACACACCTCTCAAGTATTTTGGATAGTCCAAAATCAGCCCAATTAAGCTCCCTACATCTATATCCTACTCTTAGAAGCCTTAACATAGGTATAAGGCACTTCAAGAAGTCCTTTGGTTCAAACCAAAGGGAGTTACCCAAATTAAAGGCAACAGTTTCTGTTAAATTGTTTTCTTTTATTTTACTTCTCCAACCCCTAAAAGCTTTTTATTCCGTTATTTTTTAACAACACTAGTATCCTCAATATACTAGGATTTTGGTATGAGTAGTATTCAAACAACACTTACACACACCTCCATCTAATGGATGAATAAAATAATGTTTCTGTGGATGGAAAACTAAGGCCTCACGAAACAATGATTGTTCAATTACATATTACCACCTCTCATGGTGGCCATTATGATGGAACTATATTTATATACAATATATATTATGTTTATGATTTCCTTATTCTTCTGTACATCCAATTTATATCACACATTTATGGTTTCCATAGTGGGTAAATATGATAATCTCATTTGAGGAAGTCCGGACTACTGCCCCCTAAAAGTGATTTGATTCCTTAATTACTTATGTGGGATGCTTAAAGGATGGAGTTAATGATATAACAATGTATCATAATTTTTTATTTCCATTAAAATATTAAATATAAATGAAAGTAGCGTTCATGCGTACGTACGACTTACCGTCTCCAAGAACAATGCATTTCATTTCTTACCTCTAAATGTTATGTACTATTATAAAAACATGTATATACTGGATAAATATGATATATATGATATCCAAATCATTAATATCATTCTGGATAAAATGATCCTTTGACCACATGGACAACATGTAAATAAAGGTGTTCATTTTTACTCAAGTACCAAATATCAGAAAAATAAACGTTATTAACTTAAACGATTGAATAATGTTTATAACATGGTAATAACTGATATAAAAGGAATAATAAGCTTGAAAAAGGTTCGTAAGAAATTAGAAATTAACTTTATTTTATTATTCAGGAGATTAAATAACGATCGAGTCACGTCAGACATGCGGTAAGGGACGTCATCTCAATCTTCTTTCCTTGAGGCATTTTCTGTTTTATACATTACTTTATTTTACACGGTGTATAAACAACATTGAGTTTTCATTTTATATAAAGGGAATTGTCTTATACTAAGTGTTTTACTAAACAACAAAAAAAGAATGATTTTTAAATAAGCGGTGGAAACGACCTTTCCACTGCCGCGAGTATTATTTGATCTTTGGCTACCATAACAAGCTAGAATGTTTTTAAAAGGAAAAATAAATACCATATACTCTTTTTAAATATTTTTGTATTAAAAATGATTTTTAGAATGGATTTATTACTTGAATATCTTGAAATTATATTTTATTATTGCAATGTGGAAATGTTATCACTCCTTTATTCTGATGTTATGTGTTATGATCATATTATGGTTCTTGGGCATTATTTATGTATACGGGTTCCTCCATGTTAAACCTAGGGCGGGTGAGCCCAAGATAGCTCTCAAATGCATTGGGTAACGTGACAGAGGTAAATGTGAATGTTTCTCCTTTGATATTTTAGGGAATATACTGTGATGGGATGTAACACCCCTACCCCAGTTACCCATAGTCGATGCATTATTACATAGCATTGGCATCATCACAAAAAGATCAGGTCTCGAAACACCGATTAAGTTAGTATTCTTGGAAACACAAGATATATTTATATGTCTTGTATTACATCATAAAGTAAAAAAAATACAACAACATCTTGTCTTCATATCCCACCATACAATCAAGGCAAGTCTTTCATAAAATACTTCTTCACATCCTAGGAAAAATTAAAACATTGAAAGGGGTGATCATATATGCTATGTAAGGATAACAATATACCAGAAACATTTATAAATAAGCATAAACTTTTAAGGCAATGTACAACTAAAACAAAATCCATTTAAACTTGAAATTTAGCATAATATGGTAGAAATAAAAAGAAATATTTCCATTTACTTATTCACATGGATATTCAACTAATCGAATAATCACATGCAATATCAACAACCAGTTTCATAATGATGGAATGCATAATGCCAGACTATCATAACCACATAGCCAAGGCCTCGAGCAAAGACTAAAAATAAGATTTTTTCAAGGCCTCATGCTAAGACACTATTCTGTCTCATGAGACCTACCGATGCATCGAGGAGCAAAAGCGGGCTCCACCCGTCACTTATTAAGTCCAATTGATTCCTCACATGAACAGGTTTAAACATAACAAAAACATTCGTATTAAAACTAGCATATGAAATGCCAATACATTCTCTATATTCCATGAATGGTATACAAATAACATATCTAAAGTCAAACATATCACAAAACCTTCAATACAATATGGAATCATTGTATCATAATAAATCAACTGGAAATAAGCTTAAAATACATCAAACGATGTTGACATAGATGAAATCATAAATATTTGAGAGAAATATCTCTTTTTGAAATCATTTAAAAGTCACAAATTATTTAAGAAAAAATATATATTGAAAATATTCTTATAAGCTCTTAAGGGAAGCTTTGATGATTTTATAACAGTAAAAAGTAGCCACACCCACCGTATATGTTAAAAAATACATTCTTACCTTGATACTGTCAAAAGGTTAAAAAGGACCTTGTTTGCAAAATGACAGAAAGATTCCATTATAAACAACTTATAAAAATTCAACAAGGGTATAAATGACTTTAACCCATAGTCTATAAACTATTAAGAATTATTTTAAATACATATATAAGAATCATGGATGTGGATGATAATGAGGTCCCAATAGATAATTACGTATAAACAACCTCTGATATTGAAGAAATTGTAAAATAAACCCTTACCTTGTACTTTTCCATGGATGGTGGTAGGATAAAATCATATATATTGGTTATATAATTGTTATTAAATTACATAAGAATCATATACATTAATATGATATCATAAATGATCTTTTAACATTGCTTTGTTAATAATATCTTAGTATTATCGTCGTTTTGGGTGTTAACATACTCATTTTATTTTATATAGTTTGTTACATAAGTCGTTTTTGTTATGGATAGGTTGTATCATATTCATATCCAGAATGATATCAAGTCCAAAAAAATTATTTGTAATCATCAAAAGAGAATTATACTTGAATGGATACGATGGAGAATGAATCTCATCGCGTTCGTGGAAACAATAGTCAGTACGTACGCACGAGTGACAATATCATTCTTTAGATATTATAATAATATATAATTGGATGATATATCATATATAAAGAATCATTATCATGTTATATTTCTTATTTACATGAATTACACATCATTATTATACCCATCCAAATAATAGAGTATTGAAAAACAATTACACCACGACGTGGAGACGGTAAGTCGTACGTACGCACGTATGGTGAAATGTCATTAAATGGATGGATTGAACACTGAATATGGTTGTACCATATTTATTATAAAATCAAAGTATATGAAGATACTGGAGTTATTGTTTTAGAATTGAAATAACAAAGAAAGAATAAGTGGAAGCAGAAAGTAACTTGAAAGAGGGTGGTGAAAACATTACCTATTCTTCGGGTTCTTCCATTTGATTTGATCAAAAGGGATCCTAAAGAGGGATTTCTGATCAAACTAAGGCCTCTAGGTTGAATTGAGGGAAGTTTAGAGAGTATTTGGGTAGATTTTGGCCCAACCAAAAAGATTTGAAGGTGTTAAGAATTGGTTAGAAGTGGTGTCCTTTTATAAGGGGGAGGAGTGGCTCTTCCAAAAAAGCATAATGTATTAATTTATTATAAATTCATATTCAGTTTATAATGGCTAAAAATAGATTATTAAAAGCATAAGGTAGGTATAGGTCTAAATCCTTTCATACAATAGATTTTAGACAGGTTTGGCTCATTATATTAACATATTATTTAGTTTTAACTCATAGTTAATAAGTTTGACATTTACCATGTCACTTTGTATTTTTATATTATATAGTTAATAGACTCACTATATACATCCAAGAGACTGCCAAGTGGTCCATTAATGATTCACCTATCATGATATAAGTTTTTTGGCCGAACCATATATTTTTAGGAATAAAATATCAATTAATAATACAATACTTCTATTTAAAACTCATTTATATCAATTATGACACTAAAGAATAATTGATTTTTGTTAAAGTCTTTACAACATTATTAATTCAATCCAAATAAATTTAAGAAATAATAAAATGTTATATGAAGAAATAAAATTACTTTATATCATCAAAACATTCAAATTATATTTATTTTAACTTTTATAATACAATTTATATGAATCTTTTATTATTAAAGAAAATAATGCATCATTATTGTGTCATAAACAAAGTTAATTATTAAATATCTAAAAATTATAAATAAAATATCATTATTCAGGAAATAGTTTTATATTTCTAATGAATATTTATGGTAAAAAATCCAACATATATAACCCTATGTAAAAATTGTTTTTCTAAAAGATATATGGTTATGTAATTTATGTATTTATTTGAACTTAATTAATATAAAGTTTCCTTATCACCTTCAAGTGGATCCATGGGGTCCCAAAATCGATCCAAATATGCCCTAGGCCGGACATGTATCAACCAATATGGTTAGGACACGTTTTAGGGAAATTTATTGTTATAATAGTATTATTATATTACCCTTATTTACCGGATTTACCCTTAAACCATGGTAAATAAAATATTTACCGAAATAATTATTCAAAATGTCTAAAAATAAAAGTTTCCTATTTACAAAATTTAAAAACCTCATAAAAAATATAGAATCCATTTTTCCAAATTCAAAATAGAGAATTGGCATAAAATAATTTAAAATTAATTCCCGTTGTTAAAAACAAAAGCGTGTTTTTAAGAGATAATAACCATCAAAAGATTGACACTTGTTTATGTCCTGTTCAATTTTGAAATTATGTCCAATGACCAAAATTGTATTAAATTGTAAAAATATATTCTAAATATACTTTAAAACCTCTCAAATTCATAATTTATCACTGTTAATTGTTTCTATTAAAAAAGTTGTATTTAATTAAAATTTAGTAATTTTTACTATTCATCAAAATAAAAAATGTATCCGAAAAGTACCGAAATTTAACCCTAGGCTAACTTAGATATTCTGAATCAAAAAATGAAGTTAATTTTGAGAGATAAAATTTAGAATATTTCAAAAAGTGGGTATTACTATTCATAATGGCTACTTTGATTGGTCCCGGTGTGTTAGAATCTCGAAGTTGTGTACAACATAGGCTACTATATTATTCAAAAAGAATCATATCGTGGAAGCTTGGGATGTTACATTCTTCCCTCCTTCAAATAATTTTTCCCTAGATATTTTTAGAATACTACCACATGATAATACTTGACTGGTTCTTCATCATAAGTTCCTCGGGTTCCCATGTTGCCTATTCCATATTATGGTTCCTGCATAGAGCATTTACCAGACAAGTCATCCGGTTTCTCAGCAATTGTTCTCTTGTATCAAGAATCCTGACGTGCTGTTCACAATATGAAATATCATGTTCTAGTTCTAATTCTTCCTAGGTGAGTACCTGCGTTGGGTCAGTCATGTATTTCCTCAACAGTGATACTTGGAACACATCGTGAACATTAGAGAGACTTGGCGGCATTGCCAAACGGTAAGCTACAACCCCAATTCGTTCTAGAATTTCAAATGGTCCGATGTACCTAGAACTCAATTTACCTTTCTTAATGAAATGTAGAACTCCCTTTCATGGAGATACCTTCATGAAAACATGATCTCCTACCCCAAATTCCAAATCCTTCCTTCGGTTATCGGCATAACACATCTGCCTACTTCGAACTGCTTTGATGTGGCTTTGGATTACCTTCACATTTTCCATCATTTCCTCCACCAGTTCTGGGCCTACAAGTATTCTTTCACCAACGTCATCCCAACATGTTGGTCTGCGACATCTCTTTCCATATAAATCTTTATATGGTGCCACCTGAATACTTGAATGGAAGCTATTGTTATAGTAAAATTCTACTAGAGGTAAATATTGGTCCCACATACCCTTAAAGTCATGTAAGCATGATATCAACATGCCTTGTAAGGTTTGAATAGTATGTTATGATTGTACATCTATTTGAGGGTTGTAGGAAGTGCTCAAACGAAGTTCAGTATCCAGGGATTTTTGAAGAATTTACCAAAATCTTGATGTAAAACAGGGATCACGATCAGAATAATTTAATAGGGGTACTCCATGAAGTCTCCCAACTTCATTAATATATAGTCGTGATAGACGTTCAAGTTGTAAATCTTCTCTTATAGTACAAAAAAGTGCTGACTTGGTAAGACGATCAACAATGTCCCATTATGAATCATTCCATCAAGGAGACTTTGGTAGCCACATAAATAAGTCTGTCGTAATATTATCCCATTAAATCTCAGGTATGGGAAGAGGTTTCATGACTCCATTAGGCTGTTGCCTTCCAGCTTTCACTTGTTGATAAACCATACATCTTGACACAAAATCAGCAATCTCCCTCTTCATGTTTCCCACCAAAAATGTTCCTTAAAATCACTAAACATTTTGGTTCCCCCAGGGTGTATAGAGAAATTGAAACTATGAGAATCATCCAATAATTCCCTTTTTAGATTAGGTATATTGGGAACACAAAGTCTCTTCCCAAATTTCAAAACTCCATCTTCATACACAATGTCTCTCAATCCCCCATCATTCACAGCTTGAATATTCTTTTGAAAATCATCATCATCAGTCTGGGAGCTCTTTATCCTTTATAGTAAAGATGGTTTGGAAACCATTTTAAAATGTATTTATTTTTCACCTTCCATGGTGATTCCCATATCGATCTTTACTAGATCCCTAAAAATAGGATCCCTTTCCACTCTCATGTTGATCAAAACTCCATCATCATTTATACTCAAAGAATTTTCTACCATATTTTCCTTCCCCAAGTGGTAGTGTATCGTGAAATCATTATCCTTGAGTTGTTCAAGCAATCTACATTGCCTCATGTTGAGTTCCTTCTATGAGAAAATATACCTCAAACTCTTGTTACCAGTATAAATATCAAAATTTTCACCATAGAGATAGTGTTTCCAAATCTTCAGAACAAATATTATAGCAGCTAACTCAAGATCCTGAGTAGGATTGTTTTTCTCATGAATTTTCAGCTGTTGAGATGCATAGGCAATAACCCTCTCATTCTACATAAGGACACAACTGAGTCCTTTCATCGATGCATCACTATAAATAACGAACCAATAATTCCCCAATGGTAGAGTCAATATACGATGATTGATTAATCTTATCATTAGTTCTTCAAAAAATTCTTCATACTCTTTTTTCCAAAAAAATTTAAACCCATTATGTTTGAGCTTCATTAATGGGTTTCCCAATTGAGAAAAATTCTGGATGAAACACCGATAATAACCTGCTAAACCAATAAAACTGGATACCTCAGTTATACTCGTTGGGGCAGGACATTCTTGGATTTCCATGGTCATAGAAGGATCAATAGAGATTATATCCTTATAGAGAATATGGCAATGAAAAGTGATCTTCTGAAACCCGAACTCACACCTGCTAAACATCCCATATAATTCATGTCTTTTATGAGTCTTCAGGATAATTAAAAAGTGATTTTCATGGTCTTAGTAGCTTTTGGAATATACCAACATATAATAAATAAATACAACTACAAAATCCTTGAGATATTACTTGAAAACTCTATTCATTAGATCCTTGAAAAAAATGGTTCATTAGTCAGCCCAAAAGGAATTACTATAAACTCGTAATGCTCATACATGGTTCGAAATGATATCTTTGTAATGTCTTCCTTCTTCACACACAACTGATGGTATCTAGATCGAAGGTCAATATTTTAAAAGTATTTATCTTCATGCATTTGTTCAAATAAATCATCAATGCGAGGTAGGGGATACTTGTTCTTTATTGTTATAGCATTGATTTGCATGTAGTCAATACATAACCTCATGGTCCCATCATTCTTCATAACAAAAAGGACAGGGGCTTCCCATGGAGAAACAATAGGTCGAATAAATCCCTTATTACTCAATTTATATAGTAGTTTCTTTAGTTCAACTAATTCCACAGGTCTATTTTATAAAGGGTCTTCAATATAGGCCTTGAACCAGGAATTAAATCAATGGAAAACTCAATTTCCCAGTCTGGAGGATGTCAAAGTAAATCTTTCAGAAACACAGCTACATATTCTTTCACAATAGGAACATCCTATATTTGAACATTCCTTTCCTTACCCACAATTATTTCATTCTCTTCCTCCCCATTAATTGAATTTAGTTGAGCTAGTGGGGGTGGATCTTGGTAAGAATTAGGTGGTGACAATTATGCTCTAAAGATGAGGTGTTCCTTATCATATTCATTAAAAATCATAACTTCATTCTTATTACAATAAATCTTCGCATCATGGTCCAAATTCCAATCCATACCGAGGATTATATCAAACTCAATCACAGGTATGACGATGAGATCAGCGGATAAAGACCATTTATGTGCTCTAATGGGTACTGATTCACAAAAAATTGTTGCAATGATACTTCCATTATGAGTTTTAACTGAAAAATCCATTGTTAAATCAAATTGGAAATATCTAATTTTCATAGAAAAATGGGATGATATGAAATAATGCGATGATACAGAATCAAATAAAGCATTTGATAAACTTAAGGAAACAATTAAATTACCTGCCACCACAACTTTCAGAGCTTATACCTCAGCAGTAGTGATAGCATAAGCCTGGCCCTGATCCCTTGGACTTTTCTAAGGTTTGTTCCCTTGATTCTTAGGACCTTCATTTTCGAAATTTCCCATCTATCTACAATTATAGGATTCCACATTGAAAACAACTCTATTTCCCTTGAAATCATGAGCTTGGTGGCCTTTTTCACCACACTTGTAACATACTCCCATTCCATTCAACCAGGTAGCGTGGTGTTTCTTCCCACATTTATTACAGGATGGATAATCAACATTTACCTTCTTTACTTTATTTCCATTTCTAGTGTGTTCAACAGATCTCTTATTCTCTTGCTTTGCCTTAAAGTCGTAAGACATATCGAATTATTTTTTTGTCTTGATAGAACATGAGTCAATATCTTCATATAAAGAGAAAGATTGTGAGACTAATGCTCGATGGAGAAACGGTTTTAACCCATAAAATAAACGAACAATCTTACTTCTTGGGTTACTTATATAATCTGATGCATGCCTCGCTAACCTAGTAATGTTAGCCTCATACTTTGCGACATTCTCATCATCCTTTTTCCTCAGCCTTATAAATTGCCTTTCCTTATCCACTCGATGGGAAAGTATTTTTCTATGAAAATATGTTTGAACTCCCTCCATTCCATATTTGATTCTTCATCCTCCTCCTCTATGATTTGTATCAATGACCACCATTGTTCATCATCTCTAGTGAGGCGATAAACTACCATGACAACTTTTTCCCTTTCACTACTCCCCAAAGCCTGAAATATTTTCTCTACGAAACTTATCCATTTCTCAGCTACTAATGGATTTGTACTAGCATTGAATGTTAGTGGTTTCTACCTCATGAATCGATCTAACATTGATCCTCCATGCTATGGATCAGGGAGCTCCATACGGGTAAGGTTATTATTCATAACTTCAGTGAGTTGTCCCAGTACGGCTATTAGCTGATCAGTACCAATTGCATCACCAGCTCCACTATAATTATCTTGATCAAGAGGGAAATCCCTACATGGAGTGTGTTCATTGATACAGTTTCAATTTCTTCCACTTGGCACCATTTCTATACAATGGCATTAACTAGATCAGTTTATGAATCAAAAAACATAATTCCATAATTTTAAAACACTTAACATAAATTGAACTATTAATGGATATAATCCATAATCATAAAAAATGTTTTCTTTGAGGGATTATATACTCATAAAACCTTCATAATGGTTTGTAAATAAAATTATAATTATCCAAAGCATATCACCCAGGAGTGTTGTAACCAAGAGTTCAGTAAGGTCCGTTGTCGCGCACTATTTCCCGTTGGAGTCAAGCTCAAAGCAGTGTTTTTGGGTTTTACCCCTATGTAAATCTGTGGCAGAGCCGCCTCTACCTGCTCGTATCCAGATAGGGATGTATTTCTCAAAAAACTCACAAAATCACTACAATACCAAAATTCTAGAAAGTTCTTCTATACTAATCCTCAAAGTCCATCATCGGTCTTTGTGCTCTGATAAGAGTTTATCTAAATCTAGTTTCCAAGGTTTGTACTAAACTTCCTCTGATACCAACTGTAATGTCCCGACCCCAGTTACCCAGAGTCAATGCATTATTACATAGCATTGGCATGATCACAAAAAGATCATGTCTCAAAAGGCCAATTCATTTAGTAGTCTTGGAAGCAGTAAATATATTCTTATGTCTTACATTACATCATAATGTAAAAAAACAAAAACAACATTTTTTCTTCATATCACCTCATAAAATCCCTGCAGGCCATTCATAAAATACTTCTTCACATCCTGGAAAAAATTAAAACATTGAAAGGGGTGAGTTCAGATGCTTTGTAAGGATAACAATATAGCAGAAACATTCATAAATAAGCATAAAAATTTATGGCAATGTATAACTAAAACAAAAGCCATTTAAACATGAACTTTAGCATAATATGGTAGAAATAAAATGAAATATTTCCATTTACTTATTCACATGGATATTCTACTAATCAAATAATCACGTGAAATATCAATAACCACTTTCATAATGATGGAATGCATAATGCCATACTATCATAAACACATAGTCGTGGCCTCATGCCAAGACTACAAATAATAATTTGTCAAGGACTCATACCAAGACACTAATTTTTCTTACTAGAACTATCGGTGCATCAAGGATCTATAACAGGCTCCACCAATCACTTATTAATTCCTCATATGAACAGGTTTGAATATAACATAAAAATTTGTATTAAAATTAGCATAAGAAATGTCAATACATTCTCCATATTCCATGAATGGTATAAAAATAAAACATCCAAATTCAAACATATCACAAAACCTTCAATACAATATGGATGTTTTGTATCATAATAAATCAACTTCAAATAAGCTTAAAATCCATCAAAGGATGTTGACATAGATGAAATCAAAACTATTTGTGACAAATATCTCTTTTTGAAATAAATTACAAGTCACATAATTATATAAGAAATCATTTACTATGAAAATATTCTTATAAGCTTGTAAGGGAATCTTTGATGATTTTATAACGGTGGAAAATAGCCACACCCACCGTATAAGTTAAAAAAGACATTCTTACATTGATTATGTCGAAAAGGTTAAAAAAACCTTGTTTGGAAAACGAATGAAAGATTACATTATAAAAATTTTATAAAAAGTAAACAAGGTTATAAATGACTTTTAGACAGAGTCAATAAAATATTAAGAATTATTTGAAATAAATTTTTAAGAAACCTAGATGTGGATGATAAAAATGTCCTAGTAGATAATAACATATAAACAACCTCTCATAATGATATGATTGTGAAATAAACACTTACCTTGTACTTTTCGTTGGTTAGGGGTAGGTTAACCTCATGTATAATGGTGAAATAATTGTTATTAAATTATACATGAATCATATACATTAATATTATATCAGATATGATGTTTAAACATTACTTTGTTAATAATATCCTAGTATTATCGTCGTTTTGGGTGTTAACTTACTTGTTTTCTTTAATATGTTTTGTTACATAAGCTGTGTTTGTTATGGAAAGGATGTATCTTATTCATATTTATAATGATATCAAGTCCATAAAAATTATTTTTAATCATCAATTGACAATTATACTTGAATGGATATGGTGGAGAATGAATCTCATCACGTTCGTGGAGTCGGTAGTCCGTATGTACGCACGTGCGACAATATCATTCTTTTGATATTATAATAATATATAATTGGATGATATATATTATATACGGAATAATTATCATGTTATATTTATTATTTACATTTATTACACATCAATATTATACCCATCCTAATAATAGTGTATTGAATAACAATTACACCATGACGTGGAGACGGTAAGACGTACATACGCACGTATGGTGACACGTCATTCAATGGATGGATAGAATACTGAATATGGTTGTACCATAATTATAAAAACATCAAATTATATAGAAGATACTATAGTTATTGTTTTAAAATGTAAATAAAAAATAATGAAAAAGTGGAAGATGAAAGGAACATGAAAGTGGGTGGTGAAAACATTAACTTTTCTTCATGTTATTCCTTTTGATTTGATCAAAATGGATCCATAGGTTGGCTTTCTGATCAAACTAAGGCTTCTATGTTGAATTAAGGGAAGTTGAGAGAGTATTTGGGCAGTTTTTGGCCAAACCAAAATCCTTTGAAGGTGTGAAGAATTGGTTAGAAGTGGTGTCCTTTTATAAGGGAGAAGAGGGGCTCCTTAGGAAAAAATTAAAGTATTAATTTATAATAAATAAATATTCGGTTTCTAATGGCTCAAAAGTGAATTATTAAAAGCATATGGTGGGGATGGGTCGAAAAACTTTCAACTAATATATTTTATACAGGTCTGGGTCATTATATTGTCCTAATCTTTTAGTTTTAACTCTTAGTTAATTAGTTTGACATTTACCATGTCACTTTGTATTTCTATGTTATATAGTTAATAAACATACTATATACATATAAGTGACCCCAAAGTGGTCCATTAGTTATAAAAATATAATTATATTAGTCTATTGTCTGAGCCTTAGATTTTTATCAAATAGAATATCAATTAATTATATAATAGGTGTTTTATAAAATCATTTATGTCAATTTTAACACTATACAATAATTGATTTTTGTTAAAGTCTTAATAACTTTATTAATTAAAAAAAATCATTTAAGCAATCCTAACATGCAATATAAACCACTAAAATTATTCTATATCACAAAAACTTTCAAATTATATTTATTTTAACATTTATAATACCAATTATTTGATTCTTTTATTATTAAGGAAAATACTGCATCATTATTGTGTCAAAAACAACAGTAATTATTAAATGTCTAAAAATTATAAATAAATTACCATTATGTAGGAAATCTTTTAATCTTTCTAATGAATATTTATAGCATAAAATCCAACATATATATCCCTAGGTAAAAATTGTTTTTCTAAATGATATATGCTTATGTCATTTTTATATTTATTTTAACTTAATTAATATAAAGTGTGCTTATCACTTACATATGGCTCAATGGGGTCCCAAAATCGTCACAAAGATGCCCATGGTCGGACATGTATCAACCATTAAGGTTAGGACACGTTTTAGAGTAATTTATTTTTATTATAATATTATTAATTTACCCTCATTTACAGGATTTACACTTTAACCATGGTAAATAAAATATTTACCAAAATAATTATTCAAAATGTCAAAAAATAAATGTTAAATATTTAAAAAATTTGGTCATCCTGATTCCAAATATGTAATCAATTTTTGAAAATTCAAAAAAATTAAGTGGCATAAATTAATTTACAATTAATTCCTGTTGTTAAAACAAAAAGCGTGTTTTTAAGAGATAATAAAAATCAAAAGATTGACACTTCTTTTATGCCCGGTTTAATTGTGAAATTATTTCCAATGACAGAAATTGTATGAAATGGTAAAAATATATTATAAATATACTTCAAAACTACTCAAATTCATAATTTATCACTGTTAATTATTTTTATTAAAAAAGTTTTTTTAATTAAAATTTAGTAATTTTCAGTATTCATGAAAATAAAAATGTTATCTGAAAAGTACCAAAATTTAACCCTATGATAATTTTGATATTCCAAATCCAAAAATGAAATCCATTTTGAGAAATAAAATTTATAAAATTTCAAAAAGTGGGTATTACTATTCATACCAGCTATTTTGATTAGTCACGGTGTGTTAGAATCTCAAAGTTGCGTACAACATACGCTACTGTATTATTCAAAGCGAATCGTACCATGGAAACTAAGGGTGTGACATGGGTATTCCAAAGTAACTCCCTATGTAGTTGTGATATCTACAATGTATGTATGATATGGATGCTACACGTTACCTTTATGTTTTATTATTTATATTCTTCTTTCTTAAATATTATGATTTCACGAGGTAAGTAAAAGATTTCATGTTTTGTATGTATTTATGGGAAATTTTTTCATTCATGGTTTTATAACAATTACTGAGCTTTTTATACTCATCCCACGTTTTGAAATATTTTCACAGCTCATAAAGACGAATAGGGTCAAGGATGGGATCAAGGAAAAGTAATGCTGTCTAAAACATGGAACAAGACATGACTATTTTTTCAAGAGTTTATATTTTAGGAAAAATGGGAACTGTGTAGAAGTGTCTAATTTGTAATATTTTGAGATGTAAAAGTTCTTTCATAATTCTATAAAACTCTAAACCAGAAGTGATCCTCAATGTGAATTATTCGTTTAATTTAGTATTATTTAATGTTTTAAGGATGGGTGCTTATATTTCCCCCAATATGTAATGACACTATGACATTAAATACTAAACCACTGTATAAAATTAAAAACCATTCCTAGGGATACATCATTCATTTTTCCTCAACCATCATGACTCATACACTATGACTTGGTTTGACTATATCAACGATTCCCACTGTCCAATCCAAGATGAATCAAAAAAAGTATACACCTTTCTCGGTCGGGATAAGATAAAAAATGGTGTAGTGGTAAAGCCATATTAATCTCTTAAAAATAATTCCCACTTTCTCCAAATCATTCAAAGATGGCACCATTCATGGTGATGCTCATAATTGGCCATTCAAAACTACAAAAATCGTTAAAGAACATTGGAAAATAGTTTGTTAAACACAAAAATCTTCTGATATCAAAAAATACTCGAGGTACTTCCATGATACCACTTCCTTAACCTTATCTTTGTCCACCGATTTTCCATTCTCAAAGATGATGTAACCTAAAAATATACGTCGTAGATCAAAAACTGAATCTTGGATAGCATTCCATATAACATATTCTCTCTTAGTGTACCAAGTATCATATTTAGTAATGTAGTGTAATCATAAATAGTATCGGAGTAAACCATGTTTTCATATACAGTAACAACCAAAAACTGGTATAGGTATGGGTTCGAGACCCAATTCATTATTTCTCAAACATAATAAGAAATTTTTTACACAAATAATTCTACACAAGAAACCCATATAACATAAAAATGTTCCTAAATGTAGTCATTTTTATATCAAAGGGTGTCACCCTTAGCTGAAGAGACTTTGATGTGAAATAAATTTTGGAGAACATAGATTCAACATTCATCATGTAAAAAATATTATCAACATACTAAAGAAGATATCAGTATTTTACTATCATCTGATTCAATTTTAGGTAATTGACTAAAAATCGAAATGTTCTATCGTACTTATTGGAAAATGAAACTAGAGACCCCAAGGTGAAATACTTCAATGAAAAAAAACAATCAATTCTACAATTCATCTAACTGATTCTTATGTTCTTGATGTTCTACTAGAGTCATTCAACATAGTAGAATAGAAACAAGCTCTTCTCTAATGAGTTGTTTAATCTTGAACACAACCATCTTCTAAGGTGGAATCCCTGAGAAGTCCCCGAGAAACAGATCCTTGAATTGACCCACTATAGGAGAGAAAACGTTCTACCCTACTCCCCCATATTCATGCACAATTAATTTTATTTGGGCTATGAGCTCACCTAACTAATAGAAAACTGGCACTGCACGTCCTGCATGGATATCCCACTACCCATGGTGAATAGAAGTATCACCCTCAAGGGAAGAAAACATTACCATTAGGCAGTAATAGTCGATATGGGATATTGATACAACCCCACGCAATCCATCATTAATATTATGTAACAAACTAAAATATAATGAAAAAAATTACTCATATTCGGGATACCCAAAAACCTTGAATGAAGAATCCTTAAAATGAAAGATATTTTATGCTCACACTCTTCTGGGTGTGTCCATTGACATAACACCACACCTATATTTTACCTCTAGATATAAAAAAATCACAAAATTAGTAGATATAAAATAATTGAAATCCAATATATCAAATAAAGAACTCTAATATGTGGAATATAGAATAATCATTCCTCAAATGGTTGACTGTTCAACCTCACCACCACCTGGTGGAGGTTGAATTTCACAAAGATTACCCACCCTACTACCATGAGACCCCTAATATCATCCAATCACTACACCACAATGATTATATGTATTTTCATATCCTAGAGGGAAAAATTCACAATCTAGACTGTTATAGCAGGAAGAACTCCAATTTCCAACATGATATGGGTTAGAAGACCCCCTTACTACACTCTGCATCATTCTTAACCCACCATAACTTTCCACCTTCCGAGGGTTCCTAGAGAACATCTATATAAGTCCCATCATTCAGAATGGTTTTTACCCCAATGGTGATTGGGGATTTCGGATACACATGTGTCCCATCCTTCCAAAATAGTAATATAACACTCGTTCACCACCCTGAGAGATAAAAAGACATCCTAAAGTACTCTTTCAACCACTTCCAAGGTGAGAACCCCCAAAACAATGATAAAAATTATCAGGATCCTCCTCAGTCAACTTAACAAATGAGACCACACGTACCCCACAAAAATCATTTTTTGGGATCCCTTATGAAATGAGTGAGTGATCCACCACCTCTGTAATCCTATTTAAATAGAATATTTTCACATAGGACTTGATCTCTTATCTAATTCCTTCAAAATAAAATTTCCCATAACAACTGCTTAATCCCCTACTAATGATGGAAAGATGCATTAAAATTTAGTGAAGTGACCAGTATAATCCATAATAGACTTAGTCGCCTATGTCAATAATATAAACTCCTCGTATTTTTCCTATATTAGTGTATCCTTATAGAAATGTTCAAGAAAATTTTCTTGGAAATTATTCCACTACATAACAACTTCATGTTCTGTTTGAACTGGTATATTCCAAAAATAGGTTTACAGTCCATCGAATACATATGGTAGAAACTAGAACCACTTCATAGGAAGAGTATCTATGTTTTCCAAAAGCATTGTGATGGAGTCTGTCAATAAAATGGATACCAAAGGTCCACCCTCTCATGAAAACATTTGAGGGAGATACAAATGAAACTCTATTGTAAGGTAAAACAGAATCAACCCAACCTTCCCTTGGAATGATTTCATCATCCACATAAATTAATAATATTTTTCATGGAACAATACTTCCCCTATATTCTCAAAACCAACAGGTGTACTTTCCACACTACTGCATGAGAATTATTGGTGATATCCTCAATTCATTCAATTGGTAAGCATTATTGTTGTGGAATCTCCCAACAATGCTGAATACACATATGAAAACACATAACATAGTGTTTACAAAATTTACACAAAATAAGGATCACTATCATCCATAAAATAACCCAATATTCATAAACTATCTCAATCTACATGATCACACCTTTATCACTACCCTCATCCTTCCCTAAAATAGGTTATGGATAACATCGAACAACCAAAATACAAATTCAATTCGCATTAGATACCATTCTAATACATTAAAATTAACAATTAATTATTCTAACAATAAGAAATTATCATTAAGAACTATTTTTTAACCTTTTGAAAAAATACGTCAATTGTTAATAGAGTTATAACAACATTTTAGGCACTTTTACATAAAATTACAATAGAATCAAATTATATTTCAAATTCCACACACGATCACACCATGTTTTCTTGTGTGTTCCTAGTATGATTCATGTCACATATTTCATTATCTTTCTAAAATTATGAGTGTATGAACATCCTCATTCAATTTCATACAATGAGTGAATCCCATAAAATAGTATAAAGGCACATCATATTCATCACCCAAGGCGAAATAATAGTCCACCATAACAATAAACATTTGAAAAAAAAATCCTACTATGTGTAGTTGGGTATTACCCATAAATAGGTTATCTAATTCCTTGAACTAGCTCAGTTAGATGGCCTGAAACATCCTAATATCCTATATAAATTCCCAAAAAAATTAAATGAATGAAATATACTTCTTTGATACCTTATTTTCATTCCCCAACCAAGGATCCACTAAATTGGTGCCCCTGGCCAGTACACCATATGACCTCTGGCGTGCCTCCTCACCCACTATAGGATTCCATCTAGAATCAAGATTCTAATGAGACTTGTGGGGAGACTATAATATCTTCATCTGAAAAAGACACACCAAATAAAATAAGAAAAAATAGTAGTATTATAAAAAATTATCATCCATCATAAATCCATTTCCCCAAACATGGTACATGCCCACAAAGGAATAGAAATATGGCATGTGATGTGTTATTTTTCAAAACGTGAATGAAAAATAATCAATAAAGAGAGAATTATCCAAAAAATGGGTCCTAAAAAAATTTCTAATTTCCACATCCATGTACATTCATGAGCCCCAAAATAACCCTATAACATAGGGACTTTTCCATTTTCTAGACTGGTAACCACGAAATCTTCTTAAGACCCAAATTGAATCCCAAATAGGGTTTATAAGAAAATTATTAGGGAAACAACAACATTGACTTGAAAATTTAATGTATAAATAGTGTATACATTAGTACGATAAACCAAAAGGTAAAATTATTAACCCTCTTTTATTAATTAAAATTTTTTACATGATCCACTTTCATCATTAGTTCAACGTGATAACCATATTGATAAAAAACGTATTTTGTCAATACCAATCAAGAAACCCAAATTCATGGGGATTCATATTCCATATATCCTAAAGAAATGTATTTTAAAAAATATTAAAAAATAAAAATTTCACCAAATCCTTAGTCCAGCATTCAGATAATGTGAAATTGGTTGGGGCATAATGCCTCAATCCGACACCGAAACCCATACACTACCTCGGTAGTCCGTGTGCGTCATTCTAACCCATCCTATGGGAGTAGAGACTCTATGAAACACACCATCCATAACATATATTCATATATTAATTTTCATTAAATATAATTCACATTTACCATTTCCAACATATATTTTATAACACATTTAACAATTTCAAGTTAGGCCAGAATCCACCTTATACATGTTAAAAAGAAGAAAATATTATCATCATTTCATTACATAAACCATGTAATTTAACTTATAGAAACATAATTATATATTACATTAAAATCTACAACCCTTGGGTGTCCTTTGGCACATTCTACTCATCCTAAATGGATCCCATATAGATCAAGAGGGGTTCAAAACATCACATAATTGACCCAATCATAATCAACTATTAGGGAAAACAAATCTAATGTAAGAATGTATCACAAAAAAACCTTATACACAAATTTAAGGCATCAAGACTATAGGATAAAAAAACCATAATAACTACCTCATGTTCAAAGTAAAATACCCTATAAACCATAGGCATTTATTTGGACTCAATAAAACATCGATGACCCAACTATGAATATATTACAAAAAATAGGGTTTTAGGTCTTAATATGGAGAAAAATGAAACAAGGCCTTTTCTAGAATATGATGATAAGTTGAATGTTAGACTCACATGTATCATCGATTATCACCTAATAACAGTAATATGGTCAATAATCGGAGAATAAATACGACATAAAATATTTGGAGGAATAATTTCTTCACCTAGGATAAAAGAAGTTAAATGGGAAATAATGTAAGGTTATAACCATTAAGAAATGATGGGGGAATGTAAAATTTCCCCTCTTTAATCAGGAACATGGTTTGGATGTAAGATTGAAAAAACCATGAGATAACCATGATACACCCTCTTTCAAATATGAGATTGGGTCAAGAAGTATCATATTAGAATACATGGTTTTAAAAATCATGTGGTGGCTATACTTAATATATATTCCCAAGAATTCATAGTTTTAGGGTTTCTCGTTGCATGGTTCCTCAACTGTTCACCTTTATCCTAGGCCTATACAATTATTACTAACTACACTCCATTCATGAAACAAGCATTAGATGACCCCTTATTCCCATCTTCATTCCTTAAACCCTTGTGACATGCTCAAGACACATCTTACACCCAATAATAATTTTAGTAATTGATGCAATGGGAATTAAATAAAAACTTATATAAAAATATACCTTAGAATCATTATAGGGAGTTACCATATGCAGGAATAACTAAACATTTGGGTATGACCTAAAATTGTATTTACCACATTACATATCTTATATACACTATATTTAATCTATAAGGGTTGTGAGTTGTCCATTTTTAGTTATAAATTGAAATTATTGTCACTTATATCCTTTTTTATTACCGAAAGTGGCCTGACCTTGTGCGTTTGGATCCATGTTGGGTTTCCATGATTGAGGGGTATGTACATTGAAATATATGAAGGTACATTGGACCATTTCATGTGTAAAATAAGTTTAGTTTGACCTATGATAAATGTGATATTTCCTTATTTTATGTCCATGGTTTACTAATGATAAAATTTTCACCAAACGTTTTTAATTTTAGACATATTTATGAATCAAATTGATGAAATGAATTGTGAAAGGGTTTTATATCATCCACTGAGAGAATTATATTATTTTTGTATAATCCAAGAATAGGATTTGTGTTTGTAGTGTATTATCCACTCGGTGATATTTTATGGTGTAATTTTTTCTAAACTAGGGTTACCATGGTCTAATATAACTCCCCACTACTGGAGGATATTTTTTCTTATCTTAGAGGTAATCCAACTAAAGGAGGTGTTGTGATGATGCAACATCTACATAAAAGAGGTATGATGATGATATGTTTCCCAAAAAATGGGGGTATGATATGGTAAGATAATATTCAGTAATTAGATATGGTGAAATTATATTTCATTCACTTATAGTGAATAAGATGATGATATATCATTTATCATTGTAATTTGGTGTAGATTTTTCATTAATGGGGTAATGTGATTGTGATTTATAGTTCACAGAGGTTATGTGACTGAGATGAAATCTTTTTCACATTGTATATGAGTTGTTGAGTAATGAGACATTCAATTCTGGGTCAACTCAAAATATGGGTGTATTGTACCATCATAGAAATTTATGAGGCATGTATGGTGTAACACATTTTAGTCATGATGAAATCCATGAAACTGTTGAATTATTTTATGTTTTGTTTTTAAAGCCTTCAATATTGATCAGTCACTTTAATTTAGTTTTTTTAGATCATTCATAGTGGATGAGTGGGTTATACACAAACTCTGTATATATATTATAATGTGCGTGGGTAATTTTTGGCTTTATGTATAGGTATGGTTAAGGTCCCAATTATAGATATTAATATTAGATGGTAGTAATGATATATTAGACTAGGATGGTACCTTTATCTAGTTTTTTGTTCCACACCTCCTTAAAATTATAATTTTGGACCATGTATGTATATGATAATCCCATAACATATCTTAAATTTACTGAATTAATATATTACATTCTTGTATAACTAATTTTATAATTAGATATGTTGATTACATATCAATGGTGGCCCCATTGTTTTATTTTTATGTTGTGTTTTTCAATATGATTAATGTTTTATTATTGTTCTATACGTTATATATAGTTTTTTACATAAGGATATGTGACCTAATAAAATATAGTAATCTTACTCTAGTAATAAACCTTTGGTGTATGAGGTGGAACATCGATGGTCATGTGGAGTAACCAAGAATGAAGTCATTCGTGCTGACTGGACTAGGGATATTATAATTAAAAATGTATAATTGATCGAGGATAGATGAAATTTGTCTAAATATAGTGGTCGTATATCATATATTAGATAAAGGGGTCATATATTAATTTATCTATTTGTAGAGATATATCATTTAGTTTATAAGAATATACTGAGTGAAGACTGTGTTTGATGAAGTTCATGAAAGACCTACGTTTAGCTCTAGTAAAAATGAAATTAGTTGAGATATTTTTTATTACTATTATTTATTATGGAATTAATAAGACTTATTAATTCTAAAAAGTTATACATGGTTATAAAATATTCATAGAATAAGTAATAAATTTTTAAAAAATTATTTTTTAGAAATTTGACAGAATTTATATGATAATAATATCTAAAAATGATTTATTGAATTCACATAATTATGAGTACTAGAAGGAAAGCGTCTACATGCCTAATTTATTTTTAACTAATGACGATTTTATTATATATAATAGTTGAGGTTAATTTCAATACAAATACAATATTGACAATAGTTTTTGATACTAAACATGTTTTTTATTAAATACCTTTCCTTAAGCAAATATCAGGTCATTTTCTTGTCTTTCATGAAACATTGATGTAAAATGAAAACATAATACCATTATTAAGTTATTAAAAACGTACATTATATTGTTACCAATATATTATTGGGTATAACAGTATTTAAACACATTATATAAAATGTATAAAATTTAATATTAATAAAACTTTCATTTTTTTGAATTGAATATACTTGTTTCTTAAAATTATGTTAGTAAAATTATATTAACATCTATGTTTATCACATTTAGAAATTTAATTATAAAAAATGGATTTTAGTTTTACAATAATTATTAAAATATTTATATTTAGGCCCAATGTATTTTTATTGATGACGATAATGTTACCACGGTTAAAATCCAATAATCGAGGTAAAAGATAAAATGTAAAAAGTAACAATTCATGGGGAAAGTGACCTAAACATGTTTAAAATTTTTGATTTAAAAATTATTAGAGACTTTATTGAACATTTATTTTCTCCACCAAATTATTTTTAAAATTTCATAAAAATATTCATTGTGAGAATCTTCTGATTATTGAAATCCGTTTGGAATTTACAAAAATTCAATTCAAATTCCACTTAGGAAAGTATTTCTACCCCAATAATATTTTTTCACAAAAAATACTCCAATATTTAGCCCCAACCATTCCCCATAATATCATTATAATTTTCAGGCTCCTTATTTAGTTTTTATTCTTACCAAAAGAATATCCATTAAAGATGTAACCACTCCCCAAAGGAGATAATCCAAGAAGAGAGGTAGATGTTACGAACTTATATTTGTCAATTCTGTTTCATTCTATGCACTGGTTGTTATTTAAATTTAATTATGTATCCATTTAGATTCTATAAATAATATACTTATTATAATTATATGATCTTATATTCATGGTAAAATCATTAACCAAAATTACAATTTTCTATGAAGAAATAAAAAAATTGTGAAATCTTCATATTTGCGGACTATCACCTCTATGAATAAACATGTTTATTTTTCATTCACAACCAAAATTCGTCAGAAAAGATAGAATTTAATGTATACATAAAATATTTATAACTTATTTAAGATTTTAGTTTCTAAAACCTGTCACTTTTTTGTCTTGTTCCCTGAATAATGTTACCATCATCCATTTATACATGTGAACTACCACATCCAAGGTATGATGCACATTATTTGTTAATAAAAATTTAATATATATATATAATAATAGTTTTAAAGGGAAAATATTATTTTTATGATATAAGTAATTTTATAGTAATAGAATTTGAATAAACATTTAATTATATGAATTATAAACAAAAATTATAAAAATAATCCTTTTAAAAAGGGAAAAAAGTGGAAAAAAATTTTATTCATACTATGTAATAAGTTTTTATGAATCAATTATTCTCATAATTATTTATAATTATACTTTATCCTACTATTAAAAACAAAATTAATTAACAAATCTATTAGTATAAAAATATTTTATCTAAATCACCTCATAATTATCCATTAATCATGATATGTTATTGTTTGGGTCAATTTCACTATCCACTTGTGAAATGAGGTGAAATTGTGTCATGTAAGACTATGAAAAAATAAATAATTTTATATTTTGAAAATAATATTTAGATAAAATTTTTAAATGTTATAGAATGATTTTACATCATTTAATTCATCATCTAATAAATCACCATTTATGGGTTCAAAAACACTAAAATATGTTTTCTCTCAATTTTATCTTCGTAGATAATGATAAAAGAGCCCATTAAAGGATATTTATAATTCATAAATAATTAAAAATAAAATATTATATAAGATTTCATATATTTTTATCGATGATGTTCAAAAAAGCAATGAACACCCACTTTTCTACTACGAAACTCAAAAAATGGTAAAATTCTTAAACACCTAGTGTGGGAAAATAGGTAACTTACAAAAATGAAGAGAATAATTGTAAAATAAAATTATAAATGGAAATAATTTTTATATTATTTGTCAAATATATTATTAATATGTTTATATTTATTATTCATGACGTAAAAAAAATTTCTGACTTTCAGGGGTCAAGTTATTGGACTTTGGTAACTCAAAAATCAATGTTTGAGTTATGGATTCGTTGGAACATTAACCATAAATATTCATTTTTCTAACTAGTTTTACCATTTTATAATGCATTGTATATTATCCTTATAGGGAAAATGTCACATTTAATTCACGTATTTAATCTTTATTCTTCACTGACCTAAAATTATAGTATTACTATGAATGAACCACAACCATATTATTTACTCTTCATTTTATATCAATGTGATCCCTAAACATCAATTTTATACATTAATGTTTTGAAATAAATTTATTTATCAATTAATAAATTTTATTTCTTTCCATTTTCCTTTTTTAAATAATGATATGAATTATCTCTACATTTGAGGTGGGGTTTTTATAATGATGTTATAAAAATAAAAAAATATTTTCAACCAAAAATAAAATGTTTTATTTTCAGAATAAAATTTATTCCTCATATCATGTGAGATAATTTTAATGAAGATATGACATATGAACCAAGTTGTATTTTTTTATATCCCCTATTTTTTTATTTAATATGGTGTTGATTGGTCTAATTTATGTGGATATTTGTGTGATAAATTGTAAAAAATATAGGAAAACCATTCTTATTCGTTTTTTTAATGATTTGATTAGCTTCTATCATTGGGAACACATGTATGGTTATTATTTATGATCCTATTGGAACACATATATACCTCTAATGAACTGGGTAAATATTTATATCTCTTGAGACATTAATGATATAACAAGTGGTGCATGATCATGAATGCAAAATTGGTTATGATTCCTAATCTACTATAAGAAAAAAGATATAATTATAGATCTATTATGGGAAACATTTTATGATCATTGATCCATTTTAAAAAAATATTTGGTGATCACTGATATGTAATTTTTAGTTTCTATTCTTATATTTATTCTACACAATTTTGATTTATGAATATTTTATGCCAATGGTTCATGGTTTAGGTTCCATATAACATAATCCTTATACAATGTTATGTGTTTGATTATCTGGTATTTTTTATTCAATTATTTTATAATATGAATATGTTTTCTGACTCATATTTTAATCATAGATTTATCTAATTTTCTTCCTAACATGATTATGTTCTAACCTTAGGTACCATGTTTACATGATTATAACTCCCTTAATGATAATTGTATCTCCCCCTTTTTTTTACATTTCCCAGGTAGAGATGATGTGTTAAACTTGAGATATGTGTAGTTGAACATCACATATGATTGAATTATTTGTAAATATTCACATGAAATTTAAAATAAATAGAATATGTATACTTTATCAATGGAAACCAAACCTCTAAATTTTAGGGATATGGATATTATCATGTATTTTGATGTTTTAATTTTTTAATATGATGTAAAATAAATGAATGTTTTTCTTGTATTTCCATTGTTTTCATTAGAGGTAGGATTTTTTATTTTTTGATATTAGTTTATTTAAATTCATTTTGAGGAGTCGAGAACCATAAATAAAACCCTAGAGACTATACTTTTTATTGTATGACATAATTAAATATTTGTAAATTTGATTGGTTAGTTTTCCTTGAAATAAATCCACTATTTTATAATACACATGGATTTAGGATCAACAACAAATATACCTATGTCATGTAAAAATTAAAATTCCAGGTTGGGTATTTACTCAATTGCGACATGGTTCATAAAAAAGTGGTCTAAAAGAACACCTAGTATGACACCATAGGGATTTATTATTTTTCAATCAATATTATCATTATAAACCACATTGAATTATTTTTTTCTAATTTACATTAATTTATTATTTTTAGAAGTATATGATAACACAACATAATTTATCTTTGGATTATTATATATTGAACTAATGAAATTAAATTCAAATGGGATTATGAAATGTCGATGTTTTTTAAGGATGAATTTGATTAATGTTGTTGATTATGGAAATTCCTCAATAATGTTAAATAATCATTAATCATATTAACCCTTTTGGGATTAGAAGTGGTTGGAATCAATTGAAATGAAAATAAAAATTGGTTTGTGGATTTTTTATTTTAATAATTAAGTATAATGTCATCATTAGTGATATCCCATTGTATGGGAAGTTATCAATGTTTTCCCAAATGAATTACATGGTTTCCACCCTGAGTTTTATGTTGAGTATTGAATTGAATTCATACCTATATATATACCTATATCATTGTTTCCATAAATAATTTAACTTGGTGAGTTGGAGAAATTAAATAATTAGTTGTAATGAAATCTGTACAAGGGTTATACCCTCCACAATCGTTCACCATGTGGACCATCAGTCCAATTTATTATGACGAAAGTAGAATCGATGCATATTTTAATTGACTATCATTGGATTAAAATGATAATAATTAAAAATAAATATCCTTCACATAACATCACAGACCTATTTGATAAACATTGAGGAGCTCAGTTGTTCTATAAGATTATCCTTTGATCTAAATTTCAATAGTTAAGTCTCAAATGGTAGGAGAATTAAAAAATTTCATTTCAAATGAGAAATAAATACTATGAACATTTAGTAACCCTATTGAAGTTGAATATTTCCCTCTCCATACAAATGGATATACTAAATCTAGCATTTAGAGACAACTATGTTAACCTTGGGATCCATTTATAGATGATACTATTATATACTCAAAGAGAATGTAAAAACCAGAATATTATTTAATTTTTTTGGTTAAAAACACTGAAAAAGTTAAATCATTATAGAAAATTCATGAAGATTAAATTCTATATATAAAAAGTTTAATTCTTGGATTATGTACCCATAAAAGGGAATATTTTTATATCTCTAAAAGATGAAAGTTATCAAGAGATGGACCAATGTGAGCACTACTGTAACGACCCCAAAATATATTAATCAAATTTACCCTTCTTACAATTATTTAATATAGTATAAATAATATAAAATCCCTTATAAGTGACAAAAAAATATTATAAAGGTAGAATTATTTAAATAATATGTATTTATAAAACTTAAGTAACCAATATCTATGAAATATTATCTTCACCTAATTAATAGTAATATGACCCTTATTAATAGTAAAATGACGAAAGGAATATTATCTCCCTCCTGATTGTATAAATAATATTTTTGGATATTTTAAGTGAAAATAAGATATTATTATATCATAGTATAAGTAAAGAAAATATTTTAAAACTTATTAACTAAGGCTTGGTATTTTTATAAGTCATAACTATTTAAATAAAATTTTATTATAACTTTTTTAATATAAAATAAACTGTAATTTTACAAAGTATATCCATAAATTAATATTTTTATGAATTTTGATTTTGAGATCATTTTATGAGACCTTAATAAATTTTACACGTGTTATAAAATTAGTTTTAATTTGAAAGTCATCATTTTCAACGTAAATAGTGATTTAAAAAAAATTAAATTAATCATATTTAGAAAACTATTTTCATAAAATTATGTGTATTTTATAACTCTATATGTAAAAAAAAGCATTATAGTATATTTTTGGGATGTTTTCGAAATAAATGACTTTTTTCTATGAATATTAAAATATGATAATTTTCAAAAAATGATAAATAAATGAATTTTTATTCGTTATTGAAATAAGGATGTTCTAATAACCTTAATCTAGAACCATAATTCATTTTTTTTATATATTGAGAGGAAATTCAAAAACTATTTGATGTATTGATCCAATATAATAAACTAATGAATATTATATTGAGAAAACACCCCTCTCCACCACTATTAATACCACCCCTCACATGCTATTCACCGCACACCTATTAATCTTTGAAACTTGTATAAACAAAAAAATTACTCTTCCCTAGACCCTCACCAAAGTCAATGACAACTTTTTCTCATCAAAAGTCCTAGACGAGGTTCCTTGAAGATGATCTCAAGAGGATATTTCAAGTGGTAAATATAATCTCTTTTTCTTTTAATTTCATTTCAATTTCATTTCCTCTCATATTATATCCTCACCCCATTCATTAAAATGCAATGATAACTCTAATAAAATTCATATAACATAATAATATCTTGTAAATTGAAGATACATCATTAATATCATCCCCTATCTCTATAATTTTAAAAATTACGTTGTTGCCAAGGATGTCTCAATTTTCCGACATTAAGGGTGATGTTTCATTGATTTCACATAAACACCATCACATCTATTAAAAATACCATTAAAAGGGTTAATTTTTTTTAATTTTAATTATATAACCCTATGTATATTCTGGAGGTAAATTATACTCTTAATACTAAATGATATAATAAAATGGCTTCATTGTGATTGAAAAACTACAAAAATTAACCCAAAATAACCATCATTATCATTTATTAGATGAATCATCCTCATGGTATATAACCAAATCCTTTTCGAAGAACATTTTGGATTCCATAGTATTATTAATAACATATAAAAACAACTATTTATATTTATCCTCATTTTACATGAACATCCATTCAATAATACAAGTGAACAAATCATGAAAACTATGAAAAACAATGCTCCCGAGTGATGAAATTAAACATTATAACTCATAAGAAGGCCCATAAATGAACTTAAAAAACCATAATTTATAATATTCATGTATAAATGTTTCTATAGATGTTTATGAATTTATATTATGTGATTATTTAAGAAATTATTGTAAATAAATAATTAATACAAGAGTTAAGGGGAATTCTCGAACCAAAGGGTATTTCTTCTGGTTTTCAATCATTCTTAGAATTTTCAGTATGAATATACCTAAAATATTATTTCATCATCATTATAAATTTTTTTTGAAATATACATGTTTTCTACATGACTTTATGACTAACTTAATGATTCCTAAAATAATTAACCACTTAAAAAATACCTTTTACTTCTCGAGATAGTTTTTTCATCACTCATTGTCAATGATACAAGTATGTTTTTAAATATTTCATTTGGGAACAAAAAATTTAAATAATTTTTTATTATGAAATTAATATCATTCATTTACATGGTTCATTTTATGTTCTTCATTGATATATGTTCTGTGTGATGCCAGGTATTGTAAATGTTATGATATGACGGGTGCACCCGAAATTATAATTTGCAATGAAAATGTCACCATGTGATGGGTGTGACCATAATTATATAGTATTATAACTTATTGGGAAGTGTGATGATTCTAATTAGTTAATTTAAAATACATGTGAACATGATTCTATATTTTTCGACAACTATGTGTGGTAGTTTACAACTATGACATGATGTTTCAATTTACGCATTTCAAAATCTCAAGCCTTATGTTTAGTAATTCTTAATCTAATGACTATGACCATATTACTATTTTATTATGATAATTATTATGTTCACCCCATGTTATATTTTTTAATTTTATTATAAATATCCTTTTACAAGGATTTTTGCTCACCCCTTTTTTATGTATATCCTATGGTGACTTCTAGTACTAAAGGAAATTCAAGGGCCAATAAAAATATAGAGAAGATGGAATTATATAACTTTTATGTTTTATTTTTAAAAGTATATGTATGGTTTTATTTTTTACAATACACTAAACATTTTTATCCTCAATGTGAAATGATTTTATGTTTTTATATTTAAATGATTTAATTGTAATGTATGAAAATATGGGTCTCAATAGTTATTATTAAAGGTAGTTTAGTTAATTTTGGAATTAGGATTATAGAACCCTGGTGAAATCCCTTAGTATGAGACTATGAATAAGTGATAACCGAAGAAAAAAAAATTTAAGAAAATTTTCAAAATTTCGATCTCAAAAGATATGAGTTTAGACTTAAATTCACAACAAAATATATTATTTATTCAGGACATTTGACTTACATTTTGTTCAAACATTTTCTATCTTTTTAAATTAGTGTGAACAAGGAGAAACAAGTAAGAAAACCTATTTAAGGGGAAATGCATGGATTTCCCATATGAAAAAATACTTTTGGAGTTGGAGTTAAAAATTTAATGGTGATGCTTATACATCTATCTTTGGTTTTGAAAAATAATATGAATAATGTGGAATTTAAACCTTCTCCTATGATGGAGAAACTAGATATAAAGTGTTTTACGTAGTAATGACCACTGAAATTTAGTGGATTTTCTGATCCACTAGTTTTGGAACATTGGCTCAACTCGATGGAGAGTATCTATTCCCTTCATCATGGTTTTGAGATGGAGAAGGTGTCTCTAACTATTTATCCTCTTGATGTGGAGGCCAATCAATGGTGGTATTTGATTATGAAGACCATACCGATGGATTAAATTCAAGAAATAGAGGAGAACACTGTAATATAATTTTTATTAAAAATTGATTCCGTAAAACAATTAGATAAAAATTTTAGAGAGAATTCATAGAGATGGAGAAAAATGATGGAAATTATGTCACATATTATGAAAAAAATTACAAAATATATTCAAGTTATGATAAATGTTTTCTAATAAAAAATTATAAAAAATTTGATTGAAAATTTATTATATTAAAACCACACATTATATGGACACTGGAAATTCTAGACATTGGGATTTATGAAGATGTTTTTTAATGTGATCTCCCAGAGAAGATTGAGTTCTGATAATGGTTCCCTATCTATGATGATAAGAAATGATAGATTGTGTTTCAAGATAGAGGATCTAATGAGATTGATGGAAAGAAAACTCACCCTACCACATGTAAAAAATGTGGGAAGCGGAATCATGGGGACTTCATCAAATGGATAGAGAAATTATTCAATTTTGGGAGAGAAGGCCACCAATCTCATGAATATCAAAAATAAACAAGGAAGAGCGATAATGTGGTAGAGGAATAGAGAGAACAACTGATGTTCCAATGCTATAATTGTTGGGAGAAGGGGAACCAAGAAAGGTAGTGCACTAATCCTAAAATTGCCTAGGGTAATTATCATCACAAACTACCAAAACCAAAGGATAAAGGGAAGTCTTATTCTACAACTACTATGGATGTAGAAGAAGGTAACAAGTTAGTACAAGTTATACTTCTTATTTACTACAGAATTTTAATAGTCTTATTTGGTTCAGGTTCTATGAATTCCTTTATATTTCACAAGTTTTCAACAACTATTTAATTGATGCCCAGAAAACATGATGTAGAGATATCTATAAAAATACATTGTGGTGAAATTATTAAAACTCAAGTGTTGGTCTCTTCTCCAATAGGTTTATATGGGAAAATTCATCTAATTAATCTTGTAATACATCCTTTTTTTTGGAATTCAATTCTATACTGGGGACGAATTGGCACTCATTATATAGAGAACATATAAACTATCCGGAAATGGAAATATATATTAAAATTCTAAACCATTCCATTATATACTACAAATTCTTCAAAGATCATGATTCTCTATTGGAAAATCCATCAACGATGTGGCTGTTGATTTCATATGAATAAGCATACCTCTCTCAAATGGTTGAGTCAAAGGAAGTTATCAATCTAGGTGAAATTCACATCATGTGGGAATACAATGATGTATTTCTTGAGGTGTTACTGGAAATCCCCCCGGATTGTGAGGTAGAGTTATCAATATAACATATACTAATATCTTTTCCTATTTCAAAGTGATTGTATAGGATGAAACCTATCAAACTGGAAGAGTTTTGATAATTGACAACACAATAAAATCACCATTAAAAACAAGTATCCTCATCTATGTATTGATGATTTTTTTCGACCGACAACTAATTGAATAGTACTTCTCAAAGGTGGATCATCATTCTAGATATCATAAACTAAAGGTGACGAAACAAAATATTCATAAGACTTCCTTCCATATAAGGAATGAGAACACCGATTTTTTTATTCCCTTTATAAATGTATTTCCCCTTAAATCATTATGTTTTTGATTAATATATTTTTTATAAATTACCTCGATAGATTTTTAGTAGTGTTTATCAATGATATTATAATATACTCCAAGAGTAAAGAGGAACATGTAGAATATCTAAGGCTTTTTTGTGACATTAAGAAAGGAGAAGTTGATTGCTAAGTTCTGTAAGTGTGACAATTGGATACATAATGTATCATTCTTCGGACATTTGATCACATGTTAGGGGAAATACGAGGACCCATAAAAAAGGTGATTGGGGAAGGGCATAAACCCTCTAGTTTTAATGAAATCCGTAGGTTTTTTTTGTATTGTCATGGTACTGTGGATGTTTTGTGAGGAATTCATCAATTAGTTTCAAACCACTATCAATGTTAGTATAGACAGGGGTAAAGTATTTTTGTGTAGAAGAATGAGGGGAATTCTTCAAGGAGATAATGAAAAGGATTATCCCTACACTTATACTTTCATTACCAAACAATTGATAATGCTTTGTGATTTACAGTGATGATTAAAAGAAATTATTGGGTTTTTTACTTAGGTAAATGGTAATGTGATAGCCTAAATCAGATGGTTGTTGCAGGTCCACAAGTAGAAAATACCAGACACATGATTTGGAGCTACTAGTAGTTATTTTGTTCATGAAAATATAGTGGAACTAGCTATATGGGGATAAGTGTGACATATATACCGATGAAAAGACCCCGAAATATAAATTAACATAAAATGAGCTCAATATGATTCATTGGATATGGTTAGAGCTAATCTAATACTACAATTTCATTATTCACTATAATCTTGGTAAGACAAGAAAGGTAATTGATGCTCTAAAAGGAAAATAACCTACTATATATCAATTTTGAGGATTGAGAAATACCATATCATAAATGATATGTAAATTATGGATTTTTAAATCATAATGGTAAGGAATAACTCATACCATTCCAAAATTGTCTCCCAACTGTCTATCCTAGAGAAGATTAAGGAGGCGCAAAGGGATGATACATATTTGTAAAATATGGTGAATATAGTAAATGAAGGTAAGCTACTATAGTTCCATATACATGATGATGGTGCAATTATGTTTTGGAATGAGGAATATTGTGCCTTCATCACTTAGGATAAAGAAGGATCTATTTGATAATTCACATATCTCTTCATTTTCTATCCTTCCAAGTAGCACCAAGATGTACCATGATCAATGAGAACACTTCTAGTGGGACAACTAAAGAAGAATATTTATGAATATATCTAAAGTTTATTGATATTCCATAATGTTAATGCCATGTGATAGAAGAAAATAAGGGATGATGAAACCATTTCTTACACCCATAAGTAAATTTGATAATGTCACTATGGACTTCATCACTAGTCTCATGAATACATACTGAGGAAATAATGTGATATGGGTTGTGGTGGACCGAATCACCCAGACTACCAACTTTATAACTATTCAGGTATGTACCTCACATGAAAAACATGCTATAATATATATGAAGGAAGTGGTGAGACATTATGGAGTTCCAATCTCAATTGTATGTGATCGTGTTCCCATTTTCACAAAAAAAAATTGTAGGAGTCCTCATCATTTTTTGAGTATTGAATTAAATTACAGCATGGCCTTTCACCGCAGAACTGATGGCCAATCTAAAAGACTATTCAGATGCTCGATTATATGCTAAGAGCCTGGTATATATAATTCAAAGGAGGATGAGATCAAAATATCTCATTGGTTAGGTTCTCATACAATAATATCATCCAATTGAGTATTCATATGGATCTATATGAAGCTCAGTATGGGAATCAATGTAGAACTCAAACATGTTGGGTTAAAGATGGCGAAATAAATGTACATTGACCTGATCTAGTGAAAGAGATAATAAAGAAGGTTAAATCCATCCAACATATCTCAGAGCTACTCATAGTCATCAAAATATCTATTATAACAATTATCGAAGGGACTTGGAGTTCAATTTTGGAGATAGAATCGTCCATTGAGTTTGACTATAGATGAGACTCATACTGATTGGAATGAAGGGGATGAAAATCCCAAGGTTAATTTTTCCCTTTGAGATCCTTGATTTCATAAGATTCATGGAATATAGACTTCCACATCCATTGAATATGGATCACATTCATGAAGTGTTCCTCATATCACGCATGGGGAAGTACATACTAGATCCGTAACATGTACTGAATTTAGAGGTGGTACTGCTGCAATATGATCTCTCTTATGAGGAGAATCCGTAATGATTATGAAATAGAGATATTAGGTTACGTTCAAATGGAAAACCCACCTTTTCAAATTGTTTTGAGTAACAATATATATGAATAAGGAACGTGGGAACCATAAGAATTGATGAAGGAGATATACCCTAACCTATTTATTTAAAATGAAATTTTCAGGAAAAATTTCAAAAGGGTGGAAGAATATAACAACAAAAAATTGAATCAGTGTAATTTCAACCTTCTTATAGTAATTCAATATAGGTTAAATCAAATTAAATCACTGATAATCAATAATAAAAACTTTTTAAAACCAGAATTCAAGAACATGAAATATTTCTAATTTGTAAGTATCCAATAATGAGGAAATGGTTACCTGACCTTAAAAATATTAATAAAACCCTTAGGAATAGTAAACTCTATAAAAAAGTAGTATCATTACCCATAAAACTATAAATAAAATTTATAGATAATGTAATGATAAATATGATATAATTATATCATAGTATAAATAGTGAAATACTTAAGAAAATATTAATTACGTTTTCCTATTATTATAAGTCATAAATATTTAATTTCAATTTTATGATTAATTTAATAATTTAAAATAACATTTATTTCTAAAAAATGTATCCATAAATAATATTTCTATGTAATATTATTTTAATATCGTCTTATGAGACCTTGCATAATTTTTTATTGTCTTATAAAATCAGTTTTAAATAAACAAAAATTCACCAAAATATTTATTTAAATTAAATTATAACTAATCATATATTAAAAATTATATTCAAAAAACAGAGTTCATTTTTTAATTCAAATTTCTTAAAAACAATTTGGGTGATATTTTTGAATTTTTCATAAATTCTTGAAAATTTAATGAATAGTAAAATACGATAATTTTTGATAAATGCTAAAAAAGATAATTTTTGAATCATTGTTGATTTAAGGATATTGTATGAACCATAATCTCGAACCATCATTCATTATTTTATTATATTATGAGAAAATTATCAATCCATTTAGAGTTTTGAGCCAATATATTAAACTAATGAATATTATATTTTGAAAACACCCCTCTGCCCCACTATAAATACCACCCCTCACACCCCCTTCTACTCACACATCTCAATCCTTAAGAATTGTCTATATTTTGACCAATAATATTCTCTATACTATCCCGCACTTACATGATCTCTTGGTCATATCAATAGACAAAGCCTAGGATCCTTTGTAAGATTTCAATATGAGAATTCGATATGTAAATCCACACTATTTTTTTGATTAATTTATTTTAAATTTCATTAGTTTTCTTATTATCTAATCAACTCCCTTAATATAAATGGAATTATAATAGTTTTGCCTCATATAAAATGTAATTAAATAATATTCATGTAATATACATCATTTAAAACCTCTTTCTCTCTCTCCCTCCCTCTATCTCTCTTATTTATGAAATGAAATCATCTCCCATAATGTGTCACTTTTCTAACATCATGAGAAATGAACATTAATTTTCCATAAAAACCTTCAAGGATATTAATAAAACCATTAAATGTTTTAAAATATATTTAATTTTTATGGTAATACCCTTATTATTTTCTGGATATAACTTTTAATCATAATACTAAATGATAAAACCAATCGACTTCATTATGATCGAAAATCCGCCCAAATTAACCTAATATGATCATCATTAACTGTAATCTAATGATTCATCCTCATTGAATATAAAAAAATTATTTTTAATATAATTTAATCTTATATAGTATCATCAATAATATATAATATTAATTATTCATATTTATAGTCACTTGATAGGAATATCCATTCATTAATACAAGTGATCCTTTCATGAAAATTAAGACAACAAATGCTCTTGAGCGATGAAATTAAAATCCATAACAAATCCAAAGGCCATTTAATGATCTTAATAAAACCGTAATTAATTTTACTCATTTATAAAAGATTATTTAATTTTTAATTAATTAATCTATGTCATTACACAAATACATTAATGGAAGAAACTGTACATACATGATGTAAGGTGTATTCTCGAACCCAATTATCTTTCTTTGTATTTCCCGATTTCACCCTATTTTAATTATGGATAAACCATGAATATAATTTATAAATTATTATATTACATTTTATGGGATAATAATGTTTTCTAATTAAATTTATGAAAAACAAAATGTTTTTCAAAACAATTGTTCTAAAAAAAAAACACAACTTTTACATCATGAGATTGTTTCTTCTTCACTCAAGGTTGACGATTCAAGTATGTTATTCCCTATTTAATTTGGGAACCCAATGATTATGAATTTATTATTTTAAAAGGAAATAAATTACTTTTCTCGGGTTATTTTATATTCACAATTGAAATTTGTTCTATGTGGCATGTATGATAATGTAAATGTTCTAACTGGACGGGTGCACACGAAATTATATCACACAATGTAAATGATAGGATGTGACGGGTGTGCCAGAAATTATATTTCTCCCCAAATAAATTGATATTCTGATTAATCTAGTAATTTAAAGTTAAACATGTGTGAACATGATTATATATTTTTTCCCAAATATGAGTTGTAGTTTATTAGTATGACAAGATGTTTTATTTTATACATTTCGACATTTCAATCATTTTCATAGTGTTTACTCTCATGATTATGATCCAATGCATAGGTAATGATGATAATAATTATTATCAACCAATTATATACTTTTTCATGTTGTTATCTGTCACCTTAATTGGATTTTAAATCACCCCTTTTTATTTATATCCTCAGCTGACTGCATGTACTAAAAAGAATTCAAGGGCCAATAAAGAAGATAGAGATGAATGAATTAAATAAATTTTTTTTATTTTGTAAAATTTTTGTATGGTCCATATTTTCCGAAGACACTACACCTTTGGATCCAATATCTTTAATGATTTTATATTTTTTATATTTTAATTGACGTAATAGTAATTTTGTAAATGTAGGATCTCATTAACTATAATCGACATCTATAGTTTTCCTTGTCTAATAGGGTATTATATATGCTTTGTATAACATCTCTCATGGCTATCAGTCTAAGAACCATGTTAACATGAATTTTATTGATATTTATTTTAATAGATGTTCATGAACATGGTTTTAAGGATTTGAATATGAGTTTAGTCAGGACTCATATAATTACATTACTCTATAGTGGGGAAGGGATTGTAATATACAATGAATCTTAAATGAATGGATTATTTATTATCCTCATGAAGAATTATATTGTAATTTATTAATAATCTTCCTAATTATAAATCATAAAAACATAACTAAAAAAGTATTTAGAGACGGAGGTGCATATTTTTTCCAAATTATATAGATACAATATATATATTTGGAGAAGAGGGATATATATATATACTAATAAAGAAATCATGACATATATACTCCCCAACAAAGATTTGAATATTTTCCAATAGATATTTTTAGAATTAATAAAAAAATATGGATTTCCAAAAACATTATCATAACATGGTGGAAAATAAGGTGTTTGATGTTACTAGTAGAAAATACCATGACACTATATCTCAAATAATGATTGAAAATGACCATATACTAATGGATTTCTTGAGTATTAATCTTACTGTTAAAATGAGATGAGGTAAATCTTAACCTTACTAACTATAAACCCCACCATCCATCCATATAAAGATCAAATAATCTAATAAAGATGCTAAAGGTATTTAAAAAAGCATTTGAATATTCTTGAGTTAAATTTCAATGAATTTGGATTTATGGGGTTTGGAACTTGGATCTATTTCCCATAAATTTTGGAATTTAGGAGGGATCTTTTGGACAATGGAAATATCTCATCATCTTAAAATCATACAGGAAGTATGAAGAATAAATGAATCTTAAGAATATCATCTAGTGGATCAGATTGAATATCAAAATAAAAAAAATACATATCTAGTTTCATAGTTTTTGAGATCATTAATTATTAATGAAAAAAATTATTAGGTAATGTTACAAAACATTCCCATACCCATAGAGAAATGAGAAAACATAACAAAAAATTACCTAATAGAACTCTATAATAAATTTAATGGTAACAATTCAATTTGGGTTATATTCTACAAACATACTAAGTAAACACATTTTATTTATAGTAAATAATATTTCTATAACCCATTTATATTTTATAAGAATAACTTTTTTTCTATAGTGTATATTACACAAAACACCAAGATTAAATTACACACAAAATATATTATTTAAATATTCTATTATAACAAGGCTATTGCATTATTGGGTAGAAAAAATATTAAACATATTATGGAATATAAATATATATATATATAATGGTAATAATGAGTAAATATTTATTGATTAATTATTCAAAAATAAGAAAAAAAATTTATATAATGTCATCTTCTTCTTCAAAAATATGTTTTATTTTCTAAAATTATTTATTGGTCAGTAATAAAAATAATTTATAAGACATTATATAAATTTATTTTATAATAATGCGATTTTTTTAATAATCAGGTAAATATTTTATTAGGGTGATTTTTTTAATTTTCTTGGTAAATATTGGTCTCTTAGTGAATAATCAAAACTATTGATATTTTTAAAACTATATTTCAATTTCATGAAAAAAAAATTAAAGTCATATAATATTATTTTATTTTCATTAGGGTGAATTATTATACATTTTATTTATAATAATCGAATTAATTCCATTTGAAATTGTAATTTTAATTATTTTTGGAATAAATATATTTATATGGTAAAAAATAAATTTTTGTAAAAAATGTTTTTATATCATTTTTCAATTTTTTTCAATTAAAATAACCCATAATGAGTATTAATTTAAAAGAAATTTCTATTATATATATATATATATATTAATTCATATATATAAGACTACTAGTCATTGATTTAATGTAAAATCATTATTTCCTAGAAGAATTCTTTTTCTAAAAAACTTGCATTTCATTAAACGCTTAATGTTTAATGTTAAATTAAATTATTCAAATTATATGAATTTAATATTGAAATATCAATTAAATTTTTTGAAATTAGAGATAAATTTTTTAACAATATGCATTTAAATTTTTTCAATATGAATTGTTACTATAATAAAAAATTTTCACCAATGAAAGGGCATCTCTTGTAATTATGGTAGAAAAAATATGATATGAAAAAAAGTACAATAAAACATTCCTAGTTCATATTTAATGAATATATAAAATCTATAACCATCCAAAATTTAAATATATGACTTCATGTTTTTATTTTTTTATGAATCTTACCCCAATATTACTTTATAAAATAGACATTCAAAATCATCACATTCATACTTTTAATTTCTATAATATCTTATTAAAGAGATAAATAAAAATTATTATAAATTTTAAATACTTGTTTGAAATATTGATTAATCTTTTATTTTTAATTGGATTTTAAATTTTATCGAGAAAATAGTGACATTAAATGTTTACATAACAATGACATAATATTTATTCAATTAATATAAAATATTAAAAAATGATAATAAAAATGTTTAATGCAATATAATCAGAATAAATAATTTCATTCTCTGAAAATTTTATATATATATATATATATATTTTTATGAAAGTATGAATTTATTATAATATAATTTATTTTTTATATTTATTTCATTAAGATAAAATTAATTAATTATTCAAAAAATGAGAAATAATCATCAGATATTATAAATGTATCATTTCAGAGCCATTTTTTAATTAGAATTAATTTATATTAATTTAATAATTTATGAAATTCTAAAAGTGCCGCTCCACTGACATATAAATGCTCACCCATATAATCATTTAATCACACTTCAAAATCGTCGTAGATATTATATTCTATACCAAAAAATATTTTGTACATCATGTACCATTTCCTATAAGACTTTGTTGTTAGAAAAACCTAATATAAAGTCTTTTGGTATAAATTAGAATAGGTTTTCTGATGAAGAGGTATAATTTTCAACCGATGATTTTATTATTATTTATTATTCCACCTCATTCAAAAAATATCCATCTATATTGATATAAAAATAACCATCTACAATATATTAACATGTTTTTATTTTAATTTGTTATCCAATATCCATTTTTTTTCTACAAAATAGGAAAAATTGTTTACAAGTGTACGATAGACTACTACCTTGTAAACTAATGTTATTCTCCTTCTATTACCACATCTAACAATTAGATTTAATGATTGATGTTCATTATATATATATATTAAATTAATGAAATATTTTTCACTTTATAAATATAATATATAATATAATTTCATACATTACCATTCATGTAAAAATGATAATGTCATTTATGCACACTTGTGGATTACAACTTCTGTTAAGTGATGTTATGAAATTTTCATAAACACATCACATGAGTTAATTATTTATTTTTAAATAAATAAATAAATAATATTTATGTCATAACAATATTGTTTTAAAATATAAAATAATTATTATGTACATTTCAATGTGATTGTTGAAATATGGAAATGTTAGTCATGAGTACATACGGCATATCTTTTATGTCATTGTAACACAATTTATTAATAAGAACCATATTTTATGGTTGGATAAAAAATTATAATAGATTTATAAAAATGTTAATTATTCCATGATTATTATTCTATGGACTATTTAATATTAACCACATTTATAATATCCAATATACCTAAGTCATTTTAGACATGAGAATAGAATATAGTGAAAATGCATGACATGAAATAAATTAATTATGTAATTAAATATTACATGGTAAAAAATAAAAAATTATTAATAATAAAAATGAAAACTCTTTTTAATCAAGAGAATAATTTATATATGTTTATTATTCCAGAAAATAATAAACATACATGAAGATTTAAACATAAGGTAAGGGATTTCATAACAAAATTTCATTTCATTATGATATATCACTTCTTCGTTATCATTAATATTATAATATAATATTCATAATGAATTATTATTATTTTTTATTTCTACCTTTTTATGTGGATTTTCATTTTATACACATAATCAATTTGTTGATTAATTCTCACATTAATGTGATTATGTTTATATGATATTTCATCTCAATTTCGACTCAATTGTCGCAGGATTGTTATTGTTGACCTATTAATTTCATGAGTTTCATATGATACCCATTTTATATATTATGACATTAATAACATTATAGTAACGGAATTTATTGTTGAATTTGATATTATTTCTTCCATGGGGGTTATAATTCGAAATTTATCAAAGTGGTAAGTGTTTACTTCAGAATCTACTCTTTATTCATGAATCATTATGTTTATTTCTCCAATGGGTGAATTATTTTACATTTCTACCATAATCCCTATGTAATTTATTATCCTATGGTTATATCTAGAAATCATTATTTTTTCCTTTCATTTTTGCATTATTTAGGAATTCAAGATAGTGAATTCATATTAATAATGAAAACCAACTTGTTTTATACTCTCTGTATTTTAATTTCCATATCCATATTTAGCAAAAAATATTAAATAAATAAAATTTTAAAATAATTAATATATAAATTTTTACCCATTAACTAATTTTAACAATATGGTATGAAAAGAATATGCCTGCAATATTCTAAACAATAGTTCTCATTTAATTATTACAAAAAATTTGAAAGGAGTATTTTTTTAGAAGTACTAAGAATGAATAAATTTTTTTGTCTCCATGACCTTCCAATTATTTTATACTTAATTTATATGTTTTCATGTTATTTTCAAATAATAATTTCCTTAATATTTTGGATATTTTTAGTTTTTAATTGATGATTTCTAAATAAAAGGTGTACATTCCTCAAGAATGGTATTAACTATCATTTTATGGTATTTATATTCATCAAAGACTATTACACCATATTTTTCTTATATTAAATTGAGGAAATTTTGTAATGATATAGACCATAATATTTTTCTGAATGGTTTTTGATATACTATAGTTATGAAATAATAAAATTTCATATGATAGTTTTTTAATAAGGATTTTTATGTTGATTATGTAATGAATTGTTATCATCCCCTTTCATATTCATAATGAATTAGAATTATTTAGTAATAATATATGAACAATATATCAATGTGATGCCTTAGTATGTCTCATACGATAGACTAGTTTGGGTATTTTGTCAAGTACATTAAAATTTATTTAAGTTGTATTGGAATGATTATAAGATAATATGTTTGTGACGTAAAAAATTATGTAACCGATCATTACTCAATTTCTTATTGATGTCCATGTGTTTATTTGAATCGTTATGATAACCAGGGATATGTTTCATGAAAATGTAATTATTTATATGAAATTATTTTATCATCCTTTATTCATACCTTATTATAATTTTGTATCATGTAAATGATTAAATTAAATTTGTTTTCAGTTATTCACCTTAAATATTCATTGTTATATATATATTATTTGAAATATTATGATATTCATATTCACTAATAGAAACTTTAAGCACAGAAGAATTGTTTTCTTTTCCCCATGTCAAAAATAAAGGATAATTGAATTAGTTGACGAATTCAAATATTATTTAAATTCATTGTGTTGTTATATTGGACTAACAATGGAAAATGGGAAGAATTTATGTAATTTATTTTTTAAGGCTAAAAATATCTATCCCATTGTGATGTGATTACTTATATCTTAGTGTAATGTAAAAAAATTAACAACCGACACTGGGATAATAGTGTAAGAGTATTTCAAGTTCATATTATATAAATCATAGTTGAAAACTTGGGACGAAATTTTTCAAATACATAGATTCGAGAACATAACACTATGATTAAATTTTAGGATAATTCTGTGTATAATGGAAATATGATAAATTTTTTGTATGTAAAATATTATATGGTTTTCATATAAATAAATACATGTATGGATATTAAAAGTTGATGTGTTTTTCGTAAATATGAATCTAGGGAAATAACCCTGAAAACATTTAATCGAGTATATCTTAGCTATCATCTGGTTGAATGATGATTGTGCCCTTACTAAATACATGTTTTGAAATTCATAGGAGATATTATTGGGTTAATTCACATTTAATTTATGAAGCATTGTAATTATTTTGAATAGATTATGAAAATTAATGAACATGTTTATTCCTAAATTTTCATTCTTGTAATATATGCTTCATGGTTGTGAAATCAAATAAATTATGACATAGTTTAGCAGTATGATGGTGTTTTTCCATCCAATGATATTATTAATTTTAGTCAATTGATCATGATAGGAGATAGAATTTTATAAATAAATGTTATGGATGATTTTGTTGTTATGCGCAATAAAATTATATGACAACTAGAGTGAAGGATATTTTTAACATGAATAATCTATTATCAGGATATATGATTAATAACCTATACCTTAACTCTCCAAATAACTAAATAAGTGATGGAAAATGTATTATGAGAGATCTTATAGTGAAGACCATGGAGGATAAGATTAAATTTTATTCATTTCATAAATATGGAAAGAGGAACCCAATGGAATATATCAAATGATGGGGAAATTTTTTAGGGTGTTGAAATATAAGGATATAGAGAAAGGTATTAATGAGTTGTTCAATTTCTTATGCGGGGGTAACATGGTCATTATCCAAGTCAATTATCCAATATAAGGGTTAACACCCTAAAAAATTAAGGACATATTACATGAAAATCATTGAATTGGATAAATTTATGTTTTTATTTATTCGTATTTAATAGTTGAATTTTATCATCGTTACGTCAAATATATTAAGGAAATAGGAATCAAGAAACATCAATGGATTTTTCTTGAGTAGTTGTTTTTGGTTGTATATTTTAAATGGTACTCATGAATTAGAAAAGTGATTTTAGTTATTGGTGATATTTTATAGTAGTAACATGATTAAGGTTAAGATTACCTAAATATGTGCGTAATGTTGAAATAATTTTGTTTAGTTTGGGTAATGAGATAATTGGAACAAATAATGTAAATTAGATTGTATTGGTGACCACGATAATGATTAGAAATTTCATTAAAATTTAATTTAGAATGTAGTTTATTATATTTTCTAATTCATGGAATATATTCAATAATATTTGATTGTTTTAAGTAATTAGGATATAACCTTTTTTTCAAATAAGTAATCTTTTAATTGAGGTTTTATGTTGATCATGGTAATCAGATTTTTGGAATGTGACATTAATTATTACATTATAATGTTTTGCGGGATTTATTTTAAGTAAATTTTTAACAATTAATGACCATATTTCTAAAATTTTAAATTATGGATTTGATAAAACATATTTATGAAAGGTTATATGAATAAATTATAATATAGTATATTATGTAGAACGATGGGTGTATTTTTGAACATTTATATATTAATGTATTATATTCAAAAACATGGGTAAACCATTAATATTTTTCTAAATATGTAGAGATATATGAGATGAATGATTACCCATTTCTGGACTTTATAATCTGGTAAATTTTATTTTTAATGATTTAATTGTTAAGAATTCATATTGGATAAAAATTTATTATAGTAACAAATAATGTGGAAATTGATCAAAGTACAATCGAACGATGAAATTATCCTTTTGAAAAAAAAAACTATCAAGTGAGTATAATTTATGATGATCCCTATATTGATAGTGAAATAATACCTCAAATTTAAGAAGACGATCATTAAATTAAAATATAATACATTAACCATTATTTCTAATGAATCAATGGTCTTTTGTCCCATCTTATATTTATAAACTTTTGGCTGTTAACTTTCTTTTCACAATATTTTTTATAACTCTCTATTAGTCCTTGGGTATTAGTTTTATCCTCTATGTACCTATATTCAATTGTTATTAATGTTATTCTATTGGAAAAACTATTTTTTTTATTCATGATCACCCTCACCTTTACTTTTCTCGCTTTTAAGATAAAATTTTATTATAATTTTTACAATTCTGGGTTTTCCAGAATTGGATTTTTAATGTCAAACAATTGATTTCCAATAACACGTTCAAATTATGAGGATGAAATTTATTGAATATGAGGAGAATGTAACACCATTATATTTTAAAATTAGAAAATTATTTTATATAGAATACATGACACACAACATCAAAATTAAATGTTAATCTAAATTTAATATTCAAATTTAGATGGTATAACAAAACCAATGAATTGATAAGTTCAAATAGAATTAAAATAATTATGATATATATATAGCATATAAGGGTACTATAAATAAATATTTATTTATTAATTATAATAAAATAAGCACACAAATTTCAAAAAAGTAATTTTATATTTAAAAATACATTTTATTCAAAAATAGGTTTTATTTGTTTTTTTATAAACAATAAAATTAATTTATACCATTATTATTAATTTTATTTTATAAAAAGGATATAATTTTATAAATCTTAATATTAAAATTATCATCAATTGAAAATTTCAGATTCTTCTAAATGTTTGGTCTTTCAGTGAATAGTGAAAGATATCAACTTATGAAAAACTCTTAATTATTTTCATAAAATGATAAAATTTAAAGTATAATATTATTTTGGAGTTTTTCAAGGGATATATAACCAGTTTTTTCTATAATGTTATAAAAAATTTAATTTCAAATATAAAATTCATGATTTTGGTATAATCTATTTTTATGATTAGAGATAATATATTCTAAAATCTATTTTCAAGTGCATAATTTAATCCAATTTAAATTAATTAAATTAAAAGCTGATAATGAATGAAATAAATTAAATTTATAGGTTATATAATTGTCTACATGAATTTAAATTCATCTAAAATTTTTACATGTTATGGAGTTAATGTTAAATAATCTTTTTCGTGAAAAAATTGAATTTTCTTGAAAACCCGCTTTTCATTATATATTGTGAGTTTCATTTAAAATTAAATTCTGAAATATTTTTTAAATAAATATTGGAAAACATATTCCTTATAATAAATTAAGAGTTCCAAATTTGGTCAACAATTCCCTTTTTAATTTTTTTTCAATTTTTTTTGAAACTATAATAAATAATTACCAGCATAGTAAAGTTAAATAATGTAATTATCATTAAAAATAACATTACAAAGACTATTAAATGACAATAAAACATTAAATTATTTTATTTGGTGATTATATTTCATCCATAAGAGTCCAAAATTTTAATATATTACCTTTTTTAAATTTTCCACCGTTTTGACCTTCATATTATTGTATATAATAAAAATTTAAAAATGTCAATTTATTTAATATATATAATATTTTGAGATAGGGAATTTTATTTGTAAATATTATTTTATTGTACTTAGAAAAATATTTTTCTTAGATATTGATTTTCTTTCTTTTCAAATATTTCTTATTTTAATCTATAACTAATTGATAACTAGAAGATTATTTTTTATAACTCTGAAAAATATATTTTATGAATTTAGTTAATCTTATTCAAAAAATCGTTTCCAACAAAAAGGTGGTAACTATTATAATATCTGGATGAAAATATTAATATTATATTACTGTTTAGTATAAAACATCATTGTTCTTAATGTAGGCTGAACATATAATCTAGTATACTTGATAGTAATCGAAGTGTTGCATGTAGTGAAATCATAACATTGTGTTTCCTGAAGTACATGACAAACCTAGTGATTTCATATAAACAAATATATATTTAGTGTTGTTTTAAATTTATAATATTGAGAAGATTAAATTAATTTGATAGAAAATATTTCACAAATTCTCAGGGTGTTACATTCGACCCCTTAAAAAGAATTTTTCTTTTGAATTTTGTCAGGTTTATCAAATGAAGAATACTTGAAATATTTTTTCATAGTAACTCAATTCATAAATATAAATATTGATACATAATTTATAACGAATATTTTTTAACTCTGACACACCAATCATTAATGATAATTTTTTTTAAATATTTAAATATTTTGCACTACACGCAACACTGAGTTCGAGCAAAACATGACCAATAAAACTATGCGTTTAAAATGATTTAATGAATATTATTAACCATTTAAAGAAATTTATAAAATTTATTCATTAAAATATACTTCGTTTCATATTTCATAATATAAAAAATGTAATATTGTGAACATTTTGTATTTTTATGGAAACTTACGTTTTTGATGAAGAGTATATATTACTACATTTTTGTTAAAAATAGAATTTTTCATTTATATAATTATTTTAAAGTCAATTTATTTTAAATTAAAAATATATAAATCATACAAATATTAATAAAATATATTTCATCAAAATCATTTTATTTTAGAATTATATATGAACAATAATTGCAATTTTGGAGGTCTCTTTTCACGCTTTCTAGCAACATCTATAAGATTTTCATTAAATGAAATTTTACCACTTCTGGGAATTTAATTATACAAAATGAAAAATCATCATCATAATCTGTATGAAAATTGTGGTCCAATATGATCAAAATTATTATTTTTCAATAGGTAACTTTGAGTTTTATTTAACACAGTTAATGTTAAATTAGTTAATTAAAGTTAAAATTAATATTATAATAATATTATATTTCTATAACACATTTTTTAATTTCATTGGACATGTGTTTTTAGACATAAATAAACTTTGGTAGAATATATGATTATTTTTATGAAACTTTTTTTTGAATAGTACATTTATTATAATTTATTTAAAGAAGAGTTAAAAATGTCATATTCATATTTTAAAAACTATATAATTTTTTATATGAGGTTATATATGTTATATTATCATATACAAATAGTATTTATAAATTTAAAATTTTTATCTACATAAATATAATTTTTTAAAATTTAGGAAACAAATAATTAAATTAACTGTAGACACAATAATGTTGTAGAAATTTAGTTTTTAAAGGGAGAATAAATTAAATAATATTAAATATATTAAAAAAAATATAATTGGACATAAAAAATAGAATAAAAAAATTTTATAGTGAATATGGACATGATAGTGACATATTTAAATTATTTTATCTTAGATATCATGATGGTTTTATTTTAATAAAAAGTAAAAAATCATTCATTGTATCAAAATTTACAGAAATGATACATTAAAATAAATTATAATTTTTAATTTTTTATTAAATTCATACAAATTTGAGGTTAGAATAAATTACTAGGTTAATGTTAAATATTTTTTAAATTATCCAGCCTATAGTTCTTTTTTCATTTAATAGTAATTATAGTAACATAATATTATAATAAGACATGTAAACACCTTATGAGTAAACAGTTTAACTAAGGGTTATATCCAATATAGAAGTTATTTTTTGACCAAAATTTGACAAAAAAATCATTTGTTTAGAGGATTTAGACATATACTCTTATTATCCCTTAAATAACTAACTTTTTTAGTAGTTTTAAATGTAATTAAATTTATAATAATTTAATAGTTTTGATAATTCCAGAACTGCCCCACCCTTATGTTATAAAAGAGTACATCTCCATATCATGTGTTCACACCTCTAATTCCATTTGTCTGAGACAAAACCAAACTAATTATCCTTAAAAATTCCATCATTTAATCCAATTGGCCATACATTACGCATAAAACCATCTTAAAATTCAATTCATGCAAATCAAAAGTTGACACTCGAAGAAGAGGTAATTATTTTATCAATTTATTTCAGTATCCATTATTATTCTACATCCTCGTCCTATTTTTCCCCATACATATGTAATAAATCTAGTATTAAATATATTATGATATTTTATTATTATTATTATGGGACAACCTTGCAACAAATTTTATCTAACATACAAATAACAATTTCACCACGCGATCGTACATACAATTTTTTATTCAACAACACATTATTTGGATGGGTATAATGATTAGTATAATGGATATAAATAATTAATATATCTTTATAATGATTAATTTTAATTAATATAACATCCAATTCCATACCATTTAACCATTAAATGAATTATACTGTTGCTCTTATGTACGTACAACTTACCATCTCCACAATGTGACGAGGTTCATTATCCACATAATCCATTCAAGACTGATGATAAAATTTATATGATGTGTAAAAATAATAATTATGTACATTATATCATTATTTTTATGAATAAAATATATCCATTCTCATAAAAATCATGAACAAGACAACCGGAAATAAATTGAAAAATAAGTAGTTAATACCCAAAATAATAGTAATAATGAAATATTATTTACAAAACGATATAAGTGGATCATATATGATATACTAATTGTGTAAATGGTCTTGTATAAACAATATAACTTAATTTAACCATTATAAAATATGATATCACACCATCTAATAATTGAATGTTCCATTTAAGGGTCAATTTTGAAATATAATTATTTTCTGATGTTGTTTATATGTAAGTATCTACAAGGTCATGTTTATCATCTATATCCAGGTTTCTTAAAATTTATTTCAAAATATTATCATCAATTGTCTAAATGAATTTTTACAAATGTTTTAATTTTAAATATTTTTTTGAAAAAAATAATTCTATCATTTTCCAAAAGAGGTACTTTTTGACCATTTCAAGAAATTAGGAAATAAATTTTTTAAATTATATGGTTCGAGTGGCTATTCTATACCATTATGAATCCATAAAATTTTGAATATTTGCTTACAAGATTAAAATGTTATTTCAAAAATAAATACCTTCTTTTATAATTGCGTAGCTTTTAAATGATTTCAATCTAACACAAGATTTTTCTCTCAAAGAGTTTTAATGATTTTATTTGATTATTTTCCTCAATTTCAACATCTGTTGATGAATTTTATGCTTAATTGAGGCTGATTTTTAATGATAAGATCATCCATATGGTATTTATGGTTTTATGATATGATTGGCTATGGATGTTCTATTTTTATACCATTCATTGATTATGATTGAAGTATTAATATTTCTTTTGATAGTTTTAATACAAATTGTTATGTTATGTTTCACCGTTTTCATAAGAGTAATGCATTAAGATTAGTATGTGATGGGCGAGGCCTTCTATATCCCATCGATTAAACTGTAGGTCTCATCATAAAAACAGGTGTCTTGGAATAATTTCCTGATTGTAAGGTAATGCATGGTGTTGGCCGGAGGCCTTATCAATGTGATTATGATTTCCAACATTATTCATTTCATCATTATAAGATTAATTATTCATATTTCATGTGATTATTATACTAGTAGAATACCCATTTGAATTTCTAAATGACATTATTTGATTTATTCATGCCATATTATGCTGAATATTATGTTTAAAAGGCTGTGTTTCTGTTTTATAAATTTCCACATAATTTTATGTTTATATTTGATGTCTTCTTCTATATTGATTATACTTACAAATCATCTGAGCTTACCTATTTCATATGTCTCATTATTACTTTAGATGCGAAGAATTATATTATGAATGACATATAAGGATAATATATGGAATATGAGGGTCTAAAATGGGACACTATTTTTTCATCAGTTCAATATATAACTGAAAAATTATGTTAATATCTATTTTTTATAATGATACTAAACATATCATTCCTTAAAGATTTGATATGTTGTGATCATGAGAATTAAAAAAACAATGCACCGAATCTGGAAAAATGGGGTCAGGGAGTTATAGGAACAACTGAAATTATCAAAATAAACTTATAACTAGGAATCCACATAGGATAACATAGGGTGGATGTAAATATTAGACATGGAATAAAAGTTTTAATAATTTTAGATATTAATATATATCATTTATCACCAAAAAGTGATTGATCAATTGAACATTCACGGCCTAAAAACCAAAAATATGTTATGATTTATAAGTCCATCATTTAATCCAAAATAATGGTATTATTTAAAATATTTCAATAGAACATTGTCTTAGAGTTAAATAATTCTTTTGCGATCTAATAACATAATGAAATATAGTTACTCAATTTTTTTATTTCAACTGAATAATCTCTCCCTTTGGGTGTTCCTTGACAACTTTTCACTTTAGATCTTACTCAAAGAAGTGATGGTTAATATATTATTCGTATGGCACTATGAGATACTGAGGTAGAATGAAAAGAAATTCCTTTAGTGTTTAGTTAACATTAAAGAAAAATGTTTAGCAGATGTTATCAAATATGTATAAATCCTTATATGGATAGATAATACATTAATCTCACAATAATTATCTGAGTTTTAACTCAATATTTCCATAAAATGTTAAACTTATAACACATAACAAAGATGAAAATACAATAAATTACAATGAAAGTCCCTTAATTTATCATGTTCATCCTAGAATTTATCCACATTGATCATAAATAAGGTATTGGTTTTCACATACCAAATATGTGAATACCTTCAACATGTATTCTCTTGAAACATGGTAATAGCCAAAATTAACATAAAATGATATAGAAATCATCAATTTTTCATTATTCTAATGTTTATTGGATATATTTTGTAAATATATTTTTATTCAAAATCCATCTAGGATAAAATATACCACTACTTCTACAATTTAATAATATTTTCCATAGGAATCATTTCTATTCAATTTACATTATCCATATCAATCATCTTTTTAACCAAGAGAAACTCAATTTTCACAACATGAGTAACACATAAAGGTCACCATACCATAATCATAACAAAAAAATTTCCGTAAATAAAATTTCAATGTAATCATCACCATTCAAAATATCCTTTAAAATCATTAACAAAAACCTTATATGGGAAATACTCTTTATTTAATGATTTTTATAACATAATATTTCAACTCCTAAAATATACACAAAAATCCTCAAAAAATATTATTAAACAATTACTCAAAAATCATTATCTTATTCTTTAATACTCCTCTCCAGGAATATGAAATAAGGATCATGCCTTAATGTTCCTCATCCTTCATGTAAAAATTTTTCTTAAGTTTAATGTAATAAATATGGTAGAACATCCCATACCATTCACCTGCCATTTTCAATATCTTTTTCTCTAGAGGTATTACTAGTAATTGTCCCACATTCCACATTAAGTTCATGGGATTTCCACATAGAGAATCAATTTTTATTATTATCATATATTACACATCAAAAACATTAAATAATAACCCAATTTATTCTAATTACCACTATCAATAGTGACCGTAAAGAATAGTAGGAGAAGCAATTATCATCATAGAAAACCACATAGTAATTAAAAACAATGTACATGATGTTTAAATTATGACACCTTATTTTAAATCAATGAATCCTTGGTCTTATCCATAGATACATCACTATATATATCCTTACAAATATTAATTAGTATATAACTATTGTTTTTCATCCTAGTTTCTAATGGTTGACTAAAACATTCCATTGATACCTACAATATAAAACAATTCTTAGCATATATTGATATTAAATCATTTCTTATGAATATTCATCACATTAAAATATTATTTTCCAGATGGATGTAATATATAATTTCTTCTGGAATCTTGGAACACATACATCTAACATGGTGAAACATCAGAAATGTTTCCCAGAAATATCATTCCATTTAGTACTCCGGTACAAAAAAAATCATTATAAAATATCAAAAGGAAAAATAATAAATATATATATGTTATTATTAGTAATGGTAAATAAAAAAATATATGTAATAATTAAATAGACATAATGGTATGAGAATTTTGGAATTAAAATGGATAATCATACCATTTATATCAATGAACACAAAAATGAATCATGGCATAAATATTTCCCGTTCATAAGACATGAATCATAAAGAAAATAAATAGTTTAATACATGATATTAGAACATATCAATAAGACATTGAATTTTTGGAATACAGATAATCATATAAAATAATGCTATATAAGTGAATGATTATTTCCAAAAACTATCATGTTAATTCATGGGGGAAACCACTACCGGGATAGATAAACCACCATTCTAATCACAACTATTTCACTATTGTGGAATGTCATTACTCCCCAAAAAATATATTTTGAGAAGGCTCACTCCTATTAATATCTTAATAATCCTGGTTTACTCTCAAGACCAACAAAGCAGTTAGGGTTCACACACAAGACCATCTTAATTGTCAAGGTTAACTCATAAGACAATCTTAGCTAAAAAAGACTTCTACATAGTTGAGTTAACTCCACTATACAACCATGTACATCCAATGGGATATAAATATTTACCTAATGAATTGATGAGAGATATAGGTCCCACCCAGCACATGAATAAAATCATACATATGTGTTAAATAAGATAATAAAACATTCATCATATCATGACACATAAAATGAGATAGGATTATTAAACACAGTATCATAACCCATGAAATTAAATGGGTATCGCTAAAATTTTATTATATAACTACTAATGAAAATTATACAGGTTAATAATCTTAGAAAAAAACAATCAAGGAAGCAGGTTTCATAATAGTATTATCCTTGTATAACTCGTTGAAGAGATACAAGAATCATAAAAAACATTATATATTTGTTCCTAGCCTTAATAATTATGTAATATATAGTTTTTAAAAAATATTAACATTATTTAACATTGAGGGTATTTTTAGTTTTATATTTTTATAGAATTATCCTATATGTAGTATATAAAAAAACAAAAAAAAGACCAAGTGGACACGTATGATAATTATCCATTTTTATATAATATTATTCATTTTAAATAATATATGGATTATTATCATGGATAATATCCATGAATTCCATCTATACATATTCATTTCCCAAAACCATCCTTCAACTGTGTGAAAACATTTTAAAAACTTGTGTTGCGCACAGTATCATATTTAGTAATAAAAAAAGAAAAAAAGAATTTCCTTGATAAAAACATGGAAACTCATATAAAATTTACCTTTATATTTAATGTTCATTTAGAATAATAAATAAAAAAACATCACAAGAATAAAAAAGTCATTTTGTCAAAGAAAAACACAAATACCCATATAAAAAATTAATCCATTTTTGGTGACATCAAGAACCATATGTATAAACCCTTCTAATAACGTTTTGATTATAATAACTGTATTGTTGAATTAAAAAATAATCATTACCCAATTAATTGGAGATTTCTAATGGGTATCAAACATCATATAAGGTATATCGGGATACTTAATTTCTCCTGATCTATAATGGGTGTTTAAAGATACATTTTGATAATATTTTTTTAACAATGTTTGTATAGTTATTAACAACTAAAATTATTTTATAACAATTATTTTGTTATTTAATATTGAATCCTTTCCATCAAAATTACTTTTATTACAAAATTTGAATGTTTATGAATAATAGAACAATAACAGAATAACGAAGAAATGTTTTTTTATTTTTAAAATTTGAATATATACATAATTATTTTATATATATGATTATACTATGACGAATTAGAATCAAAATATATGTATTTGTAGCATCAGTCTTAGGAGTCATCAAAAATATGAATTAGTTCATTAGAAAAAATATTGATAATAGATCAATTGAAATGATCTTTATTTTCATCAGAGATGATGTCTGTTATAAAATCAGTTATTGCGGAATTAGGAAATCATTGTGATGCTAAAGATGTTTTGTGGTAGAAAGTTAATTCAGGTGTTTGAAGTTCTTAAATATCATAGTTAATATTAGACAATGCTTTGAGGGTCATTAAATAAACATTAATCATGAAATCTTTCATGATAAAATATTTTGAAAAATAGAGGATACTTAATGTTTGTATTGGTTCTAGAAACCCAAAAATTGAAAATAAAAAAATGCAATCATAATTATAATTATAACGTAATTAAAATCCCTACACTATGATTAATTCAACCAGAATGACTCTATGGAAGATGATTAATCAGATTAATATCATACAACGATTCATCAACTTAATGTGTCATGCTGATAACACAACATATATAAAACATCAATGTGATCAGAGTTACAAATATTGAATCATCAATGGGAAATATATTTATAAAGAAATAAATATTCTAAAAGAGTTGTTTTTTATTGACAAGAAACAAGGGGTGATAGTTATATTGTAATAAGAATAGAAATATAAATAGATCATAATGGGAAATTAAATATTTTCAGATTTTAATTATACAGGGATGTTAAAACTGATGGATTTCATTGTAATGAGTTTAATATATTCATATTATAATTATTTTAAAATAATGAGATCATAATGAATATAATAGGAATGTCTTATCGTTGTGAGATGAGAAAGTTTCATCGTAATAAATTTGAGGATGTTATATAAGACTAATGATGAGGAAGTTTCATCAACTAATGAAAATTTAGTTTATTTGATGATATCCGATATGATATATTTCATGAAATTATTTTAATAATTAAAAGTTTATGTTTAATTTATATTTATATTTTGAGTTTTGATATTTTGGTAAGTTGGAATTTTTTTCAATTTCATGATTTGTTAGGTCTAATATAAATAGAATCACACTTCATTCAGATTTCGAGACTAATCACGTAATCCAAAAAATAGAGAGAACTATTCAAATAGAATGAATGTACATTCTGTAAATTTATCTCATTATAAAAAAATTTGTTTTTTTGTATACTATACTAAGAAATATTATTTTGAGAAGATCATATTGAGCCTACTAAACTGAGAAAGATAATACTGAATATATAAGTAGAGTTTCAGAAGTATATATTGAGAAATGGGTAATCATAGTGAGTTGATCAAACTGAGTCCATCATACCTGGCCTCATCAGACTGAGATAATGAGACCAAATGAATTTGGATATAGGATCCAGACTAATCGTTTTTGGATTAGTATGAAAAGGTCCATATTTATTTTGGATGAATTTAATGTAAGAAGTCATTGGAAACTGACAAGAATCGGTATAATTTTCCCGATCAAGATATAGAAGGTGTGTAACAGGAGTTGAGACAAGTTATATTAAATTATTCATAATATTTAATTTCAATAGAACCACAAGAGTGTCTATGTAATGGGTGTAGGTTCTCACACTGAGGCAATACATTTTAAATCGTATGTCCTTTACTTATATTCTAATTTATTCATGAATGATTATTTTAAAAAAATGATATTTATATGAACTCTAAATGGTTATAGGGGAAAATGTTTACAATGTATTGAATCTTTTTAAAAATGAAAAAATAATTCAACCCTCATCCTCAATTATTATTCAATCCATTGGATCATCAATTGGAATTATAGACAAGGGTTCCTAGTTGAATCCTTATCATATATAATTTCAATTCATTCTATATTATGGTAATTTCTACATTTTATGGGAAAAATTATTATGGATTGATAAATTTGATGATTATTTATCTCATAAATCTTGGAAAATAAGTTTTTTATGCTACTAAAAATCATTTCTACCTATTGATTAATATTCCCCAATGTCTTCTACTAATAATATAAATATCAATGTCGATGGAAAACTAAGAAATTCGTCGTTATTTAATTATAATAAAATTTTTATATAAATTTTATTAGTATTAAAACATAAATGCGTTTGTGGGACAACCATGAAGTTATTTTTTAATGTAATACCAATGTAGAGGAATGAATGGTAAAAATAATCCATAATAAGTATGAAAGAAACCAAATTAGAGATGAAGAAACTATTACTGAATAATTCACCAGAGTAAATGAAATTGTTTTCAACATCACTAGATTTAATGAAGTCATGGATGATTCTAAAATGGTGAAGAAACTTATAAGAAACATTCTAGAATGGGTTTATAACAAAATAACTTATTTAAGAGATAACGATGATTTATCTCTGGTTGAATTGATAAACAATCTTATCGGTTAGGAAATAATGAAGATCCAATATTTAAAAAGAAAATTAATGATGAAATGGATTTTGATTCCATAAGAAAAATGAAAATAAAAGATGGATATTATGTTGATATTTGTGACATCATTGACAAATAGGAAGATGAGTTTAATGAAAAAAGTCATATCTCTTATATCTATGAACTATCAAAGAGAAAGAAGAATGTATATAGGTAAACATATTCTCAAATGTAATGAGTTAGGTTGAATCTAACACTTTTATATGATTTTTCACACCAATAAAGATGGATAATATAAAGATTCTTCTAATGAAAACACTTATATATAAGTTGTAAAAACAAATGGTAAAAGAATAAAAGTAATCAAAATAATATAAGAATAATTTCACTGGATGGAAAATAATAATATTGAGTAAAAAAGTTCAATTAGACTCCACTAACAAAAACTAGGTGGATGGGGAAATTTTAGAGAAATTAAGATCCTTCATTGAAAAAGTGAGATAAGAAATGATTCCTCGAATTGTGAAAATGGTGGTAAAGATTCATAGAGAGTATATCAACACAAAATAGAACTGTTTTCATTAATTGAGAAAAAAACACACATGATATAAATTAGTGATATGAATAAATATTATGAAAATGTTTATTAAGGAAGAAAATATTTCATAAATCATAAGGAATAATGCATTTCAGAGATTATAAGTTACAGATGTAGAAACTGTGATAAAGAAATATGTTTGAACATATCAGTATGAAGCTCGATGCAATGTCAGAAGAAGATTAACAGTTTCATTTAAAACCACAAGAGTCCAAAAGTCACTTGAGGATGATGAGTGAGAAGATGAAAAAATATTCTAAATAAATGTTTATAATGATAATCATATTGAGAAAATCAACTCTAGAATCATGTGAAATCCTAAACCACCAAAAATAATGTTTCATCTAATTATTTTATCATTTAATCATTTTGAAAATGTTTTGGGAAATATTGGAAGAATTTTTTTAGAAACATATTTCATCTACATAAGATTAAAAATCACTTAGGAGGAAAGATATACCATGTCCATATATTGTTATTGTAGGAATAATTGATCAACCTCGGCAGATTTCAAATAGAGAAAGATATTACAATAGAAGAAAATCGTGATTTTATGGATACTTCATGGGTGATGAAATCTATGGGAACATGACATATAATATTTGTCATATATTTTTTTACATTATATAAAATATTTTGAATAGAGTGAAACCAATGTTTGAATAAGGATGAATAACCTTTTTTCCCATAAGAAGATCAAATAGAAAAATCACATGATGTATAAAAATTATAACCAAAAATTTATTTGAATTTCTGGAAGAATATGTGAAATATGTTATTAGTCGAGTTATCATTCCCAAAGTTGTATGGAGATTTTTTTGGAAAAATTTTAATATAGTTGAAAATAAAATCAATCTAGAAAGAAGAATATAGAATAATGGGATTTTTTTGTTGAGATAACTTTTAAATAAACTAATATGCGAATAACATGGTTACTTGTTAGTGGTTTCTTTTTAGAAATGACATGTTATATAAAAAAATAAACACATTAAATTTCATGATAGTGGAGTAGTTACCTATGGTAATGATAGTTCCTTAAAAATCAAGGGAATTATAAATGATGTTATTATAGGTTAAATGATGAAATCAATGGTTTTTTAATTTCATGATTTGATAAAACATAATATAAATATTGTAATTTAAATTTTCATGTTATAGAATAAATGTTTTATTTTAAAATTTTATTGTAACTTCAGAATTGTGAAGGGTGGATATGTTATCACAAAAAGAAAAAAAGATATAGTAGTAATATTTTTCAAATTACTGAGATTTATAACCAATGATGCTTGATTTCTAAAAATGAAAATTTTTTTTTACTGAAATATATTGTAAAATTTGTAATATTATCATGAAAAAAATTTAAAGTTTATAGATTCTATTAGTTTATTGAATTTAAAATAAGAGATCAACAGGTTTTTGCTACTTTTTCAAAATGAATGATGAATAAAAAAGAGTCACAAGAGAGTTGAGATTCATTTAAATAGATGTCTTGAGCTTATTTATTCAAATTTATGGGGAGAGATGATACATAAATCAACCAATAATTATTTTTAATTCATCACTTCTATTGATGATTTCAGTTGGATGAAAAACCACATGTTCATTCAACACAATTTAGAGGCTTTTGAAATGTGAATTTTTTTCAAATAATAAGTTGAGAAGAAATTGGGGCTAATATAAATAATTTTAGAATAGATAATGGCACTTAATTCAAAAATAATACCATTGAATGTTATATGAGAAATCAAAGTATCAAACATATGTATATTTGTCCCACCACTATAAAAACAAATAGAGTAGTAGAAAAAAACAATATAAGTTTGGTTAAAATTGGAAGAGGTATTTCATATGAATAAAAATATTCAATATTTTACTTGATAGAATATAACAATATTAATATAATTTTTTCGAATTCATGTTTCTTGATATAATAATTTAACATGAATTGTTATGAAATTTTGTATAATAAAAAACCATCATTAGTGTACTTAAATGTTTATGGAAATCAAAGTTTACATTAACTAAAAAAGCTGGATCATGGAACAGTTAATGACAAAGCTAAAGAAGGAATTTTTTTTGATTAATTGAACTAATAAAATATGTTAAAAATGTCATAAAAATTATTAAAATTTTGGTGGGATTATACGATGCAAAATTAGTTGAACATAAAAATTCCTAAAAAATGATGTTGAGAATTTTGATGAGGGAAAATTGTATATTTCCAACATTAGTGAGTCCAAATATCCATAACTAAATTCATGTTATTTAGGTGATAATAATTGTTAAGTTGGAAGAAAATCCTTCAAATGTCATGAATTACCAAAACCTGTTGATTTTGAAAATATTACAGAAAATCAGAAAGCACTTGTTAAGATTAAAAGAAATTGTTTTTTTATAAAATCAGACCTCACATATACCTAATGTTTTATAAGAATATTCTTTAGAATATTTTCCACAAAAATAACTTGTTGATGATATGAATGATTAGTTATATCAGATTGAGAAAAATTAAACAAGGGAACTAATTACGCTAATGAAAAATTAAAATGTTTAAAAAAATGTGGGTTTACAAAAACATATTTAATGATCATGTAGAAGATTCACGAAACAAATAAAGGGTTGCTTGTTAAGGATATGAATAGAGGGGGTAAGAATTTTAACTAAGAAGTTTCCCCATTTCATGATTATACAATATCATAATGTTTCTATCTGTGGCCCAACATCAAAATTATGATTTTTATTATATAGACGTAATGTCAACCTTCATTAATGGTTAGACTAAGGAAGAATTTTACATGAAACAACCATTAATTTTTCTACTTGATGGGAATGAAAGATTTTTATATTGAATACATTACATCTATTTGAAAAAACATGCTCTATTTTCATGGTATTCATAATTTAAAATAGGTAAAAAAAGTTGAACTTTTTTAAAGAAATAGTTGATATAGTATGAATGTGAATGAATTTTACTCCAGAACAAGAATTTAAATTGTGTATATAGATGATAAAATATTTTATGGTGGGGTAGAAAAATATTTTATATAATTTTATGAGGAAATGAATAAGTATTTTTAAATTTTATCTTTTGGAGAATTAAATTGTTTCCTAGAATTATAGGTTCAATAAAAAGAGAAGTAGGATTTAATATCCGAAGAAAAGTAATCCATGGAATTGATATATAAGCGATGGAAAAATCTAGATAATTTTTTAAATTTTTTATTTATTAGCTCAAATTTCATTAAAGATGTGTTTTAAAATATTTGATTCAGAATGACTATTTAAAGATGATCATAAATCTACATTACATAACACCCTAAAGACATGATATTTTCAAAGCTATAAAATTGGGTTATAGGAATCATTGTAATATAAAATAATCACATATGTCAGAATAAAAGGGAATTATTATAATTTTCAATGGAAAAACATAAAATGGGATCTCATACAAAAAAATTAAGAGAGGAATTTTTATGGTTATACAGTTGAAAAATCTGTTAGAGAATGTAATGATAAAAACTGACCTCAGGAGGAACACTTTTTTGGGTAAATATTCCATGATTTTTCATAGTAGGAAATAATGTTCTGTATCATTAAGCATAGAAGAGTCAGAATATGATGTAGATTCTCATTATTGTATGCAGATGTTGTTTATTCATGTTTTTCTAGTATATTAAAATGTAAATGTTTTTAAACCATTAAAAATTAATATTCATAATTTGTGTAAACTTGATCATTCTGAAAATTCATTACAATTTTCACGATCAAAAAATATTTATATTGAGTTTTACATTATAAAAGATAATTTTTTCAATAGAAATGTCTTTCAAGAATATATCTCAATAATGTATCAAATTGAAAATATATTCAAGAAGACAATATAGTACGAATGGTTTTTTGAGTTGGGGCATCAAATTATTGTTCATGAAGTGGCATCCTCCATGATTTGGATTCGGTTGAAAATGGTGGATTGAATGTAACAAATTTTTTACATTGTAAAAATATTTTTTGTATTATTATTTATTTATACTAAATATGTTGTTATCATAATATTGGGGTGAGAAAATGAATGTTTAGGGGAAAATATAAACATTAAAAATATATATAATAGCATTGTTGAAAAATATTATTATCACTTAGAAATAGAATTACTTTATAAAAAATACATCATCTAGTACTTAAGTGTTAGGGCACTCAATTTTGAGAAATTATGTGTTTTGAGAAAACTCATATTTTTTGTTGATTACCAAAGATGTGTTTTGAAAAACTTTTAATAGTGGGAAATTTTTTTCATGTGTTGTCAAAAAATAAAAAAGGGGATATTAAAGAACTGTTGTTATAAATTTTTTACATTTTTTCTTAATTTTTTCAACTAAATAATTTTAAATGATTTTTTATGCCAGATTGGAAAAGGTCCATCGAAATGAGTTTTATATGAAATTTAAAATTTGTTTAATTACAGAAACCAAAAATTATAGATAATAATTTTTTTTTCATTATTAAATATTTTTTATAGAAATAGGTTTCCATAGAATGAATATTGGACAGAGAAGCATCGAACTCAAAATATCAGAATGATCATCAACGAAAGTACGAGGCCTCTGTATATATCGATCTCCATCTTCTCTCTTTCTAGGCTTACTCAGTCATTTTCTAGGAGGAGGATGATCCCATCACTTGAATTATGTCCCATGATTCCCTATTAGTCTTTCTTAAAACCCCATTCTCCTTTCAATCCATTTCTACCATCCCTTCCTTATACTTTCATTCCCTTTCTCAGCCATGGACCCTGGTAGAGTCCTCGTCAGCTCCTCCCCTGATCTGCCTTCTTGGTTGGCTGTGTTTCTAACCAATTTTGATCCTGGTGTGATAGTTCTTCTTTGGAAATTTTTTTCATGTGGGTTGTGTCTTGTGGGGTTCATTAATCCATGGGTTACATTCAACCTCTTTTTTCTCATGGTTTTGGGGGTTTGTGTTAGTGGTCGTAGTGACGATTCATATCTATCAAGGCTATTCCTGATTCATTTCCACTCTAGATTTATATTACATTTTATATCTCTAGGTTAGAGATATGTGATGGTTGTATGACATCTCTATGATGTGGGATTTATTCAGCCATGGTGTTCTAGGAGGTGAGTTTAGGCATCGTTCTGAGCTATAGTGGTCTTTCCTGTCGGTGACTAGAACATCGAATTTTGTTCTAGTTTGGTTTTTATATTTTTTTCATAATTTAATGTTTTTGATTCTTTTGCGGTGATGGTTCCATTTCTGGTTGAGTTTTTATTATGTTCAAGCATTTGATGTGCATTGATGGCTTTGGTTTCATGGTGTTTGGATGGTGGCGATGACGGTGTTGATGGGAAGTGATGTTTTCAGTGATTATTTTTTTTAGTTTTTCATTTAGTATTGAACGGTTCTCCAGTTTTGTTTGCTAATGTCTCCAGATATAGCTATGAACGATGGTGTTGAGGACATAAACGTTTCAATGATGACAAATGACAAGAATTACTGGAGGATGAAATGACAAAAATAGTTTCCAAGGTGATGTTGATTTCATTGTTTTGCTGATTGTATGATGGTGATTATGGTGTTAGGGGCAAGGCTCATAGTGGGTAATTGGTTGTCAATGTCTGGTGGTTGTTTTCAAACCACATTTTTTAATTTTTATTCAAATATGCATTTCATCTAACCATTTTTTTTATATTTTAGTGATTTAGTTATCTTGTGTATAGTCCAGTTCCTACTCACCCAAAAGTGGTTGTCAAAAATCAAATAAAAATAGAATTTTCAATCTATCAGCATCATCGATCATGGATTCATCATAATGATGAATTAATTTATTTAAATTAGCATCCAACATAGATCAATCAATATGACGTTATGATTCATCAATATCAGAATTTTTTAGAAGGTTTGAAGTTGTGAAATAATGAAGTTAGATTGATTTTAAAAATGTTTTTTAGGAATTTGATCTCAAGTATTAGATTGTTCAAAAATATTATAATAAAAATTAGAAGCATCTTTTCTTGTAATGATGTTCTCACAAATCATAAAATTAGCAAGATAAAATATTTTGTATAAATACAGGATATTTAATGTTTTCATCGGTTCTGGAAACATAGAAATAAAGGATTGGATCAAGATGTACCAGGCACAAATGAATTTTCAGAGTCTAAAATTATAATGATGATAAATAATGAATATTTTTAATGTTTCTAAATGGATTTATCATCTTATGAAAATCATAGTAATGCGACTTCAACCCAAATGATAATGCAATCATTATGATTATTTTAACAGACTAACTATACTAAGGAAGATCAATCAGAAAAAGAATATGAATAGATTCATCGAATGAAGGTCTCACACCGACAACACATTGAATGCATAATATCATAGTGATCAATGTTGATGATATAAATTTTCTGAATGTATATCTATAGGAAAATAAAAAAAATTCATAAAAAGTTGTGTTTTATGAATGAGAAAAAAATTATATATATTCATATCATAATGGGAATATAATGATAAATTGATTGTAATGAGAAGTGAAAGATATAGATTTTGAGATGAGAAGAAAAAACTAATGTTTATGATCATCATCATAAAGATATAATGATAAAAAGATACCAGTGAGATGAAAATAGTTAGATACAAATAATGAATATATGATATTAATATCTTGGTGAGATGAGAATGATTTATCATCCTAATTTTAATTAAGTTATATCGAAATAAATATGATAAATTTACCTTATTTCTAAGAAAATATAGTTTTTTAAATATTTATGGTATTAGAGTAATAATGAAATTTATTTAATATGTAAAAGATTAGGTTTTAATGTGAGTGATAAATAATGTTTTGATATTTGGGTAAGAGGGAAGTGTTTTTCAATTTCATTGTTTTCTTAGCTATGTCACCAATAAATTTAAGCACACTTCATTCACTTTTTAAACATTTCACATAAGAAAAAAAGATATAGAACTGATGAATTCGAGTGAAAGCTCATTCTAGATAGAGATCTTATTTAAAGTCTATAAATATGTTTTTTTATTAACCAAACATAGAAACATAACATTGAATATGACCACATTGAGTCAATCAGATAGAGGAAGATCAAACTAAGAATTTATGTGGATTTTGAAATTTGTGAAATGAGAAAGGTATAATCATAGTGAGTTGATCGGGCTGAGTTTATCAAAACCTACATTATTAGAATGAGATAATATGGCCTAGAGAAATCCAAATGATTATCCTGAATGAATATTTACTAGGTAGTTTGAAAAATAAATTTTAATATTTTTTAAAATGAAACTATGTAAATGTGTGGTAGTCTATATAATTATTCTTATAAGGTGATAGAAGGATTCTGATGGAATTTTGGTAATTTTTTATTCACTTTTTTAAAATAGTGAATTTCTATATACCCATGGGATTTTTATGAGAAATTTATTAGTTCTAACACTGATAGCGAACCTTATAAATGCAATCTTTTTGAATTTAATTCTTATTGTTTCAAGAATGGGTATTTAAAATATATTATATGGATATAAACTTTAACATGTTTAACGGGTAATTTATTATAATGTATTTAAACTTTAAAATGTTAACACTGATCCACCGCCCCTATCAGTTGTTATTTGTTCATTTATTACACCAGGATAACACCATTATATGAGATGTTTCGGGCTCACCCAAGAGCTGTAATGCAGATCAACCATTTGTATCATCTGTATAAGGCACACCCATATCGTATAATTCTGGTTTACCATACCATGAATAATAAACATTCATTATAAAACCCTTTAAAATATATTTTTAAACCCATATGAAAACACCTTCGAATAACAGTACCATTTAATTTTCAGAACACATATTAAAAAACAATGAACTATAATTGTTGAAATACTATTTTCAATACAAAATTAATAATGATGAAGAAAATTTAAGAAAACAATATATATTTTTAAGAAGTAAAAAAATATATTAATGGCCACAGTGGTAGAAATTCCTTTGCCGCCCTCTATGTTATGAATATAAAATCCTTTTCTTGTTCGTCAAAATATTTTTCAGAAAACACACAAAATGAATCAATTTGAAAATCATTGAATTAAATTTTAAATTGAAATAAAATTTTCTTTTATAATTCGTTAATATCCATATAAATAAACTTGTTCAGTATTATGAAAAACATCTAAATAGGGAAAAATATTTCAAAATTAAATCTTTAATCCTTCATATTGTCCCATAAAACTTTGAACGTTTAAATAATAATCCCCATGAGAAATTATATTTTAAAAAACATTAATTAATATTTGAATAAATATATTCATTATATGATTTTTGAAATGGGATGTATATACCCCTTATAAAATATGGTTGGTGTGTAATGTCAACGTATCTTTCAATTAATGAAGATTGAGATGAAATCCCTTTTATAGAGTCCTAATTGTAACATTTATCTTTATCTTTATGAAAAATAAAGAAACATTAATCATATAATTTAATTATAACAGTTTTTATTTTTGAATAATTTTATTTATCTTATTACAATTTTTTTATAAAAATAATTATACAATTATGCTTATGTTAGGAGTTTTAACCAAATTTGGTTTATGTGTAAAAACAACTAATTTTTGTTGAATATGGTTAAATATGTAATTATATAATAATGTATATAATAAAAATATATAAATAGTTATCATATTTATTCATACATTATACTTTTAAAACCAATCGTGATTGATGCTTATTAAAAATTAACTAATGTTATAGTCATGGAAACATAAGGTTATACGTACACAAGAGTAACGTTCAAATTTTTCAATGATCATTATGGAATGAAGGTATGTAAAATTTACCTTAATATAATGCTAAGTATATCATATAAAACCTATTATTTAATGATATATACTTATGTATATAATTTTTTATGTGAAAAAAATTAAATCTCTTCGAGGAGGTGGTGGTCCAAATGTCCATGAGCGACTTTATTACTTTTTAATTTTGGGAATAGGTAATATATAAAATTATATATTATATTTATAAAAATGTATTTATTTAATTAATATTATAAATATTTCATGAATTTCATATATTTTTAATCAAATCCATCGAAAATAAATTCCATGTAACAGATTATCATATCCCTTCACTTTTAGGAGGCGACAGTTATCACTTCAACACAAAATGCTAGTTTGTTGTCTATTTGATGGAAGTGAATATAGTATTTTAAAGAGACATTTTAATAAAAATATGTAATTATATTTAAGTTAAATATTTTATTATATAATTTTGAATAATAATAATTTATTTTATATTGAATTAATTTAAATATAAATGTACATTGTAGAACATTACCTCATTTTTGGATAAATTATTTTTTTCACCAAAGGGATTCATTGGTTGGATTTATTCCCTAAGTGAGGATTCTAATATTAGGTGTAGAATGTTTTTAATCTATTTTGTATTGTTTTTTAGAGATAAATGTCTTGATAGGTCTGAATATGTGAGGGGGCGAGTGTCCTTTTATAGTTGAAGAGGATTAACAATAGTTTAATTATGAAAAATTGGACACTATTGAGATGTCTCCCTAACATAATGTATCTAAATAATGATAAATGTTTAATCCAAGGTATTATATGGTTGAATAATGGATCAAAAATGGGTTTTTGACATTTTTCTAGGTCATTCTTCATCATATGATCAAATTTAAACCAGATAGTAATCAAATTTTTACCATTATCATTGTAAATAATTTTTAGTAATTTCAGTATCATTTTATGTCAAAAAAAAAATTTAAAATATTAAAAAATTATAAATTATTCTTATCCGAAATATTGTATCATTTTTCCAAAATATAAAAATTTAATTTCAATATATTAATTTAAATGTTATACCACAGACGGGATGACAAATCATCATTTTAATGTGAATATGTTCAAAAGACTACTATATTATTATATGTAATTTAAAAATATAAATTATCAAAATGTACTAAATTGGAAAACTATAAGTATAATTGATCTAAATATAATTTAAAAAATACTAAAAATATAATTTCAAATTATAAAAAATTAGAATAAGAATATTTTATCAATTTAAGTTTAGTATTTGTCAGTATTCATCGAAAAATGATACTTCTTATAAAAACACAATAAATCACCCAAAGTAAATTTTGATATTACTAATTTAAAAATTAATGTTACTTTGTCTAATATAATTTATAAAATTTAAAAACATTATTTTTTTAAAAAGTTCCCAATTATGATAGTAAAAACTACTATTTGAAATATACATGTTTTATGCATAAATTTTTATTTATATATATTAATCCAATTATAAATGTTGGATCGATTTGAAAACATTTTATTGAGTATGTTACATATAAATTTCATTAGTATTTTTTACCTAATATTGGTTAATTAAATTTATTATAAAAAACCTCCATTGTAGTAAAAATAATTTGTTGTTCATAAAAACACATTATTTTTATTTTATTGATTTATTTTAAATTTCAATTAATGAATTACCAATAATTTAATTATATAAAAACTTGTAAACTCTTATTTTATAATTTAGTTCATCTAATTTATATCCTCCATACAAATATTTAGGGGATAAATATCGTAATAATATAATTAGAATATTGTTTTCATTTATGACTTGGGCATCTGTGTAACATAAGTAATAAAAGGAACTCAAGAATTCAATAAAAAAAGATTAACATAATGTTGACTATGATTTAAGATAAAATATTTAATACACATAACCTAATATAAAAAAATAAGATTAGTTTAATGGAAGATATTTTATAAAATGTCAAGATGTTACATGCCTTAATAAAAATAATCCATCTAATTAAACTATAAGAATGTTATACATGGATCATATCCCTAATAAAGAATAAATCATATTAATGTATAACATATTATTTGGGGAAGGTTTTTGAAATATTACAATCGTAATTCCAAAAGGAAAATATTCGTTTATTTAGAAATTCTTTTATTAAAATAAAAATTTCTCAAAAAATACTTTTTTTGAAAACAAATTTGAAATTTTTTAAACTATGAATGAAAAATTATTAAAAACATTTCATAAGGAAAATATCATTTATTCTATTAAAAAATTATTTTAAACATAAAATTGATATTTTTTATTTGATAATATGATTGAAAATATATGAAGGAATAATAATTTGTTCTTAACTTTTATTCATTTAATTTTGTTCTAAACAAATTTATATATTTGATAAAAATTTGAAAAAATATTCATTAAAAATAGGCTTGAAATATTCTAATAAAACCATCAAAACATATTCCACTAATGATACATTGTTAACATTTAAAAAAATCTTAAAAATATTTTGAATTCCAATTTCTTTTGAAATAAAGCTAAAAGAAAATAATTCATATAAATCTTTAGCAAATAATTTTCAATAAAAATTACCTTGTATATTTTAAATGGAAGAATCAAGTAAAATTTGTTCTTGCTAGTTTGAAAATCCACAAATTATGAACATTTATTTTTTACCGAAAAATGTATAGTAAAGTTCTTTGATAAAAAAAAGACCAGAATATAATTTTTCAGTCTATTTATAAATGAATTACAAATAGATAAAGATTAAATTAAAATATCATAAGCTAATATTATAAATTTTATTGAAAAAAACTTTAGAAAACAATGGTTTAAATGAAAATAGATTTCTGATCGAATTAAGAAATAATTTCATATTTTTTTAATACATATTTTATAATTATAATAAGAATAAAATAGTGAAAAAATCATCCCATTGCATGAAGATATAATGAACAAACAAATCATAATAAAGTTAATGAGAGATCGCGAGATATGTATAATAATATTTCATTAATGAAATCATAATAAAAAATAATCCTAACTGGTGATGAGATGGTATGAATAATATTTTACGACTTAGTGACATTCAATCACAGTACCCATGAGATAATAAAATTACCAGAATCATAAAATATCATGAAGTTATAGATTTTCATGATAAAATATGTCAAAGATAAGTGTATACACCTTATAAAAGAATATAGTTTCATAACATAACATGTGTCTCAATGAAAAAAATTGAGACAAAATTATCATACTATTTTGGTAATTTTTGAACTATAATCAACATGAATGATAGATCATAATATGAATAAGTAAATAATAAAATAAAGGATAAAAATCACATAATAAATTCATAGGAATTATATACACCACACAAAAGAAACATCTAGTGAATTTGGCATAAGTCCTAAAAAATAAAACGTCGACATGAAAACCCTTACCTAATGTATGGACTCTCATTGTAATCATTTGAACCTCCTATGAACTAAATATATTTTTATTATAAGTATATTATCTATAAATATTAAATTATATCATACCAAATAAGATATAATTTTGTCTTTATTCTACCCATTTATTAACAATTCCATGATAAAGTTACATTTAAGGTAATAACCTCTTTTTCACCAGGTATCTTATTTGATAGAATTTTGTTACTCTGACTTATATCTAGATTTCAACAAATAAATAAAAATAAAAATTATATAAATATCATGTAAATTAATTTTATATGTATATATAATAGTATATAAAATATATTAATTAGAAACGAAAATCATCGTTCATGGAGACAATTGGTTGTACGTACATGTCCATGTTGTTTCCATTTTCTTGTCGTATTGAAAAAAAGAATTTAAATGACAAATATACAAATATATATATATATATATATTACAATTTCGTTTTTCTCATTGGAGATTCAAAAATTTTAGATGAGGAAGCCTAAACATTCACCAACCATGTAAAACATTAATATAAACTAAACTACAAGTTACACAATAATATTTTATGTTATATTAACATGAATATATATAGTCAGATATCTTCCTGTGAATATTCCAACAAAATTTATAAAAAAAACTACGTTCCACATTTTGGAACTTCTAATGTGATAGAAAATAGAAGATCTATGTCAAGGGATGAGTAAAATGTTTTTTTTATTTTCTTCCGTAGAACTTGTTGGCAATGTAAAATACAGATTTATGACCATTGCCAATATTCTTATATCTATTAAAGATAATGTTCTCAATTACAATTTTCTTGTCGAAATTAAAATTTATATCATTCCCAATGAATGGTATTCTAAAATAACTACTATTTCTGAGAATAGAAATGTTCTAACATTAACTATGATTAGATATTTGGAACTATTCTTCAAAAAGAAACAAGAATGAAGAGAGATTATGATTTTAAATTGAATAAGAATGGTAATGGAAGTGTATCTTTTACTGGTACATCTAAATCCTATAATCCAAAAAAGATAACTAGATATATTGTTTTAAAAACTATTTTTATATTCGAATCAAGTAACAGTGATCAATCTGAGAATAAATTAGCTAATATTGCTCGAATGAAGAACAAGATTATTAGAATGAATTATTTTCAATACAAATAATATAAAAATTATAGAAATGAGAAGAATGATTTTGGAGTAACCTGTTATGAAAAAAAAGGGTAGGACATATCAGACCTGATTGTCATATGATTAAGAGAAAATTCAGGAAGGAAAAGTAATCTGAATGAAATAGGAAAATGTATTACAAATAAAATGATAAGAATGTCGTGAAATAAAATTACACTGGGAGAGCCAGTGGTGGTTACTCTACAGATGAATCCTTGGAATATGAATCTCCATTGTCAGATGAATATTGGTCTTATAGTCAGAGAACCAATTGAAAATAATTTTCTTATGGCTATGGTACACATTTCCGAGTCATTAACTATTATATCTATAAAATATAATTTTCCTCGTGAGTAATATTACGAATCTTCATCATTGGATGATAATACATTACCTTTATTTTAATAAGTTTCTATATTTTCTAAATTACCTAAAAATGAAAATTTTAATATAAAGAAGAAGTTAGAGAATGAAATTTTTGGGTTTTGTTTTAAAAATAATATGTATCAGATCATTATAATAATCTTTGTCAGAAAACTATGGATTTTGAAAATGATTCTAAAAACCATAAGGATATTAATTTAGGGTAGGATAAACATTATAAGGCTATGGAAAATTTTATTTCTACGAAAAAAGTTTTAATGAATAATTCATGTTCTAAAACTAATGAGTTTGAGGATATGAATTTAATCATCTGACAAAAATCCAAAAAATTTTCATTAATTAATCTTTTTCAAACATTACATTGGTGAGGAAGGAATTTGAAAAAATGTATCCACAAATCGGTTCACTTAGGAATTTTTAACAAATTTGTCATACTCTTTCAAAACCAATCATTAGTTATAAACATTTTGATCTTAAATGTTATCCTTTTTCAGTATGTGTCAATGAGGTGGAAATTTGGAGAATATTTTATATTTAAATTGGACTCAGTAAATATGTTTTAAAAAATCCTATTTTTCTAAGAAAATATTGATTCCTAATATTTAACATTCCAAAATTCTGAGATTCCAGAATGTTTGGATTCCAAAAGTCTAACTCTTCTATTTTTAGTAAATCAATGGATTTAGAAACAAAAATACATGATACATGGATAGTGTATGTTCCTGGCACAAGACAAGTAACAAAAACATCTTTGAAAATATTATCATGTCGAAATGAGGAAAAGTATATTTTAGAGATAATGAATAGGGAGTAATTGTTGTTATAGGTAACACTGTGTTTTATGAAAAAACATTAATTTAATTTTTTTATTAAACGGTCATAGGCACAACCCCATTAGTATATTGCAATTATTAAATGAAGATTACTTTATGAATTTTAGAAATGATAAATTTCTAGTACAATATTACAAGGAATATATGATTCTTTCAACCCCTAAGAATAAAAATTATTACACATATACCTTAGAAGAACTTAGGATCAAAGATCTACCATTCCATAGTGTAATGTAATATCAATATTGTTTATGTCATAGAATTCTATGAAACTGTATTCAAATGAACATATAAAAAATATAAAAGAAAAGACTTTTTAAGTTTCTTCTAGAGCTTAGATTTTATTCATCAACTGATTGTGATCCTTTTCAATATATAAAGAATCAATAATAAATACTTAATTCCATCAGTGAAGTATCAACTTCTAATGTAATACAGTTATTTCAAATGGATCTACTAGGTCTAACACTAACAGGGAATATTGGAGGAAAATATTATGTTTTTGTTTTTGTTTATGATTACAACAAATTTACATGGCTCTATTTTCTAGCAATGGAATCTGAATTCTTTTAATATTATATAACCATTAAAGCCAATGTTAAAATGATAAAAACCTTCTATTGATTATTATTCATATTGATGATGCAGGACAATTACAAAATTCATATTTTGAATCTTTTTGTAGTAAGAAATGCATTACTGATAATTTATCAGCTCAAAAAACTCCTCAATAAAATGCTGTTGTAGCAAGAATAAATAGAATTTCATTATATTACTAAAACCATGTTAAGTGAAAATTGTATTTCTATAAATTTTTGGGCTGATGTTGTTAGTACATCTTTTTATACTATAAATCAAGTTTTAATCAGATTTTTTTATAATAAAACACCATATGAAAAATAGATTGGATAAAATTTGATACATATTTAATTTGGAGTATTTAAATGCAAATAATTCATCCTAAATGGTAAAGACAACCTACAAAAGTTTAAACCCAAATCTGATGAAGGAATTTCCATAGGCTATTCCACTACTTCTAAGGCTTATAGATTATTTAAAAAAAATAATATTACTATTTAAGTAATGATATGTGTAAAATTTGGTGAAACTTATCATTTTATTTTTAAACACCCCCATCATATGTCCTCAGATGTGTCTTCAAAAACTAATTATTAATATTTCCTCAAATATTATTATAATAAATAAAATTCTCTAGAAAATGTTTCTAATATTTTTACCCCAGATAAATTTTCTACCTCATGTTGATGAATATTTTTCACAAAACCCAAAATAGTTGTTTCTTAAGAATCATACCAATGATAGTATTATTGGTGATGTAAATCATTTTATATGGAAAAGATGTTATTTGTGAAATGAAGTAGAAAATCTATCATTCCATTCACAATTATAAACAAAAAAATCATGTTTGAAGCTTTTAGTGATAATGATTGGATGAAAAACATGCCAGATAAGCTAAATGAACTTGAAAATAACAATGTCTAGAACTTGGATAAAATAACTTAGGAAACTTCTGTAATTGGATTAAAATGAGTTTTGAGAAATAAATGTGAAAAAATTTGAATTATAGTATGAAATAAATCTATATTAGTTAATGAATTCTATAATCAACAAGAATAAGTAGACTATCAAGAATCCTGTGATATAGTAGAAATACTCAAATGAATTTATATTTTACATTCTGATGCATCATTATTTAATTTCTTATTTTTTCAAATGGTAATGAGGTTTTCCTCCAATAACCAATTTATTCAAGAGGAAGTTTATAATGAACAAACACATGTATTTGAACACACAAAACATCATGAACATGTTTTCTATATTTCTAAAGCCTTATATGGACTTAATCAAGCCCCTGTAGCTTGGATTGAAAGTATTAAAAGATTTATGTTATTGAATAATTATGTTAAGGGATCTTCTAATCTAACACTTTTTATAAAGAATGATAAGAATAATGTTTTCATTTTTAAAATATATGTTTATGGAAAAATATTCCAATCAACTCAGTTCTCATGAACAGATTCATTTGTGAATATATTGAAATTTGGGTTTTAAATGAATATGATGGGTGAGAAAACATTTTTCCTTAATACTAAAATTTCTCAAAAACCGGACAAAACATATATATCACAACATAATTATATTAACGATCTTCCTAAAAATTTTGGATATGACAACACTAATTGAATAAGTACTCTAATCGGTACCTCAAATTCTATTAATCTTGATGAAGATGGGAAACATGTAGATATATCATATTTTAGAGGCATCAAAGGATGTTTATTATACATAACATCTAATCATCTAGAATTAATGTTTTATGTATTCTTATAGGAAATATTTCAATCATACTAAAAGGAATCTCATTTAAAAGTATTGATTTTTTTTTCAATTTAATGGGAATCATGTATTAAATAATTTTCTATTATTCTAGAAGATAATTTTGTTTTAAAAATATCTTCAAATGCTTATTTTTGGGGATGTATAATGGATAGAAAAATTACATCTATAAATTGACATTTATTATGAGATTCATGAGTTTCTTGGTCATGCATGAAGAAAAACTGAGAAAAACGTTTCACTGATGATGTTGAATATGTAGCAGCAAGAAGTTTTTGTGCTCAAGGGTTTTTGGATTTAAAACACACTCAAAGAAAATGAAATGATTTTATCAAAACAAAAATAATGTGTGATAATAAAAGTGTCTTTTCCCAAAGATAAGACCCAACACATCACAATCGTGAAGAGCATATAGATATTATCCATCACATTCTTAGTTATCACACACTTAAAAGAGATATCATTCATCAATTTGTCCAAACAAAACATCAACTTTATGATATTATTAAAAAATATTTACATTTTGATAGATTTTAATACATTAGAAAAATATTTTGATTGATATCCATAAGGAAATCATCCACTTTTAAGTTTTTTAGGAAAATAATCTCTTTACATTAGGAAACTAATTTTTATAGAGGAAGTAAATTTTTTATTTAACCAATTGATTTATTCATTACTTTTTTCTGAACACAAATTTTTTCTCCTTAAAATTATTCAGAACCCAATTTTTTTCTTCTATAAAAATGTTCAGAACCCAATTTTTCAGAATAAAAAATTTCCTTCCTTAATTAGTTTTTTCAAAATCTATATTTTTTTACGAACCATATCAATAATGAAAATAAATTCTATGAAATCCAGTAGGTATGTTTCCTTACATAAATCTTCATATGTTTATTTTTACATATTTGTATTTTTATATTGTTTTAATAAAACTCTATCTTATTAATATCCATAAATCTGATTTTCCCTTAAAAACTCAAAATATCAGAACCTATAAAATCTTTCTTTGTCATTCATATCAACTGTTAGATCATATCAAGCTTATTTAATAAATTGGGTTAAATCGAGATGCTGAACCATCATTTCGAATACTATATAAGGCCCCCCAATTCCTTGTCCCACATTGTTTTTTCATGACCTTGTGGACTGAAGCTCTTCACATCTTCAAGGTAGTTGTTTATTGAACCATGTTTCATTACATTATAAATGTCCTTAATGTTTCCCCATAGAAATAGATGTCTTTAACCAATGGAGTCAATAATTTGAAAATCAATAGGGAACGTTTGGTTGACACAAATATCTATACCAAGTATAATTCTTCGATTATGAAAAATATAATACTCTATAGATGGGAAAGTATATGTTTTTCTAAGACGATGAGTTATGATCTGTTTTATACTATCTTTCTCATAGAGTTTTAGGGTATGATTAGTTTTTATGAAGAAGGGGGAAGGGAAAACATTCTGTTTATGAGATATGGAAAAACATATTGTTTATGATTCAATATGGCAGTAAATATTCTTGGTTTTCTTTATATAGGAGAGGTAATTGTTTTCTCCCACAAGTATCCCAATAATCCAGGAATCTTTGGGACTGAAAAGGAAATTAAATACCTAGGAATTGAGGGAGTAAAATCACTAAAGATCAACCATTTTTAATTGAATTTCATGATGTTATCCTTATAAGTTCAAGGGCTTATTATTCTTAGAAGAGGAGAGAAGGAATCTCGGGAGAAAAGAAATATCATTATATTCTACATTCATGTTAACCTCATAAAGGTAATCAGGGTGAATAAAATCCATTCTAAAATCTAAAATATTAAAAATGGAACTCTCAAGGATCAGATAATCATGTATCCATTGATCTGGTCGAAGACTATCATTATTTGTTTAGAATCCATTAAAATTGTCTGCAGTTCTAAAGCCAGAACAATTAAGAACATGTGGATGAGTGATGACACTATGAGGAGCGTAAAAGTAAGTTTTAGTTCCTAGTCATGTGATTTTATGATCCATCAAAGAGTGAAGTTCAAGAATTAGTCATGAATGGATAATTAAGAGAAACATCCATGAAAACCCAAAATAAAATAAAGGATAATGAATCAATAGTGAAAAAAATGATCCAATTCTGTAACCTCAACAATCTATACCCAAAAAAAAGCAACCAAACATCACCGAAAAATTAGTTGCAAATTGGAGAGATCAGCAGAAAATGAATAAAGAAAGAGAACCAGTCATTGTGATAGATCATTATAAGGAAAGTTCCTTGAAAGTAAAAATTTTCTAAGAAAATGATAGGCAAGAAAAATAGAAGAATTTGAAGCAAGAAAATTTCATAAGAATAGATTATAAAATCTCTTCTTAAGGATACTGAGATAGCATCTAAAAATATTCATGTATCAGAATCGGACCTCCATGAAATAGATCCTTTAAAAACACCAAGAAAAAAAATTAAAATTTAGGAACCGATTGTGGATGAATATTTAATTCACAGTGTTTAAGAATAATAATAATAATAATATTAATAGTAAGAAGAGAAAAGTGTTTATGTGATTACGCAAGTGGAAGAATACCATGAGAAGTAATATATTTAAGATAAGATATCAATTCAAACATCCCTGGACGAGTAAACCAAAATACTTTCTTAGTGGAAAAGTGATGATGGATAGGTTGAGGTTGATAATCCTAATAATGATGATAGTATCACCCCTAGGTTCATTTATCCAGAAGATATTAAGGGAGGTGATGAGAACGAAGAGGTTGATGTAGATAAGACTGTCGAACTTCATAATAGTGATCATGAGACCTAGAAGACTAAGGATGTCATTTCAAAAGTTGATATTAGAAAATAGGTTGTTATTAACATTCCTAAGAAGGTTGTGGTTGTAAAATTGAAGAAGGATGTTGGTGGTTCATCCATGACAAAAACTATAGATCTAGAAGAAGTATCCACACCAGTAAGGGAATCTACTTTGAATCATCATCATCTTTTGGATAATATTTAATTATTAAATCCTTGATTATAGCTGTGAACACAATTCCTTTGATCCGTAGAATTGATTCAAGATTCCAGTAGCTACAAAGTTCTTTCAATCAAAAGTCAGATTCCTTAAGCATGACCATAGAATAATTTAACATGATTAAGGTAGATTTCAAAAAATTTCTTATAGGATATGATGCTCATAAGTGTTCATGTAAGGAGACTAAAAATGGTCAATATAAATAATATCAGATCTAATGATTCTAGATGATTTTTCTGAATTCGTAAAAGATACTTTTGATCAGTATGATGAAACTGTGAAAAATCTAATTTCAAATCATTCTGAAATATTCAATCTAGATAATGCTTCCCGGTTTCAAGAGGACAATTATTTGAATGGAATACTGAATTAATTTTCTCTAAAAACAATGAGATAAAGATAACTCCTTGTTGAGTTGGAAGAAATGTCTAATGAGCAAGAAGAATTTGTAAAATCTCAGGCAGAAATCATAATGTCTCAGGAAGAAAAATTCAGGGATCTGGAAAAGAAGAATTAGGATCAGGATCAGCTACTGAAGAATTTTGAGGATAATCTCAATGAGCTTAAGAAATTTAATCCAACCCTGTGAATGATCCTATTTATATAAAAAAGGATGAACAATTTTTCCTATCAATGTGATATTTTGTTTAATTTTTACCTGGTAACAATTTTTCATATCATAATGAAAATTTTTCAATCCGTCAATTGATTTTTTTTATATCATTATCCGTTCTAGTACAATATTTATCATTTGCTCCATTACTTTTTGGAAAATAAAAAATGGTATAAAATAATGATCAAAATAATAATAATTATAAAGAAGAAAATTTTTTATGAAAGGGAGAGATTTAGTAATGTGGGGTTTAATAAAAGTATATTTTCTTAGAAAAGAAAAAGTCACTTCTCTATGAAAAACAATAATATGATTTTTATGGGGTTCAATACCTAATGAGGAGTCAGTCGTATACATCATAGTTCACAATCAAATAATGATGAGATTTTCTATTGAAATATAAAACCAAAATACATTTTCATTAAATTATTTTTTAAATGGTTGTTTGTATATTCCATAAAAGTCAGAAATTGATGATTCAATTAGGTTTCCTTATAACATGTACATTCCTTTAGGTTTTGAAAATAACAAACACATTTTCTTATAAAATTTATATTTTCCTATAAATTATTTTCATAAGGAAAGTTTTATTTCACTAAGAAATTTTTTATCATTAACTTAGTATTCAATTTTTTATTTAATGCCTTCGCAAAAGAAAGTCTAAGTTTATACTAAGTCAGAAATTATGATCCTTATCCAAAACCTCGAAATGCTATTTTTTTGGATATCAAATTATCAAAAATAAGAACATCGAATTCTTTAAAATTAAGACTATGATTTCATTGAAATTCAAATTATGAATTCATTAGAATAGAGACTCTGAACTCTTTAAAATTCAGAGTCTAAATTCTCTAAAAATTCAGAATCTAAATTCTATGAAATTCAGACTCCAAATTATTTGAAATTGAGACTTAAAATACTATATAATTAAGACTTCTATTTGTATGAAATTTTGACTCCAAATTTGCTGATATTCAGACTACATAGTTTCTAAAATTCAAACTCTAAATTCCAGGGAATTTAGACTTCAAATTAATCTAAATTCATACTCTGAATTCATCAGAATTCAAACTCCAAATTCTATAGAATTCATATTTTGAATTATTTTAGAATCAAAATCTAAATATCCATTATTTATATAACCACTTTTATATATATTTATAATATGAAGTATATTTTTCATAGAATCTGATTATTTAGTTTTGGAGAAGCTACATTATTTTTATTGTATATAATTGAATCTCAATCATGATATTATTTCTTATATTTTTCCTATACGAAACCATGTCGTACAATTTCTTTATAAACAATTTTTGGTTAATTAACACTCGTACAGGTCCCTCTGAGATTCAAGGAAAAATGTTACCGTTGAAGGAGGGAGCCAACCATGAAACATTCTTATAAATTGTAACTCATTCGAAAAAGCTCATAATACCTATATTGTTCTAAGATCCAAGATATTTCTTGCTATGATGCGATTTATAAAGAGATAAAGACTCTCGTTCCATGTGCTTTTTATGAACATCTTGTTCAAACATGAACATCTTCATTAGCTTGGTTTATGTGACTGTGATTATAGTTGAGTACAATTTAGGGATTCTGAGGGATTAGATCACAGAGGTTTCAACTACCTTAAAGTTTGAGGGATTGCAGTGATATCAAGACAGACTCTAACATTCATATTGAGGTCTAAACCTGTAGTTGGTATGAAAAAATTTCCCAAATAGTATAAATCAATGGACCATTATCTATAGATGTTGGATAACCTTCTCTTTATGTTAAAAAAAATTCTAACATGTATAATTTTTCATTTAAAAGTATTAGTTATTCTGTATTTTTAAAATAAATAACGTATAAATTTATTATACTATAATACTCAGATAAATATGATTCAATACGCTCTAAGGGAGAATTTTTTTAAGAAAAACTTGTCAAGGTTTCTTTCTGTTATACATGATTAAGTTTATATTTCCTATAATTGGACCTAGTTCCTTATAATTATCCCTTTATGTAAGATCCAAATATTTTTTGTAAATTTACCTTGTTCAAATCTGTTAAACATAGCTTTCTTTAAGGTAAAAGGGTATTTTATTAAACCGATAATTCTCCCACCTCTTGTAATTGAGCATCTACAAATAATATTTTGATACAACAACATTCTTCTGACCTATTTTAATATTTATTTTTTCCTAATAATAAAATTGAATTTGAAAAATTGGATTCCAAATTTGGAATCCTGAATTCTATAATTGGTAAAAACTACCATTTTATTCTTAGTCATAGGAATAGTGATCATTATAAATATTGTCACCACAATAATGTGTTGATTGTGTAACCTAGGTTAAAATGAAATGTTAAGGTCCTCATTTTTCATCATAATTTTCAATTGAAAATGGTAATTGAACAATTGTAACCTTAAGAATTATGATTAATTATTTATGAGACACTTTTCCATGAAAATAACATATATAGTAGTCAAAGGGGAAAAATACAAAATTCGACGCTTTTAATTTTAAATATCATTTATGTGTTGAGATAGGGAAAAAATGTTTCAAAAAAAATATATTTGAATTCCATCTCATTGATGGTATCTTTAATCTCAATTTAATTTAATAGTTACAAAATTGGTATTAATGAAATTTTAGAACAAATAATATTTTCTTAAAATATTTAAAATTCAGAAAAGTATTAGCTTTCGATTAGTGAATGAATTGTGGTTGAAAATATCCACTGAGGTCCATTTTGAGTCACTTTCCCAATTATGGTAATATATTTAACCCTTTATGATTTTAATAGTTATTACAGTAGTTGAGGTAAAAATTAGATAATAAAGGGGTTAATAAAAATGATAAGGTCTAAAATTACACCACAACCATTAAAAATTTAACTTTATGGTTTTAGATCAACCGTATACTATTTCTAATTGGAATCATTTTTTTATATTTAATTAATTATAATATAATATTTTATGAAATTTTAACTCGGTCATCTCCCTCTCTTATAAAATGCCACCATTGGTTTCCCTTCATTAAAAAACATTAATCTTTACATATTGAAAAATCCCTAACAAATTATTTTCCAAAAAAAATAAATACGTTCTATTAGTTTTTTCATCCATTAAAAATAACCTTCAGGACCAGATAAGATATCAAATGGAGTTCATTCATAAATGTTATAATTTATTTAACTAATCACATTACTTTTTTATTTGTTATTTTATCTCCTTTAAATATTTTGTACATATCATTAAATAATAATGTATCATAAATATATTTAATATTTTTTTATTTTTATAAATCCACCATTATTTTACCACCTTCCCCTTAAATGGAATGTAAATTTATCCCTTGTTCATACATACAACTTACAAACTTAATGTTGTGATATAAAAATTTTTTAAGGACAATATATTATGTATATTTAATAAAGATAATTTCAATGTTTATATATACAATTTATTAATTAATTATTATTTTTTAATTATAATATCACATCTACCAATCTTACCATCCAATCCATTAGAAAATGATAACACCCCTCATACTTATGCGTGGACTTCCACTTCCATAAATCTATGTAATTACTTTTTCACTTCCAATACATTAATGGAAATAAGGATGTATTGGATGAATATATATGATATATATGACATAATAATTATTTTTAAAAGATTAATTTCTATTTATTTTTCTTTCTATGAATTTTATTGAAATGTTAAAATAGCATTCAACTGTATGTACGATGTACCATCTCTATGAATGGGGTTATTCATTTTTACAACTAAAACATATATACATGTCAGTAATTATGGATAAAATAAAAATATATTATATTTTTTTATCATTATAGAATTTTTAGGGATGTTTCAACCAGGATCAATGTCAAATGACCAAAACTGAATAATGAAAATATATAAGAATAATAAAATTGTAATGACTTCGGAAAATTATTTTAATAATTAATTAATAATAATATAGTTGAAAAAAGGATTAAATTTTATAATATAAGATATGATATATATCATTATTTTACTCTAATGCATTTATAATAATTATATGTTTATAATATTGGAGTTATAAACATTCATTAAGGATGTCATACATGAGGTAAGGGTTTTCTGTTATAATCTCGTTATTTATTGGGATAATTTATGATTATGTTCTTGACAAAAATTTTAAAAAATATATGTATCAAAATAATCTTAAAATTTCATAGACTATTATTATATCTATATAATATATGGTTTTATCTTATTTGACTCGCTCTAAATACTAATGATAATCCATTATCATTTTTACATAAATCGAATTCATTTATTTCTTCAGTTGAAAAAAACCATTTTCCTCTATATCCATGTATAATAAAAATAATGTTATAGTTATATTATTATTTTTTAATTTAATTTTATCACATTATTTCCTAATAACACAATTATTTAAATATAATTCTTGTTGAAATAATATGTATGATGTTATTTTGGAATTTGATTTCAAATATTTTGAATGATTTGTTTCCTTTTAGCTTATATAGAATTAACGAAATTTCATGCCACTATGTAAATTAAATGATTTAAAAATCCTTTACATGTTTCCATGTATATTTTCAATGTAAATGTCTTCAATAATATTTTAAATAAATATATTCTAAAATAGTAAATTAAAATTGAAGATGGAATTTTCTTCAAGATATTCTTCATGTTATATTTTGATGTAATTTTTCATCCATGATGACATATATTATATTACAAAAAAATTTAATAGAGATATTATCCAAAGGTAACAACATTATTCATTCTATATATTGTTTATTAATATGATGATATGATATTTATAAAACCAATTTCTTTTCCATGGATTTTACTATGATGAAATGATTATGAAACCCATTTCCTTTTTTGGGGTTAGGATATGATTAAAGAATTTTCATATTATAGAACACATTTTAAGGATTTTTATTATGTGGGGGGTCAGATAAATATCATATATCCATCCAATTAAATGGGTAAATATAATATCTAATTTGATAAACATGACTTTATTGGTGAGTGACCACATTTTAGTATGGAACTATGTCAACTATGATATTATTTGGAGTGATACATGACTACAATGATTATTGTCTTATTAATTTCCATGATTTGTGGCATGATTTAATATATCAATTTATGATATACAGTGTATGGTTTTTTAAAGCTGTGATATTATTCACATACACATATGATCATGTTATTTTGATATCTCCTTCGCTTACCCATACTGACCTTCTGATCTCATCCTTTCCATTTTTTATTTTCCCTAGATCATGTGTAATGTTATTATGTATGATATATCAAAAGAGGGTTCTAGTTACGAAGAAAATACTTGTAATATAAAAGACTTCACTTTTATATAATTTATTTGTTAATATATGTTTCCAAAGGTACTACACCTATAGGATTATAATGAGGATTCATATGTTATATAATGGATATTTTTATAATAAGATGTAGCATCCATTTTAAAAAAATGTGTCACTATCGAATATGTTTTGTTGATATAGAAATATGGGGATTCTATTGTATATGTTTGAGTTATAACCCCCAAGGTGTGAAGAATTTTGACTGTCGAAGTCTTCTTGTTATTTTACACCATCATTCATAGAATGTTTGAATGTGTCTTCTTGATGGAAAATAACTGTCCATTTTCTAATACATAGTTGATGAAGGAGTTGTTAGAATGGATATTATATTCTTGGTAGATCCTTTTTAACATGGATGAATATAAATTTTAGCTATTTTCAGTTTTTATTATGTAAGGGATACAAATTATATTTAGGATGTTTAGTTTCATGATGTTTGGGATATTATTTGATCTATATACATTGATGGGTAAATAATTAGCCAATTTAGAGAAGATGTTGGTGTAAATAATTATGAAATTGATGTCCCTCAGTATGTTTGGGGGATATATCCTCATGAAATATATCCACTATACAGAAAATAACCACATAAACTATTAAAATGAAATAAATCATAGGGTTGATAGAAAATTTTGAATGTAAATGGAATACATAGAACATCATTTTAAACTCCAAGAAATTTTGTTTCATTTTAGTAGAAATATTTTAAAATTATCCATAAATAATGGTATAACCTGAACAATGACTGATAAGAACTAGTTGATCCTAAATAAATTTCATTCAAATTAATTAGGGTTTCTCATCCTTCAATACATCTATATTAGGGAACATAAAAACTTCAGTTTTAGTGAAATTTATATCTATTCCGGCCTTTATATAGGTAATTTTTTTATCACACTCATTGAATATGTTGTTCCATTTCCTGATCCGAGAGTAGGATACCATTTTGGAGATGGTCCATAATAGGGGACATCTATCTAATAGTGTTATCAGTTGAATAAGATATTTTCTCTCATTTACATGGGTGGGGTTGAATTTATTAAATTCCCATATGATAACGTTAGTGACTGGTGAGACCACCCTTTGTTGTTTGGTGTGGGATACTGTATTATCATATTTAGGACCTATCACAAATATACCTATATAATCTGGTACCCTGATACCCAAGATAACAAGGACATATCCCAAATGGTGTTCCTGATCCCCATGGGTTGGAAACTAGAACCTTGAATCATACATTAGTACATAGGGAGAAGTGTTTCCATTAAATACTGAAAGATAAAATAAAAGAATTCAATATAATAATCAATCTAAATAGTTAATATAAAAGAAACCAAACAGGTATAACAAAACCCAATGTAGTACATCATCAAAGTACTCAACATCTAATTAGGAAAAACTCAAACGTCCCATGTATCATGTGGATCACATATCTAATGGTAACCTCCAACATTCAAAGTCAAAAGGACTGATAACATCCACCACACCCATGTGGGACTTCCCATTTCATATACATGGCATAAGGATTTCTAAAAATGCAACATGGATGAGATATGGTGTTATCTAGAAAGACACGTGGGATCTCTCCAGGTGTTCCATATTAGTTTCCATTATAATAAACCAATAATGATTTCTATTAAAACTAATATAGGTAATGTGATAATGAATCATTATCATATTTAAAACAAAATATTATTTCTTTTTCAATAGATATTAAAAACATACAAATGGATTAAATAAACATTTCATATTAAACAACTCATAAAAATCAACATGAGTGGGTAAAAGTGTTCTATAGACCATGTCATTTATAAAAAAATCATAGAAAATAATAACATTGGATATATTTAATTACGTACATTATCTTTGTATATTGTATCCTTTGACTTCTGAAATCAGTGACCACAAATAAACATATGTTCACACATCCCTTATGCTCAATCCAAATAGGAATCATAAATATCAAATCAAGGATATTCATGTTGAAGGATTATTTTATTTTTATTTTCATTGTCAATCCATTTCTATGGGATCATGATACAAGTGTGATTGTATCAAATATCACACAAACTATTGAGGATCTCATGTAATCTAAAAATAAATAATCAATAGAAAAATCATCACATTCCAAATAAAATAAAAATCTACAATTCAACTGCACAATTTTCAGTTTCCTTATTCTAATTCAATTTCAAAACCAAAACCTATGTTTTCATTATTTCATTCTTTTTCAATAAAAAACCAAACTATGGTCTTCATCATTTCAATTTAATCTTTTTTTTAATACAAATATCACTACATTTAATCAATTCCATCATTTTCAAAATCCATCCATCAATTCCTATTCCATTTCAAATGGTTGAATTTCTCAAAATTCATTCCAATTATAATTTTATAATATAATCATTTTAAATAGAAATTTAAGACTAATTTTAATTATATTACATGAAAATCAATAAAATGAATGATTAAATTACATGGAAAATCTCAAATGGACCAAACAACATTTAAATCACATAATCAAATGATAAACACACGCAATATGTAAAACAATGATTATTACTGGTAAATAGGACCTAAAATTTGGGTCTTAAAATAATATCCATATAAAGAAATATTAGATCCATCCATAATGTGATGATGTATCAATCTCTTAGATGGAGATAGGGTTAGATTAAAGGAAACTAAATGAGAGAATTTACACAAACATAGAGTATATTGATCAAGATAAAGACTAATTTATCCTCTATAGAATGTTTTTATCGAAGTGAAAACATTTCTTAATGAGCCTTATGAGCAAGGAAATTTTATTATGATCATTTATAGAGATTAGGGATATAAAAATAGTGCCCAAAAAATTTAATATGTTTTTTTGAACATTTTAATTGTATGGATACAGTTAGATGGAGGGGGAAAAGAATAGAAGAAACCATGTACCAGCCACGAGACCCAATAGTTTTGGCTATTGGTTTTCCCCTTGGTGGTCATATAGTTTGGGAAAAATGGTCCAATTATGGATTCCCCAATATCCCAAGGTACATGGTTTTCACTAGGGCGGGGGATTTTGGGAAAACATTGTTCCAATTATACACATCCTAATAAGCCTAAAAACTATTAAAATCAGGTAGAATGACTCAAAAATAATAACTAACATAAATGATATAAAATCATTTCAAGGAATATCCAATATAATGTGATGGAATGTCAAACATTCAAACGGGGTAGTGGCTACATTAATAAATTCATCGAAAACTACATTCTTTAAATGATATATGAGATTCATTTTCAGAATGAAATATAATTTCTACATAAATACCCTTAAGTACTACATGAGTGGAATGAAAACTTTATTATTATTATAATATTGACCAATAATATATTTAATTACTAGTTCTAATTCACATTTATATTTAAAATTGGATACCTTTAGTTTTAGGGATAAATCCACGAGTGTGTTGAGGGATTGGTGCACTACCTCATTAATAATAAAACTTTTATATTGTAAAACAATTTAGGTAGAAACTCCATTGGTTGGGAAATGAAGAAAATATCCAAAGTAACTCATTTGATATTCTTATTTTATATTAATTACCCAGTAATACATTTAAGGACCACATAAATGTACATTTCCTATTTCTGGGGAGGGTATAAATAGAGAAACTCTCTTTATGCTAGAGCCAGTAATATTGGAAAAGATTATGGGTAAAAGTTTACATTAAGAATATTTCGCATCACCTTAATAATAATTAACTTTATGGCATGAATTGAATATTTTACTAAAAAAGAAAAACCTAAAATCATTCCAAGAATAGTTTTTACATTATATGGTCAAGGATATATATTAGAATATATGTTAAAAAGGTAAAAATTGATCTAATGGTGTTGTAAACCATTCATCTTTTTATTAATGTGAAAAATCAGTTTGACAATGTTCTTACTTATATTGGAATTTCAATCATTTTTAACTTTATTATTTTGATATTATATTAGATACTATTTTATTTATATGCATTGTTTTTCTATACAATATGGCCATTGAGATAACACTTCATACTGGCCATATAATGAATGTGTGTCTACCATGGTATAAGTGATATACTGACTAAGGGGTGATGTAAATACCATAAGATATTTTTCATGGATTATTGATAGCCTATATACCATTAGTATGAAACTCCCTTATTCATACACTTTTTGAAGGGAAGAATTTTGATAGAAATAATTTTTATGAAGCACCTAATATTGGTGTCACATACTTAAAGGACAACATACTATTCATTTTCTAAAGGATGTGTTATTTAAAATATTAAAGTAACACTAATAGTGTTGATATTTATTCTATAGTGTTAGAGTATAAATTAGAGGAATCATTATGATGTCACCCTGTAGGAACACATGAAAGTGTTCCTTATCCAAAAAGGTTGTATCAGTTTCCAGAAACTATCTTAATTATTGTTATATTATCACAACATTAATGGGACATAACCAACTGATAATCATCAAAAATAAAAAAGATACAACATACAAGGGTATTGAATATATGATTTATATGGAATTTTTATGTGTGTCTTACTTTATACAGGTTTATGGGAATGATATAATAACAATATATTTCTTAATGGGTTAAGAAAGAAGCGGTTGTTTCATGCTTCGAGGCAATTATTATTCAGATGAAATGAAATATTCTTCTATAAAGGAAAGGGATTACATGATATTGTTTTCATTGATCAAGTGTTATATAGTATATATCATGAATCATAATTCAAATTTTTATACTTGAAATCAATAAAAGCATGTTGGTACTAATGTGGAAGATGTGGAAACCACATAACATAGGTAATCTAGAAAAATTTCACCCTCCGCCTTACTATTATCATGTAAAGGGGCCACATTGATATCCTTAGATTTTAGAAATGAATGTAGGTCATCACTGAATTTGAGTGATGATGACGGGGAATCTTTGTACACTTCACATGATGATACGAGTATATCTCTCGAACTTGAATATTATCACAGGGGACCATTTTTTATTATATTTAATTTCTTGTTGAAATTAATCACCACTTTTTCCATGAGCTTTTTAGTTGCGTAGATGATATCTTGAGGGCTAGGTTATATTGGTAACCTAAATACATACAATATCTAGGTGAATTTATTCAGCATGATTAATAAAATACATATACTCCTCTCCAAGATCATTCCAATGGTTGGTGGGATATATTTATAAACCATTTGGAGTAGTAATATATGTTTCATTTCTAGGCATTGGATTCTCCATATCAATTTTTTTTTAAATTATACATCTTTATAATTTCATTATTGCTTTTCCATGGGAGTAGTATCACTATTAAATACTCTAAAATATCTATTAAAAGAGTACATAAGGCCCATATGGTGTGAGGAAGGCAGAACTTCATGTTGATGAATTCATGATATTTTTAGAAGGGCATTGAATAATGCTTCCAAAAGATCAAAAATTAGTTCAGAGGTATCTATGAGATATCTAAAAAGGTATTTATGATTCATTCATCCAAGGTAGTTAGATTCACCCTTAAAATATTACTGGATCACAATATTGGTGGGAGATTGGTTGGCCTCACTATAGCCCAATCGTCGAAGTGTTTAAAATGGTATGAGTTTTATCCAATAGTCGGTACCAACCAGTGTTTGATAAATATCATTTTTTATAATGATTTATAGAAAATTGAATGTTCCATACACGTAATTTTATGGAATCTTATCTAACATACCATATAAGTGAAATAAAATAATGGCACACTATGAGAACATTCTTTTAAATTCTAATGATTTTTAAATTTTTTTAAACCAAAAGACGTATATTGGTTGTTTAAAAAAAGAAAAAAATAAAAAAATAGTTACACTATAAAATATAATTTCTATTTTTCCTTATTAGTATAGATTAATAAAACTAATTGTGCTTGAATGAAGTGTCCATGTTACAAAATCTATAAAGAAAAATCATATAAATTTAACTGGGCAGCAAAATTATATCTTTTGATTCTTATTTGTCCATGATTGGGAAAGAGTTCATTTCACTAGTGTTTTTCCTGAAAAAGCTGAATCCAAAATTTAGAATTTATGGAATGAGTAAAATATTATTCCACTTATTTTTATTCTTATAGAAATTTCCACAAAGTCATTGCCACTAGAACCCTGACCTAAGACTATCACCATAAAAATATTTATAAATATAACATACATAGTAATCAGGATGAGATATATAACTCGAAATTAGTATTTTATAAACATGTAATTGAATATGTAGTAATATTTTTTATCATATGAATTTTTAAAATTTTTCAATTTCACATTTATACTGAAAAAATGTTTTATTAAAATTCATTGATAAAATTAATGTGATCATTTTATTAAATTTTAAATGTTTTGGTTTTTATGTTATATATATTAGGAAGAAAAATATAACATGTATAAAATATATTTTTGGACAATATATTAATATGATTTTACTTATTATTTGATCGGAAATAATAATAAGAGTACTTTATAACTAATAATATATTTTATTATTAAAATGCCTTTCATTATAATTTATTTTACATTTTAAATGATAAAATCTTATAATATATAATATTAACTGATGATATGAATGTTATTTTTTAAATTTTATATCAATATTATCATATATTGAAATTTTAGGATCTTTCGAAAAACATGTATTAGGTGAATTGAGAAGAATGCCATATTTTGCCAAAACATTCAAATTTTTTACCTTATCATAATATGTGAATGACATAATTTTTTGTATACTTTTCTGTATAATATATATATATATGTAATCATTTAAAAATATTATTATATATTTATTAAGCCCTTATTTAATGTTATGGTCACATAATTAATATTTTATCCTAATACAATTTTATTTACAAATGTTAAAAATGTATTACCATCACTAGTAGAAATTTTATCAACAAAAACATATTTCATATATTATATAAATTTTTTTATATTATTGAATATTTCTAAATAATTGCTTTCGAAAATAATTATAATCAACACGATTAAATTTATTGACCTTGTTAATGGAAAAAAGTTTATTTTCAATGAATTGATGTATCCGTGCTGTGTAATTTTTAAATAATAAATTAAATTTATATATTATATAATGACACAGTTATTATGTTCAAAAACATATAAAAATATGTTATCACTCATTTTGTTTAAGATTAATATTATATGATATTTGGATACCATAATAGACAAAACATCATTTTTTCAAAAAAAAAATATTTTCTTAGGTCATATGTTTTTTTTGTCGTTAATTTTACCTATTTTCAGAACATTAATTGATTTAAAAAGAGGCTTTTTTTATTCATCATGCCCAATTTTTCTAATACTTGTTATATTATATTTTTATTTAAATCATAAATAAATAATTATAAAACGTTTTCCCAAGGTATAAAAGTGGCCACTTGTGAAAAAAAAGGTAAGAGTAAAAAAATTATCTAAGGTTTTAAAATATTTTATTGAGGATTTATAATATATAACCCTATGCACTAAAATATTTCTCACATTTTACTATTTCTAAAAATAGATTGTTTCATTATATTATTGAAAAATAATGGTGTTCAAAACAGTTTTATTTTATCATCTTATAAAAGGTGATTACATCAACCTATTCAACAACAAACATCACCTCCTAAATTTTCCTTAGGATTTCCCCAATATAAAATTCTTATATTTTTCATGAAATTTAATATTCTATCAATCCTTATTAATTTTCATATTATATTCATTTCAATGAATACGTTTAAGGGAATCAGGAATCTCTCCACATGAGATATTCTTACACATTAGTCATTTTTATTAGTCTTCTGATACCAACTCAAATTACATTGAACATAATCCTAGAATCCAGAAGATAGTGTATACTAATATTACATTGGGATTAGAAAAAAGTAAAAAAATACCGATAGACTAAAAAATTTTGTAGTATTGGTAAAATAGATATATATATATGATTCATAAATTATATTTAGAAGGCGCGAATTACAATTTAATTTTTTTCCATTGAGGAAAACTATATTCCATTGTTGTATCCCTTCATATCATTCATTGTTACCTTAATGTATTCATAGGTAAGGGAATAAAAATAAGGCTGATCTAAAATGGTTAGTAATGGTTAAGTAAAAATGAATAAATAATGAATAAATGATAATTATAAATAGTGAATGATGAATAACTAAAACACATTCCATGTAATCAATAAATTTAGATAGGAGTGTATAAATAATGTCACAAGATAAATAATTGAACACACATTCTATATAAATAACTCTAATATCATGATAATATAATACAAGATCAATATAGAAAGGTAAAAAACTAAACACACCTTAAATTTAATTAACATTAGTACCATGATAATATAAATAATAATCAATATGGAAAGTTATGTAACTAAAACCACAAGTAATTTAATCAAAATATTGATAATTAAATACATTCATATATTTTTTCATAGTGATAATGTCATAGATAATAATATCTAAAACATTGAAGGGAGGAAATGTTTATTATTGAATGTCATGTATCCCAAGTACATGAAACCATAATTGTCAATGCCTTTTGGATGGTGATTTATGACATTATACTGTCAATAAATTTCACAAGAAATTTTAAAAATCTTCGTTACAAATGTGAAGGGTATTTTTTATAAATAATTTCATCATATGAGAAAATTAATTCATATGGGGGATAACATGGAATGGTTCGAAACCCATGTTATTATAGTCCAGATAATTCCTCATATATTAAAAATTCTGTATAATTAATAACACATTTTCCCTGTTAAATACCTACAATAAGTAAAGGTTATGGGTTGAATAAATATTTGCACAAATAATCCAATAACTATCAATGTAAACACCACATGAAAAAACAATATATTGTTTTGAAAATATTCATATCCATGATAAATATAAAAATATTCAATGGAAATTTAATTTCCAATGGTCACAAGATTATTAAAAATTAAAGGGGAAGCTAACAACCTAGAAAATGATTTAAGGAGTGGTTTTTCCAAAATATACATTGTCACAATTAACATAATCCATCCAAATAATAAATAATTATGGTATAGATACAATGTATACCCATTAGAGTGTGAATAAGGGTTGTTGTCCTTTATGAAATGAATAAATCCTAAAATGAATTCTTATGAAAAATACCATTTTTAATTTGAATAACAATTTGTAAAAAAATTTACTTTAAAATTAATATTAAAAATATTTTCATTAAAAATATATTCTTAGAAACAAAAAATAATATTCATTGAAATGATGGTGGGTAATTTTCATAAATTTCATACAAGGTACAAATAACATTATGATTACATTGTAAAATATATATAAAAGTGAGTATTTCAAAAATATATTATAATATTACACTGAAAAAATTTTATAATTGTATAAAATTTTTAAAAGTTTATATTGATAATTTATTTAGAAAAGTATGAAGAAATTTTTTTGAAAACATTTTAAAAAACATAGATTTCTATAAAAATAGATTTCTCACTGCAGATAGAAATGAATTTGGATTTGAATTATATTTTATAAAATGTTTTAATTACAAAAGAGTGCTAAAATGGTACTATATGTTAAAAAATTAATGATTTACAAGATGATAAGAAAATGAAATGTTTTATTTATTAATGGTAAAATAAATTTCTTCAATTTAAATTCATCTGTAAAAAATACCACATAAAATGAGACTTTCAGGTTAAACACTACAATGATCATATAGTTACTTTGAGAATCAACCAATTAATCGATTATGAATATCAAATATATATATAAATAAAAAAGTGTAAATAAAAAAATATATATTCCAAATTCATTACACAGATAATCATAAAATATTAACGAAAATGTTGTGGTAAGATACACCAATTAAAAAGAATGGGTTATTAAATTTGTTTACACTCAATGTCATTTAATTAAAATAAATATTTGAAAAAATAAATTAAATTTTAATTCAAAAAACCATGAATGATGAGTTACTAAAGATATTATAAGACTAGGGGATGCATATACACCATTTAAAAATAACTAGGCGCCTAATATTTTGATTTGCCTCATTGAAATGTAATTGAGAAGAAATCCATTACATCCCTCTTTCATTTTCACTGTAGTTTATTTTACCAAATACATATTGTTTTGGTACATTTTATTAAATTATTATAGAACCATATAAACATTTATGATATCAAATATGATCTTTATATAACTTATTATTACACATTCATAAAACAAATAATTAATTATTTTCATCATTTTGGGTGATAACTGGTTTGTTTTCCGTGTATGTTTTGACTTGTTGTTTCATTGACCCTATTCATTACGTGATGATTTAATCATCTATAAAATGTAAAACATAATTTATATATCATATATGTTTAGTAAATATGTATTTAGATTAATCTATAATATTTAGTGATAGAAAATATAACGCACTATTCATAGAGACAATAGCCGGTATGTAAGCAGGAATGCTACATCCATTTTTTCATATTAAAATATTGAAAACTAAGTGTCCTATTTATGTTATCATTCTAGTATAATCCTAATGTTATATATATATATATATATATATATTGGTTTTATTAAATCCATCCATAGCAAAATCTATATAGCGTGTGAAGAAAACATGTCGCTTCGCGAGGAAGTAGTATTTAACATTCTACTAATATTTTTATGAAATCCTCAAACCATATATTGATTATGATTTAGAGGGGACTAGATCATGGATGATTTTAGAGGAATTTTCAAAATCTATAAAGGCACTTGGGCTATTCATTGTTGGTGTATGCTTTTCCCAAACATGCTCCCAATAAGAGAATGTAATGGCATGGGTTGTAATAGGTCCATTATATAGGAAAAATATGATGCTTGAGGTGTTCTGGGTGGTCTGGGAGGCCATCCCAACTTCTCGGTGAAGTTCGACCCACGGTAGGCCTACCGGTAGCTTGGTATACCGGTGGCCGTAGCCTACCGATATCTCGGTCTACCGGTGGCTGCATCCTAGCTACCAGTCATTGTGAGCCATTGGTAGCTCTAGACTACCGGTAGCTGTGAGCCATCGGTAGCTCTCGACTACCAGATGTTGCACCCTACCAGTAGCACTCGACTACCAGTAGTTGCAGCCTACTAATAGCTTGGGACCTGTTGCAGTGAGCCACCAGTAGCACTCGACTGCCGGTCACTGTAACCTACCGATAGCTCGGCTACCGGGGGCTATCAGCCCCCGGTAGCTTTCTGCTACCGGTAGCTCTAGCCTACCCACACGGGTTTTCCTGCAGCGTATCCTTTTTGTGCAAATTGGGTTGTAAACCCTAATTTGAACTAGTTCAGCCTATTTTAAGTCCCATCACCACCAATTAATGGCATTTGATTAAGTGAGATACCCTGGGTGTGTCGGTTTAAACCGCCCCAAAAGGCGGGGACCCCTTTAATGACGTGTGGGCAGCGTGATCAACCCACGACCCCACTCCTTCCACGGTTTCGCGGTCTAATCTCAACTGTCCCAGGCCCTTATAAACTAAAGGGTTCTCCCTAGGATTCTTTTATCGATCTCCCAGTATTGGGAGTACCCTTCGTTCAGACTAGCCGCAACGCTATCTGTTGAGTTCCATGCCCAGGCTTAGCGTCGATTGTTGATCAACAAGTAGGGTTTCACCTTTATCTCTCCTTTCTATGTATCTTACGGGGTGGGTATGCTATTGATTCTGTAGAATAGGATTAACCAAACCTTAATGAAGAAAATGAACAGACTCTAAGGAATTAAGGGGGGGTGTGATCGATGATGGTTCTTTGTTTTATGATCTTCATTTCTGAATTGTACGGGCTCAAGCCTCTTGAAAATCATGGTCTTTGGTGGTCTTTCTCTGTGCAATAACAAACCCTTAATGTTTAATTGGATTGTATTGTGGTTGTGAACCCATGCCGTGTAAAGGAATTTGGTTAATTACATAAATTTGGATGAATAAATTTAAAAGCACCAGGATAAACCCTTTACTGTGATAACCCCGGTTAAAGTACAATAGAATTGGAATCATAGTGTATTAAATATTTTAAATCTGAAAATACCAGCATGGGCCTGCTCTTCATTGGTGGTAGTGGTTTGATTTTTTTTCACTCACGGCCGATTTCTAGGTGATGTGGGTGGGGATGGGATCCCCTGTTGTTACGGATTCAGTGGTTATGAATATAAGTCCGGGTGGTTACCTTGATTATATCATGAAATGGGGAGGGATCCTATGTTTTTGAGAAACCATTGGCTCCTGGATCTTGGGGACCTGGGTCTATATCTTGGGGTATTTCTTTTGTTCCAGTACTTTTAGGTATCTCCCTTATCCCCTTTGTTGTTGTGACCTTACAAGAGAACCATTTGTGAATGTTTAAGCTGATTTTTGACCATAATCATCCCTTGGATTTTGCTTATGCTTGATAGTTTCCCAAGTAGGTGCAGAAACTTATTTTTAAACATTATTACCGAACTTGTAAACAATTATGGGACAAATGGTTATTGGTTTGATTTAGGTTGTGACTTGGAAATGGTGTTGTTTGCATTCTTTAGGCTGGCTGAATAAGAAGCTAAACTGGGTGGGTGCCTGCTTCCTATACATATACTTGTAGTTTTGTGTTTCTTATTCGTGCCCCACCCATGTTTAGCACTTAGTGCCGAACACCCCCACTTCATGGGGGAGGGTGTTTTTTCCAAAACTTCTATTAGTGGTTGGATATTAGCTCCTTTATGCTCCCTTTCCCGGATAGCCCAAGTATCGTCGGGCAGGCTGTGATGGTCTGAAGTCCATTATTATCCCAAGAATCTTCGGGCAGGGTTGTGTGGTGGTTATCCCAGGTGTGTGCGGGCATGTGGTTTCCCAAGTATCTTCGGGATGAGGACCAGGTGTCTTCTGGCGTGGCGGCGGTTGTTCTGGACTAGGTGTTTACAGCTGTGGTTACGTGTTACAGTTGTGGCCCAGGATTGTGTGGGCGGGGTTTGGCAGTGGGACTATAGTGAGGTTGTGTCTCGGGTGTGTGCGGGCGGGTTTTGACAGTGGGACTGTGGTGAGGTTGTGGCCCAGGTGTGTGCGGGCGGGGTATGGCAGTGGGACTGAGGTGATAATGACAGGATTGGTTCGATGCGTAGGATGTCTTAAATAACTAGGGGGAAAGTGGAGCGGGGTACCCAAACATCGATGTGCTTTTACTATACATTAGTTGGCTTGCGTTATTTAGGGAGTGTTCCTTGGTGAGGCTTGGGTGGATAGTTACCTTGTTAGGTGTTTGGTTTACTCGTTTTCTCATGGGACACTAGTACGTCCCCCACTTGTGCATGAGAGTCTTTGGTTTTCCCTTCTAAGTAACATATATTCTCACCCTATGTATATAAAACTACTTTCAGGTTTCCATGAGGACATGGGGGATTGCGCGAGACCATACTAGCTCAGAACTTTGTGGCAGTTGCAGTTTTTGTCTTTCTTTAATTGGTACTTTACCCTTGTAGTCACTTTTACATTGTGGTTTTTACTTTTGGAACATACATATGGGAATGGTTACCTTGGCTTTTCATGCACTTCTAGTTTTGGTTTTGAGAGACTTACTATCTTATCTCCCAATCCTATTAAAATAAAAAGGGTAATGCCTTCCATTTAGTGAGTGATTTTATACCCTTGGTGCTGGTTGCCACTTCGGGACCTATTGAAGGCAGGTATTGGGGTTCATTATCTCTTCTTCAACATGAAGAAGGAAGGGCAAGGAAATTAGCTGACCCTTCCCTTTTTTGGTGAATGTGGGTCATGATAGAATGGTATTAAAGGGAATATTGAGAGATAGGATGGAGTCTGGAGTTTGGCACAGTGAGGATTTCATGGGATGGAGGGCGATAGTGTTGGGTGACCTTGGTGCGTGAATTAGGCCCGGGAAGACTGGCTAGGACACGAGATTTTAGGGCTTCCCATGATCCGATGCAAGGACACTGGACCTACCAAATGACCAACTAAGGCCACGTTGATCGCAATGTAGAGACCCTAAGAAAGGTACATGCATCATAATGACTTGTGTTATTGTGTTTCTGGGGTGTTTTGGGAATTTTAAATAAATGAGATGTTTAAGAAGTTTAAAAAAACATATATTCTGCACTACATGGGCTTAGACATTCCTTATTTACCTTGCAGCTATGGCGCCTGGGAGGTGACCACGTTTGGTATGGGCGATCGAGGCCACAAAGACTATCTTGGCTGATCAAAAAAGAGATGATCGAGAGGAGGAGGATGACCAGTGGAAGAAGACACTTTGGTCTTTCCACCGGTAGACCCTCGAGAAGTATGAGGGCATCACCTCTGACATGAAGACGAAGGGTAGGCTAGAAGAGATGGTGATAGCCTTCGGCCAGATTCGGGCCCCGGCCGAGTACTGGGTTCCTATGGCCGTCATCCAGATGCGGGGAGCGGCACGTCAGCAGTGGATGCTTTTCCTAGGGGATTGGAGAGAGATTTAAGTGGCATGGGATGATTTCGAGAAGGAGTTCTGGGTGGAATTCCTCTCTTCTACGATGAAGGCCGAAAAAAGGCAGGAGATACTCTCCTTCCAGTAGGGGAGTATGTCGGTAAGGGAGCTGGGAATCATGTTCAAGAACCTCCTATGTTTTTCTCTGAACCACTTTCCAGATGAGGAGTCTCGGGCAAGACATTTAGAGGAGGAGCTCCAACCCTCCCTCCAGTATGCCATTATCCCCTTCACCCTACCGACGTACATGGAGGTCCAGAAGAAGGACGAAGTGGTGGAGAGGATGCATGCTCTAGGAGGTGTGACATGAGAGGGGATCCAGCTGGGATCATCGAAGGGGAAGGCTGTCAGCACCAGGCCACCAGCATCCAGACCCTCTCGGTTCCGACCAGCAGGAAGCAAGCCGCCGTAGTTTCAGTTCTGGTCCCCAGGGCCTCGCCCTTTTCCATCAGGCCCAGTACCGCGGTGCTTCATCTATGGCAGCATGGGACATATCCAGATTTAGTTCCCAGACCGAGTACAGTACGGTGGTGGCGGACATCCCCAACACCCGCCCAAGCAGCAGCTTCCACCTAGGCCTTTCCAGCAACAACAGCAGGGGCAGCGAGCTCATGATCCTCTGAGGCCAGACATTGCAAGTGGAGGCCAACCTCAGGGTGCTCCTGAGGGACCTCAATCGGGATGTGTTCGAGGAGGTGGATGCCATCTGATAGGTAGTGGACCAGGGCATGGACAGTTGCATGCCGCGGAGGTAGCAGTTCCAGCAGGCCGGGAAGTCGTTTGAGGTACGATCAGTTTGTTTAGCACTCTTGCTTATGCCTTATTCGATACCAGATCTTCACACTCCTTTGTTGCACCCATTCTATCCCGTTCCATGGGTATAGATACTGAGATGATTACAGTGCCTCTAGTGCTGAGCGCACCAGTCAGAGGTCATACTGACTTGTTATAAGTTTTTCGAGGATGAATACTGAAGATATGGCCACATCAGTCAGTCAGAGATCTACTACTGCAACAGATACAGCCATACGATGTTATCCTAGGCATCAACTGGTTGTTCTTTGTGTGTGCCATCATCAACTGCTTCCGAGGAACGGTTGTGTTCTTAGACATGGGCGGCCAGTGTGTTACCTTCACTGGGGATCAGAGCAGTCAGAAAGGCAGTAGGTGAGAGGAAACTCCTCTCTTTGTTAGCTGAGGTGTCAGTAGATCCAGTAGATTCTGAAATGGTGGAGGTGCCAGAGATCATCCGTGAGTTCATGGATGTATTTCCCGATGTGGTGATGACTCTACCCCCTCAACGGGATATCGAGTTTGGATAGATTTGTAGCCTGGTGCTCATCCAATTTTGATGGCTCCCTACTAGATGGAACCTTCGGAGCTATGGGAGTTTCAGATTCAGATTAAAGATCTAATGAAGAGGGGTTATGTTCAACCAAATGCATCTCCAATCTTGTTTGCAAAGAAGGAAGATGGTGGTCTCAGGTTGTGCATATACTACAGGATGCTGAATCCGGTAATAATCAATAATCGCTACACTTTTCTGAGGATAGAATATCTTTTCAACCAAATGAAAGGGGTATGGCTGTTCTCGAAATCGACCTATGGTCTGGGTACCCCTAGTTGAGGGTAAAGAAGAGTGACATCTCGAAGATGGCCTTCAGTTGTAGATATGGGAACATCATGTTTGTGGTCATGCCCATCGGTGTCACGAACTACCCTAATGTGTTCATGGTGTTTATATTAACAAAGGACTTATCATTAATCTTATTGGAAAAATGGTTATAGAAATGAGTCCAAAATACATTGAATGGGAATAAATGTAAAATAAAATCCATTATATTATATTTAAACTATTACTGGATTTCAATTACATGGTAAAACCTTAGGTGGAATCCCTTTTCATAAATTTACAACAGTGTCACTCATCTTCACTATAAAGAAAACTCACCCCTCCCATTTCCTATCATCTATCAGGTGAATTTTTTTCAGCCAAGATAAAAATATATGTTCCCCAAATCCCTCCAGTAATCATATTATCCATCTATTTGGAAGGAATCAATCTATCTAATAGTTTGGAGAAAACTAGATGGAGTTACCCATAGAAGACGTAACATACTTCATCAAACCCTTTTGTTATATTTCCACTCTCCACCACATAAACTCTATTTATTACATTATTATATTAAAAATTATCCTAAACATACTAATAATTTTTATGTTATTTTTTCAACCTATAATTACACATAATTTTGTTAAATGTGTAATGAAATTTCCATTTATGTGTATGAAAAACTACTACCACGGTAAATGGTGATTGTTCGGACATCACTTACTACCTCTCAGAGTGGAAATTATGATGAACACACTGTTGCTATATTATATTTAGGATTTTCATAATTACATTATTCTACTTTTATTTTTATATTTAACATACCTTTTTCCTTTTCAATTTGTGTAAATACAATAACATCATTTGTGGATGTGTGGACGACTGCCAATTAAATGCAATGTTATTAATTCATAAGACACATGAAATGTTTAAATGATGGGTTTAATTAAAACATTGTGAAATAAATAACATCTAAATAATACTAAATATTTAATTACCGTTATGTTAAAAAAATATCATTTTCTTTGTCACACTTTGACACAATTTAAAATTGTTAATGTCGTTCGTGGATGTGAGAACTTCCACCTCATCGACATGATGTGGTTCCTATAAAATAAAAAAAATTATTTAAATAATTTTATATGATTCAATAATATTATATTTATGAAATAATTATAATTCTGGATATATTATGGTTACTTAACTTCTTTCCATGATGATTATTGAAAAAATGAGAACATTACTAATGTTTATATACGATTTACTATCTCGATTATTGTAATGATGGTAAATTTTTCATAATATAATTTAATTATTGGTTTCTACAGTATAATCAATGTATAAATATAATAATTATGTCATGATTATTATTTCTTATATGTATCATAATGATCCCTTTTGACCATATTTTACGAACAAATGATAATATTAAAATATAAACTGAATTTGGTCCAAACAACAGATGTAAACATAATTTTGTAAGTAGTTGTAATAAAAAATGCAATAATTGAAATGAAGATAATGATAAACATTAAAAATGATATAATTTAATTTATTAAGTAAAATAAGTTCATTACTCAAGAATATAATGACACGTGAGAGAAATTGGAATCAATGTTTAGAATTTTTAGTTCACTTTTTACATCTGTTAGATAAATGATATTTTCTAGAACATACAGATTTTATGTGGAGTATCTGCATACCATTTTGATATATTTTATCATTAATACATTTATCATCACGGTATTTAAATTCTCTTATATATTTATTTCCTTTATAAATCATATGATTTGATATTTTTCCAATTGGTTTGGGAAACATTGGAATGTTTAATTATATTTTTATAAGAACAAATTTAATTATCTTTCCAAGGTACTTCCATTTGAGGAAATAATATTTCACTTTTTCTAAAAGGGATTTAATTTTTTTTTCCACTCATTATTAATGACTTTTTTCAACTATCATTTACAATTTATCTACTCCTTTTTTACTCAATATGTTTTAGAAAATTTTTATAGGAAACCCAGTATTCATTTCCCTCATTAGTCGGAGAACTTATTTTCTTCTAAAAACCATTTTTACATAATAGGAATTCAAAAAATGTTTCTAAACATTCAATTTTATTTATTAAATACAAGGTTACACTTTTTTCTTTTTAACAATGTTTGTAACAGAATATTCTTATCTCTTTCTGAAAAAGGAATTTTTCTATCCTTTTTACCATGTAAATGTAATGTTCTTTTTATATCATATGACTTGTACATATTTCTAAAAATTATTATATTTTATTATTAAATTTCATTATTAATGTAACATTATAAATATTTTTATCAATGTTTTTTTTCAAATAAAATGTTTTAAAAAAGTTCGTTTAAGACAAAAGGGTATTTCCCTCATGAATTTATTTGAAAGAGATTTTTATAGTATTTCAATTAATCAATTACAAAAACCATTTTCTTACAGCACATGGAATGTGGTGTATTTAAACCTTCCTTATTTTTCCATTTTAGGGTTTCTGATTGCTTTGGACATGGATAGTATTGATATTCTATTCCTTAATTCTATTTTGTCCCCTTGAAATATTGAATTTCCTAAAATCATTTGACATTGAATTTCTACTAAACATGGCAATATTATGTCATGTATATGATTATTGTATGAACCATATAGAATTTTTCATAGAGTGTTTACTTTTAATGTTATTTGATTATTTAGGGAATCATTGATAAATTTTTACCCTTTATTCAAAAAATATATTTTATAAGGAATATTGTTTATTAGATATGAGGAAAGCTTAGTACATGAATTACATGGGAAAGGGACCATTTGAGGTCATCCCTACGGTTCAGGGACAAGTTAATGAAATCCCCATGATGTATCAGTAATCTTAAAATATGGAATTAGTTAGCGACAAAACCTTTGAGTTTGTATCCACACAGAACATATGTGTTTTTGAATATTTACGAAAACTATCTTCTAAATGTTCATGATAGTAGTGGTCCATCTTCTAGATACATTATATTTAAAAATTAAGTATTTTCCCCATAAATATTTACTAATAATTTATCCATGAGATTTTTTTTCAATAATGATTTTCTTTATCTATTTGAATGAATTGAGTTTTATGTTATTAAAATTTCAAATTGATTATTCAATTTATTTTCATTTTTTGATTTCATGGGAAGTGTTTCATGTTCATTACCACCCCGTAATTATTATTCCCACTGATACATTATTCCTTCAACTATAGTTTACCCATATAGAGAATTTGAGCTCACCATTATTTTTTTTCTCATTACCCAAGAATCAATGAACCGTACAATGAAATATATGAATGGTATACTACTTGGAAAAAATTTTACCATGAAAGGAAAAAATTATACTGTAATTAATGTATTCATTTGTATTACATGTCCCATTCATGTATTTGGTTTTCCAAGACAACTAAACTATTCAGTCCATCAAGATTTGATTCATTGTAATCATTGAAATATAATGGTATTAGAAAACATATCTCGGATCTATGGGGATAGTTCAGTATATATAATAATATAAAAATTTACTTTGTGTGATCATTTGTTAGTTTTTTGAGAAGTTTTATTTTTTGATGAATAGTAAAAATCAATAAATTTTACATCAAAACCTCATTATTGTATAATTTATATTTATAATAAAATAATGTTATAAGTGGGTTTTAAGTATAAAAATACTATTTTTATATTAGTTATAAAAATTAATCACATTACAATCAATTTCAAATTAAATTTAGACATAAAAACATAGCAATATTTTTAGTTGTTTTACTTTAAAACCATGTTCTATCATCTCATCTCTGGGATTAATATTAAATTAAATTCATATACATAAATGATTAGAATTTATGTAAATGGATTAAAAATTTGGAATCAAAATAATTTAAATTGTCGAATATGTTCAATGTATTTTTTGACCAAAATTAGTAGTGAATGTAATTAAAATAAATTACAATGATAAAGGTCAAATCAAGATTATGTAATTGATTAAATTTAATATTATGAGGCCAGATGACCAATAAAAATAGAAAAAATATATTTATTACGTATTTATATCAAATATGATCTTTTATCAAATTTAAAAAATTATTTTAGGGACACTATTTAAAGTAATGACCTCTCTATAGTGTTTACATTTTTATATTTATATGAATTTCACTCCTCTTCTATAAAAGGGAACTCACCCCCTTAATTCCATACACATATAGTGATAGTATTTATAATAAATGTACATAAAATATTATATCATAAAATACATACTATAAATATAGAAGAATCACTTTGGGTAGAAATCAATATATAGTAGCCTTATAGTGAAAACCAAAATTTTTTACTCAATGAAGAGGCAACATCCTTCACCATGTACATTTGTTTTATTTTCACACCCCACCACTAAACTATTATTATTACAAGATTTTATAAAATAATATTTATAGGACATATAATTCTATGTTTGAATTACACAATATATAGCTAAAATTTCACATAGTTTCATCTAAGGGGTAACGAACTTACTGTTTTCTAGTACGGAGAACTACCGCCTCACAAAATGATGTTGTTCATTTTTCATTTTTCATATCACTTAGTTTATAATTTTGAAAAAAAAATATTTTATTATAATATATATATATATATGAAATTTAATATGTATTTATTTTTTCTTTAATTATTATATAAATCATACCTTCGTGCTTTCCATTTATTTAAATATGATAACATATTTTGTTGAATGGAAGACTACCACCTCCTCAATGCGATGTGATTAGTTCAAACATTACATAGAATTTATTAGGGATGGACTTAGTGAAATTTTATGATATATAATACATAATAATACTAATATATTTATTATAAAAATATATATATATATATATCATTTATGATCCTTTTAATACGATAAGAATATGGAAACAACATTTATGCACAGGTATACCCGACCATCATCAGGACAATTGTATCCCATTTCATATATCAGTATTTTATATATTATAAAAAATATTTATATAATAAGTATATTAGATATATAACTATTTTTTTAGATTCTAGATAAAATTAAATCATGATCTATGGTAGTGGATCATGAAGAAAAAGCCAAAACACATACAATAAACAAAGAAGATATTACAAAAAACGTTTCATTGACATTAAACTATTAATTAAATGGTAGAATAAAATCCTAAGTGAATCATATATGTTATTATATATAGGAATAAGGTAATGTGTAATTTTTTTAACAAACATATAATTTTTATACAATATTTCTGTATGTTTGTAATGAAATTCAACACTCAAGGTAACAGTTTTCTCTTCTTAATTTTTATATTTGTGAGTTAAAGGAAATTTTAACCATGTGTTTAATTTGTTTGGGGTATATACTATATTGAAATTAATTACATTATAATTATAATTAATTATATAGTTATTTAAATATTCATTTTATGATCTCCCTTTCCTTTGGTTTATGTTCTAAATTTATCAAATCAGGAAAGTAATGTTTCCTCATTTTTTCTTTATTGAGACACATGTCGTGTCGTGCACCTATATTCATATACATGGCGTATATATTTACATTTGAATTGTTATAACATCAATATACTTCATTAATTATATTTTACGCTTCATGTAACTTTATTCTCTGATGTTGAGTATGGGTCAATGTTTCTAATGTGATAATAGTTTTTTTTATAATATCTAATCATTTATTGAGATTGTTTAATATTATGATTCCATTGTAGAAATCTTATGATCAGTATCTCAATAAATATTAGAAATTATATTCTACATTTTTTATTTATTATATCTTTATTTATTAGAACCATTTTCATATCTTTGGTACATAATATATCTAAGAAATTGTTTTTATGAAAAGATGACATCATCTATGTCTTCATATAGAAATTTGTTTTTCATTGAAAACATGTTAATTTTTTTCCAAATAAGATTTATGATTTAAAAGCATGTAAAACATTTTCAATTCCATTTATTATTTTTTCACGGAAAAAGGCTTAATTTTTTTAAGCATTCTTTCTATGCTTTCATATTATTTTCAATGTAAATGAAATTGTAAATGTTTTCAAGATTCCATTGTAGTTTTTCAAAAAAAATTCAAAGAAATAGGTTTTGATAATTATTTATCTTTTAAAAAGAAATTTTTGAATTGGAATATATATTTTCCTCATGTAATGTTTTAAATTATTTTAAATATAACTTTATATCTTTACAATGTGTTTTTAAGAGATGGTTTTTGAATATTCACAATGTTTTAATAATTGAATATCAATGAATGGTTATTTTCCTTAATAAATGCTACAAGTTATATATAAAAATCTATTTTATACTAAGATAGTTTCTTTTGATGTAGTATACTATTTATTTAGTACATTATTAAATAAAACCAACCATATTATTCTTTCATGGTTTATATTATTATGGAATTATATTTATGACAACCTTTTATCTTCTAGGGTTAATATACTTTTGGATCCTTTTTTATTTTCATGGGTTATGATTTAATGAAATGAATTTAAATCCTATTTAATTTCAAAATATTTTTATTTGTTTAAACTTTTATGATAACTATTTCATTTAATGGGATATGATATGATTTTTAAAAACCAATGACTTTTTATTGTTAAGGATATGATAAAAAATTTATTATGTTGTGGCACGTGAATGATTGATTTTATTATGTGATGAGTGGAACCAATATATAACTCGAATTCATTGGTTAAAGATTTATATATCATGATATAATAATGAGAAACAAGTCCATGGGATTGATCATAAATGGGAAACTAGTGTTTCCTAATCCAAAATGGGAAATAGGTTTGTCCTGATCAAAAATTAAAAACATTTTTCTCCTGATCCATAATGGGAAACATGTGTGTCTTGATCCAGATTGACAAACTGGTTTTTGCTAATCCAAAATTGGAATGTGTGGTGTCTAGATCTACTATGGAATACTAGTGTGACCTGATCCTCTATTGTAAATTGGTATTTCTTGACATACTATGTTAAATAGGTGTGTCTAGACCCACTATAGGAAATAGTTGTATCCTAAACAAAAAATGTGAAACCTGTGTGTACAGATCTCAAAAGGAGAAATAGTGTGTATAAAACCACCATGTTAAATGACTAGGTGGTTATCCTTGATGCATGATATCAGTTTCTATATTTATAATTACTCCAAAATTATATGACATGAGAGTATATATCATGATTTATTTTTGATGACTAAACATCCTTACGATTCATCTATGATGAATGACCGATCATTATTCCACGATTCATAATTATTATATTTGATATGAATGATATGATCTTATAATGATAATTTTTTGTTATCAAACCCTTGTGATCATGATATTCTTACATATCACCCTTGTTTAACCTTACTAAGAATCTGAGTTAACTTTTCTCTCTTATTTCCATTCCCTAGGTAATGATGAAAGGTTTTAGGTAAAATTAATAAAGGTTAATATCTTTATTTGAGATATTGATGAATTTTCTCCATGTTAGTAAATTATAATTCTCATTTTCCAAATACACTAAGCAATTATTTTCCTCATGAATGTATTTCTATAATGTTCTAAATATTCATCTAAAATTATGTAACATCGTTGTATGTTAATCATAGGTTCTTATAGTGTGTATCGAAGGAAATGATCAGACATCATTTGGAAACTAGGATGATGAAGCTTTAATGACATCCCAAGGCATATTTTTATGGATATGCCTATGGATTTCATTAAATATAATCCTAAATTATTATAGATTCAAATGCTGGTGTCATGATTTAAGAATCATATATTATTTTTTTATTATTATGAGGTTTTATTATATTATAATTATTTCTCACTCTATGCTTCATGGTTTTTGTTAATCATGATAATTATAAGAAATAATGTTAATATGAAACTTTTAAATAGAAGAATGTATGGTAATTATTCAAAATCTATTTCATAAGTGAAAGTATCATGAAGAGAATACCAATGGTGGTATGAGTATTGGTTTTTTTACAGAAGATAAAGAGAAAGAAAAAAAAATTGAATGGTATGTCATTTTATAAAAGTATTGTTTACAAGAAATTATTAAGAATTGTTATTTGAGGTTGAGAAACCATAATTCATGTTTCATACTTAATATAATAGGAATGGGGATTTAAGGAATAATATGATTATGAATGAGTTATTTTTTATGAATGAAGATGGATTATTGAAGTGTGTTTGTTTTAAAACTAACTTATTATATTCTAAAAGTCATGAAATATATAAGTATTTTCAATATAATATTTACATTAATGTTTTATTTTTTAGAGTGGTAGTGTTGAACTAGAATTTTTATATAATGTAAATATTACATTAAGGTAATGTAACCGAAAACATGTACCTCAGTATGAAAAACATGATATTTTATATGGGAAATGAGATGAAGATATGTACAATGTAAAATGAATAGTTTCTATGACCATATAACAGGTAATGGATTTCTTGGAAAAGTGTTCAATGTTATCATGGATGAAGTTTACAACTACATGTATTAAATGAATATATCCCGTAATATTTATAATAAGGGAATAATCATGTTTCTAATAATGATTTTTAGTTTCTACCATGTTTCAAGAAAAATATAGATGATGGTATTCACATGTTTGGTATTCAACAACCATGTTATACATTATGATATAATAGGAATCAATGCTATGGTGTTCTTGAAAAATTTAGTAACATTATTTCTAGGGGTTTTCACTCCCATTCAATAGAAGGGATATAAGGGTAGAAATTTATGGAATGGTTTATATAAATAATATTAGGAGGGTTTGTAGGATAAAGTATTATCCCACCATATAATTATTTTTTAATATTTTATAAAATTTGATAACATTTTTCTTGTGATAAAGACAGATCGAATGGCCAGTCACTCTAGTTATAGATCTTTGTGTCTTTTAGTGACTTATGAATGGATAGTTCACCTTTATTTTGTTGAATAAAAGATGAAATGAAAGTTGATAAAGTCACAAAAAGGGAAATTTTATCTATAAATCATTTATGTATACCATTTCATGGAAATTATTCTTCATTAGGAAAATGGATATTGAAATAATATGTTTTAATGATATCATAATTTTTCATCATATCAAAAACATTTTTCAATCCTCTATAGGATATGGTTTGGGGTTTTTATCATTCCCCAAATAATAATATATAACACTCTCCAAAAAACATTATAATTAAATTTATCTTCCATGAACATTTTTCACATTCCACTTATGCACTATTATTTGGATACCTATTTAATAGTTACATTGGGTAATAGTTAAGTTTCCAAATTCCATTTTTTAAGGATGTTTTAGTATTCATATTTTTGATGTGGGTTTATAAGAATGGAAAATTTATGTATAAAACCATTGATAACCCATATGAATATCAATGGATAAAATCAATTTAATAGTGGTAGTATGTAACACCTTGAGATTTTGTGTGTTTTTTTGAATTTATTTAACCATTTGGATATTTTTCATTTTATACAACCCGAAATATATATTATTAATATGAAAGCACTTTGTTTGGCATGATTTATATGAAGCACACAATTATATTTTTACTACATGGAGCACATAGATTAACATTCAGTAGAGAGAACACTTTCTTTTGATTTTTTACACAAAATTATATGTTACTACAATAGCTTGCGTAACACTCAAGGATGTGTATCATCAAACTACATTTTACAATTAATATTTTAGATTTAATATCATTATAGCTACAACCTATCCATTTGAATGAAACATTCAAATGATAATAAATAAGATTTAAAAATCTTATATATACATTAATATAAATAAATCCCTTGTTTATTAATCCGTATAAGTGAATGAAAGTACAATTTTAAAAAAACCCATTACATTTCTACGAAATCTATTATTTATGTATGAACACAATTTTACCTCAATAACATAAAAAAACTTTTGATTACTTTTTTAATAAATATTTATATATTATATATTTAATAACTATTTTTCATTATCATAAAATATATTTTATATGTATAAGATAAGAGTAAATATTATTTTATGAATAAAAATTGTATTTTTTAAAAGGTAATTTTACATAATTTTAAAGGAATATCCACATTTAATATAATTTTTAAAAAGTATAAATTTTTTATTTGGAAAAATAATAAAAATAATTTGAACCGAAAAATCAAAATTTACATTGGGTGATTTTTTGGTATATTTTTTGGAAGATTAATTTTTTTTATAGAGTGAAAATCTCTAATTCTTAACTGAAAAATCCTTTTTGTATAATTTATTTTAATAGTTACATAAATTTATAATTGGACGTTAAGAATAATTAGATATATTTTATATTATTAAAATAAATTTAGTTTATTTTAAACAAATTATCCTTAAATTTAGATATAAAAAAAATCAATGTTTTTAATATTTTTACTTCAAAATACAGTAATGTCGTCCCATTTTTGTGATTAACATTATTTTATTTTATTCCATATATGTGATAAGAATTTGGAAAAAATGAATTTCATATTTTGAATCATTATAATTTTTTATTTTTTATATGGTCATATTAGTTTTCGGCCAAAAATATTAGTGAATATAATTAAAATAAATTACGACGATTAAGGTAAAAACTATATTACCTAATGGCTAAACATTAATTTTAAGTATCTAAGTCACCAAGACACAATTCCAAATGATACTGGTTGGAATTATTTTTAAAAACTACCATATTTTATATAATTTAAAAAAATTTGGATGCAATTTTGTAGAGGATTCATATCAATAGTGTTCAGATTTTTATATTTACAAGACTTTCACTCATCCTCCTATATAAAATGGAAATCACCTCCTCACATCATTAGTACATTCCATAAACATTTTAACATCCAAAAAATAAAATACTAAGAACCCAAAATCCCTCTTATCATCCTGAAATCCTCACATTGGGAGAAAATCCAACGAACATATCCATTCTTGCCAACCAAAAAGAACATATCAAAGAAGAGGTAACACCCTTCCATAAGCTATTTTGTTTTTCATTCAAACATCACCTGATCAAATATTATTTTTATATGTTTATATAATAATCATAATATTGTAAATATACAATTTGGTTATTATTCTTTTGTTTATGCATACACTTACACAATTCCATACAATGAGTAACGAATTTACCATTCATAATTATTATGAACTACAGCCTCGCAGAAGGATATTTTCTATTTTTCATTTACCTCTTACCATGCTTGGGAATAATGATGGAAAAACGTTTTATATTTTATATATATTATTTATTTTTTTATTTATTTGTTCTATAATTATTATTTAACCCATAACTAAATACTTACCATTTTTTGTAAATATGATAACATTGACTGTGGAAGTGTGGACTACCGCAACCTCAATGTGATGACATTCGTTCACACATTATATAGAATCTATTAATGATGGATTTATTTAGAAAACTTGATAAACATTAAATGATAATTTAAATTTAATGATAATATATATATATATATATATTTAGTTAGTTTCCATTCTATATGATAAATAAATGAAGACAATGTTTATGAAAATGTACGACCTAACCTCTACATCTATATTTCATAAATTATTAAAAATATTTTAATATCTATATATTTTAAATATAATAAAATTTTAAAATATTTTATATATTTAGATCATAATCTAATTAATATGACTAAGAATAATAAGTAAAAAAAATACGATAAACGAAGTGACTATTACACAAAACATTGCATTAACATTGAACTGTTAATAAATGGGTAAGATAAATTCATTAGTGAATCATATGTGCTCTGATATATATGAATACAGTTTTTTGGTATACTAATAATATAATAATATTTATTATACTGAAGGTTAAATTGTGAAAAAAACAATTCTAGATAAATGAAAAGGGTTTTCTCGTCTCAATTTTTCTATTCCAGAGATACATGCTATGATCACCACTCATTTCATTTATGTCGTGTTTATAATACACATGAATTTATTATATGATATTTATAATTAGATTTAACTATTTTTACATATAAATTTTATGACATATCTTTCATCGGGTTTATGTTCAAAATTTATCAAATTTGTAGAGTAATTCTTTCTCAATTTTCATTATTTGAGACACATTCCATGTAATGCTAATACATTATTCTACAATGTGTATATAATTCCATTTTAAATGTTATAAAATTAATATATTAACATCATGATATTTTATGCTTCATTTAATGTTATTTTCTAAATTATAGTATGGTTCCATGTTACCAATGTGGTAATAGTTTATTGTTACAGTCCCATCATTTATTGGCATTGTTTATGATTATTCTACCATTGAAGAAATTTGTTGATCAATATTTGATGAAAACTTATCTATTTTATTATCCTTTTTTAATTAATGATAAATTCATTTATTCTTATAATTTTACACTCATTTTAACATAATATAATCAATAATGTGTTTTTAAGAAAATATGACATTATCTCTCTCTTCAGTCTAAAATGTTTTCTCTTTCAAAACCATGTTTTCTAAAAAGGTTATCAAAATTGTTTTTTGTTTAAAAAGTGTGTTAAACATATCCAATCCCCTTTTATATGTTTTATTGGAAAAGTATTTTCAAATTATTTTTAGGGTTTATTAATAAATATTAAAAATATTTTCAAAGTTAAAGGAATTCTAAATGTTTTCAAGATTCCATTATATGTTTTAAAACATATTATTATAGAAAAATGATTTCCAAATGGTTTCTATATTATGATAAACATTTAAAATTGGAAAATATATTTTCGTCCAATATTATTTTTATATGATTTAAAAAATTACATTATATATTTTCAAAGAGTATTTAATGAATTTTTTTTTGAATATGATATATTTTTAAAGGATAATTTCAAATTATTTTTATTTTACTTAAAAAATTATAAAAGAAATCATTAAAAATCATTCTTCTTAAAATATAAAATACTTGGATATATATTAATCCTTATTAGGGAAATGCTTTATGAATAAAATTATTTTATTTTTTGAAATGTTTTAAATTTTTATGACATTATATTAACAAACCTATTTCTGTTCCATGGGTTAAATGATATTGGATCTCACTTATTTTAATGGGTAAATCATTAATGAGATGTTTATAAAAGCTATATATTATATATAGGTTATAATGTTATTAAATATTTATGATATGGATTTAATTTCATGGGTTATGATAAGATTTTTATGAACCACATCACTTTTTATGGGTCATGATATGATGGTTGTTTATCAATCCTATGGAACATATACTTATGATAATATTATATGACAGGAGGGAAAAATATATCTGTTATATTAATTGTGTAATGATTTATATCTATTGAGATAATTATGGAAAACAAGTCAAAAAGATATATCCAGAATGGGAAATAGGTGTGTTGTGATCCAAAATAGGAACCAGGAGTGTCCTGATCTGAAATGGGAAACATTTGTGTCCTAATAAAATTAGGGAAACATGTGTTTCCTGGTCCAAAATATGTAATTGGTGTGTCCTAATCATCTATTGGAAAAAATGTGTGTCCTAATACACTATAGTAAGTAAGTGTGCCTTGATCAACTATGTTAAATAGTTTTGTCATGATCAACTATGGGAAATAGGATTATCCTTATCCAAAAAGTAGAATCATTTCTGTCCTCATCCAAAAAGGTGAAAGATGTGTGGCCTAATCCACTATAATAATTTACTATGTTGTTAACCTTGACATGTGGAATGGTGTTGTATATTAATCAAAATTTGACAATTATATGACATGAGCATGAGGTTCATGAATGATTTATGATGATTAATCACACATAATATTCATGCCTTATGAAATTCCAATATTTTTGTCATAAATCTTGATCATGGTCTTTGATATGTAGGGTATGATCCTCTAATGTTAAGATCATGTTCTCAAACAATTATTCCCATGTTATGCTTACATATCAGCCTTTTGTACCATTACTATGCATCCAAGCTCAACCATTTCTGATGTTTCCTTTCTCTGGTTATGAAGAAATGTTTTAATTAGGATTAATAATGAAAAAAAATTATTTAAGATATATGTTGAAGATATTTAACCACATTATATGATTAAATATCTATGTTTCAAAAGACACTAATATATTGAGGCCCTCATTAAGGTATATTATAAATTTTCTTAATATTCACATAAAATGATGTATTATCCATATATATAAGTTGTAGGTAACTAGAAACTAAGATCTCAAGTATATTTGAATACTAAAAACCATATATAGATAGATTTTAATATAGAGAGATCCATGAATATTATTGAGGATATGATTCAATCATGTGTTCTTGAATTTGGGGTAGCATGGGATGATAATTTAAGACCGGTTTGGTTTTCTTATAATAATAGTTACTATTCTACAATAATAATGTATCATTTGGGGGGGGGGGGGTTCTGTGACCATCATTGTATATAAATTTTTATTGGACATATATTGGTGAATGTTTTGTTTTTGGACCAAGATTGGCTGATGAGAAGATAAAAACGATTCAATTGGTTCTTCAGAGAATATTTATGGCACAAAGGAAATATAAATCTTATATATATCAACCTCTCATAGTATTGTAATTTTTAATTGGTGATAAGGTCTTGATGAAAGCTGCACCTCGTTTGGGTGATCAACATCATGGGAGGAAAGTTGAAGCTTTTAGCTCCTTTTGTGAAAAAATTTAAGATTATTTAATAGGTGGGGAAAGTGGGTTACTATTTAGAACTTCTTACATGATTGGAATCAATTCATATTGTTTTACGCATATCAAAACTATGAAGTTATCTTTTTGACCCATATCATGTTCAAATCTGGAGTGATCTTTGGTGATAAATATGATTTATCCATAACTGTGATTCTAGTCGGGATTGTTGATTCTAAAACAATGGATAATCATAAGAGTTGGATACCTTTTGATTGAGTGTTATGGTATCATGGATCAAATTCTCATGACAAATTGGAGAGTGAGGCAGTGATGAGAGTGTATTGGCCTTATGTTTCTAACATGGAGACTTCATAAAGGCTCTCTATGGATAGAAATTTCTATGATGGGTAGATTGTAACATCCTTTTACATTATTTAGGTACTCCTCAATAACACTTTTGATCATCATTATTTTATAAATTTTTGTGGGTGCTTCATGAGAAATTTTGAATATTTCAAAATTCTCTTGGGTTATACTTGGTTGGTGCATTGTTTTGCCAAACCGTGCACCATATTGGTGAAAACCATGAAAACACTAATAGTGAGTTTTTTTAATGGTGTAGAGTTTTTAAAACCATTCCCCCACATAGTAGAAACATGCAACCTCTTTATAGGAGAACAGGGCTAGAAAATACAGTTTGATAAAACCCTATGACTCTACCCATGTAACAGTGTGAGGAGTGGTTTTTTTCATTAAATTATATAAAAAAATTCTCAACCACTATTTAGCCTTTCTGCTAAGACCAATGTACTCTAGGAAAAATTTACTTGTCCATAAAACCTATGAATGTCCTATTTTGGTTTCGTTAAATGTTTTCCAAGATTGAATGAAGAAAGTAGAACATCATTCGATCTCTTCCACATAAGACCTCTTCTCTCGTTCCATCTACCCCACTAACTTCTTAAATCCTATATAGTGGTTGATAGATCCGCCTATTTTTGAGATATATAATCTACATTGATTGTGATCTTAAATCTATGTTTCATTCGTGGATCTCGATTCTTGACATTCTTCATTGGTTTTCACCATTTTTGGTATTCCAATACGTGATCTTGGTTTTGAGGACAGTGGCATAGTTTGATATTAGAAAATTTATTTGACCAATAATTGAATGAAATAAATTAAATTTATCTCAATTTGGTAATGTCATAACCAATTCAATCTGAATATGTATTTGAATTTTTTTGAATGATTAAAAAAACAATTCTAGTGAATTAGTGAGAGATTTGAATTTGATGGAAATTGTGAAATTTACCTGTGAAATCTATTTTTAAAATTGATTTTGAGAAAATTCATAAAATTTTTCATGATATGAAAATATTATTTGATTTATTATTGAAAATTAATTCACTGACTAAAAACCCATATATTTATTTTTAAATAAATATTGGTATATTGTAATGGGAAATGGGTTAATTTTTTTAAAATATATTGAAATAATTTCCCCCTTTATTGATTGTTTCGTGACAACATGAAATCCTATGTAGTTACTAAGATATATACTACAAACATTCTAGGATTGGATTTACCTATCAATAGATTGAAACATTACATCATTATCATAAACCTATTAGAAGATCTTATCCTTAGTGAGATGATAATTAATCATCATTAGATATTGTTAGTGGGATGTGTGTGCACATTATCATTACCACTATAGGAGTATGTTAGGATCCAATAAAATGGAACAGTTGTACCAATGGGAAGATAACTATACTTCTTCTTTTTCAATTATTTTGAAATATATTAGAAAAGTGCAGTTAGTGGAAAAACCCATGAAAATTTATTGAATAAATGAAGAGTTCATAAAAAAAGTACAAAAGACCCAACACAACAATTATAGATTATCGAAATCAAACATGTCAATACCCCCATTATAAAATGTTTCCTCTACAGTAGCGGATTCCCACTCCAAACTTCTATAATGGTTCAGAATATTAGCATACTTCCTTCTAAGATTCATCTGCTCTAGTGAGAGGAATTTATTAGTAGTTTTCATAGATTTATTGAACCCTGAGACCGCACCACCATCTTTACTGATAGATAATCTGGAGGATATTGACTTTTGCAGGTATGAGAAATCCTTCCTTGGAATTCATCATGGTGAAGTAGTCACATCCTCCGGGTTCCCAAACTACAACTTATCCCCACTGTGGACAATTTTTCCGTACGATTTTCTAACCATGAAACCATTATCTTCTTTAACAGTATCAGAAAGATCCCCCCAATTACTATGGATCTATATTTCTTGATACATCACTAATCGGTCCTGCTGAAACTGACCATTTATGTCAACCATAGAAATGAAATATTGGTGCTCCACCACCTCCTAATCTGTATTTATCAAATATTTTATTAATTTACCCACTGAAACATCCTCTTGAGGATTAATATTTATGTACTCAATGATTATAATTATACCACAGTAGTTAATAATTTTCATTTCAATGTAATTTTTTAAATAATTATGGAATTATTTTTATTTTAATTAACTTATTTCTATGTGGAAAGTTCGTTTCCTCCATGAAATATTATAAGTTATATTTTAATGAATTTTTCTTATAAGATGAAAAATTTGATGTTACATATAAATATCTCGGGATATGATTTGATGATACCATCATTATTTATTCTCTAGATAGTATATTATTATGAAGAAAATAAGTTTAGAAACCCATTTTTTTCATGGTTCATGCTTTGATAAAATGTTGTAATGTTTAAGAAACCCATTTCCATTAAATATATTATGATCTAAGATGATTTATTTAGAATCATGTTGAACACATATGAATGGAATATGGTTACATGATATGCCATACTTCAATTTTAATAACCTCCAATGCATTTGGTGAATATCTATATATCATAATATAATGAGGACATTAATGGAAATTCAACCTAGTTTAGTAACGTACTATGTTAACTATGATTGTCTTGGGATTGAACCTAGAGCAATGTTTTTTTGGAATGGGGAATAAAGGAAATCATCTTTCACAGAATTAGAAATGAAAGTTGGCTATGTAAATGATTTTCTATTATTATGTTCATGTTATAAGCTTATATCTTATGACAATGTTATGATCTCATGGATCATGATATTTGATTTCCCTATGATTCATGTACAGTGAAATACCAATCATTATGTGAAGACTCAAGATTTGGATCTATGATATGTATGGTATAGTTCTTCAAAGTTTTATCACATGTTATCACACCCAGATGATTATCTTCGGTTTAAATGATCAATTTATAACCATTTTTACACTCAATGAGTATTTTATCTCATCATTTTTCATGTTTCTATTACCTTTGTAATGATTAATGGTATTATGTAAAGAATTCAAAATAAATGATGTAGTTATGAAGAACAATGTGAGAGATTATAGAGATCTCTTATGAACATGTGTTTTGTGTATAAATGTTTACAAACTCGCTAAAACAATACAATTCTATTATGGATCACAATTTTATTGTAATTATTATTCTTTTATTATGATTTAATATTTATGTTTGAAATATATTGACCAATAAATAAAAAAATTATTAAAAATTATTAAAACATATAAAATTAATGAATTTCACCACTATTGTGTAGTCATTAAATTATAATGTATAAATGTAAGAAAACATCATTTGAAATATATTAAGATAAAAGGAAATAATGGAATATAGTAATTGTATTATTCCTTATGGTGAACATTTTTTTGGCTTGAAAAGGAGGTGGGTTCACTATGTTTTTTAGTAGACTAATCCCTAAAAAGACCAACTATTATTGTATGGGGAAATTGTATGCAATAGAAGATCAATCTCAAGGAAATATCAATGTGGTCAAAACTAAATTAAAATTTGAATACATAGATGAAAATGGATTAACCCAAGAGATATAAGAGTATATATAATTGTTGGTTTCTCTACAATATATATAATTTTATTATGATTGTATAATTTTGGAATTTTTGAATGATATCTATGAAATTATTTGTAATCTACATAATGAAGAGTCACCCATTTGTGTTCCAACACTTCCTCTAATATATGTAGTGGATCATACATCTCCAAATATCCATATTCCATTATATGGTTTGTAAAATTATTTTCCAATTACATTTAATTTAATGGGTCATAATTTTTATTCAAATTAGGTTTGGTCTACATTTAATAAAGAGATGAGAAAAACTAGATAAGATAACATATTCTAACACTATAAGAATAATTCATGGGGAAAATTAATATTGGATCTAAAATTATAAAATCATTTACATTGATTTTCATATCATTATTCAACCCACTATTGTTCTTAAATTTATAGTGGGAAGGACTCCTAAGTATTACAAAGATATTATTGCGAAGAAAAAAAATAAATGGGGGATCTGAATGTAAATAAAGACTAGGGTTCTCTTTTCGAAATTCCAATATATTTCCAATAATTATACTACCCGGTCCCTTAGAATAGAAATTAAAAAAAATACATTCCTATCAATATAGTTTTTTCTGAACCCAGAAGGAATATTTATTCCAGAGTTTTCAATTTTGAGAATTTTGGTTTTCAATTAATTGATTCAAATAGTTGTTCTGAAGAGGTAAAACACTTTTGGTTTATGGAAAAACATTCATTAGTTGATCCATCATTGGTCATATCCAATGATTAACATGTCACTTTTTATTTTAGTTATCTCTATATTGAGAACTTATTCTCTATTATTTTTTACAGTAATAGTTATCATGACCATATGAGTCATTGGATGGACATTGAGTCTATCAAACCTATTATCATTGGACCCTGGATCATCTTTTGGGAATTTAACTCAAATATGACATCATATGAGATGATATGATATTTGACGATTACCATATACTCTTTGTAATTATGAAAAATCTATGAAAATAATGGCATAATTGAGGTTAATCTAGTAGGTTCCAGATACCCCTAGAAAATGAGGAATCTCAAATATTTTCTATCTAGTAAACATGATAGGGGGTTTTTTAATTATGAAATCTTGGATACTTGGGAATCTACTTATGACACAACTATATATTCAATTAAATCTCTCAATCAACAGAGTTTTTGTGATTTAGTGGTAAAATACTCCATGTACCCCATCACATTCACATTCAACAATTATTTGGTAAGAAATCCAGAATCTGTGAAATATGTTTTAGTATGTTTGGAACTCTAGGGATTAAAGGAATAATGAATTTTCATATTTCTTAATACCTATAATTATGATTGTAAAAACGAAAAAAAATCAGTATTGTTTTATCTCTCTTTATACTAAAATATCGTCTATTGATGTGTCTCTTCGGCATATTTAGGAGAAAGATACCTATAATGGTTTACAGGAAGTGTTTGGAATGAATTTGAGGTAGATTTTAAGCTTGATAATATTATGAATCTTTAAAATTTGATACAATGGGATTCCATTAAATCCAAATGATTAATGTATATAGATATATATTTTAAAATTTTATACTCCCTCCAAAATTCAAGGAAAGTCTCCAAGCCATTATCCTTGATCAAATATAATGATCAGAATATAGGAAACATAACGGTCCTCCCAGAACATGTTGTTTCCTAAATCAATGATATTTTCAATGAATCCTCTACAATCACTGACCTACTAGATGGGATTATTCTGTTTTTTGATAATTAGGATGAAAATTCTATGCTTTTGTTCCTCTATTTGAATGTACGGTTCAGGTCATCATTATTGGGTGATGCCTGAAAGCTATCCTTAATCGGATTGTTTCAAAAAATTCTTCATTCAAAATTATTATGAGGCCATCCATTTTTTGTTTGTATAATTATTATTCACCTCATTAAATGTGACATTCTCCTTCATGGTATGAATCTAGATTTCCTTTCCATTGCACAAAATGTGGAAAATGCTAATTAGATCCATCTTGGTTGTGTAAATTCTATGGTCAATACTACTTACAAAATTACTAGAATAATTATTTATAACCATGAGGACTGAATATCAAGAAAGATTATTTAATCAATTTATTTTTGATTCATAAAGGTAATAGATATTTAGAAAATTCTCATCAGCACTTTAGAATGTGTCAACCTTCTCAAAAAGTCCCACTTTAGAGGTAATATTTATCTTAATATTGATGTATAAAATTATTTCTATATGATGTATTGGAACATCATTTCAAATTTTCATTCTATTTATGAATTTGATAATTATAATAATTAGCTGGGTCAAAATAATTTTGGGTTTTAAAAATCTCTATGTTCTTATTAGTGGATCCACTAAGAGATACTTTTCATTACTTAGAGGTGTTAGTCCAGGTGATCCACTTTTTGTAGTGATTTTTTATATTGAAGATGATCTTATTTGAAGGCTACATTCTATCATGGATGGGAATTGAAAATGAAAAAATATTTTTTTTGGTAGAGGATATCATATAATACTCATCTTTTGTATAGAGATGACCAAATCCTCATCAGTTTAGCGGACTAGTGAAATAAAAGTCATTTTAACAAGGCCCTCTTTTATTATGGATTGGTATGAGTTCATGTAATTAATTAAAACAAATCATTTATCTAATTTAGAAAGAAAAAAATACACTTCCTGAAATAAAAATAAATTATCAAAAAACTATGTACTAGAGAGGGTTTATTTCAATTCATTTATCTGGGTGTTCATATTATTGGGAATGGGAAATGGCTTGTTATTTTTATAGCATCATTAATTAGATCCAATGGAAAATTTCCAACTTGGATGGTAAATATTTACCTATGAATGGTCATGTATCATGGTGAAATATGTCCTCACATACCAATTTTTCTACTCGATAACGGTGTACAAATGGCCTTCTTCCGTCATCAAGAATATCAATGTGTCAATTATGAATATCATTTGGAGATCCAAAATCATAGAGAGGAATCTATCCACTGTCTCATTGCACACTTTTTTCAATAATTAGGGTGAAAAATGTTTGGGTATTAAAAATATTAAAAACATTAATTATTCCATTAATAATATTTTTATTTGGAGGCTCGTTAATGGAAATTCAAAGGTCATAATATTTATATGAGATGTATTTATGAATAACCTAAAAATTGGTAAACATAATAATTTTAATTCCAAAGTTTTTTCTACATTAAAATCTACCATCTATCCAATTGAATCTCATTCTAGATGTATTGTATCTAGAGACACATTAATTAAATATTGGAATATTAATTGGGCTGGTGATACCTTATTTGATTCTATTATTAATCAAGATTCAATTCTAGATTTAAATTAATCAATAAAAGATCAACTTGAATGCATGAATGATCTACAAAATTAAATCAATTCAATTATTTGAAATAAGAACTTCTCATATATGAGATAATATTGGGCGTGGGGACCTACTTGAAATGGTTTTATTACTTCCATTATATTATATTAATACTCTACATTCTCTAATGTGGATCTCTATAGTCTTCTTAAATGGATAATTCTCTTCAACAGAACCTCTTGATCCATTCTCATTTAGAGGATGGTATATAAGAGAATTCCAACAAATGAATTCTTTTTTAAACCAGCTTCTTCTCTTTATCTTATTTATGTTCACTTTCTCATAAAAAGGCAACTAATAGATCCCTTTTTTCAAATTTGTTTCACCAATTATTCAATATGGAAATCCCACTCAGATGTCTTAGTTGTTTATTTTCATTATACCGCTTCTATTCAAGATTTCCTTAAATGATGGCATGATACCATTTTTTTTGATTTTCTATGAAAGGACACATAAATTCCAAGGGAAATTTTTTCTTAACTTTCTTTGGGATTTTACGAGTACACAGTTTCTAACGACACCTGATTCCGATGCCCGGTGTGCCCGTAATCAATTTTCGAAGTTTAGATCGGTTACATTCAGTGAACGAACAAGCGAGTTTTCCTAACATTTGAACTGGTGCTTGGAATTGAAATATGAGGGCACCGATGAAACCGCAGCACTGGTAATTTCTTAGAAAACCTTATTCGAATGAGTGTTTGGTTGTAGCGGTAGACCCGTAGTACTCAACAGAAAGAGTACCTCTGGATGTTGTGAGGGGAGCGTTGGGTTGTAGCGGCAGACCCACAGCGGATGAGCGTATGGTTGTAGCGGCAGACCCGTGGAACCCAAAAGAAGGGGTACCATTGGAGGCTATTAGGGGTAGGGCTTGTATGTAGTGGTAGACCCATTGTGGGCCGACCCAGGGGGGGTGGGCCGGGCCAGGCCGTGCCCAGACCCCCCATTTCAGACTGTTTTCAGTCTTTTTCCCATATCTTGGGCTTCGGAAGTCCGATCGACGCACCATCAGTTGTGTTGAGATCCTTGGATCGAAACAGTCGTTTTGGCATACTTCACTCATGATTTTGAAGAACTTTGGGTATTTGGGGGTTGGTTCGATCACAAAACCAACCGGGCCCATAGAGCGGAATCACTTATAACTTGAGCTCCAGACATCTAATTGACCTGCCGTTGACATTGATGGATTCCTCTTAGTGAGATGTAGCTTTTTTCTTACTCCGCATGAGGTTTGGATGCAGTTGTAGTGTGGTCGGTTTGGTTTAACTTAAAAACCAACTCGGCCTCTCGAACGAAAAAGCCAATAACACTCAGACCAAGCGCCCGATTGATGTGCCGTCTGTCGCATTGAGATCCTTTTGACGAGACATAACATTGGGATACATGAAATCCATACTACATGTCAGTTGATGTATCTACCTCTTGGCTCGTGGAGTGGACCCTCCTGGAACGAGTGTGCTATGTGCGGAAACCCTAGAGCTGGCTGCGTCTGCGACGACGATGACTTCCGTACTGGAATCCTCCATGGGTTAGATGACGATGACAACCGTATGGAAATCCTCCGTGGGTTAGATGGTGACGACTATGGTACTTTCAATCATTTTGAAACCCTAAATCTGGTTGAGACTTGACGACTGTTGATCGATCGACTTGGTGTGTTTCAGATAGCCCAGTGGGGAACACTTGGTTGTAGTGGAAGACCCACGGTGGAGGAGTGCTTGGTTGTAGCGGTAGAACCACGGTACTCAACAGAAGGAGTACCTCTAGAGGCTCTGAAGGGGAGCGCTTGGTTGTAGCGGCAGACCTGTGGTACTTAACAGAAGGAGTACCTTTAGAGACTATGAGGGGGAGCACTTGGTTGTAGCTGCAGAACCATGGTGGGAAGCGCTTGGTTGTAGCAGCAGGCCCACATTACTCAACAGGTGGAGTACTACTGCAATCCAAGGTTAATGGGAATCACTTTGTTGTAGCGGCATACAAACTATACTTGATAGAGGAGGAGTTTCCCTATCAGCTACGGTTTCGACATCGTGATTAATTCCTAGTTTGAGTAGATTCTTGATTTTCAATCATTATCTTCGATATGATTGACTTTCTTTCCTATGTGAAGTGGGTTGTGTTATCCTGTGTGGATTGGTTGTGCTATCCTGTGTGGACGTGATTGAACTTGGGTTCGAATGCTGGAGTCGAACTGGGATTGATGACTTGGGTATATGTATAGGCATATATCTAATTAGTCTTGGATTTTACTTCGTGATTGTAGATTATTTGTGGTTTATCCTATGTGGATTTAGGGAGACCTTCGGGGGTCTCGGGGTCCCAACTGAATATTTTATACTCTCCCATGCATGGGCTTCGACCGCACTATGTTGTGTCGGTTGCAGACGATAGACATCACTGATCGAGGTTGAGGCTTGTAGAGCTAGACGGTTCCTAGTGGAGGAACCCCCGACGAGTCGGTTCCCGGAGTGGATATCATGATGGGTTGGTACCTGGAGGTGGACCACTGGACGTGACACATACAGGGCGGATGGCAGGACCCGAGGAGTTGAGGAGGCTATCTGTACCCACCCATCAGGTGGGATTTTCAGTGGACAACTCAGCATTGCTGCTTTACTTTTCAGTTGTTGTACTTCCTTTCCAGTTGTACTTTACATTCAGTTTGGGTTTGTATTCTGGCCCACTTACTTTTCCTCACTTACTTGTACTCAGTTTACTTAGTGTTTACTTCTGCTGGCTTACTCTTTGGTGTTTTTTACTTTCTAAAGGAAATTCCTCCCCCTTTTTGTCGGGATTTACGCCATTGGTGCTGGTCGCCAGCCCCTGGCCAATTGAAGGTGGGCATGGGGTAGTCATTGAACGGGCCCTGAAGACGAGTCGTGAAAAATTGGTATCAGAGGAGTTCGGTTCTACCGCAGAACTCTGGACTCTAATCTTTCTTCAATGTGAAGCAATAATGTTAAGGGTATTGAGTGTGGTTATCAGTCCAGGGAGTCCAGTGTTGGTGCGGCGGCTAACATATCCGTACACCTAGACTCTGACTTCTGATTTCCGACCCAATGCACGAAAACATTGATTGCATGCGTGTTTAGAAAGTTTGCTTTGTGATTATGTTGTGTCATCTCACCAGGTATACTGTTTTGACCGTGGCGCACCTGTTTTTTTTCAGGATGGCCCCACGATGGCAGCCAGCTAGGGTTCCGAGTTTTGTACGCACTGATAGCCCACTGAGCGAAGAGGTCTCATTACAGGGCCCTCTTGTAGTTTAGGCACAAGCTGAGGCACCAGCGGTACTACCACCCATTGGGCCACTGATGCCACCGGCCCTAGGAGTAGGCGATGCACACCGCTTGAGCGTGCTGCATGAGTTCCAGCGCCAGAGGCCACCCAGGTTCCGTGGGGAGACGGACCCTCAGGCAGCCGAGGATTGGCTGGAGGCTGTAGTTAGAGTTTTTAGGCTAGTGTGGACACCAACTAACTTCATGGTGATACATGCGGTGAGCCTCCTACAAGCGGAAACAGGCAGATGGTGGAACATGATGCTCCAGGTGCACGACGAGACATCTTTTCTTTGGACAGACTTTGAGATCTTCTTCTGCTCAGATTTCAACCCAGCCACCCTCTGTGCAATGCACATCCAGGAGCTACTATAGCTGTGGTAGGGTATCATGACGGTAGCCCAGTACTCAGTGAGGTTTACCGATCTCTCACGCTATTCCACAGACATGGTACGTGAGCCATTCTTCAGGGCCCAAACATTCGAGCAGGGGATCAGGCGAGTGATCAGAGTTCCAGTTGTTTCTCATAGTATCCCGACGCAGATAAGGGTGTTAGACAGATCCCGCTTAGTGGACAGTTTTCTTGCTGAGAAGTCTCCAGCAGCACGACCCACCACTAGACACCATGCGGCAAAGCCTTCTACAGCTGTCAGTAGACAGATGACACAGAGGTCCAAGAGAACTAGACCTACAGGTGGTCGACCTCATGAAACATGATCGTTTGTGCGAGGCACCTAGGGTGGATAATGACTTACCATGAGCAGACATTGTTACTCCTGCAGTGGGGTTGGTCACATGGCTCGTGACAGTCCAACCCGCCATACAGATGATCAGCAGATAAATGAAGGACCTCCCAGGCAGAGGCATAGGTTCGATCGAGGCGGACCGCAAGTAGTAGGAGACCGTAGTAGGGGAGCTGGTCGTGCATCTGGAGGTGGACGATGCTTCCAGGTGTTGCCACCACCACCACCGAGGAGACCACCCCTACCGTAGGGAACGAGTGGACAAGGAAGATCTCAGCTTCAGGAAGCTGAGGGCTATGATCATGGAGCTCCGGGAGTAGATGGAGAGAAGCTGGACTAGTTCCAGGCATGAAGGCCTTTGTTGATGGTGCTTCTAGCATTCTTTTTTTGTGGTTGTATGTGTCTTTGTACTTGATCTGCGATAATAAAAGACACCTTTCTTGTCACGTTTACTTCCCTATCCTCACTTTATGTTGTTATTAAGAATTCCTGGTTTTAAAACTTTTGACTAGACCCTCACATTGAGATACCTACTGGAGGAGACCTAGTGGCCACACACTGATGCCGACAGTGTGAATCAACCCTTGGAGGCGAGAGTAACAGTTGGATATTTTGGTAGTAGTGTCGAGGCCTTACGATGTCTTCCTTGGTATGTATTAGTATCATCTATGTCAGGATTGACTGTATTTGGAAAAGAATGTGGTTCATCTAGGGGATGAGACAAGATTTATCTTATCGGCAATGATGAAGTCTTAGCTGCTCTTGTAGGAACAGAGAAGGTCCAGGCCATCCAAGAGTGGATGAGGGTAGCTCATAGCTGGAAAAAGGCTTATGCTGACAGGATGCGGAGACCACTAGAGTTTGAGGATGGCGACCACATTTTCGTTCGGGTCTCACCTCGACATGGATTACGGAGTTTTAGCCATGGAGGCAAGTTATCTTCGTGCTTAATCGGACCCTTCTAGGTCATCAATAGGGTAGGTGAGGTGGTTTACCGTTGGACCCATTCACCTCAGTTGAATCAGGTGCACGACGTTTTTCCTCGTATCTCAGCTGAGGAGATAATGCACGACCCGACGCATATCATCAACCATAGGGAGATGGACTTTGACGATGGGGTGACTTTCACAGAGGTTCTAGTGGAGAATGAGGATCGACAGGAGCGGGTCCTACGTGGATGGTTGATCCCTCTGATGTTCTTTCACTGGCAGCACGGGAAGCTCCAGGAGATTACATGGGAGCGGGAGGCCCAGTTGCATGCTCAGTACCACTTTTGTTTCCCTAGTTTGTGTTATAGCTTTACGGGGACCTAAAGCCCTGATGTGAGAGTAATGTAATGACCCTTAAAATTCAAGGGAAATTTTTTCTTAATTTTTTTGGGATTTTACGAGTACACGGTTTTTGACGGCACATGATTCCGAGGCTCAGTGTGCCCGGAATCAATTTCCGAAGTTTATCTCGGGTATATTCAGTGAACGAACGAGCGAGTTTTCCTAACATTCAAACCAGTGTTCGAAATCGAAATCTGAGGGAACCGATAAAAATGTAGTGCCGTTAATTTCTTAGGAACACCTTATCTTAAGGATCATTTGGTTGTAGCGGCAGACCCGTGATACTCAACAGAAGGAGTACCTCTAGAGGCTCTGAGGGGGAGCGCTTGGTTGTAGCGGCAGACCCACGACGAAGGAGCGCATGGTTGTAGAGGCAGACCCACGTTACTCAATAGAAGGAGTAAAATTCGAGGCTATGAGGGGGAGTGCTTGGTTTTAGTGTCAGACCCATGGTGGGCCGACCCAGGGGAGGATGGGTGGGCCGGGCCGGGCTTAGACCCCCCCATTTTGAACTGTTTTCGGTCTTTTGCTCAAACCATGGGCTTCGGACCTCCGATCGATGCACCATCAGTTGAGTTGGAATCATTGGATCGAGACGGTCGATTCAGTATACTACACTCAAGGGTTCATAGAACTTTGGGTATGGTCGGGTTGGTTCGAACACGAAACCAACCCCGTCCTCGGAGCGGAAACGCTTATAACATGAGCTCCAGACGTCCGATTGATTTTTCGTTGATGTTGTTGGATTCCTCTTAGTGAGACAGACCTTTTGGCTTATGCGCTCATGATTTTGATACAGTTGTTGTGCGGTCGGGTTGTCTTGACATAAAAACCATCCAGGCACCTGAAACGAAAAAGCCAATAACTCTCAGACTAGGTGCTTGATTGACGCACTGTCTGTCACGTTGTGTTCCTTTTGACGATATGGAACATTGGGATACAAAAACTCCAAAATATGTGTCAGTTGATGTATCTAACTCTTGGCTTTTGGAGTGGACCCTCCTGGAACAAGCCTGCTATTTTCGAAAACCCTAGAGCTGGCTATGTCTGCGACGACGATGACTTCCATACTGGAATCCTCTGTGGGTTCGAAGACGGCGACAACTGTACGGGAATCCTCCGTGGGTTCGACGGTGATGACTATGGTACTATCAATCATTATGAAACCCTAGAGCTGGCTGAGACATGAAGACTGTTGATCGATCGACTCAGTGTGTTTCAGATAGCCCAATGGAGAACGCTTGGTTGTAGCAGCAGACCCACGGCGGATGAGCGCTTGGTTGTGGCGGAAGACCCATGGTACTCAACAGAAGGAGTACCTCTGGAGGCTATGATGGGGAGTGCTTGTATGTAGCGGCAGACCCATGGTGGAGGAGTGCTTGGTTGTAGCGGAAGATCCTAGTTACTCAATAGAAAGAGTACCTTTGGAGGATATGAGGGGTAGTGCTTTGTTGTAGTGGCAAAACAATGGTGGGAAGCACTTCGTTGTAGCAGTAGGCCCACAATACACGACAGGTGGAGTACAACATCTATCCAAGGATATTGGGAAATGCTTGGTTGTAGCGGCAGGCCCACTGTACTTGATAGAGGAGAAGTTTTTCCCCAGCAACTATGGTATTGAAATCATGATTAAATCCTAGTTTGAGATGAGTCTTGATTTTCAATATTTATATTCGATATGATTGACTTGCTTTCTTATGTGGATTGGGTTATGTTATCCTGTGTGGATTGGTTGTACTATCCTATGTGAACGTGATCAAACTTGGGATCCGATGTTGGAGCCGAACATGGATTGATGACATGGGTATATGTATGGGCATACACCTATGTAGTTTTGGATGTTACTTCGTGATTGTATCTTTTCATTGTGGTTTATCCTATGTGGATTCAGGGAGACCATCGGGGGTCTCGGGGTCCCTACTGAGTATCATATACTCACCCCTACATGGGCTTCGCCCGCACTACGTTGTGTTTGTTGCAAACAACACACATCACTGATCAAGGATGAGGCTTGTGAGCTAGACGGTTCCCAGAGGAGGAACCCACGACGAGTCGGTGCCCGGAGGTGGATATCATGACGAGTCGGTACCTGGAGGTGGACCACTGAATGGGACGCATACAGTGCGGACGATTGGACCCAAGGAGCTGAGGAGGCTATCTGTACCCACCATTTAGGTGGGATTTCTAGTGGACGGCTCGACGTTGCTTCTTTACTTTTCAGTTGTTGTAGTTCCATTCCAGTTGTACTATACATTCAGTTTGGGTTTTTATTCTGGCCCACATACATTTTCTCACTTACTTGTACTCAGTTTACTTAGTGTTAACTTCTGTTGGCTTACTCTGTGGTGTTTTTTACATTCTAATGGCAATGCCTTCCCCTTTTTTCAGGATTTACGCCTTTGGTGCTAGTCGCCAGCCCTGGCTTTTGGAAGGCGGGCTTGGGGTATTCACGGCACGAGCCCCGAGGATGGGTCGTGACATTCTAAATCTATCTAAATTTTCTAATGTGTGGTAGATTCACACCATCTTAAATGCTCTTAAAAAATTAACTCATGATTGTTTCAGCATCAAGAATTTCGAATCACATACATATCTTCTTGTTTCTATAAGAGACACTAATATCACTAGAAGGGATTATTTTAAAATTTTATTCACCAGGTATCTATTTTAAGAATGATTGGAAATTGGGATTACTTATATCCTCCCTATGGGACAATTGATGTATTCTAGAAATTAACTTTTTATATATGGAAGAAGAGTAATATTGATGGTTCGTCCCGATGTAACTCGATTCCATCAGGTTATGGAGTTGTTTTCAGAAGTCATCATGGAGTTTTCTAACGATGTATTTGTTGATCTTATAGTGTTGTTTATACTTTTTAATTTGAGATTCTCAGTATCATCAATGTTATATAGAATGCCAAATATCATGGAATGAATAATATTTGGCTGGAATGAAACTCTACCATTGTTGATCTAGACATCATAGAAGGATTGAAACATTATTCTAGGAATCATACTAATAGATGGACAAAATTTATCTATTTCCTTTAATCTATTTATTTATTTGTCCCTCGTTTCTATATGGAATACAATTCAATTGTGAATTAAATTCCAAATAATTTTTTTAATGGTATTGTATGTTCATCGTACGATTAGGTGCCTAATGATCGTATGTCCCCACTTTAGGGGGACCGGTGAAATTATCCCACACATAGACTTTGTGATCTTGTTATTTTTTATTAAATAAATATTATTTTTATTTACTCAAAGTCTCAAATCATAAAAAATGAATAATAATTGTTAGTTCCTATAAATAAATTATCCAATTAAAACGAGTTTTGACCAATATTTCTTTCTATATTGATGTTATAATTCTAAAATTTCAAATTTGAATTAAAAAAAACTCATTTAATTATTATATTTTTCAAATAAATATGACAATATGTTAAAATTTAGGAATATTTATAAAATAGATAAATTTTAAATGAATGTTGAAAAATAATATTACTTATAACACCAAAACTTTTATGATACTATCATAACCGATGTATGAATTAAATTCTTTTGAATAATTTTTTCATGTAAATACATATATATTTATAATGTGTAATAATTATATAAAAAAATTTTATTTGAATTTATAAACCCATTTTAAATGATTTGGAATCTAATGTAATATTTTAATCTAAAATGTAATTTATTCTTTGAGGATAAAAATTAGTTTTCATTAATCATATAAATTATCTCTAAATATTTATTTTATATTTTTGATCAAAAATTTGATTTTATTTATTAAATTTAATTAATTTATATTCATAATAATATATTTACTAATATTAATGTTAATGAACATGATATCAATGAAATTGGTTTTTCATTTATTTTTTTAATATAGTGTTATTTTCATCTAATAATTTAATTTTAATTACGATACAATGATGATGATATGTTTTTTATAAATATGAAAAAATATCTTACCACTCATTTAAATAGTGATTAAGATTACAAAATATTAAAAACACATTATTATAAAAACATCATTTTTCTTTGAAATGTTTTCATTGTTCATATGTTTCTATAGGAATGTTAGTTTTCACATTTTTAGAAATTATTGTGGTTATGATATAGTATAAATTTATCATTATATCATCAAAAATTAATAAAAGTAGTTATATAATTTTTTTTATTATAAGATCCACCAAAAAAAATTTTCCAATGTAAAAACATACATTGTATAATGTAAAAAATATAATTATGAATGAGTCCAAACATTATTAAAACATATGTTAAAAGAAAAATTTGATTAATTTTTTAATTACATTTGTATAAAATATATTTTTATCACTTTTTTGGGTCACTATCCCATGAATAGTTTCATTCAATTATTGAAAAATAATTTGTTTCCACAAATGTTCCATTTTTTCATTTATAAAAGGAACTAACATACACGATTGAAATTATAAAATTCCCATACCAAATATTATTATGAAGTACCCAAATTACATATCCAATAATTTTTATGAATTTATAAAAGATATTTTATATATATGTTTATCATAATCTGTTAATTTCAAGGAATAAATTCATGATAATTTTTATGCTCTTGACATGTGTAATTCTTACTCATTAGTCATTTATTCATAGTCATCTCATAACCCATTAAATATTTTCTATCCATTCAATAATTCTATCATAATTACAATTAATTATATAAATATTACTCTAATAATAGAATGTCTCTATATGAGGCCATAGAAAAAATGGAGAAGCATTCAAGTGTATGTTTAAACTACCATATCCCAGAATAGAACCTTCTATTTTTCTTAATATAATTTCATTAGTTATAAAATAAATTATATAATTGAAATAATAAATATTATTACAAGATTAATATTCTTAAATTATAATTATTTTTTTTGGTACCCATTCATATTCTATGAAAAATGAGTTCATAATCGATGTACATGCAGACAACCACCTCCATGGAATGGAACATTTAATATAACACTATCTATTAAGATAGATGACTTTAAAAAAGTATATATCATATAAAAATAACATATATATCTATATTAATGTTTTATAATTATAATATTTTACATTATATAATTATTAATAAAAATATCTATATTACTATATTTTATTTCCTTAAATATACATATCATGGAACCTTATTTATTTTTAATCCATTTCAGAAAAATGTTGACCTATATATATTTGGTTCAATGAAATATTAATGTACATAAAAATATAATGTTGTAGTTATTTTAAACCTATTTTACAACACAGTTAACAATGTTCATCATACATGGTGGTCTACCATGAAATTTCAGGGCAACCATTAGTAACTAATATAAATGATGAAAACATAATAAAGTAATAAAAATGTGTAACATTTAGACCATTTTAGTTTAAATATAGATGAATGGGGATATTATAATGTTATTTAATAAGAATAATGTGTTTATCATTTATATTTGTTTCATGAACATATTGAATTATGAAGTTGGGTAATAGATTTTGGATCTCAGTTCTTTTTCATTGAGATATGATTGATATTAAATAATTGTTTCTTTTAATGTTATAGGTATTAGAAATGGATTTATTGTATTCACAAAATTAATAAAATATAAGTTATTTATAAATTATTCCTATTTTTACCTTTAATGGATTTTGAGTTTTTAAATATTTTGATGTTGTAAGGTTTTGTGAAATTAAACACATTTTGATGAGTTATAATTTTTATTAACTAAATAATTGCTTCGATGATTGTTTTATTCCACCATAAGATTTTATAATCATAAATATATTTATATATATTTAAATTGACAATTTTAATTCAACTATTTATCTTATTTGAATAAATTTCCCACAAAAGTATGGATTTTTTAAAATTAATTCCAATTCCCTCTAGTGATGATATTTTTTCTATGTTAATATTTTCCATTCCTACCAATTATATCCGTTATATATGAAATCATAATTATTTTTTATCTCATGTTACATTCATATTTCACTTATCCTCTATTAAAAATATTTTTTATTCTTTATAATTATGCTTGATTTTATTAAAATATTTTCAAAGATATAAAAAAAGAATCCTCCAAACTAGTATATTTTTTTAACATTATCATTCAATTTTTCCAATTTTATTATTTTTTACTAACATGTAATTAAACCATATTCAATATATATAATTATGAAATTAATTCTAAGTTCAAAATAATGTTATTTGATGGGATCAATTCAAATTTTAAGTTCCCTTTGTTTTGGGTTCACACAATGCATGTCGGTGTATGTGAGTGATTTGATTGGATGTATTCTTGATTTTTGTATCTTTGAATAGTTGATGACATCCGTTAGTTGTAGGGATTTTATGTTATGGATGAATTCACATTATTTCACTACTGTAACCGTTGTCATCTCATATACATAGTTGGAAATAAATAGTTTAGTTTTTATGATCATCTTCTCACTTTACATGTTGGAATTAATACAATTCACAAAGAAAGATTTATTTCCCCCAAAATTAAAACTTTTTCAATTAATAATGAGTTTTATTCCATGATTATGTTAAGGTAAATTGGTTTTTGTTTTATGGTTAATAATCCATTTTTTGGTGAAATTATTTAGATATTAACCCATGGTATTTGGGTTATTGAATGTTTTAGATGATTTGGAAGGTTTAAGTGCACTAGGTCCCTCTAGTTTTGTAGGATTCTTCTAAAATTAGTTAGGTACTTTTATGTGAATTATTTATCATTTTATTTAGAATGTATCTGAATATGAAGATTACTTTTGGGTGGTGATCAAGGAGTTCATGTATGTTTTTCATCATGGTTGGTTGTCTCTATGGATTGAATTTGACTAAAGTGTTTTAGTGTAATCTCTTAAGGATTATTCCGGGAATGTACCTTTGGGAATGTAGATGTTATGATTGATTACTTTTATCTTTTGTATTATATATATCTTGATGTTTCACATTTTTACTGATAATGAAATCAAGTTGCTGATTTTCTCTCCAAGAATGAAAATATAGAGGCCATCTCAAGATGGTCCTTTGTGGCCACAAATATTTTTTCCAACTTTGGATCAAGAGGATGCACATTTCATTTTCATTTTCATATTTTTAAATCCCCATGGTAATGTTTCACTTCCTACATTTATTTTTTATAGTAAATATTTATATGTTCAGGGTAGACAGCCTCAAGAACCATCTAATAAAAAGCATCACATATGTGGTTCATTTCCATTCATTGTTATCTTTTATCCTTTGAATGAATTATTAATCATTTGAATAAGATAATCAAGAATTTTTATTTATTATAATATGTATTTTAAAGTAAATTTCTTTACTTCTTATCTTGGCACTTATTTTGAAAAATCCTTTGGTTATTATTTGGGACATTATTAATAACCCAAATTCATTCTTATATTTTTTATCATTATTATATATATATATGGATACATTTTAACATATGGTACAAATATGTATATATTTATACTATAAAAATAATGCTAAAATATAATAGTGTTAAAAACCATTGAAAAATCTATATATATATATATATTGGGATAATGTATTTTTTATGTGGTAAATTATCCAAAGAACATTATATTATATAGTCAGTGTGGTGATCCTTAACATATACATTTCATGAATAAGATGTTTTCCTAATTATAGTAAGTTATGTTATCTAGTTGGTGAGCCTTTATATATTTCCATTATGTCCAGAATAATTTTTTTCAAAAAATTTATTATTCCTTGAACATGTGATGTTATTCACTTATTCATTGTTTTTAATAATTTATCAAAATATTATATTATTGGACATTTTTTTAATTTTGATATTATATGAAATTCCATCATGAGTTAAACAATAATTTTATTGATAGATGTTTTATTAAATAGATTATTTCTCCTAACTTTTGCTTTCTCATATTTTATTGGTCTAATCCTTGTTTATATGTTTACTGGTTTCCCTTAATAAGAATATTAGCTAACTATATGGTGTTGTTTCCATTCCTCGGGTTATGAATATAATTATAACATATTAGAAGCCTATTAGGGGGTTAATAAGAGTTTAATTTTTTTTTTAATATTTACCATATATTGGCTTCCCTAAGAAAATGTTCTGAAAGAATTGATATAATAATTGTGTGATTCAATGTTTATGTAAATTAAATTGTGTATAATAAAAATAATAATATGTTATAAAATTATATATCTTTACATGTTTTACATCAACTGTCAGAATCTAATCCTTAACTCATATGGAAATAAGATAACCACAATGATTTATTCATGGATAGATAATAAATGAAAAATGGAGTTTATGATTGTGTGAATACTTTTGATGATACAAATATTCATCAATAAGTCATATCACTGGGAAAGAGGTCTTTTTTTTTTGGAATGGGAGATATTACCCGGTTTGGTTTTCTATGATTGACATAGGTTGTATGATCAAATAATTTAGTTGGATAAAATTTTAATAAGAATATTCTATTCAAATAAAACATTAACACAATAATTTCACAATGTTAAGATAATTATATTGAGGTGAATTATCTAATTAGTAATTTAAAAAGAAAATAATTGACTAGGATCTAAATAAATTCAGAGATGATTGGTTCTATTGGTGATAATGTTACTCTTAATTTCAAAATGTTCATAGAGAATATATGTATTTATATGGGAAATAACCAATTTATTAGGTTTCATTCTGAGATTGATTTCCATCCCATTATGTTTGACCACATCAGTCCCTGTGTATCATTGCTCCCTACTTCAAATTCAGGTTAGGGACTTCAGTATCATTTCAGAGTTTTTAATTAGAGAATTGGTCCACCAAGTAGATGGATTTCACTAATCTAGATAAATAATGTTCATCTAAGGATGGTTCCTTTTACTGGGGAGATTCACATCATTGAAAATATGAAAGAAGAAAGTATTAGACATTCTAAATTGTATTGGGAACCGATTTGAACTTCTTACACTATTCGAAGACCTTCATTCATCAACCTTGAGATATTATAGATGACTGTGATGTTTTTGGGGAATGGAAATACTTTTTAAGGGGAATTGGATATTCAAATATTTTATTCATCAAGTCATTGAGTATTTAATATAATTAGTTGAGTGATTGTTTTATCATCCATATATGGAAGAGTTTTCATTATTTTTTTGAATTCCTCTAATTTTCTGATATTATCCATTGAAATAATGAAATAATTATCCACTTAAATTTATGTTTTTTAAAAATGAATTAAAAATGTATAAAATTATTTAAAGTATTTATGTTAATAAAAATAACTCTTGTATGTTATATTCTTTTATCATATTGTAGTGGAATTAATATATATGGTTATTTAAACCGACGAAATTTTATTTATAAGCTCTAAAAAATTGTAATGGTTTGTTTCAAGTGTTAAATGTATTTACTTATAATTTTATAATTTAAAATGGATTATATATGTATATTTTGATCCTAAAATTGAAAACAACAATTTCCATTCATCTAAAATTTATTGGGGTAGTGTTAGAGCCATTACAATTAATGATGAGGCACTATACATTTTTTTAGAATCCTAGATATTAGGGATGGATGGGGAATTCCTTGTGAATAATAATTATCATTTTATATTTTATATTTTTTTCTTCACATGTATTTATAATTAGATTTGGATTTAATTATAATACTATAATAACATCCTCCATCCATTTCAAAACCATTTAATACTCTTAGAATCCACTATGATATATCAGTAGGATTAGTGGAGTTTTCTACTAATCACATAGATTCTTTACAAAAATTTATATATGTTTATCCCCTACTCCTTGAAATTGAGTGGTCATTATAAAATATTAAATTTGGGTATGATTTTTGTGACTTTTTTATTCTCATAGTATTTTTAGTTTTATAGGTTGATAATCTTAATCATTAATAAGATGATCTGAATTGGTAACAAAATTATTTACAATGGTATTCCCCATGTTTTATGGTACCAATTAGAAAACTATTTAACCATATGAATTCAATCACATCAAGAGTCTTTATAAATAGTCCATTTTTATCAATTTTCTTTTCATTTAGAGATTCCAACATAAGAACACGTCGAGAAATAGATTGCATCGGATTCTCCTCTAGGTCATTAGTTTCATTAATGATGAGAAATATTGAATATCCAAAATTCTGAAGGGTAATGTTAGATCCACCCATCAATAATACTACTTCCCTTATGATTCCACAATTTCTCATATCAATTTTGTAGATTTCAATTGGAAATTTAGATCATTGATGGAGTTGATCAGATTTGGGATTATGGTGAGATAAGTAGTCGATGATGTAGAGGTAATGGGTGGGGTTTGACATCGACAATCCAACCATAAATAGATCTAACAACATCAATGATTTGGAAGTTTAAATTCACATACTCAGAATCTAGTTAGAACATTATGGGAAGAAACTATTACACAGTTTTGGGATTTTAAATAGGTACACTAGTTTCATTGATCCATATCCTATCGAGTGGTTATGAACTTATCACATTTATAGATTACATTACTTATAACACCTTGAGTTTTGATGAATCATTTTTTCTAATAAATTATTTTTATTTTATTTCTGGTGATTCACGATATTCATTTTTAATAATTTTTTATAATAAAAACCATGATAATGTAATGACCTCTTCCCCAGTAGCCCAAATTTGATGACTTTGTTACATTTCTATGATTATATGGAATCAAAACCCAAATGAATCAATACATTAGTTTTTTTTGAAAACAAGATAAATATATAAATGTTACAATACTACAATGATAGAAAATAAAATATATAAATTCCATTTGAAACATCTATAAATTCTTGATTATCCATAAATAATATTAATAATATTGATATTTTTTGTGGGTAAAAATATAACCTTAAAAAGTTATGAGCTGTTGTTCTAACAGAGGTAAAATAGTATAGTGGAAGCATAAGTAATAAATCTCGATGAATAAATATATGTACACATTCCATTAAAACATTATATTAAGCACAATATTGTTGGAATAAAAGTTGAATAAATAATTACATAATAAAAAAAGGAACATGGTTATGATACGTGTTGAATAATCTTATGGATTATCAAGTAATTGTTTTATAAGGAGGGAATTAATAATACGAGACATCACACCAATATAGTTAAGAATTTGTGCCATGACCATACAAAAACCGATGAAAATCCAAACTGGTGTGTCTCATTAGAATGAGAAATGAAACATGGGACTATAGTATGCCCCACCTGACACATACAAAGTCAAAAACATTACACATATGAATGGGTTAAACCTAAATAAAATAAAAATTCACATTTTAAAAATAGCACATGAAATTTGAATACTTCACCTGTTATCTATGAATTGTTTCAAATAAATCATCAATAGTCAAACTGGTAGTAAAACCTTCAATAACTTATGATATATGGTATCATAAGAGATAAAACTTAATTATATACAGGATTAATTAATGGAATATGACATAGATAGAGATACCATTGAAATATTCTCTAGGAAATTAATCAATAAAAATTACAAAGTGTCCCATGCCACCTTGAAAAATTAAAATCATAATACCATAGTATATCATTAAAATAAGAAGATGATTGATATGATATATCAAAGGGTCTTACATAAACCATACACACATGGAATTATTGGATAACAAGTGATATATATCACCGATGTGAAACTGAGATGAGAAATTAGATTACTACATTGGAATGAAGAGTTCGTTTGGAAAATATTTTTTATTTGTCAAAATATCTGTTTGAAAAATTTTATTACCCATTAAATAAAGTAAAGTAAATTGAAATTATATTTAGGAATAAATGATTTCCCAATAATTTCAAATCATGTTAAAATAGTTTTTTAGAAACTTTTGATATATATCATTTTAGTGCAGTATCAAGAAAATATAGATGAAATTTTAAAGGGAAAATGAATATTTTTTTTTCATAAAACCATAAACATACCATGATAACTTTTTTTGATAAAATAATACATTTGATAGAAAATAATTATTTTTTAAAAAAAATTATATAGTACCCTTGAAAATTGGAATGAATAAGGGATGTTCTATTTTGTCCTGGTAGTTTGTCATGAAGAATTTATAAGGGAACCATTTCAAAAAATGTATATCGCCATCAAGAAAGGATGATATGATCCAGATATATGAGTTTGAAACATATAAACATAATATATAAAAAATATAAAAAATAAATAATCATAAATTTTTTAAAGGTAGGGAATGTGTAATTTGATAATAAAAAACAAGGTATTTGGTAGAATCTCATACAAGATTATTTCTAATCGAATCATATGCCCCAAAATTAAAAAACATATAATGGTAAATTTAATAATATGGAAATAAATATATTCAGGATATGATACATCAATGGGACCTATACATACACCATATATATGAAATAGTTTGGAATAAGTAATATCTCACAAAAAATGGAATTGAGATTAGAAAACACTTACCTTATGCTAGAATGTGTTCTCCACTTGACCATAAGGTCCTCGAATATGAAATTAGACTCATTAATAATAAAATAAGAACATATTGAAATTTTATATAATTTATTATAATCCTATTAAGATCATTTATGTTCATTTTATAAGTCATAATATTGAATTCTGTCTTCCCATAGTTTTTGAATATTTAGTTTCCATGATCGGTTTCCTTTATTATTATTAATGGAGTTCATGTAAAATGGGTATAATTTTCTATAATAGAAATTTCATTTAATTAACATGCGAACAGATTATTAATTGGTATTATTTAATATTTTTTCCCATATATGATTATGATTCATTAGATTAAATGTATATGATTATCTTATAGCTTAATTTTAGTACTTCTCCGATCACAATGAACTATTTTTGTTGTATTAATTAAAATCATGTGCATACAATGGTTCTAGAACATTACATAATATATAATACATATTTTGCAATGTTTTTAAACCATTAAGTGGTTTCATAACCATCCTATATGTATATTTTTATTAAAAAAAATTATCACATAGGAAGACTATAAATCAAAAAATCTTGGATGATGATTTTATTTTTAAAATAAAAGAGGGAGGGTTAGGTGATTGTTCGTGGATATGATATTTAAAAGTTATCATTATATTTTATACATGATAATATAGTTATAATGATCATTTTGATAGAAGAGGTGAGAAGTGGATATTAAAATAAAATAAATTGAAAATAAACTAATGCAAAAAGGAAATGGGTTTTACTCTTGAATTATCTTTTTTGAGATCCTCTATTGGAGATAAGGTTATTTTAACTTTTGGAAAGTCCAAGAGCTCATTAATGTGGGGGAGATACTACTAAATATTATTTTGGTATAATTTTTATAATATTCTATGTATAGAGGTGGGAGGAGAAGTGGTGCTGAAGGGTGGTATTTATAGTAGAGGATAGGGGTTATTTCACATTATTTAATTAATTGTTTTATTATTTTTATAAATACTAGAAATAGTGTAGATTATTGTGAATTATTATTGAAATAAGTCCATTACAGTTTACACCATGGGTTACTACATCATTAATTGTTATATGAATACTATATTCTATAGATAATGTATAAATATCGTAAATTATCATATTTTACTATTTACAAAAAATTCTTCTATTTTTAAAAATAATTAAAAAATTCACCTGAAATTTTTTTACATTTTTAATTTTAAAAAAAACTCAATTGTGTGAAAAAAATTATCTAAATATCAGAAATTTATTTTTTTTATTAAATTCATTATTTACTCATAAAATAATTTTTTTAAAAATATAACTTATTTTATAGCAATCTAAAAAAATTTACTAACTTAAAATTATAACTTATTTTATAACACTCTAAATTTTTTTAAATTTATAACTTATTTTATAACTTATTTTATAACACATTAAAATTATAACATATTTAATAGCACTCTAAAATCATTTTATTGTTCTAATGGAAATGTTACTATTCCTAAAGGTCACAATGTTATTCCAAATGGTCACATTATTATTCTTATAAAAGTGAATCTTATTAGGAAAATACCAATAAATAGACCATTTTTTTGGCTTTTATGCATTCAAAAATAATTATTATTTAATAAAAAATAATATAGAAATGTGGAACATTTCAATTTAATATAGGCAATCCATTAAAAGATGGTAAAACCATGCCTAGAATAATATCATCTTTTTATGTGAAAATTAATATTCATTCACATCATATGCCACATAAAATGTTTTTGATGAATGTAAATTTTTTTATTGAATATAATATATATAATATTATTTATTTCATTTCACTAATTATTAAAAAAATTAATTTTTTAATATATAATTACATTATAGACATAATATTTTTTTATAAAAATACAACCTTTTGTTCAATTGGTTCACATTTCTAATTAATTGGAAACCATTGAGTTAATTTATTAAACATGGTTATACTATATTATCAAATATAATTAATATCATTCATTCCTTTAAATATCAACACCAATGAGATAAATATAATAGTTTAATAATAATATTTAAATCATTTCTAAAGATGGGAATCTATTAAATAAGTTAAATTTAAGAAGAATAATACTGTAAAATATTGGGGTGTTACATTCTACCATCCTTCAATAAAATACACTATCACAATTAGTCATTGTACATGAAAAAAAATTATGTTTATTTATTTGAAAATTACTTTTTGGGAAAGCCATATTAGAAATGTGGTTAATAATACATCCTCTTAATAAGTGATAATACTGATATGCGAAGGTCGCCATAATATTAGGGCTTTACCATATGAGAATATTAGTGGGAAGTAAAAACATGGGCATAAAAGAAAAATATAACATTATTTTTCCAGTGAAGAATAATAAATGACATATTCATTTGAAAATTAATTATCCCATAATCATAAATAATGTGATCGGTTAAAATACCACTAACCTTTTAGTAAGGAAAGTTTTCAGATAACATTTTTGCTTAAAAATACATTTCCTAGATTTGAGAGATTTATTTTCTATCTAAATAGACACTTAATAAATTTATCATAATATATTAATTTCATGTCATAATAATTTATCACCCATTGATGTCATTATATCTATTTCCACATTATTACTTATTCTTGGAAATGAAGATTCCAAATGAATTTTTCATTCCTTAAGAATTCCAATCAACTTATATAGATCATAGAACCCACAAAAATATATCTATCTCTTCCTATATTTTTATTAATTTAACAAAACCAATATGGTTTGGATAATATAAGGTAATTCCCCAAAAAATAATTAACCTTTATATGATGAAAAACTACTTTAATATCCAAAACTCAAATGTAAAACTAAATTTTCAACATAGATCATTTTCTACATTACTGTCATTCATCAAAAAAATCTAGTCTATGACCCCAGAATCAGAATGATTAATTTAATATAGTCTTCAAAATAACATATATAACTCTTAATTTCTTATAAAAAAATCATTCCCTAAATCCATTACACTCCATGATATTCTAATCACTTCCAATAAAAACCTGGATGACCATTAGTCCACAATAAAATCGTATTTATCTCTAAAATACCATTGGACATTTATTCCTCAAAATACTATATTTATCAAAATATTTTAGTATTGTCAAAATTGATAATTTTTTATAATATAACATTAATAACATAATGACCAAATAATTTTTCAATCCGAAAGTTATATATTTTATTAAACAAAAGTTCCAAAAATAAAAAAACAACGTTTATCTGTTAGATGTTTTTAATAAACGAAGTCATGATAAGAAGGAAACTATGTGGGATAGTGGGAGAATCTTTACCCTTGTATCTCTTCAGTTGTGGGTTAATACCATGTGGCCTTATCAGATGTTAAATTTGTTTGTTATATAACCATATAACATTAAAAATAATTATTTTGTTAATCCTTGAAATAATTTCAATCCCTAAACATTCATTGAACATGGATTTTCAATAAAAAATCAGTATATAAATACATCACACATTTATTTATAAAATGGTCCTTCCATGGCCTATAGGATATCTTATGGAATAGGGAATTGACTCAGCGAAATCAAATGTCCCCTACATTTATTGAAAATAACTACAAATGTATTCTTTGGATCAGTTTAATTTATATCTGTTGTACTCTTAATTTTTCCTTATGAATTCATGACATTATGTCGTTCCTTCCCACATATAAATCTTTAATTTATTACCATGAAAAAATTATCTTAGTTTACACTTATAAATTCCATAAATGATATAAATTGATAATTCTTTTTCATATGATATCCATCACTGGTTCTCTTAGGAAACTCTATTTTTCTCTTATTTGGGGAGTTTAAGAGTTGGTTGTGGTATATGTTGTTAAAAAAAATGTAATAAAATTGATTAGGAATGATAAAATATATTTCTACCCTATCAATATCCCATTTTTTGGTCATTTACACAACATTTTTCACCATTTTCAATGTTAATATTACCCCCTCATGTTCCTTCAATTGGCTGGAACCGAAAAGCCTAGTGTGAGTAACAATAGTCATACTGAAAAAAATATAATCACTTATATAATTTCATGAAAACATATTTTCAATATTAAAACCTTATGATTATCCTGGGATATATATTTATATCCTTCATGATGATTTGTTCTGAATAAGTGAACCCCTGGGTATTGTTAGTAGACTACGTAGTAAGGCTTATTATTGTGTACCAGGTTACTGCGAGTCTGACCCGGGACACCCTGTGGGAGTTGTTACCCATGGAGGAATATGTTACAGAACCATTACCACTTTATATTTACAAAAAAAGATGTATTTATATAAACATAAACATAATCTTGACCTTAACAAAATTATAGTATGTACTTGTATGATTGTCCTCAAAATCTATCACGTGGTTCTATTCATTAATCTACATTTTTAAATCTAGATTCCAAGGATTCTACTAAAGCTCCTTGGATAAATACTATAAATATACCTAACATAGACACATAGAATTTTTTTCATTAAATTATTTTATTATTATGATTATAAAGAATTTCATCTTGAAGGACAGAATAATTTAATAGTTCTTCAAAACAACATACATACATAAATGCTGCAATACACCATTAATAGGAACTAAAATATTTTATTTCCCTGGGAAACATCCCTAACTCATATATTATCCCTAAAATTTATACATTATATTAATCTTTACATCCCAATGAAAAATAAAACCAAATGAAGGGGTATGATCTTGTGCTCAGTATGGGTAAATATTATAGTTAAAGCATAGGTAATATGGCATGATGAATAAAGAAATGATCAAAAGACATTACAATATAATCATGAGAATAATATGTCTAGAATAAAATCTGACAAATAATTTTATAAAATACAAAAGAGTGGATATTATAATAGTCTAATAATCACGTGGACTATTAATTATTAGTTCCAAGATGAGGGAATGTGTAATACGAGACATCATAACCATAATTTCAAGGCCTCATGCGAAGACCATACAAAAATGGGTAAAACCCTAAACTTTTTTATCTAATGGGACCTACCAACACACAAAGGGGCTATATAGGGATCCACATGAGACTAAATGTTTCCAATTCAATATTTATATGAATGTGATAAACATAAATAACATAAGAATTTTTATTAACAAACAAGTTTAAAAAATGTGAAAACATCAACCATAATTTATGAAATAATCCAAAGAGAACATCAACTATTAAACTGATCAAAAACACTTCAAAATAATAGGGTTGATGGTATCATGAGAGATAAACCACAATGAAATACATTTTCCAATAACCTAAGTCTAAATAGATGGATATACCATTGTAAACATCTTGAGTAAATTAATCTGTAAACATTCCATAGTATCACACACCACATTGAATCATTAAATTCATTATATATTATAATAAAATTAGAATAATTTGACTATAGATATGAAATACCATAGTGAAGTTAATACAACACAAAAATAAGGAATAACTATTGAACATTTATTACATCTACAAAATTATAATGTGGGGTGAGAAAAACATTTTCTACTTTATAACGAAGTGTTCATTTGAAAATTAATTTTTATTTGTCATTAAATCATATTGTGAACATTTATATCAAATAAAATGAAATTAAAGGAAATTGATATTTTATTTAGGCATAAATTCTGTCCCACTGAAATAAAATCAATTGAAAATAATTTTTATTAAACGTTAAAAATAAATAAATTAAGGTTTTTTTTAGAAAAATATTATGTAGATATTAATGTGAAAAAGAATATTTTTTTTCATAAAATTATAAAAGAACCATGATATTTCATTGTGCAATTTTTTTTTTATTTTTTTAACTTCATTAAATTATTCAATTAGTGTATATAGTTTACTTGAAATGGGTAATAATTTGGGAAGTTCCCCTTAATCGGGCACGTTTATAAATACAGATTTAGAATGGAACCATTTTTAAACTTGTATATCCTCATAAAATACGTGTGATAAAATCTAGATATTAGATTTTCGAACATATATATAGAATATATAATAATAAATAAAAAGATTAATTTCGATTGAGTAAAGGTAGAGAAAGAGTAACCCCACAGAAAACAGGGGTTTATGTAAAGTCCCTTACCTATTTTCAATACAGTGAATCACATTACGCAATATTATTAATCAAAAAATGGTACATTAAATAGAATTTAAATAAATAGATTCATGACACGATATATTAATGGTCAGTACAAATAAACCATAATTAAGGAATATTGGGGAATAAGGATTGACTCACAAAAATTGATGTGGGAAAAGAAAACCCTTACCTAATGATCGAATGTGTTCTGCACATTACCGTAATGTCCAAGAATTTAAAATTAGACTCATTAATAAAATAGTTATAAACCTATTACACATGTATATAGATTATTTTAATTTTATCAAGTTAATTTAAGTCCTTTTTGAAAAATTATAAAATTTAATTACATCGTATAAGATTGTTTGTATCCTTGAATTTCATGATCGGTTTAATAGATTATTATTAATCGAGTTAATGTAAAATGGGAATAAATATCTTTAGTTGGAATTTCATGTAAATAATTTAAATCAAAATGTTTAATTTGTATTATGTAATATTTTTTTCCACATATGTGGAATAATCTCTATATTACAAGTTAATGATAATCATTTAGCTTAATTTTTATGGGTTTTTGAGCACAACATACAAGTTTTGTTTTATTAAATAAAATCATGTGTATATATTGGTTTGTAAGAATTAAATAATATATAATAAAAATTATATTATGTTTTTTAAAAATAATAATGGTTTCATGAACACCATTGATGGATAAATTGTAGAATGAAGGTTCATCGTCCACGAAGGTTGTAAATCGGCATCGCCTGGATGATGATTTCATTTTTAAAACAAAAAAGAAAGAGTTAATATATTAATAATGGATATACTGTTAACATGATATAATTATAATATATTGATGCTACTAGACTTTTCATAATCATTTTTATAGAGTTGGTGAGGATACGAAAAGGGAATAAATTGAAAAGGAATTAAAAGGAAAAGGGAAAGTGCTTACCTCTGGAATAATCCTCTTTGTGAAGCTCGTTAAGGAATGTAAGATTTTTGACTTTTGGAAAGACCAAGAGATCATCAATGTTTGGAAGAGACTAAGGAATCTTATTTTGGTATAAATTTTACATGATTAATTTCTTTTAGGTGTGGGAATATATGGTGGTGATGGGTTGAATTTATAGTAGATGGAAGGGGTGATTACTCATTATTTTCATATATTCTCTAAAAATTACATAGTCATGATTATTAAGACTAATTACATTAATTATTTCATGTGAGTTAAAACTAATGGTGATTAAAATTTTCCCGATGTTATTAATAATATATTTAAATTATAACGTATACATATTGTAAATTACCATATTTTATTATTCACCAAAAATTTAACTATTATAAAAAATCCAAAAATTCCCTATAACCATTTTTCATCTTGTAGATTAAAATAATGAACTCATTTTGATTGAAATAATTTCCAATAAATAAGAAATTTATTTTTTAATCAAAATCATTATTTACACAAATAATATAGTTTTTATTACTGATTTTATAACACTCTAGAAAAATCAACCAAGGTCTTGTTAAATTATCTTAAAATCATAGGACAACAAAATATTAATATATTAATATATTTTATGTGAATAAATTTTATTTTAAATAAATATATTCATTATAATTTTTTAATTAAATATTCATGACTTACAAAAATACCCAATATTAATTAATAATTTCTAATTTATTTATTTATTTATACTATAATGTAATTATATAGTATTAATATATATAGGATTCATTAATTTTTTATATAATTTTATAGGTTATGTTTTCTTTCTCATGTTTGTATTACTATTCATAATGTTAAATTATTATCAAAATATTAATAAAACATAATAGAAAAACTACAAACAATTTAACCAATGTAAATTTTTATATTATGATTTAAAAAATAATGTTTATTCCATCAAATATAAATTTTTAAACTGTAAAAATTTTAATTTAAAAAAAGTTCTCAATTTAAATATATTAAATCAATTTTCAAAAAATTATTGTCTTATTATGTGAAAAATTTGATTTGTTCTTATATTATGCCCTTAAAGATGTTTTTTAGGATTACAGAAATATTTTATTTAATATAATATATACAAAATTTGTTATTATAATTCACTAATTAGTGAATAACATAATTTATTTATATAAAATATCATTATGGGAATAGAAATTATTTTTATAAAAATACAACATTTATGATCGATATTTTAATTTCTAATTATTGTGTATTCAATGGGTTAATTTTATAGACATGTATATTATATATTATAATAATTTATTAAATATGATTCATTTTCCCCTTTCCCAAAATCAAGGAGATTACAATATTAATTAAATAGTAATATTAAAATCATTTCTTAAGCTGGTAATTTTTAAATGATGTTCAATTTAAGAAGTGGAATACAGTAAAATCATAGGGTGTTATAGTAAAACTTTTGATACATTCAACATCAAATTAACTTGTGTTATAGGTAATTATGAGTTTCTACAAAACTACATTTTATTACTATAATTAATAAAACGATATTGTTATGAAATAAACATTAAACATATTAATTTTAATTTTAATAACTATGCTATAAAAAATATAATTTAAAAAAATATCATATCAATAATGAAAAACATAATTTTTTGTAATGTTTATATGTATTGAAAATTATTTTTTCTAAAATATAATTTTTATGTCGTATGAAATAAAATAAAATTAATTTTATAATGTTCTATAAATTTAATTTTATAAAATATTATTCAATTATTAATTCATAATTTCAATATTATATTTTGTTTAATTTTTTACATTTTATGGAAGACATCATTTTTGGATGAATAGTAAAAATTAAAGAATTTTAATTGAAACTTATTTTTCATAAAATATTTTTATATAGTAAAATTTTATTTTACATCGGTATTTATATATATTTATATCAATTATAATTAAATTAATCCAATTTAGGTCACTGGAACCAATTTAACATTGATATTACATATAAAACCATTTCAAACATTTGAACTTTTTTACTTTTAAAACCCATCATATCATCTAATTTGTGAGATTAATATTAATTAAGTATCTACAACATATATATTTATAATTTCTCAAAATGGATTCTATATTTGGATTAAGAATAATTTATAATTTATAGAATGGTCAGTTTGTTAATATTAAAAAAATATTAGGGAATTTAATTGAAATAAATTATAATGATTAAGGGAAACAAGATTACTTAGTGGTTGAACATTAGTTTAAGGGCCCAAATAACCCAGAAACACGTTCAAAATCCATTAGATATAAATACATTTACTAAATACCCTATTGTATCAAAAAAGGTAAATTATTCTAGGCACATGATTCAAGGGATACATCTCAATAGTGTTTACCTTTTAATGTTTACAAGAATTCCACACCAACAACATTATAAAAAGGTCAGTCACCCCATCAATTATTCAGACCACTCAACATTTTTCATGGAACAAACCTCTCAAAAAAATTCATAACATCACACCCTTCATCATATAAGCCTCTATCTTTGTATAAATCCAACTAATAAATCCTTCTTGTTCAAAACAATAGGTGTTTCCCAAAGAAGAGGGGAAATCCTTCAACAAGCACTTTTGTTTTATTCCATTTTCCACTCCATAAATTCTTCATATACCATTAATATATAATATAATTACTATCATAATAGTTTGATATGATTTTTTCTTTGGATATAGAAAATTTCAAACACACACTTTCATCAAATTGGATACATAATCGTCCATCATGTGCTTGACAAACTACCCCCTCGTGAACATATGTTATCAATTGTTTCATTTCAACAATTAAATGTACAGAAAATTAATTTAATTTATTTTTTATATGATATATATGTTTTATTTTATCATGTATTAGTATTATATAACAAATACATTCTTTATTTCCTTTTATTGGAAATATGATAACTCTATTTGTGGACATATAGACTACTACCTGTTCAATGTGATGGGATTCGTTCACACATTACATTAAATGTACATAGGTTGGTTTAGTGAAAATATTTGATATAAAAGATATAATATTGAAAATATAGATATAATATATATACATATATGGTATTCACATTATCAATATGAAAATAAAAAAATTGAAACAACATTCTTGAGTACGTATGAAATACCGTCACCATGAATGGTGTATTAAATTTTAATTTATAGCTTTTATAGTTTTTTATAAGCCCATATACACTGAATATATTATATTTATATTATGGTTTAAATTATTAAGATTTTAAAATCGTTATATAAGTATGATTAACAATATTTTAACAAATCGAAACCCATGCAAAATACAAAGCGTTCATAACCCGAAAAGTAACATTACCATGGAAATGTATGTAAATAGGTAATATAAAGACATCAGTTAAATGGATTTCATTATTATATCATACAAGGAAATATATAATTTTATATGTTTCATTAATAAATTTATAATAAACATATATTTCTTATACCTGAGCTTTGAACAAGTATGACAATAGTCAAAACCTAAAGGAGATTTATAGTCTCATTGTTATTTCTACTAGACTTATACCTTATTCACCACTCATTCATTTGTGTGGTGTATATATTGGACATGAAGGAATTATATGATTGTAATAATTTAACATATCAATATTTACATAAAAAGATTATGATCATGATCTATATTTCATGGGTTTTTTGTGTCAATGTTTACCAAATTTGTAATATATTTTTGTCTCAATTTTTATTCTTTGAGATAGAAGTTTTTATGAACCTATATTCTTTTACTATGTGTACATAATTATCTTTGAGATTTAATATAATTAAACTCCTTATTTTCATGACATTATATTCTACATGTAATTTAATTATTTCATGGATATTGTGATTCAATGTTACCAAATAGGTATGATTTTATTTCAATTATCACATCGTTTATAGGGATTCTTTACAATTATGTTTAAATTGATTAAATAATTTCATTCATATAACTAGAAATCTCATGAATTTTCTTTTCCTATAGTTATTCATAACATCATCATGAATTTTTATTTCATTCTCTCTCATTGTTAAATATGATATTGATGATTATTTTAGTAATACCTGACTTTGTTTTCCCCATCTGTCAGAAATCTATTTTCTTCCAAAACAATATCCCCTAAAAATGTTTTTAATTAAATATTATGATTTTTTCCATTGAAAAATGAATTAAATTAATTTAAAATATTGCTATATATGGTTTCAAATCTATCATCAATGATTTTCTTTCATAATGTATTATGAATAAATAATGATTTCTAAATAGAATATTTTATTTTCATCAGGAAATGTTTCATATGATCATTCAAAATTATTTTCTATCAAAGATAAAATTATTTTATGTTACACATTCCTACCTGTAGAAATTATCTAAAGGTATTATATGATTACATTTTTATGATACCCATTTATTTCCATGGGATATTTTATGATAAAGATTATGATCTAGTGTAAGATATACATATTATTTCATTATGAGATGAGTGGGGGATATATATACCACCAACACAATAGTTAATGATTTATATCACTTTAAATAAACCTGGAACGAATGGTTTGTGGACATGGTTTAGTAAATTAATTTTTCTGCTATAGAAATCTTGGGAGTGAACCTTTACTACTATTATTTCCATCTATGTGATCCATAACTACCAAATTATTTAGGGATAGAAACCACTCCACTAATATTCTATTTTCATTATTAATTGACTAATATCAAAAAAATTAATTTTTTTTTGTATGCCACAATCCCATGTCTTATTAATTTTGTATGATATTATGGAATTTTCTCATGATTCCCTTAAGTGTCATGTATTATTAACAACCAATAATTATTCCATGATACATGTTCAGGATCTTCGATATGAATTGTATAATCATATAATGTTATTATGTCATTAACAATACCTTTTACTCTTGACAATTATTACATATCACCCTTATTACCCATATTGATCATCTGAGCTCACCCATTGTTATGTTTCCATTACCCTAGTCATGAAGATATATATTATATATGATTTTTTTAATAATGGTTATAGTTATGAATAAAATTTTTAGAGATAATTTATCTCAATTATGTACCAATGTTTATATATTCATGTATAAAAAGGCACAAAAAAATATAGTCATTGGGTGTATTTTTGTGTACTTTATTAACTATCCACCGAAAATTATATATTGTATTTTCATGTTCATAAGGTGTTTCTATTGTTTGTATCAGATGAAATTTATAGTTATAAATTCGAAACTGGGATGATAAAACATTATTGTGATCTAAAATAAAATTTCTTAATGTTTATGTCTATGGATGAGTCAATGAATAAGATAATGTCATAGAGTTTTTTGAAAGGATAGAGTGATTTGTTTCTTATAAATATATAAATGGATGGATACTAAAAGTTGATGTGGAACTGGAACAGATTTACAAATGACTAATAACACTAAAAAAACCTTCATAAAAAATACTTGATCTGGAACACTTGCAGGAAAATAGGCCTTGCTGCACTCATAGTCTGGCTCTCCTAGGGGATCTGATTTTTAAAGTCAATAATTTTTCATGAACCGTCATGAATGATTTAAATGGATTTTTTCATTGAATGAACTTTAATAAACCTAATTATTCATATAATAAATAAGGTATCATAATGAATACATCATATAGTTGGGTTGTCATGATTTTTTGGTTCACCACTATGATAATTATTTCTAACTCTATGAATTCTGTTTTTTTTTAATGTATAGATCCCAATGGAACCATGTTAATGTTTAATATGATGTATAATTCAATTATTTTTCACATAATCATCATATTATTTGGTATTTGAATGGAAAAATATCATTTCTATTCTCACCCCATTTTCTCATGCTATGAATCATTCTAGACATTTAAAAGAAAAAATCATGGAACAACATTCTAATGGGTCCTTCATTGGGAAACGTCCACCTTATTTCTGTGGGACTTCTGATCATGTAGTTTTTTAGAAATTTATCAGTACCACTAAAAATATAATCTCTATTTTATAGTTTTTTTGAAAATAATATTGTTGTTTTGGATATTTATGGTCACAAGTAATATTGGACCAGTGGTGATTAATAGTCAATAATATAATGTAACATGTTGAAATTGAATCCTAGGTTTGGATGATTTTAATAATATATTTTTCAATTAGTACATAACTTGATTTTTTTTCAAAAATATGTATAAATATTTCCTTGCAGAAAATAATAGGGTATGTTAATATATTTGTACGAATGAGGCTAATATTACATGACTTGGGATGCACACTTCTTGTATTATCATCCAAATGGAAAGTAAAGTTTACAGTTTTTTAGTGTCATTAATCCATGTCTTAAAAGAGTGATACCCATAAGAGACACCTATAGCGATGAAGATATTTTTCATTGTGAAATCATGCTGGAAATGGAGGTTAGTTTTATAAATCATTTTCTTGTTTTTCACAGGAAAAGGATGAAAGAGTTCAAAAGAAAATATAAATCCCCAGGAGAAATGAAATCCAGATATCATTTATTATGAATGGGTGGAAATAAGCATGGACATAATTTTTATAAAGGGGATAATTATATTTTTATGTGAGAAAGAGAATGTCATCCTGAATTTTATTTTTTAAGTAATGGGATGTAGCTAGAGAAAAATGCAAATGGAGAGAAACAAATATATAATTTACCTCCTCCACGTCAGTTATACAGTTTTAATGAGATTGGCAGTTAGGCTAACCTATTCCCAAACGATTAGGTTATTGATGATTATTGATTTTAGGATCCTCTTTTGCCAAAAGACAAGGGGAAATCACTCGAAATATTTTTTTTGATGAGGTGTGTGGTAATGATTTGTTGATGGGTACATACAACATCCACTGTAAAATTGTAAACATCGTAATTAATTCTAGATCGACTAACTCGTTAATATCTAAAATAATTATAAGGTTATTTATTTTCCACATAAATGATTCGATATGAAATTTGTATTACATGGTATTCTGATTTCATCCCAATTGTATGATTCCTCTCTAGTTGACATTTATGGGAATTTTCTTCAAATATATATTATCATTGTTCTTATGGTTGAATTTTATTTCATCTATTGAATGGATTGGTTTTATCTTCATATATCCTACATCAATTTTAAATGAAGGTATTTTCTATATAATATTTCAAACTATCCTAGGATCATATACCAATGTGTTGATTATTATTATATTCCTATATATAATAAAAACTATGTAAGGGAATTAGTTACCCTTTAGAAGGAATTTTATCTTACATTTCATTGGTGAAATTCAACATCATTGATATGCCAATTTTTTGAGAATTTTTGGATTTTATTTCAGAAGAGTTACATTGCCTCCCTCCAAAATATGGTGTTATGTTCTCAATATAAATCATACCTAGTTCAACACAAATTTTAAAAACTCCATGTAACATGATCATGGTTGTGTCACAATAATAGATGAAGTCACACCATGAATACTTTGATAAGGGTTTCATTTATGCATCTGTGTCACTATAATGTTTTCCTGTTGATTTTTGTGAACATGAAATATTTATCATTACAAATCTCATTGATTATTGGGAATTGAACAAGATCAATATTGATTAAAAGTATCTTTTTCTCCGAATTGATGTTTTTTTGATCAATTTCACAATGCTCCTCATTTTTTCAAGATTAACCATTGTTCTCTATATCACTAATTGAGGGTCAAGAATGAGGATTTACCCAAGATAAAATTCCATATTTGGTATAAATACTATAAATATATAGTGATTCCTTTTCATCATACTATTCCCCTTCTATATCCACGTATTTAATTAATGGAGTCTTTAGTGATTACCTTGATCAGTTTGGGATAGTATATATATTATATTATTATTTATCCAACGAGGAAGGTAGAGAATGAATAAAACAACAGAGTCACAGAAGATGCCCTAAAGATGGAGAAACTATATGAATACTTTATAATGTATGATTTTTTTTGGATTTTTTTATTTTTGGGTAATATAATATCAAGAGAGAGTATTGTAGTAGATATATAAAAGACAATGGCTATTTAATGTTATCCTAAAACGACCATAACAGAAGAGATGCTTAGTCTTCATGGTTTATATGGATATTATGAATATTTTATGGGGAATTTTGCCTGACAATTATATCATATATCCATGTTAAATACAAAGGGATCAATGTTCCTATGGATATATGAATATGTGGAAAATTTCAATTAATTGATGATATGGTTGGATTTCACACTAATTCTAACATAACCATATATCATAGAATGGATTTTAATATATATTGATGAATCCAAGAAGGGATTTGGATTTTTTTCATAGGAATAATTATGTGGTTATAGCCTATGCCACATGAAAATTGATGATTCATGAGAAAACATTCCCAAATCATGGAGTTATTTGTGGTCATTATTTCTTTGAAAATATATGGGAATTTTCATTATGAAAATAAATTATGAAATATAAACTAATAAAAATCATTTAAATATATATTCCTATAGAAGGAGTTGAAAATGCACTAGAGAAGATGACATGAGTTGATAAAATATTATGAATTCATGATACTTTACTACACAGGGAAGAAGAATTAGGTCGCCAAATGGTTGGCTTGAATGGAATAGGGAAGCTTATCCATGATGAGGACAACAAAATATCCAATATTTATACATTTCTGAATGATGGAATAAGAAATGTTGAAAGAAGGGGGAATATATTATATTTCTCAAGTTAATTTTCATCAATCTATTAAAGTTGTAATCAAAGAGGTGTAGAAGGAAGATATAGAGATAAAAATCAAGGGTATAAATGTTCATTTGTTTGACCTTGATTGCGATAGAATTATAAGGTTTAGGAACTGTGTGTGGGTTCCTTACCTACTTGATTTTAATAATGGTCTGTTAGATGATGCTCATAACCACTCAATTCTAGGTATTCCATCAAATTAATGATGAATAACCAAAGCCTTATGATATGTTTCATCCATTAATCATACTAGATTGGAAATGGGAGAACGTCCCATTGGATATTTTCAAGGGGATCCCCAACAACTCAATTGGGAAAATGTTTTATGGGAGTTAGTCGATCAACATGAACAGTTAAAAAACTTTATCACTAACAAATAAATATTATATTGGGATTATCTGTCCAAGATATACATTTTAGAAGTGGGAAGGATGCATAGAGAACAAAATTCCATTATATATGATCAGAAACCAATTTTTAAATCAATGTTCATTAAAATTCATCAGTGATACCTTAATACAATATTGGATATGAGTAGTACATATCATCCTCAGATAGATGGTCAGTCTGAAATAACAATTAAAACACTATAGGTCATGTTGAGATCTTTTTCGCTTAATTTCAATGCTTGTAGGGATAAAAAACATCATAATGTTGAGTTTTATTACAATAATATCTATAACTCAAGTATTGATAAGTATCCTAATGAATATCTCTATAGAATGAAATGTAGTACTCTAACATAATGGAAATAAATTTTTTAATGAAAGTGGTAGAACCTGGTTCTTATTCATGAGGTATGGGTTTCTTCAATTCCTTTTTACATATGTGTTTTTTAGAAAACAAGAGAAATGGGTGAAAACTCCCAAATTTATGGGTGCACTCCATGTACTTTGAACACACCCCATGTACTTTGGAGGTGTGGGATGAGAACATAGGGAATATAGGCTTTTCAATGATTAAGGGTTTAAAAACTAACTACATGCCATATATTTAGTGATACATGTCATTTACTCAATCAGCAGGTGCATAGTAAGGCGGTGCAAGTAGCCACCAGGGGAATGATAGTACACACCATGTACTTATTAATACATGATGTGTGCTCAAGTTAGCAGATGAACAATGAGGCAGTGGAATGTAGCAGCCAGAGGAACAATTTAAAAGGAATGTACACGTAGTGTACATGAGAGTACATGTCATGTTGTTATGTTTTTTTGTTAAAGATAGGCAGTAGCCTCCTCATTCTGCATATGAGGTAGATGACTCACTAGGAGATGCAAGAGAGGATGTTGAGAATTGGAGGAGTTCTTGATCGCTCACTAAGACTCAAATTCTTCCACCATTGATCTTGTTGGAACCACACGGGTAAGGTATTGCCTCTCCTTGAGAATCTCTCTCTAATTCTTTCCAAAAGGTATGTTATTTAGAATTGAAGGGTTATTCATTCATATTTTTTTACATTGTTATTTATCTTTTCAGGAGGCGCCATTGATGTATATCGATCAGATGAGATTGAGGTTGGTGGTCATGTGCCTAATTCCAACTATCGGGTTGATTTTGTGTACCGTTGTGCCATGAGCCCATGTTTAGGGTGTCATATGGCTGAGTCATTGACTGTTGAGATACCAATAATTGTATATGTAATCAAATGAATAACAATACATTGCTATTTGGGATCGTTTCTTTGATCTAGGGCCACCACTAGGGTGCATTTTTCGCGTTTAGTCGTTTTTCCAGGATACCTATGGGTTTGCCGTGATTATAGAAATTATTGAGTTTTCCTAAGAGGAAACATGTATATGTTTCTTACTTATGTGTTGGGCTCGGCCTGGTTCCTTGTTTTTTCTTATGGTTAGTCTAAGGGAAAGGTTCTAAATATCCTAAGGGAAAGTTTCTGTTTAGCCAGAGGGAATGGTTCTATTTAGCCTGAGTGCCATGTTTTGTTTACCCTAAGGGAAACATTTCTTATTCCTGATGGTAGTAGCTTCTGTGCCTACGGGAAATATCTGTTTTTCCAGAGGGAATTATTCATTATACCCGAGGGAAGTCACCTGATGGTTTCCTTTCTTTTTTCTTAGGGTAAGGATTTTCATGTCTGAGGACATGTTTTGATTGAATATTCATTATGGTGATTTCTTATGTTGTACTGACCAAATTAAAGAACATTCTAGGTATTGTTTTTATCATTTACTTGTTAGATATCCTATTTTGGTTTCTGATGTGGAACTTTGTAAGAGATTTTAGGTTGAGTTCAAGTCTCGGAAAAATCATAATTCATTTATATTGAATTGTTAAATAATTATTAAAATGGCCATGTAACTAGTAGGGATACAGAATTTTGAGTACTTTCTAGTTTACTACATTTTATTATTGCACACTGTTGTTGCACATTGTCACTAATAGTTGGGAATGGGCTATCAGTGGTTACATTTTGGGATTTATATCAATCACCATATTTGGGTCATGAATTGGGCCAAAAAAATTATATTGATGTAGGTGTCGATAAGGGAAAGGTACCCTAGACAGGTACAATATTGTTGCAGAGGAGTGGGAGAGAATGGGACTGATCTAAGGCTTGCGATGCTACTGCGTTCTTATTTCACAACATGGGTTTAGTTTTTCTATACATTGTACATTGTACGGTATTGTATCTGATTGCAGTTTATTGTATTTTGGATTCTTCCTTTGATTTAGAGACATATTGAATCATTATATATATGATTGTTGGTTATCTTTTACTTCAGTTCTGTTGTCCCTTTCAGGTTTATATTGTTTACTTCTGCTTTTGTACGTTTAAAATTATTTCTATTGTGTTAAACTTTGACAAATGAGGTCATATTTTCCCCACTATCAGTCCAAGGCCCTCACTACTAGTCGGAAGCCTTTGGCATATGTGAAAATGCGATTGAGGTCACGTGACAAACTGGGTTCGGGCCACCCGTTTGGTGGAAACCGGATCCGGGACGTAACAAAGTGGTACCAGAGGGGAGTTATTTTGTTTGAATTACTTTTTAGAGCCTATAGATGGGGATAGGATAGAATTGGTTCTTGGTAATAAGTTGTGCCTAGGAATAGCTAACCCATATATAGGGAGAAGCTAATTTACCTAGTGTTATAATTTTGTGGTTTTTCAATTTTAATGTTGATTTTATTTTCATCGTTGTGTGATGCACTTGTGGTGTGTTTTTTATATTTTTATATAATTGGGATTTATTTACTTGCAACCTGATGAGGTGATGGAATTCCATCTCATGCATCATTTTGGTTGAGGTTAGAATCACATGTCATGTATAGTTTACATGCAATGTAGGTGCATTAGAACTTGCGTGTTTTTGTGATAGGTGTTGTGCTAGAAAATGAATGTTGTTGTGATATATACCATGATAAACACGCCTACTGTTGATAAGGTTGTATTTGTATGTGGTTTTGTTTGAATGAACGCCAAACTTTGGTTCTTGAGTTGTTATCGGCCTTTATTGATCACAATTTTGGTGGATCATTGAATTGTTTACCTTGTAATAACATGTATAAGATGCCATGCATTGATTCGTGGGGAGTATGGGCCCTCACTAATTGGAATTTGTATCATTGGTGTTTGTTTGAGTGTTTATTGGGCTCTAGAGTAGTTTCTAAGGCTTACTGTCTGGAAAAACCAAGAATACACGTCGTGTGGTTTTGACTACACCCTTGTGTTCTTCTATTCAGGAAGAAACTATTTTTATTAATTACTTGTCGAGTTCCTTATGTACACGTCGTGTAGTCTATAATTGTGTCCTAGGTTTTGTGGCCAGAGAAACTGGATATGGATGTTTTTTTGAAACATGCCGTTTACCGGATGTACATGTCATTTCATAGTGACCCTATATCTGCACGGGTGACTACCAAAACAGACAGATAAATCATAGCTTATACATGTCATGTCAATTATTAACATGTGATGTAGTGTAATACTGGGATCCGGCCATGTGGCTAACAAATACATGTCAGTATAATATTTTTCGGTACACACCCTGTCCTTCTGCGACACGTTGTGTAGTGTGAGTCGTGTATTTGGTCATGTCTCGAACAACACAGGTTGGTAAATCTCATCTATTACTCGTTGCGTTCCTTTGGGATATGCCATTTAGTCTTCACCGGTGAGAGACCGTGTGGACTTTGCCCTGTGGATATGGAAACTGGGTGGTGTACATGTCGTGTGCGGTTGTAACACGCCGTGTAACCTTATTCTAAGGGGATTCGTGTGGAATAGCCATGTAAAAAGACTCAGGTAGTGGATAGAAATTCAAGTACACATCGTGTGTAAGGACAACGCACCGTGTGTTTGGGGTGTTACACAGCCATTTATTGCATGGGTACACACCCATGTGAACGACTTAAGGTAACACATTGTATAGTTATTATACACTCCATGTTGTCATGTTTTTTTAAACTTGAATGTTTTATTTATTCTATTGCCTTCACGGGTTTGATGTTCATAGTACTTGATGGTCTTCATCTGAGTCATGTGTTTGACCATGTAGCGTCATGTCTCCTTGGAATCCTCGAGTTCTTTGCCAAAAAAGTGGCGATTATTATACTCCAGAGATGGTAGGGGACAGACTACCGATGGATCCTCCAAGAGTGCCATATGTGGCACCAGCCATTATAATGGAAGCAGTCACGGATGTGCAGATCCGTGAATGCTTCATGCGGTTCATGAAGACATTCGAGGGAGAACCACTGATTTCCACATCTATGGCTAAGCTGACACGTATATTCTAGCAGCAGCATCTGCCTACGTTTTTAGGGGATGGCAGACCATAGGCTACAAATTCATGTTTTGATTCATTGGAGACGATGTTTGAGCATCTAGAGATGCCACTTGGGAGAAGTATCATGCTCTCTAATTATATGCAACGTGACTCTGCCAAGAGATGGTGGGATGTTACCACCCAGACTGAGCATCATCGAGACATGGAGTGGAATGATTTTCATGCAGTCTTCTTTGACTTTTTCATTCCACAGATGCTAAAGGAAGATAAATATATAGAGTTATTTAATCTGCAGTAGGGCACCATATCAGTGAGGGAATATCCTTCAAGCTTCAAAGAGCTACAACATTTTCACCAGTTCTTGTGGTTGATGAGAGGTTGAGGGCTAGATGCTTTGCGTATGGTCTCTGATATGACAGTTGAGCACCGATGAATGTTTTTAGGTTACCTATAGTGCATGCTTTCTTGAAATAGTCATTTATTACTGAGCGGAACCAATGGGAAGCTAGTTGTGTGGCCCAGGGCGGTTCAGCACCGGCCTCTAGTACTATTTCTACTGGCAAGAGGAAGAGTCAAATTGATTTCTCTCATGGTGGAAGTACTAGAAAAAATAAAATTTCAGGTGGCTATATATTGTGCTACTAGTGTAGAAAGAGGGGCACAAGAAAGATCAGTGTCAACGTGACTCTGTGGAGTGCTGAACTTATGGAAAGATGGGTCATCTTACATGTTTTTTGCAAGGTGTTTCCACCAGTTACTTTTGAGAGGGGTTCTGTGCAGACTACGTGTGCAGGAGCAGGACCAGCAGCATCATACCATTCAGTTAATTAGAATACATGAAGACGTTCAAGCCCAGGTGGTGGTCGTGGACATGGTAGCCAGACGCTAGGATCTCAGAGACAATAGGGCGGGTCAGCTCAGTGTAGCCAGTCTATGCCGCAAGGTTGCAACACTAGTCAACCATATGTAGTTCAACAGACCCAATATGAGGTGGATCCTTGACATTCCACTGTCATAGGTACTATTCTAGTTTCATTCTCTTTATATTCTATAATTTTTGATACATGTGTTACACATAGATTGATATTTCTGTCCGTTATGGAGAGCCTTGATCTGTGTGTTTCTTATTCTTCAGATATCATGATTCTAAACACTCTATTGGGAATTAGAATAGAATTTGTGTGTCACATCAAAGAGTGCCCTCTATAGGTTGGTGGGCGTCACTTTTTATGGTACATTTATGTCATAGAGATGACATCCTATGATTCCATTCTCGAGATGGACTGGTTGGTTCCCTTTAGAGCCTTTGTAAAATTCTTATTGTCGCAGCGTGAGTTTCTCATTACTAGAGGTTGGAGAGTTTCTATACAAGGAAAAATTGGATGTTTAGGCGAGCTGAGTTGGACCCGAGCATCATGGGTGAGGTGGAGTGATTGGCCAGATTACAAGTTTTTATCTAGATGACGAAGGAACATGTCAAATGTATTTCCCTCCAGTGGTTAATCATTTCATGGATGTATTCCTGGATGACTCTCCAGGCCTACTTCCAGAGTGAGAGGTGTACTTCTCTATTGAGCTTATGTTAGTAGCAGTACCCGTGTCCATTCCTCCTTATATGATGGCTACGCAAGAATTGAAGGATCTCAAGAGGCAGTTAGAGGAGTTATGAGCCAATGTTTTTATCCGAAAAAGTATTTCTCATTGGGGATCACCTATCCTTTATGCTAAGAAGGCAGATGGTACCCTAAGAAACTGCATGGATTATCGGAAACTGAACAAGTTGACGGTTAAGAACCGATATCACTTACCGAGAATTGATGATCTTTTTGAACAACTTAGAGGAGCACAAGTGTTCTCGAAGATTAACCTGAGATTTGGATATCATCAGTTGCGCGTTAGACCATCAAACATACCACTTACATCCTTTCGGAGAAGATATAGTCTACAAGAGTACTTGGTCATGTCGTTCAGACTCAAAAATGTGCCATTAGTTTTCATGGCTCTGATGAATCATGTTTTCCACCCATATCTGGATTCTTTTTTGGTTGTCTTCATAGAGGATATCTTGGTGTACTCTCACACTCAACACGAACATGCCACTCATCTTGATATCATACTAAGTACACTGAGGGAGAATTAGTTATTTGGTAAGATCTCAAGGTGCCACTTTTGGTTGGACTAGATTCACTACCTGGGTTATATTATCTCAAAGGCATGAGTTGTGGTAGCCCTAGAGAAGGTGAGAGCAATAGTTTCTTGGGAGCAGCCTAAGAACATGTTTGAAATATAGATTTTCTTGGCGATGGATACTTAAAACAGGTGCTTTATACAAGACTTATCCCACTTGGTAGTGCCATTTAGGGGTTTTACTAAAAAGGTTATGAAGTTCATTTGGTCAGAATCTTGTGAGATAGACTTTTAGGGGCTGAAGGTAAGGTTCACATCCGCACCAGTACTAATACTTCCAGAGCAAGGGAAGATCTATACAGATTACATAGATGCATTAGGTATTGGGCTGGGAGTAGTGTTGATGCAAGACGATTGAGGAGTTGTGTACGAGTCTTAGTAGTTGAGGACATATGAGAGGAATTTCCCAATGCATGATCTCTAGTTGGATGCATTTGTTCATTTTCTATGTTGTTGGTTACATTATCTCTTGGGAGAACATTTTGTGGTGTTTACGGACCACAAAAGCCTTAAATACATATTTATTAAGCATGAACTGAATTTGAGACAATGAATGTGGGTTGAATACCATCAGTTATTTTAATTTGAGCTTGCCTATACACCAGGTAAGGGTAATGTAGTTGCTGATGCACTTTGTAAGAGGACTCAAATATAGGCAGTGCAGGGGGCCAGTGGTGAGTGGCAGCTTTTGAATGTGTTCTCTGAGGTGCTTTTGGAGGTGCATGATAGTCAGGGCTAAACCTATCTTTCATCCTTAGCTGTGACTTTTACCCTCCTGGATAGAGTGAGGATGAGATAACAATCAGATTCAGAAGGCCTAGTTCTATGGGAGTTGGTTGCAAGTGATGACCCTCCTCCTGATTTGATGATAGACGATGACGAGGTACTGCAAATCCATGGACGAGTGTTGGTTCAATGGGATATACATGAGTATTTAATGCGGGAATTTAATTCATCATCTTTGTAAGTGCATCCTGGAGTAACCAAAATGTACCATGACTTGAGACATTAGTATTGGTGACCGGGTATGAAAAGTGAGGTAGCTAGTTTTGTTATGAGATGTCCCACCTATCAGCAGGTGATGGCGGAGCATCAAATGCCAGTTGGACTATTACAATACTTACCCATTCCGAAGTAAAAATATGATGATGTCATGATGGATTTCATGACTTGGTTGTCAAATTCACCTAGAGGCAATAATGTCGTATTGGTTATTGTGAACCAAATTACAAAGGTATCTCAGTTTTAGCCTATCAAGGAGACCTATGGTGTTGATGAGATCGGAAAGTTGTATATCCGAGAGGTAGTACGCCTTCATGGGGACCCTCGTACTATCATTTCAGATAGGAACTCCGATTTTATGTCTTGTGTCTAGAAACTTTCCAGAGGGAACTTGGTACACAGTTGCTTCTAAGAACATCTTACCACCCTCAGACCGATGGGCAGTCAGAGCATACAATATAGTATCTAGAGGACATGTTGTGTGCATGCATCTTGGACTTTAGGGGCTCATTGGAGAATTACATACCCCAAGTCGAGTTTTCCTACAATAATAGATTTCATGAATCTATTAAGATGACACCTTAAGAAGTTTTATATGGTAGGCCATGCAGATCACCCTTGTGCTGGTTGGAGGCAGGTGATAAGACATCCCTCCTTTTTAATACATAACTTTTCATAACATTTTACTTGCAGATGATCTTTAAGGTTTAGTGTATTGAAAATCATGAATAATAAATCATGAATACAACATAAAAAATTCTTATAATCCACTAGTAAGGCTTCATCATAAGTTAATACAAAGCTTAATTACTACATATCATAACTTGGATACATACAATCAATGGAAAGGGTGAGCAGAATAATCAGTAAGGGGAAACACGGGAATAGGTTTACTTGTGATATCAATACGAACTTGATAAAATCATAAAGACATGAGAAATGAAAGAATTGGAATATCATAATGAATAGTAATTTAATCATGACTTGAATATGTGGCTATAAAATTTAATTTATACATTCATGAACATATCACCATGGTCCATCCCCAAGGTTTCATAAAAATTAACAAGGTTATTCACCGTGGTATCGTAAAAAATGTCATCACTAGAGATTAATTATTTACCCAATTCTTTGTAGCACTATAAGGGTGAAACCATAGTATGTATATACTTTCATGTGGTCCACATAGATCATAATAAAACCATGCATAAATATCATAAATAGAATCAGTTAAATGGGTTTCAAGTCAAAATCGTGATGTTTAATAGGAGCTTAAAAATAAGATCATCATCTCAATTATAACCCAGGGAAAGGGAGTTAGGGTTTTATGTATGTCAATTCACGAATCAAATATATTATCTTAATATATTTATGAACACCCATAGAAAATAAATTTGTATGGGTATTCACATAAGTAAAATAAGATAATTTCTTGAGAGAAAGAGATAGAAATTTTGAGATGAAGTTTCTACATCATATCATCTATATAACATGATTTTATAAAACATTGAAAATAGAGGGGACTAGGGTCACCAACTTGTAAATATTTCATAATACAGTATGTGTACTGAATATGATCATGGTATTGTTATTCTAATGACATATCACATGAAAAGAAAACATTAATGAAAAGAGATGATGTGATTTCTTTTAGGATAAATTGGGCAGCCTATCGACGCCACTTAAAAACTCAAAAAACAAATTGATGAGAGTGGACATGGTCTCTAAAAAATTAGACATAAAATTGAAATAAATGAGAAAAAATAAAAACATACCCTCAACATAAATAGATTGAAATTATAAGACACAACAAAAATGAAGTCGTGACTTAAAAAGAGGAGGTGAATAGATCCCTTACCTTGAAGTGTAACTTCAAAAGCATGGTGGTCGTGACCTTCAGGGGATTGAGGGAACATTGGGAGGACTCCTTGGGATTTAAGGAGACCATAAATTCGTTGAGGAGGATTTTGGAATGAAATGGATGAGGGAATGGCTTTGAATTTATTGGGGTAATGAGAGAACAAATCATTAATTTCCAAGGGACACCTTATTAGTGGTATTGAAAAAACCCTTGGATTTCACATGGTATTTTCCAAAGGTATTGGCACCATGGGACACCTCATATCATATCTCACTACTCAAAAGACGACTAGAAAGATTACATAAATATTAAATCATATATGATGTCATTAAACAGATAAAACTGAAAACTGTATTTCAACTATTCACCGAAAAATCAAATTTTTCTAAAATACCCACAAAAATAACCATAACCTAATATCGATGCTGTAAATTAAAAAATGAACTCTATTTTATAAAAATAATTTTCTAAATATTTTGAATATAATTTTTAAATAAAAAACTATTCACCCGAAAAAACTATTACTTAACTAACAATTTCTGAATCAATTATTTACCTATTTTATTGAATTACAATACATACTAAAAGTGCATAAATTATTTTAATTCTTTCTTTAGTGAGGTTACTAATCAATTGGATCACATTACTATTCATAAGCGTAAAATCAATATTCATAATTTATTATTCACCCATACCTAAGTTAATCTTATTAGACTCTAAATTTATTAATGAACACAACTTTAAATGATTATTTTTTGAAAACCATTACACATTATTTATTATTTAAGGTTTACATACATATTTTAAAATATATTTTTTTAATCATTAATAATATACATCCTATATTTATCCGGACATTTGAAAATTCACAATCATCACCATATGAAGAAATAACATTTTTTATTTATATCAAAGGATAACATAAAGCAGCTAAGGTCTCGTTACATAGCCCCTTATAACACCAGCATATGACCTAATAGTAAGTTGTGCTAAAGTTATAGAATCTTGGGGTGGCTTGTCCAACATTCCTTGAGTGGTAATTTCTATCAACATGAAGATCTCGCAAAGGTGATATCATTCCAACATCATACAATGAAGTTCGCCTTGGGTTTGGTCAAGAGAAAAGCCCATGGGTGCAACCTCCTTCCCATGGTCTGTCAGATGGGATGCAAATGGCCCGAGTCTACTAGATGAGGCCATCAAATCTTCATTCTGTATTAATTAACGAATATCACTTGTATTTATAAACAATAATTTTAATGCTAAGAGTTTAGTTTCCAACGGTCATATTGACCAATGATAATCTGACAGTCAAAACCCAATAGTCTCATTTAATTAGACTAACTTTGTATATTAAAGAATATAGTATTCCTGAGTATTAATTAAAATAACACACAAAATTAGGAAACATAATTTATTCAAATTTTCGGGTAGTTACATTCTACCCCACTTATGAAATTTCATCCATGATATTTAAACTTGTACCCTAAGAAAAGAAAATGTGGGGGTACATCAGCCTCATAGACTCCTATAATTCCCACATGTTATCCTCGCATTTTTGGTTTCTTCATAACACCTTAACAAGGTCGGATTTCTTATTACTTGGAAACATGACTCTACGATCTAAGATATCTATGGGCTTCTCCTCATAAGAGAGGTCATGATCCAGTTGAACCTTCTCTAGGATTAGTATATGTGATGGGTGATATATGTACTTTCTCAAGAGGGATACATGAAAGACATCATGAACATGTGCTGGATTTGGAGAAAGTACAAGCCAATAGGACACTACTCCTACGCGATCAAGGATTTCATAGGGGCCAATGTACCTAGGGCTGAGCATCCCTTTCTTCCCAAAACTCATGAATCTCTGTCATGGTGATAATCAAAGAAATATTATATCATCGACATCAAACTCCATGTCCCTTTGATGTTTGTCGGTATATCTCTTTTTCCAACTTTGAGTAGCCTCAATGTGTTATAGAATGGCATGGACTTTTTTGTCATCTCTTACACTAGATCAGGCCCAATAACCTTTCTCTAACCAGCTTCATCCTAACAAGTAGGAGTTCTACATCGCTTCCCATATAGAGCATCATATGATGCCATTTTAATGCTCGATTGTAAACTATTGTTCTTTGTGAACTCATCTAAAGGGACATATTGATCCCATACACCCATAACATCCATTGAGCATGTTATAAACATTTCCCCGAGTATTCGAATAGTCATTTCAGATTATCCATCAGTTTGGGGGTGATAAGCCATAATGAAATTCAATTTAGTGCTCAGAAAATGTTGAAGACTTATCCAGAATTTAGATTAGAACCATGGGTCATGATTAAAATCGATAAAAAGTGGAACTCCATGCAGCCTTACCACTCCCTGCACGTAAATCCTAGAAAGTTGATCATGAGAGAAATCTTCCAAATGGAGATAAAATGGTCGGTCTTGGTGAGACGGTCCACAATAACCCATATCGCATTATTTCCTTCGGATGTTCTCAGAAGACCAGTGACGAAGTCCATTGTGATATTGTCCCACTTCCATGCTGGTATGGGTAGTGGATGAAATACCCCTTTAGGATGTTTTCACATTCCTTCACTTCCTGACATACTAGTCACCTTGATGTGTAGTCAGCAATCTCTCTTTTCATATTATCCCACCAATAATGATCATGATGGTCCCTATACATTTTGGTGATTCCATGATGTACAGTGAAATTATAGATATGAGATTTATCGATCATCTCCTTCTTTATTTCTAGAATAGATGGAACACATAGTCTTGTATGAAATTTTTGTACACCTTCTTGATCAATATTGAACACAGGAAACTTCCCATCCTTTATAGCCTCCAACTTCTTCTGTAACAAAGGATCTTCCTTATGAACTTTCTTGATCATCTCTAGTAATGACGGATGAGAAATAATTTTTGTTAGGTTTTAGGATGCCCCTTACATTATAATTCCCATGTATAGATTTACTAGGTCATTGATCAAAGGATCTCTTTGAATTCCCATCACAGAATGGATTACTTGGTCAATCCTTCTTAATGCATCAGCAACTTTGTTTTCTCTTCCAGGATGACAATGAATTGAACAATCATAGTCTTTGAGAAGTTCAAACCATCTCCTTTGTCTCATGATCAATTTCTTTTGTGAGAAAATATACTAGAAACTTTGATGGATTGTGTATATATCACATTTTTCCCACAAAGATAGTGACATGATATCTTTAGAGCAAAAATGACCGCATCAAGCTCGAGTTCATTCATAAGATAATTCTACTCTTCATTCTTCAACCGTCGAGATGCATAAGAAATGAGCTTGTCATTTTTCCTGAGGACGCACCCAAGCCATTCTAGAGATGCATCACTACAAAAACGAATCCTTATCCACTTGTGGGTAAAGTTAACATGGATGCAGTAAGCGATCTCTTCTTCAGATCTTGGAAACATTCCTTAGAATACTTTTTTCAGATGAACTTGACCCCTTTTTGAGTTAACTTGGTAAATGGATTAGAATATCGTGAAAAGTTTTTCATAAAACTCCTATAATATCTTTCTATTCCATGAAAACAACAAGTCGAAATTATTGTTGTTGGTTGAGGCCAATCGTCTATAATTATTGTCTTTACAGGGCAAAATATCATTCCTTCCTTGGTTACAAGGTTCCCCATGAATGAAACTTGTTGTAACCAAAATTCACATTTACTACACTATCCAAAAGGCCTCTCATTCCATAGAGTTTTCCAAATAACCGTTAAATGATCATCATGCGCCTCATGGTTTTTGGAATGTATAAGAATATCTTCAATAAAAACCACCACAATTTTATAATGGTAGTCCTTAAAGACTCTATTCATCAAATCCAAATAAATAGCAGGTTCACTAGTTAGTCTGAATGGCATAACAACAAAATCATCATGTCCATATCTTGACTAGAAGGTTGTTTTCAGAATATCTACATTCTTCAACCTCAATTGATGACAACCAGATCGAAGATCAATCATTGAGAAGAAATGAGTCCCACGATGTTGGTCAAATAAGTCATTAATTCTTGGAATGTGGTAATTGTTTATTAATCCATCATTCTTCTTCACAAAGAGAACTGGTGCTACCTAAGGAGATACACTCGGTCGGATAAACCCCTTCTCCAAAAGATCTTGGAGTTGTTTCTTTAATTACTCTATCTCTACATTTTCCATCCTATAGGGGGTCTTCTATATTGGATGAGATCCATGTATGAGTTCAATATATAACTCTACCTCTCTTTCTGGGGGAGGTACAAGAAACTCCTCATGAAATACAACAATGTATTCGTAGATGATGGGGACACTTTCTATCCCTAAACTCTCATATCCATCTTCTTTTTCACCGATCAAATCCATAAAGAAGGGTATAGGGGGTTCTTCTAGAAAAATATTAGGTTTTGATATCTCTCCTTAGAAGATAACTGTAGGTTTTACATTCAAGACTACTGATATTTCTGTGCTTCTTCATTGGATCTTAGCATTAAACTTTAAGATCCTGTCAATCCCTAGTATAACGTTGAATTTCAGAATGGGAATGACTACTATATTTTATATTAGATTGTGCTCACCAAGTAAATACGGGTGTTTCTAAGCACTGATGATGCTTGGATAATCCCACAAAAATTCTTGAATGATAACTCTACTTTTTTCAAAATGGGGGTTGATTCTAAATTCTTTGTAGACTTGGAGGAAATAAATAAATTCATAGAACCAGAATCAAACAATGTACTTTATATCCTTGAGAGAATAATAAGAGTACCTTACACCACATCATTTGGTGCATAATCATCAGCTATTGTGATAGGAAAAGCACGGACTTGATCCCTTAGCCTTGGTTGAGGCAGATGGTGGTTCCCCTCTACTACCCTCAGATTTGGACAGTGATTAGCAATGTGACCACGTTTTACACACTTAAATAATAGGACATCTGGTATGGAATGCACCCTCTTCCCCTTGTTGTTAGTGTTTGAATGTTGAGGTTTCAACTGACTACGAAAATTACTCGCAATATGGATATCTCTTCCACACTTGTAGCATTCTTTCTCCCGAGAAGGTAGTTCCTCGAATGCTTATTCACAAATTTATTACATGTGGGAAATGGCACTTGAATTCCTCCTCTTCCCTAATCAAAACTACATCCTACGCTGGGATCCATCGATTACATCTTGTCATTGGATTTATGAGACCATTGCATCTCACCAAACACCAGTTCAACTTTCACCGCACTCTGCACGATCTCCCCATATCTATCATAGTATCGGTTGGATAGATTCTTCCGCAGATGAGGTCTCAGTCCACTGAAGTATCTATCAACCTTACCATTTGAATCCATGAAAAATCTATCATAATATCATGAATGTCGGGTGAATTTTATCTCATAGCATCCGACAGATTCTTTCTCCTTCTTCTTCAGTTCAAGAAACTCTTTTTGCATCCATGTTCTCATTGAACGAGGGAAATACTTACTGAAAAATATACTTCTGAACTCTTCCCACTCTGTAGCTTCAACATCCACTATTTTTCTTCTATTTTTAATCAGTTCCCACCACTGATCAGCTTCTCCTTCTATGCGATAGATAGCCATGGTGACCTTATCTTCCTCTGAACAAAGGAGCATAGAAAAGATCATTTCTATGGAGCTGATCCACTACTCGACAATCACTGTTTCAGTCGATCCACTGATGGTCGGTGATCATTGATGAATTAAAGACTCAACATAATTTTGTTCACTTCATGGTGAGAATGGTATCTCATCTTGATTCATGTTACTTAACATAACATCAGTCAGTTGGTTCATCATTCGCATGAATTTTTCCATTATGGCTTCCATTGGAGGGTCGTCAGTGCATGGTCCATTACGGTCACTATTTTCATTGTTCCTCTTATGACCCTAAATTTTCATAAAGAATAAAACCATTTTGATAAGATTATTTTATTTTGGAATCTTTTAACTGTAAAAGATTTTATGTCTTAAAACATCATGATTTAAAAAATTACATTTCTCTATTAATCATTCATAATGATTCATAGAAACTTTTGATTAACCAAAAATATCCCCCGGAAGTGTCGTAACCAAGAGTGCAGCAAGGACCATTATCTTGCACCAGTTCCCATTCAAGTCTATCTCAAAGTGGTGTTTCCGGGTTTTACCCCTATGTACATTTGTTACAAAGCTGCCTCTACCTCCTCGTATCCAGACATGGATGTATTTGTTTGATAAACCACTTACTCAATACTCACAAAAATACCAGCAAGTTTTCCTATATTTAGTTTTTTCTATTAAATTCATCCTAAATATTTCATATCCTAATTTCAATAAATAACTATACTATCCTCTGATAACAACTATGACATCGTGAATTTTTAATACATAACATTTTATTACATTTTACATACGGAGAATCTTTAAAGTCTAGTGTCATGTAAATCTGGGACAATAAAAATTGAATACAACAAAAAAAATTAATCTAATATACTTCTATGGCCTCATCATAATTACATCCTATGTACAATTACTGTATCTCATGACCTGGATACAAACATTCAAAAGAAAGGATGAGCAAAGGCCCTGTAAGGGTAATAAAGGGAATCAGTTTACTTGTGACATCAATTCGAACATGATAAAATCATAAGGGCAAGAGAAATGAACGAATAGTCATATAATAATGAAAAGAACATTAATCCTAATTTCAATATGTGGCAACAACATTTAATTTATACATTCATTAACAAATCAACAAGGTCCATCCCCATGGGTTCATAAAACATTACCAAGGTTATTCACCAAGGTATCGTAAAACTTGTCATCTCTAGAGATTAATTCTTTACCCAAAGAAATGGATCACTATCAGGGAACACCATTAATATGAATTTAATTTCATGTTAGCCACATATATCACAATCATGCATTTCATAAATAATCAAAATAAAATCAAAGAAATGGGTTTCATGTCAAAATAGTGATGTTTAAAATGGGAATAAAAATAAGATCATTATGTCAATCATAAACCATGGAAATGGAGTTAGGGTTATATGTATGTCAATTCCAAAATCAAATATATCATCTTTATATATTAATAAACACCCATAGAAACAAAATAGGATTCCTTATTCACATAAATAAAATAAGAGAATTTCTTGAGAAAAAAGAGATCGAAATTGTGAGACGAAATTTTTTAAGCTTAACAGGTATATAACATGGTTTTAGAAATCCTTGAAAAAAGAGAGGAAAAGGGTCACCCAATCATAAATAATTAATAATAATATATGGTTACTAAATAAGAACATGGTATTGTTATTTTAATAACATAGGACAAGAAAAGGAAACATGAAAAAAAAGAGAAGATGTCGTGTCGTTTATGAGAAATTCGGCTGCCTAACGGCATCACATAAAAATTCAGAAAATAAGTTGGTGGGAGTGGAAAGGGTATCTCAATAATTATACATGAAATGGAAAAAAATAAGAACATATAATAACCTACCCTCAACATAGAAAGATGTAAATTAGAAGAAAGAACATAAATGAATTCATGACTAAAAAAGAGGACGGTGAAATGATCCCTTACCTTGAAGTGTTACTTTGAAAGAAGGAATGTCGAGACCTTGAGGTGCTTGAGGGAACCGTTGGAGGACTCCTTGGGATTTAAGCAGACCAGAACATCGTTGATAAAAATTTTAGAATCAAATGGATGAGGGAATGTCTTGGTATTTATAGGTTAATTGAGGGAACAAATCATTAATTGCCAAGAGACACCTCATCGGTGGTATTGGAAAATCCATGGGCTTAACTATGGCATTTTACCATGGTATTGGACACATGGTACACCTCATATAATATATAAGTACTCATAAGATTCCAGAAAGACTACATAATGAGTACATCATTAAATATGTCATTAAACATCGGAAACTCAAAAATGTATTTGCATTATTCACTAAAAAGATGACTTTTTCAAGAAAAAACACCTTAACCTAATAGCGATGCTCTGAATTCATAAATGTACATAATTTTATAAAAATATTTTTATAAATATTTTTAATGTAATTTTTAAATAAAAAACAACATTAACTCGAAAAAACTAAAACTTTATTAATAATTTCTGAAATAGTAATTTATCTATTTTATTGATTCTCAGTACTTAATCAAGGTGAAAAAATTATATTAATACTTTCTTAAGTGAGTCTAATAATCAAATTGGTAACATTACTATACATAAGCATAAAATAACTATTAATTATTTAATATTCACCAATAATTATGTTGATCTTATTAGTCTCTAAATTTATTACTGGACACAAGTGTATAAAAAACTTTTTTGAAAACCATTACACAATACTAATTATTTATGGTTTGCATAAATATTTTTAAATATATTTTTTTTTCAAAAATCAGAAATAATATAAATCGTATATTTATCCAGACATTAGAAAACTCACAAACTTCACCATAAGATGAAATCAAAATTTTTATTTATATCTAAGGATTTCATAAATCAGCTAAGTTCTCATTATATAGCCCCTTATAACACCAGCATAAGACCTAAGTGTTAGGTGTGCTAAGGTGATAGAATCTTGGGGGGGCTTGGCCAATATTGCCCCAGTAGTAATGTTTATCAACATGAACTTCTCCAAAAGGCTATTCTGTTTTATCATTACACTATGAAGTTCATCTTGGGTTTGGTCCAGAGAAAAGCCTAGTGGTGCTACCTCCTTCCCAAGTCTTCTCATATGGGCTTCAAACTACCTAAGTCTACTGGATGAGGCCATAAAATCTTCTTTTGTATTAATTTACCATGATCACTTGTATTTATAAACAATAATTGTAATGTTAATAGTTTAGTTTCCAAAGTTCATACTAACTAACGGTCATGTAAAAATCAAAACCAAACTGTCTCATATAATTACACTAACTACATTAATTAAAGAATACAGTTTTGTTGGGTATAAATTAAAATAATACACAAAATTAGGAAAAAAATATTATTCACAATTTTGGGTCATTACATGTGAGGAAGATTTACTAGGACCACGTCTCGCGCAAGAGACATCAGAGGAGGTCCAATTTATATAGAATTGGATGGATACTACATAGTCTCATCAGAAAACATATGATGATCGCCATAGATAACTATTGGATTTCATGGTCGGGGATCATGTTTTCTAGAGTGTTTCACAGAGGTTGGGACATAGGTAGATCAGTAGATAGGTGAAAACTTCCCCGAGGTATGTATGGCCATTTGAGATTCTGGAGAGAGTCAGGCCGGCTGCCTATCAGTTGAAGTCACCACAGAGGTACCGGGCCATGCACGAAATCTTCCACATATCTCAGCTGCGCCGTTATCACTCAGACTCATCTCACATTTTTCAGCCTGAGGAGAAATACTCCATGTTGATGCATCCATTGGGAAGCATCTGATTCGTATTGTTGATAGGAGCACTATGGTTCTCTGAGGCCGGTCAATTCCTCTCATAGGGGTTTTATGGCAGCATGGACGAGTTTAGGACGGAACCTCAGAGTGGGAGACTAACATAGGTCCATAGTTGCTAGATTTGTTATCAGATTTATCTTCACTACCCATGCATGGGAAAATCAGGGATGAATTGATTTAAGGTGGGAAGTATATAAGAACCTAGTTATTATTCATGAGTTACATGTTTCTTCTTTTCCTTTTTCCTTAAGCATTTTTGAGAAAAAAAGAGAAATGTGTGAAAATTTAAAAATTTATGGGTACATTCGAGGTACTTTTTTACACACAACATGTTCTTTTGTACAAACGTTTTGTACTTTGGCCATTTGGGATGAAAATACATGGTGTGTTGGCTTATCAGTGATTATGGGTGTAAAAACAAACTACAAGACATGTACTTTGTAATACACTCAGTCTAATCAGTCGGCAGTTTAATTTTAAAGCGGTGGATGTAGCCGCCAGAGGAACGATATTATACACCGTGTTCTTAGTAATACACATCATGTAATCAAGTCGGTCGATGAACAGTGAAGTAGTGGAATATATCCACCAAAAGAACATTTTAAAAGGAATGTACATGTTGTGTACTTGAGAGCACACAATGTGTAGTTACATTTTTTTGTTCAAAATATGCAGTAGCCTCCTCATTTGGCATAGGTGGCATAAGACACGCTAGGAGATATGGAAGAAGAGGCTGAGACTTGGAGGAGCTCCCAATCACTCACCGAGACTCTGATTCTTCCACCATCGATCTTGTTGAAACCGTGCAGGTAAGGTCTTCCCTCATTGGTATTCTCTCCTTCTAATTATTTCCATAAGAGATGTTATTTATTTTTGAACGAGTAATCATTCATCTCAGATCTGCATCATTCTTGATCATTTCAGGAGGTGCCTTTCGCCTATATCGATTAGTTGATATCGATGTAGGTGGTCTTGTGCTTAATTCCAATAGTTGAGTTGATTTTGTGTACCATTGTTCCACACACCCATGTTTCGGTTGTCGTATTATTGAGGCATTGACTATTGGATACCTAGATTTTCATAGGTAATCTAATTAATAAGTATAAACAACTATTTTGGAGTGTTGCTTTGAGTCAGGGTCACCCCAAGGGTGTGTTCCCCTTGTTTAGTCATTTGGCAACGATACAAGTGGGTATGTCGTGATTATAGCATGTTTTGAGTTTTATTAAGAGGAAATATATCTTAATTTCTTGCTTACGCATTGGGCTCGGCCCTGTTACTTGTTTTTTTATGATTAGCCTAAGGGAACGGTTATGATTTTACTGATTGCAGAGTTCTATTTTTCCTAAGGGAAAGGTTTTTTTTTGTCTTGAGGGAAAGGTTTTGTTTATCCTGAGGGAAACATTACTTATTCCTGAGGGTGGTAGCATCTATGCCTGAGGGAAATATCAGGTATGCCTAAGATAGCAATTCATTATGCCTGAGGGAAGTCACCTGAGGGTTTTGTTTCTGTTTTCCTGAGGGTAAGGATTTGCATGATAGGGGACATATTTACTTTGAATATTCACTGTGGTGATTTCTTATGTTCTACCTACCATGTTAAATCACATGATTGGTATAATTATTATCTTTTACTTGTAAGATAGAATTTTGTGGTTTTTTATATGGCACTCTATTGGTGATTGTCGGTTGAGGCTGAGTTTTGGAAAACTCATAATTCATTTATATTGAAATGTTATAAATTTATTAAAATGGCAATGTAACTGTTAGGGAGGGTTAATTTTGAGTAATTCCCAGTTTACTACATTTTGTTATTAAACAATACTATTGAACATTTTCCCTGATTGTTGGGAATGGGCCTTCAGTGGTTGTCTATGAGGATTTATTTCTCACACCATGTTTGGGTCATATATTGGGCCCAAACAGAATATATTGATGCAGGTGTCAATAAGGGAAAGGATCCCTACATAGGTACATGATTGTATTAGAGGAGTATAAGAGCATGGGACTGATATTAGTCTTGTGATGCGGCTGCATTCCTGTTTCACTTCTTGGGGTTAGTTTTGATGAACTTTGTACCTTGTGATGTATTGTATCAGATTTCAGTGTATCATGTTTTGGCTTATTTCTTAGCATTAGATACATCTTGCATCATTATATATATGACTGTCTGTAATATATTAATTTAGTTCCAATGTCCATTTCAGGTTTATATTGTTTAATGATTCTGCGTTTGTGTGTTTATATTTATTTCTGTTGCACTACACTTTAAGAAATAGGGTCATTGTTTCCCCACTTTCAGTCCTTGGCCCTCACGGCTAGTAGGCAGCCACTGGCGTTTGGGGAAATTCTCTGGAGTTCATTTCACCAACCAGGTGTGGGGAACCCATTCTGTGGAACCAGGATCCGGGAGGTTGTAGAAATCTATTGGGGCCTCAAATAACTAACGAAATTCATGATAAGTTTAGAGTCATTCAGAGTCATATTAAGGGATATCATATTCAGAAGAAGTGGTGTGATAATAATCAATGATGTGATCAATAATTTGATACTGGTGAGAAGGATTTCCTACATATATGACCTTGTAAAAAGTTTATTGTTTTGGGATGATAGGTAAATTAATATTTAGATATTTTAGTGCCATTGAGGTTATTGAACAAATTGGGATGATAACATGTCACATCTAACCTGATTTAAATATCTCGCATGTCCAAGATGGGTTCCATGTATCTATCCTAAAGAAGTGCATACCTTACCATTAACATGTTCTGAACTCATAGGTCATACCACTTGAGTAGGATCTTTCTTTAGAGGAAAAGACTATTAAAAATATAAATCATACATGGAATGTTTTTTGAAAGCAAAAAAACACCTAGTAAATTTTTATTACATGATCCACTTGTTATATGGAACTATGTGTTGACTATATTATATGATGAGGCCATTGTTTTTTCATTTTTTGTATCATTATTATAAATTCTAAGGATGATATTCCCTTCAAGGGGGTAGAATATACAACCCTGAGTTTTTATTAACCACTTTTTATTATAAATTTAAAATATTTGATGTTGTGTATTTAAAAATATAATATATTGAACATTATTTATATTCCACACCATGTTAGTCGTTCACTACATAGAACATCATCTTAGCATCTGTTAAACACCAAAATTATATTCTACCAAACGTCATTTTAGTATTATAATTATATAAAAAAGATAGTAATATCAAATCCATTTCACATAATTATATGAATCGTATTATATAATTTTTATATATGATATACAATGGATTTATATAAATATAAAACTTTGAAAATGAAAAACATATTTTTCATTGATTTCTATATATTTGGAATGATAATATTTTCTCAAAATAAATGCTTTCAAAAACCTTTTGTGAGAAATAATAAAATCAATTTTAAACACATTTATAAATTTGTATTTATAATATAATATCCATTTCTTATTCACAATGTCTAAATTATATTATATTTAATTCATTTATGATTTTATGAAATTCATCATGTTTGGATGAATGGTGAAAAATATTGAATTTTAATTGAAAATTGTTTTTTCATCTTTTTTATTTAAATAGTTAAATAATATATTAATTTATTTTATAATTTTAATTATAAAATTTTTAAATTAATTAAACCAATTTAAGTTATCAGATCCAATTCCCCATTGATACTGTATATAGAAACATATAATATATTTGATGTTTTTCACTTTAAAATACATGTCATATCATCTCATCCATTGGATTGACTTTAAATTATTTCCGGCCATATATGTGTTTAGAATTTGAATGAATTTATTACATGTTTATAAAAATAAAAATATATAATATCATTATATTTAAATATAGTTATTTAACTAAAAAAATTTGAGAATGTAAATTAAATTAATTACAATGATTAAGGAAAAATCAAGATTAGTTAGTGGTTAAATAATAATTTATGGGAAAAATAATCTATAAACATGTCCAAAAGTTATTTTATGGACACATTTTGACCAATTAAATACATTTATAAAAAATGGAATATTATTGGATGCACAATGTTAGGAAAATAACTCAATAGTGTTTAAATTTATATATTTAAAATAATGACACTCGTCATCCACTTTTAAAAGGGCACTCAACTCCATCACTTATTCACACAATTCATGACCATTTTATTTAGTCAAACCATTAAAACATTTCATAGAAAATCCCATAAATTAATATTATAATACTCCCTTTTGGCAGAAATACATCCCAGGAATCCCTTTGGTGAAAACCATATGAAGATTTCCAAAGAAGAAGTAACATCATTCAATAATAATTTTTGCTTTATTTCATTTTACAACAACACAGTTATTCATATGAAATGATTATATGAAAAATTAATTTTCTTAAATATAATGATATTTTTTATTCTATTGTTACTACCTTCTCTCAGATAAACTTCCATGAAATGGGATACACAATCTTTTTTGGTGTGTATGACGGACTGTCGCCTCGCAAAATATTGTCATTAATTCAATAAATAAAACCCATAAATGTGTGAAAACATGATGGATTTTATGTTTTTATTTGATACATTCAATATTTATTAATTTTTTATTCTTATTTAATTAATATATAACACATATCATTATTCTTTTGTTTATTTGGAAATATGACAATTTCGTTGGTGGATGTGTCGACTATCGCCTCCTAAAAGTTATGTGATTCGTTCAAACATTACATGGAATGTATTATGGATGGATTTATTGAATTGATATTATATATATGACATAAAATTTATACATGATTTATTTTAAATATACATTTATTTTATTTATTTTATTTTTTTCAAAAAGATAAGAAAATGGAAACTATGTTCCTTCGCATGTACAACCAACTGTCTCATGGAACAATGTATTTCAATTTCTATTTATATATTTTATAAATTGTTATAAATACATATATACTAAATATTTGGGATATTTATATCTTGGTTATATCTTTGAAAACTACTATATCATTATACAAGTAAGAGGACCAAAAATATAATAATTCAAATAACATGAAAAAATAAAGCAGTTATTACCCAAAATGTATCATTAACCTAGAATTATTAATAAATGGGTAGTATAAGTTCATATATAAATAATATATGGTATTATATAATTTCATATGGTTCATTAATTGAAATATTCTATACATAATATTATTATACCATTGGTAAGAACAAGTATGCTGATTGTCAATACATAAAGAAAGGGGATATCTAGTCTCACTTTTATTTTTGTGACACTTATTACTTATTCACCACTATTTTTTTAGGTTTTTTATATTTTACCCATGAATTTATTATATTATTAATATAATTAAATATATTTGTATTTATATATACATTCGATGATACCAATTTTGTGTTGTTTTACAGTCTAATTTTTCCATATCAAAATGGTAATTTTGTCTCAATTCACCATCATTGAGAAACTTGTCTCGTTATGCACCTATATTATTTTATGAAGATTATATATTGAAATTTGACATGTTATATAAAAAAATACTTATTTTAATTATATTATAAATAATATTTTTTTTATTTGCTCATTGGGTTATGATTCGAGGTTACCAATGTGGTATGATTTATATCAATAATCTCATCATTTATTGGGATTGATTATGATTATGCTTCTGTTGATGAAATGTTATTATCCATATCTAATTAAAACATAGTAATTTTAATCAATTCTAGTTATTATGAAAATATTAATGTAATCATTCTATTTTTACAGTATTCAGTACCTATGATATTTAATAAAATGGTTTTTATGAAATTCCAACATCATTTTCCCCCTTCGGTAAGAAATATATTTTCTTCTAAAACCTAGTTTTTGATGAAAATTAAAAAAATTATTATTATTTTATTTCATTCTTATTTTAAAATAATATTTATTTCAATTATTTTCAAATAATATATTATTATTTATCAAAAAATTTTAAAAATAAAAATATTTTCAAATATTTGTATCCATAAAAAATGTTTTCAAAAGTGAAAAGGATTGTTTCCTTAATAAATGTCATTAAGGGTATTTTGAAATTATTTTTCATCCCAGATGACAGCATTTGGGTTTAGTCATGACTTTTTAGGGATATTACTTATGGTTACAAATTATATTCATTCCTTGAATTGTATATTTTTAATGGAATGATGTTTATGAATCTATTTTTTCATCCATAGGATATATTCTAATGAAAGTCTTTTGTTTTCACGGGTTATGATTTAATGAAATGATTACGAAACCAATCTATTTATCAGAATTAATGATAAGATGAAATATTTATGATACCCCTTTAATTCCATTGGTTATGATATTCTTTTTATTTTTGATCTAGTGGCATGGTTATATACGATTTCATTATTAGATGGTACATGCCTATAACTACATCTAATGAATTGAGTACCAATTTTTATCTCATATGATATAAATGGTTGTAGATAAGAGTTAACATGAATCATTAAAAGACTTTGTATGCTAATACGGTCTTATGGCTGGTCCATTACTGCAAATATTTTCATTGGAGTGAACCAAGACAACAAAAAAACCATTTTATTATGATGTCCTTGGAATTAATAAATGACTAATATAAAAAATAAATTGTATGATTATGTGTCTACCACACATACATTTCATTATCTTATTTTTTTGAATTAATGTCATATTATCTGGATTCTGTTAAGATTAATGACTTATAAACTGTAAAAATTTGGGATAATATACATTTTCTTAACTTTAATATATAGGGTATGATCTTTGTATGTCAGGACGACATTCTCATACCGTAATTCAAATGATTATGATTATATATCCCCATTTTTAACCCATACTGACCATCTATTATCATCCATTTAATGCTACAATTCCCAAGATTATAATGATATGTAATATTTATTATGTTTATAAATGTGTGATAGTCATGAAGAACCTAGTGGGAGACAATTTATCTAAATTATGTATGAGTTTTTATGTTTCCATGTTTCCAATGGAACGATACTAATATGGTCTCCTGGAATTTATTTGTGTAATTTATTAATATTTATGTGAACATCATGTAATTTATATGAATGTTACGTGAGCGTCTCTATATTATTAATGATATATTTGTACATATTGTGGAAAATTTTATTACATCAAAAACATAAACTATGTAGGAATATTTCTTATGAGTAATATATTATTGAGTTTTCTCTGTCTTTGGAACACAACATCATAATGGGTGAACCATTTAATAGTAGTTAGATCCTCAGTCTCCATATGTGGTTGGTAGGATGTGTCCACACCCATTCCATTTTAATAAAATAATCCTCAATGAGTTAGTGGTAATATCATATTTGGAAGATAACATATATTATTTGTACTTCAATGGTTCTGGGTGCACATAGGTATTCTAAGGGCTTTATCGTTTAAACAATTATAATCAGTATCTTACATGTAATAATCGTCTTTATTGATATCATTTTTTGATTCATCATGAAGGGATGCACTAATAAAACATAATTATGTGTAATATTCATTGTGATTGATGTATTAGTTGTAACAATAATAATATCTTTCATCATCTATATATTTATCTTCGGACAAATAATAGTCTTATATAAGCCTTTCCTTCTTGACAAGTGTATGGGCCATGTAGCATCTATAGGAGTTCAATATTCCTCTTGAGTACTCTCATCGAAGTGTTTTGTGAATGGTTATTTAAATAAAAACTCCAACCATTCTTACTCAGTAAGGCATGAGGATAGAGGTGGGTCACGACTTAAAAATATTTTTGGGAGGTTAGTGTGATGATTTGTACACCTTAAAAAGGACTTAAATCTTTAGTGGAGGAGGTGGTGATGGAATAAATTTACCTAGCCTAGTGTGATAGTGTTTCCTAGTCTATTTCACCAATATGTGTATATTTTTTTTGGGGTCATTGATGTGTGTAATGGTTGTGTAGTTTTAAATATTGATGGAAATCACCCCATCTCCATAGGATGGGATTAATCTAGTATTTTTTAGTATTAGTAGCGGTTAAATGTACCATTTTAATATTTTTGGAATTATTCCATGTATGACATGGATGTATAAATTTTTGGAGGCATGAGTCACTGAATTTCAATTAATGATCTATTGTTGGAGGGTTTTTATCTTCAAATAAGAAACCTACACAACCTTTTTTGAATCATGGTGCAACATTTTGTCAATTTCATTCTCATGTCCTGTCTACATTTACTGCATTTTGGAAAAGGTGTGATTTTATTGGAGGACTAGTAATGTATATAGATCTATCCCCCGAGAGACATCAAAATTTCATTGTATTACAAAACACTAATATGATCAAACTATTTTTTTATTGATTTATAGAAATATTACAATCCATAATAACCCCAACCTCTAATCATTACATTATAAAGGACATTAGTGATTCATTAGAATAAATATTTCATGAAAAATCATCAATAATGCTAGAAATATTTATAATTGATTATTTACATTGGGTTCCATGGAACATAAATAAAAAAACAAGTCAATTCAATGGTATAAATATCATGTTTTATTTGTATAGTTGGTGTAATCTTCAAACGATTGATATTTTACTGTTATGTTTTGGTATGTTTTCTATAGATTCATGTGGTTTTAAAAGTTTTTCAAACAAGTATTCTTAAATTTCATACACATCAGTGGTCATTGGAATGAAAATATTCATTATATTATTCTAACCTCATTTTTTCCCAAGATCATTGCATGATCTTTTACTTTGAGAAGATATTCCTCTAAATGATCTATGAAAAATGATAATTTAAAGGTTTGATTTTCATCGGGATATGGAATCTTTGTGATCAATTTAATTATAAGGAGGCATAATCGCACTAATGGTAGAATAGATAATAAATTATTCCTCAAAAAATCACATGATTGTGATGTTTTATCATTGGAAGAGGTAGTGGAATTTATAGTCCTCAAACATTTATGATTCTCCTGATATGAAAGAATATTTAGGATAATATATAAATGTGTGAGATATTATTTTTAGAGTTATATTAAACTATGATGAGGACCATTGTAGTTTATTCTATGTGGAGGACCTCCATGAGGGTATAATACCATTGTATAGGTATGTGGAGAATCTTATCACCAATTGATCTTCTGACTAAAAGGATAATTTTTAGGACTCTCTTCATGGTAATAGTTCCCTTGTTTTAACTGTATAATATCATGGTAAGAAAGATTATGATTAAAATTGTTATAATGAGTATAATATTTCATAATTCCTTTACATTGGGGAGTACTTTTTTTCACTAAAAAATCATACATATGATGAGGAAGAATTATAAAAGTATATCGATGATATTGAGAGATTTTAGAAGGCCTAACGTGTAAAAATATATTCCTTTTCATGGACTATGGATTTCATTTTGGGATATATATTTCTATACATTCTTTTTTATTAAGTCAATATGGTCATTGAAAATAGTGGACTCTATAAATAATTGTCTTTTTATAAAACCACAATTGTTATATCAAAATAATCAAAATATAATCCTTAGGAACAACATGTATATGAGACTTCCCTATTTGGCCAATTTATAATTTTAATAGGTTTCCTTTGAGTGGGATGTGGGTTGAATCTTCCTATTGGATTATAGTAAAATAATATTTTATATTTCATTTGGTAGAGTGTGGTAATGAATATGGATTTATCCTAAGAAACAACCAGAACATGTCCAAGATTTCTAGTAGTGTTTGGTATAAGATGAACAAACCATGGAGTCGTTTCCATAATTTTCTAACTATCTCTGGTAATAATGGGAATTGATGAAATATCATAATCATCATTCTACAATATAATATATTAGGGATCCTCTTAAATGTGCATGGGAATGTAGGACCCATCCACGGTTTCTACTATATTATATATATATGTGTTTCTTTAACATTAGTCAATGTAGGATTATAAAAAACATCCATGTTCAACTCCATAATATATGGATGAGAGTCATATAAAATTTTAATGATACCCTCATATACTATAAAACCTTTAAAGAATCTACAGGAATATGATAATTCTGCTTTATTCCCTGTAGGATATTCTAACAACCATCTATAGAATGAATGGGGATATCAGGCCATTATTTAGTGATGAATGGTATATAATCCCACTCAAATCATTCATATTTTACCATGATGTGTTGATGGAATTCATATGATGGTTTTTTTGTGTGAGACTATATTCGGATGAATGTCAAGACATTTCATATTTATCATTATGATACTTATAAGGTATGTTATTTCTATTTTTCCACCAAATAATGGATAGTGCCATTCTCTTTTATTTAAATAAGTTGTAGAAAGAGTTTTAATATGTTGATATGGATATATTATTATTCACTAAATATAATAATTTATTTTCCAAGGAGATATCAACCAGGTATTAGGTGTTATGTGACCAAACCTGAAACATTCATAGCATTGGTAATAATTTTTTATTGAGAATTATAGGCTATGTGGGTTTGGAGGTGGAAGAATTTAATATATTACCAATTATGCCACTTTAATATGAGGGGGATTTTATCGATAATAGTTTCCTCATCCTATACATGGTATTTGTATAATATTTTGTTTCTCTTTAGTGAAAATATCAAAAATATGTTATTATTTATCACAGGTCTCACTTGCTTTTTTTAGGTCACTCTTCAATCGATGTGGTAACTTGTAAGTATTTATTCCTTAAAAACTCCAATGTACAACATTTATTGTGGGGATGGATTAATAGTTGAGTTAATTATTTCATATGATCATTTATAACATTTTTACATAGATACAATAGGGGTGAGATCAAATTTCTAGTTCTGTTCAGGTGATGCATTTGGAGGTATATGGCAATAGATTTGGTCTAGCATCAGGCAATGATGTTGCATTCCTATGATGATCTGTTTTAATGGTTTGATGCACAATGTCTATGATGGTTCCCTAGTTGTTTCAGATGTGTTAGTGATGGTGGTTAGTAATGTTTTGGCAGGGTTTTTGCAACTTTTTTATGCATTTTCCATGGCTGAATTTGGATCTATTTTGAATCAAGATTAATCAATGGTGGTGATTCTGGTCTCGTTTGACTGTCTTCATTCTATTGGGGTTTTTCTCAGAAATTGATGCAAGGATTGTGCTGAGGCAATGGGATGGTAGTTTTTCAACCTAACGTTTCTCAGTGCCCAATGAGTTGATAGAAGAAACATTGATTGATGTAAGATCATTCAATCTAGAATTTGACATTTGAATTTGAAAGTATGGTTTTAGAACATTCTATGTTTTGTAGTTTTATTTTCATGCATTGTTCTATTATTGGGTTCCCATTTATCCCAAAAATGGATTATTTGAAAATAAAACAAAGATTTGGGTGGTAAGAATGTCATAATAATAATAATAAAAATCATATATCATAGATACCCACCATGACATTCATCACATGTTTAGAATTAGATAACCACACATGTACCTTTTTTAGGCTTGTTTAAACAACTATTGATCCACATTTGGGATTTTTCGAACTACCCTTTCCCTTTGACATCATAAAAAAATACACAATTTTTTTTAGGAATATAATTGACCCACCCATCCCATTATCATAATATATTTATAATTATATTATAATATAAGGAAAACATTTATCATTTAATAATTTATCAACGTAAGAAAAATAAAAATGTTTTCATCCTGATTTCATCATCATAATCAATAATATAATAAAGAAAAAATATTAATTATATCATTGGATCATATATCCTTTTAAATATATGTACCATCAATGGATGTTGTCATATATGAATATTCTTTTTTATTATATTGTATTCATTTCTTTAAAAAAATACACTTTTATTTTTTAAAATAAATGATCAATTATATAAAAATTTATATAATACTATGAAAAAAATATTTGAATAGATTAATATAAATGTACAAAGTTATCATCAATTAACTGAGTATTTACGATTAAAGGAAGATCAATTTCAGTAGTGAAAATTAAAAAACCGAAATATAATTCCTACATTTCATATAAATTATTACCATTGGAAAATGAAAATAAGATACCATTCAATCATTTATATAGATATTAAATCATAGTAAATATGATGTTAATAAATCATTAAATAATATAAAATCCATTTAGCATATTATGTTTAGGAATATATGGATAGGGAAAAAAAATATTCCTAACATAAATAGAAATGCAAAGATAATGTTCTATAAAAATATATTTTCATCATTTTGAGTAGACATAGAGAGGAAAATAACATAATAAATTATAATAAATATAAACACTAATCGTAAAATATAATATATGGTATTAGTGATAAAAATATGATATAATTTCATCACCATAAATTATAGTATATAAAATACTAATAAAAAGTGTCCTTGTAACATGAAATTCTCACCACTTTGGCAACATTTGAATGATAAACATAAAAAATGAAATAACATAAAATGAAAAAATTAATTCCATTAATATAAATGTATTCATTATAGAATGTAACAATGTTGTAGTATATAAACCACCAAAGATAAATAATTTTTCAATATTGAATATGTCTCACAAAAAAAAATGTGATATGATAAACTCCCACCACAAGTCTAACAACTTCAAAAATTGATTTCAACCTCTTATATAATAAATTTTTATTTCTTGTACTTATATAATAGGATATTATTAATTATTATAATAACATAATTTTTTTAATGATAACATTTTATCACCCATTTGTTAATAATATTTCTGCATCATTATCAATGGTGGTGTCTATTGTTACATTTTTTATTTTGATTTATATTAAGAATTTGTGGTCCTGAAATCATCATTTTTATAAATCATTTATAAAATGATAATAATTATATAAATATCATATATATTTGTTATAAACATATTTATTATACTCTATAACATTTTTTTACTGAAAAGTTAATTACACCAATCACATAGATGGTTGTTCATATGTATGTGTGAACATTATTTTCATGATGTAATGAAAATAATAAATTAAATATATTTAAAAAAATTGTCATTAAATATTAATAATAATATAATTAATATAAAATATATTTAATAAATCCATCGTTATATCATATAAGGTGATGTAGTGATGGAAAAAAACCATATTGATATGTTGAGGTGGTAGTCCATATATACGCAAAAGTGATACATTCATTTCCATTTTGATAAAAATGTTGTATACAGTGGTTTTACCATAATCATAATAACATTTCAATTTATTTTTTATAATGTATTAAATATTTTGTTATTTATACTATTTATTTTGACTATTTGAAATGGAAATAATCATTTAACTAGTCGAGTAAGTTGATTACGTCTTCTTTGAGTGTCCTAATTCAGATTACAAATTTTGATTTATTAAAATGATCTTAGATTACGAAAAATGGATCATTATGAAGTTATGTAATATAAATTGGTATTTATTAAAGGATTGGATGATATATATGGATCAATATGTGTGAATAATGGGGGAGAATATGGTCCCTTTTATAAGTGAAGGAAGGGGAATAAATTGAATTATATAAATAATTTAAATATTTAAAAGGAATTTTCTTTGAAATCTATTCTAAATAACCATTTATTTTAATTTAAGAATCTAAAAATGTAATCTATATTCATCCAGTATGTTATATAGATGTTTATTGGGAATTTTGACCCGTATGTCTTCGTTTATCCCCCTTCATTAACCGTTATAACTGTAATTGTGGTCTTACTATTGTATTTTTTTACATTAAATTCAGAAAAAAAAAATGAAATGAATCTCATTAATTAATATGGTAAAGATGATTTCATATATGTATTCCATTTCATAATATACAATGTTGAAATAACTAACATTAAAATAATTTCACTAAATGAAAAAAAGGGTATAAAAAATGTATTCTAAATAATAAAATAGAATTTACATTCATTCATGTTCCTGTATAAACTATTGTAAAAATGATAATATATTTTATTTAAATTAAAACAAATTTATTTCATTATCATTGTAAATCAATAGTTATTTTATTAATTTTTTAATATCAAAACACATTGCGAACATAAAAAAAGTTTTATAAAAATTAATTTTTACCTACAAATGATTATCTTTTCATTCTTAACCATTAGATAAACAAATTTATCAATTATTAATCATAAAATAAAAATAAATTTCATTAATATAAATTTTAAATATTTAGTAAATAATTTTTATATTTAAAAATATATTTCTATTTGAAAAATACATTTCATCTAAAAAATAGTTTTTCTACCAATGAAATTATTTTAGTAGAATTTAATGATTATTTCATTGGAACTAATAAATATATTTGATTTATGGGATATATATATATATAACTAAATTTATATAAATATATTATTAATCACCAATAATTTTTTTTATAATTCATATAATTTGTCATGTTTTATTTAGACATGGGTTCGTCTATAAAACAAGCTATCAAACTCATTAAATTAATTTTAAAGTAATAAATATAAAATATAAAGGTGTCACATTTTTCCAACCTCAAAATAAATATTTTACTCAAAATTAATTTTTCTGTTAGATAAATGGGGATACATTAACATCATTTCACACTTTGGTTCCCAAAAATATTCTTTAAATTATTGATTCCTTAAATTACTATTAAACTGGCTAGTAGCCCAATTCCAAGAGAGCATTATCACTATAATAAATAATTTTAATCTATTTTTATTTAGATAAATGATAATTAACTAGTGGTAAAAACTATATGTTGAGTACCTATGAATTATATGATATATATTTCTCAAAAGAGACACCTAAACACATCATGAACATGAAATTAAACATTTGGAATCACCGAAGGATAAGAAACTGTCTTTACTTGATTAAGAATATCAAAGGGGCTGATACACCTAGGGATCAATATTCACTTATTTTTGAATATCATAACAATATTCCATGGATAAATTAAACTAAATAACTTATAAAACATTTAATTCCTTATCTCATTGACGATTATCAACATAAATATTTTATATATCTTGTGCTCTCTATTTGTCATGATGAATTAATGTATCCTGATGTGTCACATTATCAAAAATCTTAGGTTCCAATAGAAATTGTATAATATAATCATCCCATAATTTTGGTTTTATAAAATTCTTTAAATAGAGGTTTTTACTAGGTTTTATATGAATTTGTTAGTGAAAGTAATATTTAAAAGACAATTCAACTAGATGAAGGTGTTGACCCCAACTACATCTGAAATCTATAAAACTGGATCATAAGATATATTCATGTGTTTAATGGTTCTTTCAGACCAACCATCATTATAATAATGAAATGAAACTCTAAAACACATATCCATTTCAATAGATTACAGATGATTCCATCAGAAAAATGACATGAATTTTATATCTTGATGAAATAAAGTATAATTTGGTACCCTATGACACCTTATCAGTTAATTAATGTATGTCAAAAATTATGATAAAGAGGGAAACATTATATTACAAAAATTAAATATGTGGACTAGTTTAAGGGATTTAATACAAGTAATAAAACATTATTCCCATTATATTCTTCTGGGAGTCCTATACAATATTTCACTATGACGTTTTCCAATTTCTATATAGGTTTGGGTAATGTTATTAATATACTTATAGACTTCATTAAACTTGGATACATTTTTTAAAATATCTATATTTTTGTTATATCACTATAAATTAACATCAAGGTCATCATACATCATTTTACATCAAGGATGAATAAAGATATATTAGCTATGTTCTTCAACCAATAAATGCATCTTAAATTCTTGTATAATAGGGTGCATAGTCTATTTCTGGGCCTTATCATTCAATAGAAATCTAGTATAAACAAAGTAATATTTATAAACATCATATATATCTCTACATATTCCATATATATCTTTTTAATATTCACATTTATGGATAGTATAACACACAATAAGGAATTATATTGCTTCCCTGCTTTAATTATGATTTCATGGCCCAAAATTTGAAAATCAAAAAATAATATATCATTTTGAATCCTCATCATAGATTATGTAAAATATAATTTTATCTAAAAGCATTATCCAATTTTTTTTAATTTATTATGGTTATAATATATTGATCATTCATAACCATTAATCAACCCTAACCATCTTCTATCGTTTATATTTAACTCCTTCATTTTATAAGTACACGTTAATAGTATTATGATATTTATATATTTTTAATACCATTGCATATAAAGATTAAGAGTCTATATATTTAATGAAAAATAAACTTATTTTATCTCCATGTAATGTATTATATCTTTTCTTTAACGAGCCTTTAATTTTGGTGATGTATTAAAAGTCACCATGTCATTCTATAATATAAAAAATTCATCATATCTTTCTAGAGGTATAACTATAGATCACGAAATCTTGTCCACAATATTATAGTGTGAGTAATGGTTCACAAACCAATCATATTTGAATCTACTAGAAATATTCTTCACATTCACTAGGTAAAGGGAATATAACTTCCTTCTGTGATATCTTTGAGATTGTATTAAGGAGATGTGAGAAATTGTTCACAATGAGTTGATAATATGGAGCCTATAAAAGAAAAAAATTGATCCCAGATATAATGGTTTTTAATTGAAAAGTAGCAATGAATGATATCATAAAATTATTTATAAATATATTCTAACACATATATGTATTATATAATATCTTTTTGTATTAAATTTAATATCATTGATATCATATGTTACCCATATCACTGAATTTTAACAAATGACAACAAACAATTAATTGTATTATTAAAAAAAATACAAAATAATAAAACTAGGTGGAATGAATTAGAACATACTAATTTTAAATATTATGTTTAAAATTTTAATGTAATTAATTCATATTGAAAAAAATGTTTTTAATTTTTGGTAAAGTGCTTATATGTTTCAAAGAATGTATTTTAAAAAAAATTACCAAAAAATAAAAACAATAATTTATGGAACATTTAGAAAAATTATTTGATAAAAGAAACATAATTTTTTGAATATACATGTAAAAATTATCTATAGGTGAGTATTTTGGGATTTTTTTTGAAAAAGATAAAAAAAATTGATGAATAGCGAAAAATAGTGTTTTCATTAAAAGTTTATATTTCAATTATAGAATATATAAGGTTATTTTTTTGTAAAATTGTTTTGTTTTTAAATATTTATAATTTTTATTTTTATTAATCCCAATAAATTTTTTGAGTAAATTTTATATTTAATTTTTATATAATGATATATTAATATTGTAAACATTTTCTCATTGGAAACTTGATTTTCGTTTATTTGTAGGTTTAATTTTAAAATAATTTTTTAAAAATTTTATAATTTAAATTTGAAAATTGGAATCTATATTATTATTCATTATTATTTATTTTATACTACAAGGTATAAATAATATTTTGTGAAAATTAATATTATAAATTAAAAAAATTATCACTGTTAATGCTAAATAATGTTTACTGAGGGTTATACGGAAATGATAATGGCTAAATGAATTATAATGTATGAGCCTCGTAATTATTATTGATGTATGAGTTACTTAATTCCCTTTTCCTTAAATTTTATTGAAAAAATTAGGGAAATGTGGGAAAATCCCAAATTTCTGGGTACCCTCCATGTACATTTGTACACATGTCATTTACTTTGGTTGTGTGGGATAAGAATACTAGGGGTGTAGGCTTGGGTGTGAAAACTAACTACATGTTGTGTACTTTTGTATACACACAGTGTACTTTGGACATGTGGGATGAGAATACAGGGCATGTAGGCTTCTCGGTGATTATGGTTGTAAAAACAAACTAATAACCATGTACTTAGTAATACACGTTGTGTAATCAGTCGGAAGATGAAAATTGAGGTGGTGCGAAGTAGCCACCACATGAATAGTTAAAATAATAATACACACCGTGTATTTATGTTTCTTCATTAAAAATAGGTAGTATCCTCCTCATTTGGACGAGGAGGCAGAGAACTCACCAGGAGCCACAGGAGAGGAGCTCGGGACATGGAGAAGCTCCCGATCACACACTGGAACACCGATTCTTCTGATGTCGATCTCGTTTGAATTGTGTGGGTAATATCTTCCCTCTTTTCGAATCGTTATTTCCAATTATTCATCTATGTGGTGTTATTTAGGTTTGAATCGGTAATATTTTATCTCAGAACTATGTCTTCCTTGGTTGTTTTTGGAGGATCCTTTTACGTATATCGGTCTGAGGAGATCGAGGAAGGTGGTCTGGTGATTAATTCCAACTGTCGCATTTATTTTGTATACCATTGTTCCGTGATCCCTTTTTCGGGGTGTTGTATGGCAGAGGCCTTGACTATTGAGATACTTAGGATTGCATAGGTAATCTAATGAATAATTATATACTGCAGTTTGGGATCGTTTCTTTGATCCAGGGCCACCATGTGGTTGGGATTCCCTTATTTAGCCATCAGGTCAAGATACCCGTGGGTATGCCGTGATTATAGAAAGTTTTGAGTTTTCTTGAGAGAAAACATATATGAATTGCTTGATTATACTTTGGGTTCGGCCCGATTACTTGATTTTCATCTATATAACATGATGGAAAGGTTTTGTTTAGCCTGAGGGCATGGTTTTGTTTAGAATGAGCTAATGGTTTTGTTTATCCTGAGGGAAACGTTTCATATGCCTTAGGGTAGTATATTCTATGCCTAAGGAAAAAATATGGTATTCCTGAATGTAATATTCATTATGTCTTATGGCAGTCACCTGATGGTTTCCTTTTTGTTTTCCTGAGGGTAAAGATTTTCTTGTATGAGGACATGTTTACTTTGAATATTCACTATTGTGATTTCTTATGTAGTACGTGCCAAGATATATCATAGTCTTGGTATTGTTATTATCATTCACTTGTTAGATATCTTATTGTGGTTCTGTTGTGGCACTGGTATATGAGATTGTTTGTCATGGCCGAGTCTCGGAAAAACTCAGAATTCAATTATATTTATTTGTTAAATTACTATTAAAATGAAAATGTATCTGGTAGGAATAGTTACTTTTGAGTACTTCATAATTTACTTCATTTCATTATTGAACACAAATGTTGTACATTTTCACTAACAGTTGGGCATGGGCCATTGGTGGTTGCCTACTGGGATTTATTTATCACACCATGTTTGGGTCATGTCATGGGCCCAAACAGATTATATTGCAGCATGTGTCAATAAGGGCAAGAGTCCCTACATAAGATCATGATTGTTGTAGAGGAGTTGGAGAGCATGGGACAGAGCATAGGCTTGGGATGTTGCATCATTCCTGTTGCACTGCTCTGATTTTGTTTGGTTGTACGTTATACTTTGTGCTGTATTGTATCTGATTGCAGTGTATCCTGTTTTGGCTGCTTTCTTAGAACTAGTAACATGTTGCATCATCATATATATTACTGTTGGTAATCTTTTACATCAGTTCTTCTGTCCATTTTAGGATTATATTGTTTAATTCCTCTGCTTTTGTGTTTTTATATTTATTGATCTACTCAAAACATTGAAAAATGAGGGAATAGATTCCCCACTATCAGTCTTAGGCCCTTGCTATTAGTCGACAACCTCTAGAGTTTGGGGAAATGCATTTGAGGTCATGTGACCAACCATGTTCGGGGCACCTGCTGTGTGGTAGCCAGATTCTGGATGATACAATGTGGTAATATAGGTATTTCATTTCTTTGACTTACTATTTTTAGCCTATATCCAAGGATAGAATGAAATTAGTACATAGTAAGGGGTTGTGCCCAGGAGTAGATAACCTATGTACAAGGAAAACCCATTCCTCCTAGTTTAATTTCTATTTTTCTAGTTTTTCAATTATATCAGTTGATTTTATTTCACTATTGGGTGATGCACTTGTGGTGTTCTGTTTATATTTTATACATGGGTTCTATTAGTTTCAACCTGATGAAATGAGGGTATTCATTCTCATTCGTCATTTTTCCACATGTTAGAATCACATGTCATGAATAATTTTCATGCCATGTAGGTGCATTATAAATTGCATGTTGTTGTGATATATGTCGTGCTAGAAATTTCATTATGTTTTGATAGGTACCTTGAAAAATACACCTTTTTTGATAGGGTATCTCCTGTATGAGGTTTTGTTTGAATGAATTCCAAACATTGGTTCTTGAGGTGTCATGGGCCCTCATTGACCAAAATGTGTTGGAATATTGACTTCATTACCTTGTTTATAACATGTATAAGATTCCAAGCATTGACTTTTGGGGAGTATGGTTCCTTATAGATCTGAATATGGCACCTTGGTGTTCTTTTTAGAGTTTTTCTAGGCTCAATAGTAGTTTCTAAGGCGTACTGTATGAAAAAACCTAGAATACATGCCTTGTATTTTTAACTACATGCCATGTGTTCTTCTATTCGGGAAGAAATAGATTTTTAAGTACACATAGAGTACCTTAGGTACACTCCGTGTAGTCTCTAACCATGTAATAGTCCATGTGGGCAGAGACACAGGATAGGGATGTTCTTGAAGAAACACATCGTGTACCAGTTGTATATGTCGTGTAGGGTTGACCCTGTGTCCGCACGTGTGACTAACAATAGAGATGGACAAACCTTTGGTTATACACATCGTGTCAGTCATGGACACGTTTTGAAGTGTAATCTTGGGATCCGTCCATCTAGATAACAACATGGGTCGGTGTTATCTTTTCATGTACACATCGTGTCCTTCTGAAATATTCTATGTAGTGTGGACATGTATCCGGCCTTTCATGAACAACACGGGTCAGTGATGCTCGTCTAGTACATGTCGTGTTTGGAACAAACACACCATGTAACCATGTTATAAGGGCATTCGTGTAGCTTAGTGGTGTATATGTACACATGAAGGTGATGAAAATTCAAGTACACGCCGTGTGTAAGGACAACTAGTCATGTGTTTGGGGTGTTACACGACTAGTTCTAGCAGGAGTACACAACCATGTGAAATACATGAGGGAATACGCCGTGTAGTTAGTGTACACGTCGTGTAGTCTTGTTTTGTAAAACTAGATTGTTTTCATTAGCCGGTTCCCTTATTAAGTTCCACTTCTTAGTCCTTGATGATCATAATCTAATGCGTGTGTCTGACCTTGTAGAGTCATGCCGCTGAGATGAAATTGAGTTTCTCACCAAGAGAGTGGCAACAATTATACTCTAGAGATGGTAGTACATGGTCTACTGATGGTTTCTCCAGCAGTGCCAGATGTGGCGCCATCCATTTTAATAGACACAGGCATGGATGCATAGTTTCTTGAAGGCTTGATGCGGTTCATGCAGAAAATTCAGGGAGACCCGCTGGTGGCCACATCTATGGTAGATCAGACACGTATATTCCAACTGCAACAACCAACTACGTTTTTAAGGGATGTAAGTCCACAAGATGCGGAGTCATGGATGGGTTTTATGTAGATGAACTTCGAGAAACTAGTGACACATAATGTGAGGAGGGTCAAGCATGCTACTTACATGCTGTGTGATTCTACCAAGAGATGGATGGATGTTACCACCCAGACAGAGCATCACCGAGACATGGCATGGGATTATTTTCAGGCAGTCTTCTATGAATTTTTTTTTGGAGATTCTAAGGGAATATCGATCTCGAGAGTTCATGAATCTGCAGCAGGGTTCCATGTTAGTGATGGACTATTCTGCCCGCTTTATTGAGCTACAAAGTTTTTCACCTGTTCTGGCGGGTGATGAGAGGTTGAAGGATATACTCTTTGAGGATGGCCATTGATATGACATCCAAGCACTGGTGAATGTTTTCAGGTTTCCTACATTGCATGATATTGGTAACCAGGCGTTGATTACATAGTAAAACCTACAAGAATCTAGTGGTGTGGACCGGGGTAGTATGTCATCGGTCTTGGGTACTATTTCTACCAGCAAGAGGAAGAGGCAGATGAAATTCACTCATGGTGGTTGTACTATCTAGTATAATTCATCAGGTGGCCAGATAATGTGCTACCAGTTATGTAAAGAAGGTCACAAGAGACCTTAGTGTCCTCATGACCCAGTGGAGTGCTAAGCTAGTGGCAAGATGGGTCATCCTTAGAGTTTTTGTTGGGATTTTCCACCAATGTCTAGTGAGAGGGGTTTTGTGCATACTCTGCATGCAGGAGTAGGACCAGCTTCTTTTTACCAGTCAGGAAATTGGAATATGTCAGGATGTTTAGGCTGAGGTGGTAGTTGTGGTCATGGTAGCGAGACACCATGATCTGAGATACAGAAGGGCGGGTCCGCTCAGGATAGCCAGGCTATGTTGCAGGGCTGCGGCACTGGGTAGACATATGCAGTGAAACAGACCCAACAAGAGAAGGATCCTAGACCTTCCACAATCATATGTAATATTCTTGTTGGTTCTATTTTATCTTCTATACATTTCGATACTGGTTCTACACATAGCTGTGTATCTTTTCCCGTTGTGGAGAGCATTGGACCCTGTGTTTCTTCTTCTTCAAATATCATGACTCTAGACACTCTGTTGAAAATTATAATTGAAGGTGTGAGTTAGTGCATGGGGTACCCCTTGAGTTTGGCGGGTGTCACTTTCTATGGGACCTTTATGTCATAGAGATGATATCCTATGATGTCATTATTGGGATAGACTGGTTGGTACCCTTCTGAGCCTTTGTGAATTTTAATCATCACATGGTGAGTTTCATATCACTAGAGTGCTGATAGTTTCTATACAAGGGATAATGGGAAGTCCAGGTGAGCTATGTTAGACTAGAGCATCATGGGTAATGTGAATTGATAGCCAGATTGCATGTTTATATCTAGACGACTGGGGATCTTGTTAGAAGGATTTATCTATGGTGGTTAATATGTTCAAGTATGTCTTAATGGATGACTTTTCAGGTCTACCTCTAGAGAAAGAGGTGGATCTCTCTATTGAGATTGCTCCAGGAGTAGCGACATTGTGCATTCTTCCTTACTGGATGGCTACACCAGAATTGTAGGAGCTCAAGAGGCACATAGAGGTGTTACAAGGCAAGGGTTTTCTCCGACCCAATATTTCTCCATAGGTTTCACCTATCTTTTTCACTAAGAAGGTAGATGTTACTCTCAGACTCTATGTGGATTATCAGAAACTGAACCAGTTGATGGTTAAGAACCGATATCCATTCCCGAGGATTGATGATATTTTTAATCAACATCTAACAGCACAATTGTTCGTGAAGATTGACATGAGATCTGGATATCATCAGTTGCATGTTAGACAATCAGACATACCACTTATAAAATTTAGGAGTAGATATAGTCTTTACAATTACATCGTCATGCCATTTGGACTCACAAACATGCCAGTAGTTTTCATGGATCTAATGAATTGTGTCTTCCACCCATATCTGGATTCTTTTGTGGTAGTATTCCTAAATGATATCTTGTGGTACTCTCACACTCGACATGAACATTCCACGCATCTTGAGAATATAAGGAGTACACTAAGGGAGTATCAATAATAATCCAAACTCTCAAAGTGACACTTTTGGATAGACACAATTCACATCATGGGTAATATTATCTTAGAGGAAAGTGTATTGGTAGACCTAGAGAAAATTAGAGTAGTAGTTTCCTAAATGTAGCCTAAGAAAATGATTGAAATATGAAGTTTCATGGAGATAGCTGGTTACTATAGGCACTTTATATATGACTTTTCCCACTTAGAAGAGTTGTTGATGGGTTTGACTAAGAAGGGTATGGAGTTCGTTTGGACAGAAGCTTGTGAGACAGCCTTTCAATAGCTAAAGGGAAGGATGACATCAGCACCAGTCCCTATACTTCCATAGAAAGGGAAGATATATATAGTTTACTGTGATGCATCAGTTATTGGGATGGGAGTATTGTTGGTGCAAGGTGATTGAGTAGATGAGTATGGGTCTCGGTAGTTGAGGCCACATGAGAGGAATTACCTGATGCATGATCTCGAGTTAGCAGCAGCCGTTCATGTGTTACGTTGTTGGATACATTATCTCATGGGAGAACATTTAGTGGTTTTACAGACCACAAAAATCGTAAATTCAGCTTTACCCAACATGAATTGAATTTCAGACAATAAGGGTGGTTTGAATACCTTCAGAACATCAACTTAGAGCTTTCCTCTACACATGATAAAGTTAATGAAATAGTCAATCAACTGAGTAGGAGGACTCCGATACAGCCAGTGCAAGAGGTCGGTGGTGAGTGGCAGCTTATGGATTTGTTCTCTGAGATGCATTTAGAGGTGCATGATAGTCAGGGGAGAACCTATTGTTCATCCTAAGCTGTGAATTCTACCTTCTTGGATATTGTGGGGATGAGACAACAATCATATTTAGAAGTCCTAGTTCTACAAGATTCAGTGGAAAGTGAGGACCCTTATACTGGTTAGACGATAGGTGATGATGAGGTACTGTGTATCCATGGTTGAGTGTGGGTTCTAAGGGATATATGTGAGGATTTGATGAAGAATTTCATGCTTCACCTTGGGTAGTGCATCATTGAGTTACCAAAATGTACTGTGACTTGAGATGTTAGTGTTGGTGACAAGGTATGAAAAGAGATGTATCCGGTTTTGTTCTAAGATATTCCACCTATCATCAGGTTAAGGTAGAGTATCAGAGTCCAGCTATACTGTTACTATATTTACCCATTCTGAAGTGGAAATGTGATTATGTCACGATGGATTTCGTGACTTGGTTGATGAGGTCATCTCGAGGAAATGATGTTTTATTGGTTTTTGTGGAAATACTTACGATAGTAGCTCAGTTTTTGTTGATCAAGGAGACCTTCAGTGTTGACGAGATTGGGATGTTCTATATCTGGGAGGTAGTACGTCTTCATGGGGTCCCTTGTTCTACCATTTTAGATAGAGACACCTATTTTGCATCTTGTTTCTGGAATAGATTTCAGAGTTCAATGGGTACATAGGTGTTTCTGAGCACATCTTACCTCCCACAGACTGATGGCCAGTCAGAGCGACAAATACAGGTGCTAGAGGACATGTTGTGTGCATGCATTCAAGATTTTGGGGGCTCTTGGGACAAGCACATACCCCTGGTTGAGTTTTCATACAATAATAGTTTTTTGGCAACTATTAAGATGGCACGTTATGATGATTTATATAGTAGACCAAGCATACCACCATTGTGCTTGTTTGTGGTACATGAGGATGCTTTACTGGGACCACGTCTCATGCAAGAAACATCAAAGAAGGTCAATTTGATTAAGATATGGATGACTACTGCATAGTATCATCAGATAACTTATGTTGATCGTTGACGAATACTCTTGGAGTTCTTGTTCAGGGATTAGGTTTTATTGTGCGCTTCACCGATCTTGGGACACTAGCGGATCAGATGACAGGGTAAACTTTCACCAAGGTATGTAGGGCCATTTGAGATTCTGAAGAGATTCAGGCCGGTTGCCTATCGGTTTCAGTTACTATAGTGTTAACAGGCTATGCATGATGACTTCCACATATCTTAGGTATGCCATTATCACTTAGACCCGTCTCACGTTTTTTAGCCCATGGAGGATGAACTTTAGGTTGATGCATCCTTTGAGGAGAATCTGATTCATATTGACGATAAGGGCATGAAGGTTCTCCGAGGCTGGCCAATTCCTCTCGTACGGGTGCTATGGCATCATGGCTTAGTGCATGAAAAAACCTGGTAGTGGGAGACTTACATACATGCTCAGTGGCGATAATTTTTCCTAGCTATATCTTCAACACCCATAGAAGGGAAATTCAGGGACTAATTTCTTTAAGGGGTGATTTTTGTAAGAACCAGGTTCTTATTCTTGTGGGATGAGTATCTTCTTTTCCTTTTCCTTAAAAGTTTTTGGTAATACAATGTAATTGTGGAAAACATCCCGAATTTATTAATACACACTTTTTAATTTTGTACACACCCAGTGTACATTGCCTATGTGGGATAAGAATACAAGCCGTGAAGGCTTGGGTGTTAGAACTAAGTACACGATGTATACATTCGTATACACATCCTGCACCTTGGCCATGTGGGATGAGAATACAGGGCGTGTAGTCATTTCAGTGGTTATTGGTGTAAAAACTAACTACACGTCATTTAAAAAGTCGATAGATAAACATTGAGGCAGTGCAAAGTACCGCCAGAGGAAAAGTTAAAAAAATATTATGTGTCGTTTTCTTGAGAGTACACGCCGTGTAGTTATGTTTTTTTGTTAAAAACATCCAATAGCCTCTTCATTCGAAATAGGAGGTATATAACTCACCAAGAGATGTGAGAGAGGTGGTTGGGACTTGGAGGAGCTCCTGATCGCATATTGGGACTCCGATTCTTCCTTCGTTGATATCGTTTGAACCAAGAGGGTAAGATCTTCCCTCTTCATGGTTCTTTCCATCCAATTCATTCCCTATGGTATGTTATTTAGGATTAAATGATTAATAATTTATCTCATATCTATGCCATTCTTGGTTATTTCAAGAGGTTCCTTTCATATATATCAGTCAGAGGATATCGAGGTAGGTGGTCTTGTGTTTAGTTCAAACTGTCGAGTGGATTTTTTGTATCGTTGTGCCACACACACATGTTTGGGGTGTCGTATGACTGAGTCCTTGAATATTTTAATACCTAGGATTTCATAGGTAATATAATGAATAAGTATAAACTATAGTTTGGGATAGTTTCATTGATCCAGGGCCACCCTGAGGCTGTGTTTCACCTGTTTAGCCATTTTCCCAGGATACCCGTGGGTATGCAATGATAATAGCATGTTTTAATTTTTCATGTCAAGAAACATATATAAATTTTTTGCTTATTCTTTGGGATCTTCTCAGTTACATTCTTTTCTTCTGTTTCTCCTAAGGGAAAGGTTTTGTTTATCTTGAGGGCAAGGTTATGTTTATCCTGAGGGAAAGTTTCTATTGATCTTGAGGGAAATGTTTCTTATCCCTGAGGCCAGTTGCTTATATGCCTGAGGAACAATATCATATGCCTAAGGGCAGTCACCAGAGGCGTTCATTTCTATTTTCCTGAGGGTATGATTTAATTTTTGGTGAAAATATTACAACGAATATTCACTAATGTGATTTATTATATTTTACCTGACAAGCTGAAGCACAAGCATGGTATTGTTATTATATTTCACTTGTTAGATAACTTATAGTTGTTCGGTTGTGGAACTGGTATAGGATATTTTCAGTCTAGGACGATTCTCAGAAGAACTCAGAATTAAATTATATTGAATTGTAAAATGATTATTAAAATGACAATGTTACTAGTAGGAATAGATACTTTTGAGTACTTACTACTTTACTGCATTTCATTATTGCACACCGATGTTTCACATTTTCACTAACAGTTGGGCAGAAGCCTTTTGTGGATACCTACTAGGATTTATTTCTCTCACACTATATGGCTCATATCTAGGGACCAAAGATATTATTTTGTTGCACGTGTCGATAAGGGTAGGAGACCCTACCCAGGTACATGATTGTTGCAGAGGTGTAAGAGAGCATGAGACCGATCATAGACTTGCGATGTGGCTGTATTTTTGTTTCACTACGTTAGTTTTCTTTGGCATTACATTGTAATTTGTGCTGTATTGCATCTGATTGCAGTTTATCCTCTTTCGGCTACTTTCTTAGAATTAGTGAAATGTTGTAGCATCATATATATGAGTGTTGGTTATCTTTTACTTTAGTTCTATTTTCCATTTTTGGTTTATATTGTTTACTACTTCCACTTTGGTGTTTTAATGTTTATTCCACTGCGATACACTTTGAAAAATGTGGAAATAGTTTCCCCACAATCTATCATAGACAGTCACTGCTAATTAGAAGACTCTGGCGTTTCATGAAATGCGCTTTAGGTCATGTGACCACCTAGGTTTGGGGCACCTACTGTGTCGCACCCAGAATCGGGATGTTACATATAAAAACCTCCAAACCAATTATATTCCCATATACCTACCATAAATCATCCAATGTTTGAGGATTACCCATTCTGGATCTTTCATGCATGTAAAAAATGTGGGTATACTTTATACTTTTAAAGAAATTCATTTGTATCCTCTCCCCCACTTATGAAATTCCACCCCTCTATTCTCGTCTTCACAAATCCTAAATTATTTTGTTCATATAATAACTACCCAACCCATTTCCATCATCCCAATCCCCATTTTATAGTCCTTGGTGATATGAAAAAGAAAATATAGTATGAATTTTTGTTAAACCTATATAGGTTTTTTTGAAGAAGAGGTAATTCCTAAAATGATATGTTTTAGTTTAACATATTCTTATACCACCTTCAAATATTGATATCTAATAATGAAATAATAAAAGTACAATATATCATATATTGTGATCTTATTATGTAAATTTCAAAAATTAAGTCCATAACTTCTTTAATGAAATGGGATACTAAATGTTCAATAATTTGTATGGTAGACTACCTCCTCATGAATAAAAATAACTTGTCTTCCATCAGCACCACTAACAGTATGATATAAAGATTGATATATTGTTTATATATTATAATTTTAATATTATTATAACTTTTTAATTATAACACCATATATAATTTGATACCTCCCAACTTGTTGGATTACAATAATGTCAATCATGTTTTCGAGAAAGATATCTCCTCATGAATAGATGTGATGTGTTTTTCTTTTATATTTTAAATGGATGGTAATAAGGATAGATTTAATGAATATCTTAAATATTTTTGGTATAATAATAATTTTTTATCATGTCACATTTATCTTCATACTATCAATTCTTTGCGAGATACAATAACTCCATTCGTGTGTATGGAGGACTACTTCCTCGTAAAAAGATTTGATTAATTAATCACCAACATCTTAAGTGGATGCTAATTAGGGTAAATTTTATGAATATTTCGGATATATATGACATGAAAATGATTATATTAAGGAAATATAACATTAAAAAAATTATATATCATTTTTTGACAAAATATAAAATACATTCATACGTATGTATGACCTACCGTCTCTTTGAATGGGGTATTTAATTTTCAATATCCAAATTTATTTAATTATCTAAATATATATATCCTTAATATATATTAATTAAACATAATTTATAACATTCATGTGTTTATGGAAGAAATCATTTGATGCATGACGCTTGATTTTTAACATGGAATTGTAAATAAATGGGTGGTAAAAGTTCATAAGTAAATCATATATTCTAATACATGTATAATTACAGAGTTTTAATATATGTATTAAACATATATTTATCATAAATTAATGTTTACCATTTTTTATGTATGTTGAGACTTAATGTATGTGAATTTTATCTCAGTTTGTCTTCTTTGAAAAAAAAATTCTATTATGAACTTATCTTAATTTTTTGAGGTATATATACATACACATTGACATATAATATTATAAATTCACTTATTATTATGATATTTTTGTATTATTTAATGTTAAACCATCATGTTCTATACAATTCAATGTTACAAATGCTATCAGTGTTTTATTATATAATCTCATCAATTATTAGTATTATTTATTTTTATTTTAATACTGGAGAAATATTATGAAATATAACTTTATAGAATAATTCATTTTCATATCCTTCATTTTTTTTAGTGATTTCATGTTTTCAATACATTTTTTAACTCTTTATGTACTCATGATTACAATTTAATGATTTTAATGGAAACTGAATTTTTCTTTCTTTCTTCGGTTGAAATCACCTTTTTATTCAAGATCCATGTTTTCTAAAACAATTTTAAAACAAATTTCAATATTCCCATTGTATTGTTTAAAGTCATTTTTCCTTGTTTTAATTTTAATATATTTTTTAAATGCAACGTTTTTTTACCTTCCAAAAGAAGGCCAGTTTGTCTTTCACTGGGAATTTGAATGTGATAGTATATTTAATGATAAGAGTATCTCTCATTAATATGTCCACTCCATGTATTATATCAATTAATTTTTCCAATGATTATTTTCAAAGAGAATGGTTTCCAACATATTTATGATATTAATCTTTTAAAAATTGATTATACATGTAAGGTAATTTTATTTTTGAAATATTCATAGTTCCCTTTAATAATATTTCCCCAACTAATATGGAATACTTTTATGAAATTTTCAATTTACATAAGACATCATCCAATGATACTGTTATTATTCTTTTTCAAGATGTTTAATTGTGATGTTTAATTTTCTACACGAATCTTTTTTCTTAACCAAATGATTTTATATGATTAAAATTTTATGAAAACTATTTTATTTCATGGGTTTTGATCTGATTAATTTTTTATGATCTTTTAGAACATAAATGTATGAATTATGTGACTGATGATACCTATATCTCTATCTAATATGTTGAGTAATGATTAATGTCCTATGATGCTAATGGGTTAATGAGTGTTTATCCCTACCCAAAAAGGTGGAACACTAGATGTTATTCCAAGTCCAAAAATTAGGGTACATGAGAGGTTATGCCAATCCCAAAATTGGTACATTGGTGGTTAGTCCTACCCTAACATGTTATGAATATATTAGTTAGTAAACTTGGAATATTATTTCCTATTATTATTTGTATAATTTAATTCTATGTTTTACGTCATGTTTTTGCTTTCATATCTCATGTTATATTATTTAAATATTATGTATGTCTTATGAACTACCAATCTTAATACCATGACCCAAGATATTTATCTTTGATATATATTTTATGGTTTTAATATGTAATGTTCATGTTCTCAAATCATTATGATCACATTATCTATATTTATTTACCCTTTTTACCATTATCAAGTAATTTTTCTGGTTCTTTTTTTATATTTTCCCCCTATGATATGATGATATGTATTAAGTGTTTTATTTCTAAGAAGTTTTTTAGTAAAGGGGAACTATATGAGAGATAATGTAAAACACTTATGAACTAATTTTTTATATTTTTATATTTCAAAAAAGAAATATACCATTAGGATCATTGGGTTTGTCTTGGGGTAACATGATAAATATTCATATGAAAGGATGTAATATATACGTGTGAAAATACTAGGATTATATAGTAAGTATTATTGGATTGGATTATTTATCATTTAGAAACAAGGATGTGAAAAACATACTCATATATATAGGTATATGTCGAAGGATATATAAAAGGATAATTGTAAATATTTGAAAATTACATGAAATATTGGAGAATGATAATGAGAGAGATTATATATTAATATCAATATATAAATAAATAAGTAGATTTGGTTTTCAAACAGGAGAGACTATGTGTGACAACTCTATATAATAAATGTCGGTATTAACATGAGAAATACCTATACATGAAATAGAGCATTACTGTTTGCATGGCTTGACACAACTGAATGATATTTTTTATAAAATTAATAAACTATTTACGAACCATCATGAAGGATTTGAATAATGACCAAGGGTGATATAGTTTAAAACAAATGATTAACAGATTAAAAATAATGTGCCATTATATAGACATTATATGAATGATTTTTATGATGATGTGGTTTCTAACATTGATGTGTGTTATTAATACTACTCTTTTTAGTTTTATCTAGTAGATGATGCCAAAAAGAAACCTATTAATGATCAAGTAAATGGATAGTGTAATGATATTCTTCATGAGAAATCAAATTTTATGGGAGATGGAATACATTTTTTTATAAAAAGAAATTATTACTAGGATATGATTTATTTAGATAATATGAATGAAAAAAAGGGTGACAATATTTTCTTCAGTTTTTCAAGAAGAAAAGCCCAAATTATTCCATTTTTTCTGCAGATCCATTAGTTTACAAGCAATGGATCAGTACTATTGAAATTGTATTTTCATTCCCCAGTGTTTGGAGCATGAAAAATCCATATTTTACTTCCATCTATTAGAAGGTGAAGTAGCTCAATGGTGGACTATTATCAATAATAAATGTCAAAAAGATGAAATTAAATCCATATGACGGGATAAAATTAAGTAATTATTTTGTAAAAGTAATTTTCTCATATTATTTACATGAATATGGAGAATGAATTAATTTATCTAAAACAAAATGATGATGAATTTGATGGTACTTAAGATAAAAATTTTATAATACATGCATGGAATGATTCTTATATTTTCATCCAACAACAATGTAAGGGTGGAAAAGTCATTAGTTTATTAAAACAAAGTCCTTGAAGGGTGTTAACCATAGGATACTTTTTTAGCGTTGAGGAAATCATTTTTTGTTTTTGGTATTTGGAAATGGAGATTGAAGATACCCATATATCCCATGTTTTTTAAAATAAAATAAATATGAAATTCCACAAAATGACAAAAAACCACAGAGAAAACAAGATAAAAATATCTTTATGCACAATGTCTGGATGATAACATGGGGTAAATAATCATAATGTGACTGATAAATTTTTTAAGTGTGGAAACGTTCGTTATTGAGTGAATAAATTCCTAAGTGGTGGGTAGAGGTCACATACTGGTAAAAATATAGAATTTACACCACATAATACACCACAAAAAATCCAGTTCGCCATGTTAATGGATTTTGGGAATTATGTGAGTTAATTCCCTAATCCAATGGATTATGGGGATGACAAGACACAATAACCTCTAAATAAAATGGTTTTAGGGAAAGCTTATACAATCACAATGGACTAATTGAATTAATATAATTATGTCACAATTATCCTCCCATCCTTATATAGAAATTTCATGTTTGATTTGTGTTGATTGGTCCTAATGGAATAATTATTGTTTGTCCCTTGTAAAATTTCATGTGACATTGAGTATTCATTATATCCATCTATATGGATTCTGGAATAATGAATTCCCATTTGATATTATATTGGTAATATTAGGAACCAAATATTCTAATGGGACAATGTTTATATAAGATACGTGATTATTTAAGGAATTAATAGCGATTTATCTTTTATAAAAACATATGTCTCTATGTAATATTAATTTAAGAGTTATGGATACCATTATTGGTATAATAGGTTTATAGAGGATCAGATGATCAATGAAAGTGACACCCCTTTTGAGGATTTATGTGAAGTTTTTTTGAAGATTAATGTTATTTTAAGAGATATTTTAAAAAAACACTTTGGATTGTATATATATTAGTGACAATGTTCTATGGATAGGATATTTTTTACACATTTTGGAAATATAATTAATGGTATTGGTAACTTTTAGGTTTTGATTATATTTGATGTTTAGATAATTATGTGCTCTAGTTGTTCACCTTTTGAAGTCTACACACCACATTAATGATAGAGAAGATTTATATTTAGATAACCTTTCAAGAATGTACATTAAGTACGTTTTAAGTGTTTTTTTATTACTAAAAAACATTCTATTTATTTGGGATCTGATGTTAACTTTAATGTTATGGGGATATGTTTTGATGTCCCTAGATATAAAGAAAACATCACCACACGTATCATTCTCATATACATGTTTGTTTTGATAGAAAAATGAAAAGTAAAGAGGATATTATATTATTTTTATCTTAATAATTCAATGTTGGATAGGTTGAACATCATTATGTAGTGGATTTTACATTCAACAAAAAAAATTTAATCGAGAATTAAGATTGATCATTAAGAATACTATTATGGAAATAAGGGTATAACTCCACTGTACTTGTATGAGGATGAAAAATTAACACTATTGGGGCCAAAACTATCTAATGAAATGATAGAAACTTTAAATAAATTTAGTATAACATAAGGGTAGGGTGAAGTATAGAGAAATGTTATACTGATAATCATTGATATGATGTAAAATTTGACATTTAGAGAAGAATATCTGGTGAATTACAATATCGATTATGGTAATGAGTATATCACTAAAATAATTTATGGTATGTATACTTTTATAATTAATTTCATTAATAATTTATGTTTCACAAAAACAATTCTTAATTGGAAAATAAAATAAAATTACATTTAATAATTTTAAAATTACATTTTTTTTCATAGCTCTTAAAATGGATAAAATCAATTGAATTAATCAAATTATTAAATTTTTATATTATAAATTGAAATTCATTCAAATAATTTTATATGTGTAAGATAAGAATGAATCAAATTTTAATCATTATGAGGTTATTATTTTTAAAGTAAATTTTACCACCATTTTATAGCACACACATTTTTAAACTGGATTTTAAAAAATTTATAAGTTCATTTCAAAAAAATAATCATATTTATATAAATTGGAATATAAAAATAATCTTAGGGGGAAATTTTTGAATTTTTGGAAAATATGAATTTTTCTAATGAATTCTCAAAACTAAAGGTTTTTATTAAACTATCAATTTTTTTATATTAATATTCTGTTTAGGATTATTATTATATATCACTAATGAAAGTATAAAAAATATTTAGGTCTCTAATAAATGAAACTATAATATATTTATATCATCTAATATGTAAATAAATGAAAAAAAAATTATAAATTTATTCTTGTGATTTTTCTATGATGTAAATGTTTATTTATAATTTTATAATTAAATTAATGATTTAAAAGAAAAACCATTTTTTCTGTATATACTCATTTATTTATTCTTTTTCTTATTATTATAAATAATATTATAAGATAATAATTAATTTTCCAATATTTCATAAAATTAGTAATAATCATAAAATATATTTTACACAGTAAATGATTATTTTTTAAAATAATATATCTTATAATTATAAAATTATTTTTAAAAAATCAATTCCATTTTAATATTCCACGAATAGAAAAATGGATACAGTTAATTTTTTTATTTTTCTAAAACAGTTGAATTTATTGTGAATATTGAATTATAGTAATTTATGGTATATATATATATATTATAAGTTTAATACATTATTTTTTATTCAATGATTATGTAATCACTAGAATCTTGAAATATCCTGAATTATTTTAATATTTAATGTGATAATTCTTAATCAATTCATTTTCACGAGGGAAAATAATTTACAAATGAATAAGCTAATCAAAAAACAACTGTCGATTCAACAAAAAATTCAACCTCAAACCACATATTCTCCTCACACCTCTAAAGCCTTGATGCTTGAAAATGTTTATCTTAATAACTCTCACAAACCTCTATCCCATGTTTTGGTCAATCTGATCCCACCAAAAGATCATTTGAATGTTTCTTAAGGTGGGTTTTAATGTGTTTAAATAAAGAGGTAAAACCCCCTTTCGTCCATTGAATATTCTTTCAATTTGTTTTCATTTTCATATCATTTCCATATATCCTATGTCCAAACATAAATATTAACCCTAGAATATTTTATATACTGAAATATTAATTTGATAATTGGATATCAATCATCAATTCAATTATAATCCCTATTTCTAAAAATTGAAACATCATCTGTGAGTTATTGGTTCACCACCATCATGGACGATGGTTCATTAATTTTTTAATACCACCTTGAGGATAGTCATAAACCCATATAATAGATATAGTTGATTTTATAATATGGTTTAAAATATATTTAGTGTTATTTAACCAATATATATAAATAATATTAAATAATAAAACAAAAATATTGTATGATGATTGAAAATAAACAAAAATAATAAAAATAGGAATCATTACAATTTTATTTAATGAATAATCCTCCGATATTGTAATTAAATGATATATAAGACCATTAAATATTTATTAAATTCATTAATAATATGAAATTTTAAATTTGGATAACTATTCCCACTGCAAATGATCTTTCATACATGTATACAACTGAACAAATCATAAAAGCCATGGAAATGAACACTTGTGAACAAAAAAATGAATGTTATAACTAATAAAATATGAGCACAAATGAACATAATAAAAATATAATAAATCAAATAATTTTTTAATATATTATGGATTTAATTTTTCTGTTTTTTAATTTCATAATCTATGAAATTATGTACAAGTTTAGAATGCTTTCAGACATATGGTACAATTTTTTTATCGAAGCACTATTTTCCTTTAGGATACACTTTTTACCTCTTCAACAAACATTAATTTTAAATAATTATTATTCAATCCTTCTATATTATGTTATTCTGTTGTAAAAATATGTAAATATCTTAATTATTATTTCTTATATTTGGAATTACATGTTTTATAATGTACCTTCTTTACTCCCTCTCGATAAGAAAATCTGATTAAAGGGAACATTCTGATTTATATATCTTTTTAAATTACAATAGATAATATTTTTTAAGAACCCAATATTTTTAAAAAATAAATTTATTTATCATTATAAATTATCATAATTCATTTAAGGTTTTATTAATACAATTATTCTATTTTACTCTTTAATGAATCTCTTATATTCTTCTTTAAACCACACTAAAGAGACTCATTTCTAAAATTATTTAAACATTATTTTTTTCACATTTTTAATTCTGTTTACAAATTTAAGAATGTATATTCTTTAAATATTATAAAAACATAATTTCATTCCATTGATTATTATGTTATATACATGTTTGAAATCTGATTTTATAGAATATACAAATTATTTACCAAACAAAATATTTTTTCCAAAGTAAAAGGGTATTTCTAATGGAATTTTTTGAGTAATTTTATAAGATTATTTTAATATATTTAAATACCCTATATTGAATCATTTATATAATTGGTATTTTTCACTTATGTAACCCTATTCAAAATTTCATTTAATTTTTTATGATTAATTATGGTGATATGTTTTATTGATACCATTCAGAATTTTACTCTAGATTATATATGATTATATTATTTGATTGATAATATTATTTACTTTTTTTTATTCTAGTATAAATATGAATGTAAATGTTGATTTTTCACAACCCATTTCAAACAAAGAATGCATTGGAATTAATATGATATGGGTGGGGCCTATTATACCCCCTCGATGAATCCGTAGGTCTCATTAGACAAACTAGATATAGTGTGACACCCCAGGTAAATAAAGAATATGAAATTTTTATATTTACCCATATTTTTGAATAAAATATTAATATTACATTAAATGGGATGCTTTCCTCGATGGCGTACCCAATACGCAACAACGAGTTTTTTGGGAATCTTACGTTGCACTCTAATAATAAAATAATATTATCTTAACTGGTAGTCAATGCCTTGCCATTATAATGGAGGGAATGAACAGAACTAAATACAAAATGATTATATATGTTTGTCAAATATTTTTACTTTTTACAATAAATGTTAGAGGATTAAAAATGTGAATGAATCCAATTTTTAAGCATAATAATTCTAATATTCTTTAAAAGGTCGATAAACTGCCTTTTGATGGAAAACCTCTTTTAAATCCACTTCTTGAAAATTTTATGTGTTATATTTGAGAAAATAAAATTCTTCTTTAGAATCAGGACATCAAAATTTACATTGTCTAAATTTTTGGTATTTTTCAGATAAAGTTCATTTTTTTAATAAATAGTGAAAAATGTTGTATTTTAATTCAAAACCTCTTTTTAATCTAATTTATTTATATGATTAGTTTATCTTATGAATTGGTTTTAAAGATAAATTAGAATATATTTTTACCATTTAATCCAATAGTGGTCGTTGGAATTAATTTCATCTTGAAATTAGACTTAAACTGGAGTCAATCTTTTGATACTTATTGTTTCATAAAACACGTTATTTGTTTTGACAGCGGGAATTAATTATTAAATTAATTAATGTAACTTATATGTTTTGAATTTTGTAAAATAGACTTCATTTTTGAATTCATAATATCATATATAGCTTAGGGTGAATTTTTGGTATTTTTCTGAAAAACTTCAATTTTTGATGAATAGTGAAACCACTAAGTGGTAGTTAAAGAAAATAATTTTCCATTTAAATGAAACTTTCCCACCTCTGTGTTTTTAATTTAAACAATCCTACATACATTGTTGTCATTAAGAAGTAAAATTTTCTTCAATTAGATTAAAATAATTTTTTGGTGAATAGTAACTTTTATGTTCTTAATCGCGATTAGAGGTAATTAGTGTAATTTAAGGTAAAAATATTGTTTTAATAATGTGGAATGACCTAGACACATGTCCTACCCTCATTGGATGTGTCATGGCCGACCAATAAAATCCATGGGTCAACCTGGGGACCCAATGGAGCCACTTTGGTTGGAAAATGACATAAATAACTTTTTATTTAAAGTTAAAATAAAAATGTCACAAGCATGAGATGTTTCATTAAAAAAATTTAAATGTGGTTATACAAGTCATATTTTTGACTATAAAAATTAATTAGAAATCTAAAAAGATTTCCTACATCATGATAATTTTTTTATAATTTTTAGACATTAAATAAATTAAATTATTTATGACATCATGATGATGTAGCGATTACCTCATTATTTATTGATTTTAATAAAATGAAAAGATAATGTAAAAACTAAAACCTACACTTGTAAAAAACATATTGGATGAGTATATTTCGAACTCTTACCACCTTATCTTCTAAATACATCAATGTGGGACCTTTAAAATCTGAAACTCATTTGAAAATAAAGTAACATTTTGTAACTTTACAACAGTGCCCCTCCTCTCCACTTATAAAAGGCCCCCACCTCTACCTCCTTACCCACACATTCAAAGCCTTTTTCTCGGCCAAACCCTGCCCATTTTATCTCTCCACATCCATATCTAACTCTTAGAATCCTCACATTGGACAGAAGTCTTCCTAAGGAAGCCATTGAGCTCAAACCAATGGGAGTTACCTGATTTTATGGTAATGTCTTCACTTGTGTTCTTTTGTTTTATTTTGCTTCTCCAACCCCCTAAACTCTTGTTATTCATTTATTTTGTAACAAATACCGTATGTTAATTAGACTAGGATGTTGTTATAAGAAGAATTCGAGCTACACTTACACACACCAACATCTAAGGGTTAAAGAACATAATGTTTCTGTGGATGGCGAATTTCTGCCTCACGAAACGATGATTGTTCAACACTCATATAACACCTTCAAAGGTGGCCATTAAGATGAAACTATATTTATATATGATATATAATATGTTTATGTTTTAATTAAGATTCTGTATTTTACTTTTGTGTCATAGATTTATGGTTTCCATTGTGGGTAAACACAATAATTTCATTTTAGAAAGTGCGGACTACCGCCCCCTCAAAGCGATTTGATTCGTTAATGCAATATGTGGGATGTATAAAGGATGTATATAAAGATATTATATATGATTTATGTTACATATAAATGATTAATATAATTATGGAATTAAAATATACATACCGCTCATTTATTTTTAATTCCATTAATATGACATAGAAATGAAAGTAGCGTTCATGCGTACGTACGACTTACCGTCTCCATGAACGGTGCATTTCATTTCATACCTCTAAATGATTATTTAATATTATAAATACATGTATATTCTTTATATATATGATATATATGATATCCAAATCATGAATATCATTCTTGGTATAAGAACCTTTGACCATAGGAACAACATGTAATTGTAAGAAGTCCACTTTTGACTGAAGAAGCAAATATCGAAAAAACAATCATTATTAACATAAATGATTACATAATGTTTATAATATGGAAATAAATGATATAAAAGGAATAGTTAACTTGAAAAATGTTCTTAATAATGTATAAATTAACTCAAGTTTATTATTCAGAACGTTAAAGAACGATCGATTCAATTCGGACCCGAGGTAAGGGATCATACCCCTCTCTTTCTTTTTAAGTACACTATTTTATGTCATTCCTTTTAAAATCATATTTCTTATGATTGGGGTGTTATTTTATATTATTCCTACTGTAATTATTATTTTCAATTGATGAGATACCCTATTTTCTCTCATCAATCAATTTTGGATGTTTTGAGTGGTGCCGTTAGGCTGCCGAATTTTCATAAGAGATCCAACCTCTCTCTTTCTTTTTAAGTACTCTCTTTTATGTCACTTCTTTTAAACTCCTATTTGTTATGATGGGGGATGTTCTATTATATTACTATTTCTATAAATTTTATTGTTATATGATGAGAGACCCTATTTCTTCTCATCAATCCATTTTTTTGATGTTTTAAGTGGCGTTGTTAGGCTGCCGAGTTACTGTAAGGGATTTTTCATCTCACTTTTAGTCCCGTGAGATTTATGATACATTTTCCACCATTTACTTTGAGTGGTGTATATACATCCCATTATTATACTCTTTGTGTAATATAATTTTATTCATGGGTATTTACATATTCATTGTATGACCCTTCATCAATGTGGTGTACGTTTTGAAAGTTACCCAAGTCGGTAAGGGAACCTTTCACCCTCCGATTTTAAAAAGACTTCATTTGTTATGTCTTTCAATTAACAGACAATTATGTAGGGATATGTTCTTCTATATCCTTATTGATGTAAATTTTATGTCCAATTGATGAGATACCCTCTTTATATCTCATCAACTCTTTTTCTGAATTTTGAAGTGACGCCGTTAGGCTGTCGAATTTTTGCAAGGGAACTTATTAACCCAATTTTGATTCTTTGGGATAAACTTGTACTCCTTGAATATGTCGTTCTATGAATATGTGTGAATGTCCTCTGATTGTTTTACACTTAATATCCACTTATATTTGTTGTATTAGTTTCACACACATAATTATGTAATTGATTAATCCTTAATCCAAGGATACCGTCTTTGTAAGGGAATTAGTCTCAATCTCCATTCATTGAGGCATATTTTGTTTTATACACAACCTTCTTTTATACGGTTTATAAACCCCTTTGACTTTTACATTTATCCAAAAGGAATCGTTTTTATACGAATCATTTTACTAAATGACAAAAGGGAATGGTTTTGTTGTACGTATGCGGCGACAACTACTTCTCCGCCGTCATGACCATTATTTGAGTTTCGGCTTCCTCTACAAGACATACCTTTTTTAAAGAAAAATAATTACCATGTTTTACTTTTATTTTATTTTGGTATTGAAAATTTTTTTCTTAATTTTTTTATATCAATGTGTTGTATTGATATCTTGTGATTGAAAAGTGGAAATGTTATGTTTCCTTTATGCATGTTTAATGTGATACGATTATGTTATGGTTCTTGAGCATTATTATGAAGACGGGTTGTTTCGTGAAAAACTAAGGGTGGGTGATCCCGATATAGCTCTCCAATGCATTGGGTAAGGCAAAGGGGTTAAACGTTAAGGTATCTCCGAAGAGATTTAGGGAATATACTATGATGGGTATTCCAAACGTAACCAAGAGGGTTACTCCCTATGTAAGAATGTTATGAATGTCTCAAGTTACCTTTATGTATTATGATTTCTATGATTTATTCATGATTTTATGAGGAATGGTAAAGTGCTTATGTTTTATGGGAAAACTATGATTTCATTCATTTGTATACATGTACTCATGTTTCCTTTCCAAATTTTTATATCCCTTACTGAGATTTTTATGCTCATCCCAAGTTTTTGAAACCTTTTTCACAGGTCAAGGGAATGGTAAATGATATGATGATAGTGTCAAGGAAGTGTCAAGAAACAATCTATGTTTTATTTTAAATATGTTTCTGTTCATGGGAAAAATGAATAGTTTCTTTTATGTAACCACTTTGTTTAAATGTGGAATGTAATGCATGTTTTATGATCTAATTCTCTAATACTCTAAACCTGAAAAGATCCTCAATTTGTAATCTTGTAATAACTCAATATTAAGTAAGGTTTAAGGCTGGGGCCTTATAGTTGGTATCAGAGGTTGGTTTAGATAACTTTAGAGGTTAGGGTATTCTCTAATCACAAGTGACATTACCATAAATGTTAGGATTTCAGAAAGAGTCCTAGTTTTAGATAAAGTGAATGAGTAAGTATATCTTAGTGTTTACCTTCCTCATTAGAACATGATGGTTTTGTTGATATACTCACACTGACTTTTCTATTTTTAGTGAATGTATGGATCTAGCAGGCACCATAGAGACAACATGTTTGAAGGAAACTGTGGTGGTTCTCTGATTAATATACTAGATAAAATGGGGGATTCAATGAGGAAACTCGTGGTTGTTCTAAACCAACAATCAAGGAGTCATTATCAACCACTTGAACCTTGGTATGATCTGTAATGCATCATGTACGAGATGACCAATCGATGTGGAAGTTCAGGTAATAATTATAAGGTTAACCATTAGAGTTTATATGATCCTTACTTTTGATGTAATTATGGGTTATTATATGTTATGATGGGAAATGAAAGGCATGAGATAAAATTGAGGTTAAAATATGTTATGATCATTTTTGAACATTTTGTCTCGTTTTGGGGAATGTTTTAAGAATTATATAGTTTTGGAAAAAAGACAACATGCAGCCCGTGTGACAACCCGTCACGTCTGACAAAGCTACGGGAATCGAACCCACAACCAAAGTGCGACTGGTATTTATCGCCTACCACTGTACTACATAAAGTCCCTGGTTAGTTTGACTAATTCTTTTTAGTTATATGATTTGAGGAATCAAGAGTAATTTTATTTTGGGTTATCTATGGAAATGATTAACCTATCATCGAAGATATGTGATTAGGTTAATTAATTTTCAATATGAGAATTTAAGAGCAACTGGTGTTATTTGGAGATAAATGTTAATTTGTACCTTGGAAGACTATGTGACTAAATCCATCAAATATTTGGTTTTCAATATTAATTTGGTTTAATTTGAATAATTTTATTGACAAATTTCTTATTGAATGCTCTTCGTTGAACTTTGGGTTTTGTTGGACAAATATTGGAGATTAAGAATAGATTTTTTTTATAAAGGATTATCCATTTGTGGATTATCTGATCTTATTCTATCAATTTTGGTTTTGGTTGAGTTATGAAGACATGGGAAATATATAGTTCTCTTTTTGTATTAGGTTATTCTCTAGAAGTTGATTATAGTACTCTTAATGTGTTCAAGTCTTCCTAAATAATCATTATTTGGGGAAATTATGAGTTTGTGTAAGAAATTTATTAAAGATGATAGTCAACATGACAAGTAAGTGTGTTTCCTTAAGATCAAAAATAAATTCGTCAATGAAATGTAACTTAAAAAAATGTTGTCTATTAACTTTTCCTACTCAGGAATCAAATACCATTTAACCGACCACAAGTTTGTGATTTTCTTATGGTTAACTTTCTCCTAGACATATGTACTATCACTCTCCCTCTGAACATGACCCATTGTTTTTTCTTCCATGTCCATGATTTCCTACATGGAATCCTAGTATGGGTTAACTTGGGTGACCTTTTTAATTTTCTTCATTATTTTAAAGTGATAGTTTTACTGACTCTTGTTCCGATGTGGGATTTTCAATGATGTTTCCAAGCCCAATTTTAAAAATTGCGAGGACACAATTCCCAAAAGGGGCGGAAGGATGTAACACACTAGATAAATAGTGAATATGACATTTTTATATTTATCCATATTTTTGAATATAATATTAATATTACTTTAAAGGGGACGCTTTGCTTGATGGCGTACCCAATACGTAACAACGAGTTTCTTGGGAATCTTACGTTGCACTCTAATAATAAAATAATATTATCTTAAGTGGTAGTCAACGCCTAGCCGTTGTAATGGAGGGAATGAAAATAACTAACTACAGAATGATTATATATGTTTGTCAAATATTTTTACTTTTTACAATAAATGTTAGAGGACTAAAAATGTGAAAGAATCCAATTTTTAAGCATAATTATTCTAATATTCTTTAAAAGGTCGATTAACTGCATTTTGATGGAGAACAACTTTTAAATCCACTTTTTGACAATTTTATGTGTTATATTTTAGAAAATAAAATTCTCCTTTAGAATCGGGACATCAAAATTTACATTGTGTAATTTTTTGGTATTTTTCCGTTAAAGTTTATTTTTTTAATGAACAGTGAAAAATGTTGTATTTTAATTCAAAACCACTTTTTAATCTAATTTATTTATAGGATTATATTATCTTTTGAATTGGTTTTAAAGTTCAATTAGAATATATTTTTACCATTTAATGCAATATTGGTCGTTGGAATTAATTTCATCTTGAAATTAGACTTAAACTAGAGTCAATCTTTTGATACTTATTATTTCTTAAAAACACGCTATTTGTTTTCACAGCAGGAATTAATTATTAAATTAAATAATTCAACTTATATGTTATGAATTTTGTAAAATAGAATTTATTTTTGATTTCGTAATATCAAATATATCTTAGGGTGAATTTTTGGTATTTTTCTGAAAAACATCAATTTTTGATGAATAGTGAAACCACTAAGTGGTAGTTAAAGAAAACTGATTTTTTCTTTAAATGAATCTTTTCCACCTCTGTGTTTTGAATTTCAAAAATACTATATACATGGTTGTCATTAAGAAGTAAAATTTTGTTCAATTGGATGAAAATAATTTTTTTGTGAATAGTAACTTTTATGTTCTTAATCACGATTAGAGGTAATTACTGTAATTTAAGGTAAAAATAATGTTTTAATAATGTTAAATGACCTAGACACATGTCCTACCCCCATTAGATGTGTCATGGCCGACCAAAACAATCCAAGGGATAACTTGGGGACCCCATGGAGGAACTTTGGTTGGAAAATGACATAAATAACTATTTATTTAAAGTTAAAATAAAAATGTCACAAGCATGAGATGTTTCACTAAAATAAGTTTTAAATTAGGTTATACAAGTCATATTTTTGACTATAAATATTAATTAGAAATATAAAAAGATTTCCTACATCATGATATTTTTTTTTAATTTTTAGACATTAAATAAATTAAATTATTTATGACATCAGGATGATGTAGCGATTACCTCATTATTTATTGATTTAAATAAAATGAAAAGATAAAGTAAAAACTAAAACCAAAACTTTTCAAAAACATATTTTATGAGTATATTTCAAACCCTTACCACCTTATCCTAGAAATACATCAATGTGGGACCTTTAAAATCTGAAACTCATTAGAAAATAAAGTAACATTTTGTAACTTTACAAGAGTGCCCCTCCTCTCCTCTTATAAAAGGACCCCACCTCTACCTCCATACCCACACTTTCAAAGCCCTTGTCTTAGCCAAAATCTGCCAATTTTATCTCTCAAAATCCCTCTCTAACTCTTAGAATCCTCACTTTGGGCAGAAGTCTTCCCAAGGAAGCCATTGATCTCAAACCAAAGGGAGTTACCTGATTTTAAGGTAATGTCTTCACTTGTGTTTTTTTGTTTTATTTGCATTCTCCAAGCCCCTAAAATCTTGTTATTCATTTATTTTTTAACAACTCCAATATATTCAATATACTAGTATGTTGTTATAATAAGCATTCGAGCTACACTAACACACACCTACATCTAATGGTTAAGAAACATACTATTTCTGTGGATGGTGAATTTCTGCCTCACGAAACGATGATTGTTCAACACTAATATAACACCTTCAATGGTGTCCATTAAGATGTCACTATATTTATATATGATATATAATATATGTATGTTTTACGTAAGCTTCTGTATTTTTCTTTTGTGACATTTTTTTATGGTTTCCATTGTGTGTAAACATGATATTTTAATTTTAGAAAATGCTGACTACCTCCCCCTCAAAGTGATTTGATTCATTAATGCCACATGTGGGATGTATAAAGGATGTATTTTATCTTATTATATATGATGTATGTTACATATAAAGTATGAATATAATTCATGAATTAAAATATAAATACCTCTCATTTAGTTTTAATTCATTAATATCACATAGAAATGAAAGTAGCGGTCATGCGTACGTACGGCTTGCCATCTCCATGAACAGTGCATTCCATTTTTACCTCTAAATGATTATGTAATATTATAAATACATGTATATTCTGGATATATATGATATATATGATATCCAAATCATGAATATCATTATGTATTGTTTATAACATGGGAATAAGTGATATAAAAGGAATAATGAACTTGAAAAATGTTCTTAATCAAGTAGAAATTAACTCAAGTTTATTATTCAGGACGTTAAAGAATGATAGAGTCAAGTCAGACCCGAGTTAAGGGATCCTACCCCTCTCTTTCTTTTTAAGTACACTCTTTTATGTCATTCGTTTTAAGCTCATCTTTCTTATGATTGGGATGTTATTTTATATTATTCCTACTGTAATTTTTATGTTCATATTATGAGAGACCCTATTTTCTCTAACCAATCCATTTTGGAAGTTTTGTGTGGCGCCGTTAGGCTGCCGAATTTTCATAAGAGATCCAAACTCTCTCTTTCTTTTTAAGTACTCTCCTTTATGTCACTTATTTTAAACTCCACATTGTTAGGAAGTGGGATGTTATTTTATATTCCTCTGTCTGTACATTTTATTTTAATATGATAAGAGACCCTATTTCATCTCATCAATCCATTTTTTGTATGTTTTAAGTGGCACCATTAGGCTGCCGAGTTTCCGTAAGGGATTTTTCATCTCACTTTTAGTCCCGTGAGATTTATGATACATTTTCCACCTTTTACATTGATTGGTGTATGTAAATCCCATTATTATACTTTTTTTGTAATATAATTTCATTCATGGGTATTTACATATTCATTTTATGACCCTTCTTCAATGTGGTGTACGTTTCGAAAGTTACCCAAGTCGGTAAGGGAACCTTTCACCCTCCTCTTTTTAAAAGACTTCTATTGTTATGTCTTCTAATTAACAGACTATTATGTTGGGATATGTTCTTCTATATCCTTATTGATGTAAATTTTATGTCCAAGTGATGAGATACCCTCTTTATCTCTCATCAACTCTTTTTCTGAATTTTGAAGTGACGCCGTTAGGCTGTCGAATTTTTGCAAGGAAACTTCTTAACCCAATTTTGATTCTTTGGGATAAACTTGGACTCCTTGAATAGGTCGTTCTATGAATATGTGTGAAGTCCTATGATTGTTTAACACTTAATATCCACTTATATCTGGTCTATTAGTTTCTCACACATAATTATGTAATTGATTTATCCTTCATCCAAGGATACCATCTTTGTAAGGGACTTCGTCTCAATCTCCACTAATTGAGGCATATTTTGATTTATACAAAACCTTATTTTATACGGTGTATAATCCCCATTGAATATTATGTTTATCCAAAAGTAATCTTTTTTATACGAAGCATTTTACTAAATGACAAAAGCGAATGTTTTTTTCGTACGTATGCAGCGACAACGATTTCTCCGCCGCCATGACCATTATTTGAGTTTCGGATTCCTCTACAAACCATACATTTTTTTTAAAGAAAAATAAATATCATGTTTTACTTTTCTTTTATTTTGGTATTGAAAATGGTTTTCATAATTTTTTTATATCAATGTGTTGTATTTATATCTTGTGATTGAAAAGTGGAAATGATATGTTTCCTTTATGCATGTTTTATGTGATACGATTATGTTATGGTTCTTGGGAATTATTATGAAGACGGGTGGTTCCGTGAAAAACTAAGGGCTGGTGAGCCCGATATAGCTCTGCAATGCATTGGGTAACGCGAAGGGGTTAAACGATAAGGTTTCTCCGAAGAGATGAAGGGAATATACTATGATGGGTATTCCAAACGTAACCAAGAGGGTTACTCACTATGTAAGAATGTTATGAATGCCTCAAGTTATCTTTAGGTCTTTATAATTTTATGATTTATTCATGATTTTATGAGGTATGTTAAAGTGCTTATGTTTTATGGGTAAAGTATGATTTCATTCATATGTATACATGTACTCATGTTTCCTTTCCATTTTTTTTATATCCCTTACTGAGCTTTTTATGCTCATTCCTTGTTTTTGAAATGTTTTTCACAGGTCAAGGGAAGGGTACATGATATGATGATAGTGTCAAGGAAGTGTAAAGAAAGAATCCATTTTTTATTTTAAATATGTTTCTGTTGATGGGAAAAATGAATACTATGTTTTATGTAACCAAATTATTTAAATGTAGAATGTATTTCATGTTTTATGATATAATTCTCTAAAACTCTAAACCTGAAAAGATCATCAATGTGTAATCTTGTAATAACTCAAGATTAATTAAGGTTTAAGGATGGGGCCTTATATATAATTATTACACATTCATGCATTGTCTGTTGTCTGAAACCATAACATCATGTTTATGATGTCTAGAATTATTTACTCCATCATTATTATACTAGTAATCAGTAGTCCATGTGATTTTTCAACTTGTATAATAACCATGATAATGTTTCTTTATCATGTGATTATTTATGGTATTATTTAATCTGCTATAATACCATCCATATTAATCTCAAGATTATGTTTTAATGGAATGTGTTCTTAGTTAATCAGCATTCCATACTGTTTATGGTAATCCATAATACCTTATGCTATATTGTTTACACTTACTCATAATCATGGATCACCCATTCTATATGCTTTATCATTCACCATGATGCAATGATGAGTATTATGAATGACCTACAAGGATAATATATGAGTTTATCGATGTTTCCCATGGAGTTTCAATATTATTTTCCATTCATGATGTAATGTAATACTTACTTTTTAATATGGATTTCCAAATATACTAAACATTTTAGTTATTCAGAATGTGATTACTATTTTCATTATTTAATGTAAAATATTATAGAACTATCTCAAGTATACGAGGGTTGAGTAATCTATAATGTGAATGGGGGGAAGTTTAGTAAAAACATTGGAAACTATATTTAGGAAACATGGATTAGGGAACATAACAGTAAATTAAATTTGAGGATAAAATAGAATAACATAATATAATTTCCAAAAGGTAAATATTATGTGGGTCTCTATAGAAAAACATCCCATTAAAGATACTTAAATTGGATATTCTTTTAGAATTTGTGTACCTTGGGGTAACAACTTTTACAAGGCATATTGGCCCCAACTCTCCTTAACCTTGTGCATGACAATGGGACATAGTATTCACTTCTTTTGACACTTATGGGGGATATTCTTAAGATAATTAAATTAATATTTAAAAACCTTTATAGAATATTTAAAAATATTTATCTCTCTAATGAATCCATTTATATGATTTTGATATTATGTATCCATCAATATTTTACTATATGTTTATTATTTCAATAAATTTTGTATTATACAATATGTTTCATAATTATATAATCGAATATAGTGTATATCATCTTTTAGAACTAGCACCTCACATACGTATTGGGAACCCCACTAATGACCAAGACCCAAAGAGTAAATATGATATTATATTTTATGGTCTTATGCTAATATTTAAGGGGGAATAAGTATCCAAAATGATATCATTATATATAGAAATTGTTTCATGTACTAATGACACAAAGAATGAATTTTATATATATTATGGATTTGGAGGGAAAAATGATGAGGACATTATATCTATTGAAAATTTGTATAATGTAATGGAAGAAAAAATTATTTTCTAACTTATAATAATTGTCAGAAGAAACATCCTAGTACATTGTTAAATTGAATGGGGATTTCCTACATTTTTTGAGAGTAATGTACCCACGCCTATCATTACATGGGTTTGAAAAAGTGTTCAGATGTAAAATGATTCCAATTCATAGATATTTGAACTATGAGAATCAATGTCTAAAGTGTCAAAGTAATATATCCCAATATAGGATAACAGATTATGGTCTAGCTTATGTTAATAGCACTATCAGAGAGGAATGATCAATATTATAAGGATTGGATTCATGAATTTCATTATTTGAATATTTCATCAATAATGATATGTTTATAATATTCATTACATATAAATGGATTGTACTAAAAGAATTCTTCATTAATGAACTGGCAGTATTTGATTAATAACACTTGTAATAAGGATAGTTGATTAAGAAACATGCTAATATTCTTTTAAAACAAAGACAAGTGAATGATACCCCTAAATATCTGATCGATACTAAGATGATAATAATAAATATTTATGGGATTGTATTAGTGACCATAATAGTGGTTAGTGATTTGATGGTTTAAGTAATGATAGAATTATTAGATGATTGGATTTAACAAATAAATAAAACTACTAGAGATTTTACAATTGAAATCATTAATGTTTCATAAAGGTTTAAATGAGATTAAGGTATTCAAATGTTTGTTATATGACAATGGGATCTATATTACTTCTGGAAAAGTTATGTTAAGTGGATTTTAGAAATTAAGTGAACATCCCTCTAAATTTATGGTCTTTGAATTTGGATAAAGATATTTTCGACAATAATTATTGATAATAACATGTAAATGTATCAAGGATATTAATGATTTATATTAAAGTTTGATAAAATATGAAATATATTTTTGGTTTAGAAATCATTTTATGGTTGAATGAATGACTCGTGAATCAAACGATTTATAATTGTACTTTAGGAATAAAAATATGTTCTGAGAGTCCATCTCCTCATTTATAAAAAGAATTGGAAATATATTGAAGCAGAACCAATGGATTATATTTTGATAAAGAAATTAGTAAAGTATGTTCATTTTTATAAGTGCTTCTCAAGATAGTAAAATAAACCATCAAATAGAGGAAAATTATTTTGAAAAAAAACACTATCAATTTACTGTTCTTTTTATGAAATCAATTTTCATTTCACATATTAAAATATTTATGGTTTCATGATGGTAAACATTCTAATGGACACTTTCTCTATCACTCTCCATCAAAACATAATGGTTATATTTTCATCCATGTTTAGATTTTAAAATTTAACAAAATTTATCTTATTTAGAATCCTAATTTGTTGGTGAGGTTGGCATATCCCTTTCCCTCATATTATGTGGATATTTTATTATCCCAATTTCCTAAGTGGGTCTTTCACAATGGAATTCTGATGCATCAATTTTTTAAATTCTATGTTCAATTTCAAATTATAAGGACAAAATTTATTGAATCAGGAGAAAATTTAAAACAAAAAATTTTAAGGTATGTCTATTTTCTAATATTAATTTCATTGATAAAATAAATTTAAAAAAATTCTAGCTTAAATGAATAATGAGATACAATTATATATCATTATATTAAAATGACCACTATAACATAGATATTAAAATTAGAATGGATGAATAGTACTAACAAAATTATAAAATTTATATATTATATATTGATATTCATCCAACTAATTGTATATGTTTAATATAAGAATGAATCCAATTTTATGGATTAATAGACTATTTTTATGGAAAATTTACTGCCTTTGAATGGATAATTTGTTTTAAAATTATTTTTGGAAACATTTGGGAATTTTATTGAACAAAATAAAATTATTTTTTAAAATAATTATATCAAAACTATCTTAGGGTGAAATTTAGGTAATTTCAAAAAATATTTGATTTTATAGTTAATAGTGAAAAATAATAATTAGCATTAAAATGTTAAATTCATTAGATTAAAAAGATATTTTTTATTTTAGTTAATATCACTTATTAAATTATAAATAAAAGTTAGGAATATCATAAATCAAAATTTGATATATTTATATCATGAAATTATAAAATTATTGTTTTAAAATTTATAAATTCATTATTTGTATTTTTGTGAGATGTAAATGTTTATTTATAATTTTATAAAAAAAATTATTATGTAAACGAAAATTTACTTTTCAAAAAATATATTCATAAATTAATATTATGTTTTATTATGATTATATAATTATTTGACATGACCTTAATTGATTTTTTAACCTCTCATAATATAAGTTAAAATATTAATGTCGACATTTCACAAGTAAATGACAATTTTATTTAAAAACTAAATTTCCAATAATTTGGAATGTATTCTTTATTATTGGATTCTATATTTTAATTGTAAAAATAAAAAATGGTTTTGAAGATTTATTTATTTTTTTAAAAAAATATTAATTTTTTGTTGAATAGTGAAATATGGTAATTTATTGTATATATACATTATATGTTAAATTAATTATTTATTGAGTCGTTTATAATGTAATAAAGAAAATCATAACCTCTCACTCATTATTTTGATACATTTATTGATAATTATCAAAAAATAAATAATATTGTTGAAAAATAATAGTCAAATGAATTAAATAATCAATAAACACCAATCTACTCCACAATAAATACAACCCATTACCACATATTTTGCTCACTCCTCCAAATACATGATGTTTTTCCAATATCAGTCCAATAACTATCCCAAACCTCTCCACCACATTCTTGTATATCTAGTCTCATTCAAAGATCATTTTGATGCTCTTTAAGGAAGTTCAAAACGAGGGGAATTGAAGTTCTAGAATCCTCTTTTGTTCTTCAAATTTTAATTCAATTTATTTTATTCTGTTATGATTTTCTCACCTTTGATATCAAAAAATTCATGATAACTAACTTATCCAATATGTATAGTAATTTTATTGTGAAATGGGATATCCACCATCAATTATTTTCTCTAACATTTTTTTAAATGAAAACGTCATCCATGAGGTATCGATTCACCAATTTCATGGATGATGATTCTTTCATATCCTACTATAACATACATGTTTATTAAATAGACAATTTTATTGTAAAAATATATATTATTTATAGATTAAAACTTATTTAGTGTTCTAGAACTTTTATATAAATATAATAATAACTCATAAATAAAAATAGTTTATTATGATGGAAAAAATTCCAAAATAATCAAAACAGTTATCATTAATGTTCAATAAAATGAATCATCCTCACATCTTGAATAAAACTAATATATAAGACCAGAAAATATTCTTTATGTCCATTAATAACATATAATTTCAATTATATATAACTATTCCAATTTCACATGATATTTCTTAAATGTATAAAAGTGTACCATTCATGAAAACCAGGAAAATAAAAACTCTAAAACGAGAGAATTGAATCTTTTAAAGAATCAAAAAATAAATAAATGAACAAAATAATCATATTCTATTTAAAATTAATTTCTAATTAGTTATGAATTAAATTATTAATGAATATAATTTCATTATCTGGGACATTATGTATATGTGATAAACACATTCGAACATGAGTTATGGTTTCTCTACAAATGATCATTTTTCATATAGGTGTGATTTCTTAATATTTACCACATTTTAAATAAGTTAGGGGAGTTAGTGGCCTTTTTTAGAGGAGGAGGAGTGATATTTATGAAAATACCAAAATTGAACACTATTGGGAGGTATTGCATACCTCATGTGCCACAAATAATGGAGCATTTCTAGAAATGAGGGTATGTAGTAAAAATTTGTCTTGGAAATCGGTATTGGAAAAGTAACTAGATAATTTTCCCCTTAATTTTAATGTTTATCCTCTTGATAAAGTTGTTTTTCTCATAACAACATAAATTAATGTTAATTGTTTTCAAATAATTTTGGTCATAAACTGTGCTTAAATTATTATTAATTAAAAATCAATCTGATTAACAATATAGATTCCATTTTTTAAAATTATAATCACAAAAATAGAAGATATTAATTTTAAATATGTCCTACAGGAATGGAGAGAATTGGGCGATTTAATGTGAAAATGTAGAAATGATTTCTATTTTTATATCAAAATTAAATATTTAAATTATAACAATAAAATATATTGGATTAATAGATTTATAATTTATTTAATTTTTTATTAAAAAATACTTTAAGTATAATTAATAATCATATATTATTTAGATTAAATTTTAGTTTTTAATTAAAAATCAGTATGTTTCACTATTTTTCAAAAAAGGAAACCTCTCTAAAAACATCTAAATATTCACCATAAGATAATTTTAAAATTTTTCTCAAAAATCGATGTTTAATTTATCATATTAAATTTATAAAAGTTTCAATATATATTTTTAAAAGAAGAATTCATGTAAATGAATCAAAATTTCCTTTATAAAAATACAACTTTTATGAATAAAATTGAATTTTTCTTATTTTTTGACTACTAGATCTTTTGGATGAATTTAAAAATATTTGACAATATATAAATTTTATTATTATAATCCACTAATAGAATTGAATATAATTTATTATGATACAACATCTTTAAAACAAAAAAAATGTTTGTTTATAAATACATTTAATATATATTCAATTAGATTTTTTATTAATTTCATGTTAATTGGTAACAAATGAATTCAAACATATATTTTAACATCATATATAATAATTTTTATAACCTAATAATTAATTACTATGATATTATATTCATATCTAATAATAATCTTAAAATCATTCGGTAAAACTAGATCTTGTGGGTAATAAAATCTATCAAAGAAAGCCATTGTTGGATGTAACTAAATCCAACAAAGTGTCTCATATATTCGAATATATACAATATGTTATATTTATTTAAAATTATAAATATATTTTTAAGTATCTTGATTTTATATTTCTTTTTACTCTTGTTATTGCATGTCCCATAACCATCTGGATATGATGTTAATATTTTTAAATATCATGGTGTTACACATATATCACTATTCATAATTATATGAAAAAATTAGTACTATAAATATGTTAAATTTCATTATATTAAAGAAATAATAGTTTTCTTTCTCCCAATATGTCCATTAAAAAAATGAAATGGCCATCATGCATTTGTGTGGACTACTACATTCTTGAATTAAAAGTATTATTTTTCAAAAACAAACATTAACGAAATGAGTAAATGTATAAATTAAATGATAAAATAAAAAATGATAATATGATTAATATTCTAAAATGGTAATTATGTTTTGTTTATATCCTTATCTCATTCAATGAAAAATGAGAACATTATAAATGTACATGAGAACTACCACCACACCACAAGGACACATTTCATTTTCTATTTACACGAAACATATAAAACATAGAACTTTTCATTAATCTAGAAAAACAAAATTTATAAAACTATTTTTTTTTAATGATGATATTTAAATTCTATAAGCTATATTAACAATAATATATTATAGTAGAATTAATATCATTTAATGAACATAAAAAAGAATTTTTTTTAAAAATTTGAGTTTATTTTTAAATTTTACGTAACTGCGTGTTTTATGTGAACATGGAAGAATAAAGGAAATAATGTTATTATATTTTTGATATTATGATTAATTTTACAACACAATTTACAATGGTAAAGATTATGAGATAATTAGAGATAAATTTAATTGATATTCTCAGATAAAGGATATGAATGAAAACTATTTGGAAAATTTATAGAAAATTGTAATAGATATAAATTTTCAAATAAATTATAGATGAATAATTAACATAATAATTTTTTATTAAACCTATTCCATTATATATGATTTTAGGCACCCAAAAAAAGAAGAAGGACCTAAGGTAATGTTTATTGGAAAATAATTTTATTTCACTAAGATATGATTCATATCCACCCCTGGTTTCTTTTCCATAGTGTATGAATTTGAAACGGATCAAATATTTTAGTAATGTTTATGAAATATTGGGTATATAATTTTTTTTCAATTTATAACTTCAATTAATATTAAATTAAAATGATTACAACATTGAAAGGTTCTTGTTAACTCAAAGACCATTTTTTAATAATGTTTCAGGTTAATCTTCATTAATACATTATTGTATCCTTCAACCCTATGATTTTATATTGAAAATCATATTTCTCTCTAATAAATAGATAATTTGGATTAAAATAGTTTTCCTCTATTAGTTTCTTCCACAAATATTATTATATTTTTTAAAATAATTTTCATTTAATTTATTGATTCTCTTTCACTTTTGTATATATTTTTACTTCCAAACTATTATGTCATATATATATATTTAAATATAATTAAATGTTTTCTCATGTTAACTTCATGTTTACCTTGTTCCATTTTTGAAATAATTTTTTATTATCCCCATTCTTGTGGTGTAATTTCAATAAGATTTATTCTAAAACATAAAATTGGATCTTCAAAACTATCATCATTACTTTGAGATTATGTGTTCTCTTTATATTTATAAATTTTATGAAAAAAAATTCATGTAACTCACCATTATACATCATATATGGTGATTGAATATTATTAAAATTTACTTTTCCATTATTTTTTATGAATGATAAATTATATATTTTCCCATTTCTTTTCAATCAATTATATAACATGAATTAATGGAACATCCCCTATTCATTTTTATTGCTATTAAAAATCTAAATAAATATTATTAAAATGAATTTATTTGGAATCAATCTCAATAATTTATATAAAACAACCCATGTTCAATTATGATTTATAGAATGAAAAATCAATAATTCCTTCATTAAGGGATCCCTTTCACAATTCAAAAAAATCACATATGTAGATAATATTTTTTTTACTTCTCCGTGTTCGTTGAATAGAATGTTACTATATTGGAACTAATTATTCATGACCTTCCATTATTTATTAAAATATTATAAACGAAAATTATTTACTTCTTTCTTCTTTGAGGAATTCCTATGATGGATCGTCCAGTTATGATTGGTGACTGGAATATGAAAACAACATCCTTATCATGGGTATAATCGCACATATTCCTTGTGTTAGGTTTGTTCTTCTCTATAGAAAAACATATCCATGAATATATTTTGAAAATAATGGGTGGTATCTAATATAAATAAAATTCATTGGATATTTTTTACATCTCATGAGATACAATGTTTACTACATGAAATGATATCCTAGTATCACTATGTTATATTACCTAGGTGATAATCATTGACATATGTTCATGTTTCATTAGAGGTCAGCCTATGCATTGTAATTTTTATTTTCTTTATGGAAATCACTGAATTACCACTATAAATTCAATATTTATGTTTTTTAATCATATATATGATATATCTATCATATGATATCATTTATTTATTCCATGTTTTCATATTTATTGCACACTATTATGCCTTTGTATACTGTTCGTTTATGATTACATGTCCTTCAAACATGATTTGTGAGAAAATTATTTTATAAGGATATTTTTAATATGAAATTCCACCTTTGTGTTTTCTCATATGCTTGTTATCTAACCACTGATAAAATATTGAAACGTTTTCCCGTACTGATCATTTAACTATATCACTTCATTATTTACCCCCTTCCCTGGGTTAGGATGATAAGTGCAACTTATATAGTTTCTTGAAGGATTTAGAAGGGTCTTATTTTGAATGAAATTTCTATGTCCATTTTAAATTTATTTTCCAATGTGACATGAACACACATAAAATAAACCAAAATTTTATATGATTCCTGAGATATTATTTTATTATTTAATTTATAATATATGGTAATGATATAAAATAAATAAATGTTTATCTTGGGATTTTAGAGTTCATAATTATTTTTTGGGACTTATATTATATGAATTTATTAAAAACACATGGGATACATCTATAGGATAAGTATAAGTTCATGACAACATCTTGAAATTCTGATATAGTATAGATTCTGTGGTTTTCCTTGAAATTAAACCCTTATATAAAAACATAATGTGAATACATGATATAAATTAATCGTAACTAGGTGTAGTAACCAAAAAAGGTATTATTTTGTATTGACCCTATTATTTTTTTTCGAAAATGTAACATACTACATACATTATTTTACAATATTAGGGGGGATAATCTATTTTTATTAAAATTAAAATTATATGAATTTATGAAGTATTTTATTATAGAATTTGGTTATAGATTATTGGATAAGACAACATGGAAAACCAAGATTGAGGTTATATTTATTTAGGTTAAAAATAATGATAATGTGATTGATTTAAAGTTTAAGGATTTTGAGGTTGTGTTTTTATTTGGATGAATTAAGATAATTATATAGTTATGTTAATTCATTGTCACTATAAATAATGCATTTATATTTTAGTAATTGGTGAAGCTCATAATAAAAAAACTAATAATGGGTTCAATGAAAAAACATGACATTTTCCAAATGAGAAACAATTAAGTATATGATATGGACTATGAAATCATAAAATTATATCAATACATCTTTCAAGAATTATTATTTTCAAAGAGAACATAGTTAAATTTATGAATAAACAAAAGAAAAAAATGTGTCACAAGAAGGTTTAAGTGAATAAAATAATGAGGTAAAAAATATATAATTTCTTTCATGTCATTAATTAGGGAAGATAGACATAAGATAATGACTCATAGAAACTATAATATGCTTCATCTATTATACATGAGGTTTTAGAAAAACTAATAAATGAGTATAAAAATGAAGAGATCAGTTGGAATGAGGAATAAAAAAAGTGTTCTATAGGAGGATCCACCTACCAGTCAATGTCTAAAATTTATTGAACATGGGAATTATCAAATAAAATTCTTGAATCCTTTGGAAAATAAGAATGGTAGGAATCTCTATCTTCCATGGACCTAGAAATAAGATAAAGCCTTGACAACCACAACTATTAATACGAGTTCTAAAAAAGATGTCGAAAATGGAACAATGATTGTCCACTAAAGGACAACTATTATTACATTTTTATCTTTTTTATCCCGCATCTTTCTATATAGAATGTTTTCTAAATACATAAAAAAGAAAAAACTAATTTTTCATGTTGAATTATTAATATTAAATTATATTGTTATGAATATTATATCCTAGTATTATTTTTATTGGAATGTTTTTTTCCTAAATAATATTATGATTTCTTTGGAAAAAATTGTGGTTATTTTGGAAATAGTTTGGTTTTTTCCAAATAGATTAAAAAATATATAAAATTTAGAGATCACATTTCAAATACCAAATATACACTATGATTGAAAATATTTTTATGAACACCCTTTATAATAAATTATTATAATATGGATATTGATACTGAATCATGGGAGAATATTAGTTCAATTAGTTAAAGGGAAATTCAATAAAAGATTTAATAACATTATGATGTAAAAGTAATGTCTTCTTTTAGATGAAATCTCTTTTAAAATTAAATCATTAAACATTTCTAAATTTTAGATACCATTCTTATTTTCAGTTAGTGAGTCATAATTAAATTCATATGGAAATATTTTATTTAATATCAGACAATATAACACCATAAAATTTTGAATTAAAATAATATTTTACTATGATTTTGTCATATATAATTAAAAAACATGATATTTTAGGATTTTTTTTAAAAAAAATTAATTCATTGATATAACGATTTAACAAAAAAACCATTTTTAAATAACAATGATAATATATTTAAAAATAATTATGTTATTTTATAGTTATATAATAACTGTAGGATTATTGGGTAATAATTGGACTAATTATATTTTAAAAATAATAAGTTATAAAAATGTATAAAATAAATTCATTTCTTATCCAATGATTGAAAATGAATATAAAAAGTATTTAAAATTAAAAGAGATTTGTTTCTATTGAAAAGTGTTATGCTAAAAATTTGTTAAATGTAACAATATTGGTGGATTATTTTAATTAAATGTATTTATTACATAATGTATAAAAATTTTAATATTCATCTATTTTTAGGCATAAGATATGAATAAATCAATGTTTTTCATAAAAATAAATTTTTTACAAATTGGGTTAATCAAATATTGTACAATAATTTTATATTTAATTTCATCCACTTATGTAAATATAATCTGGAAAAATTGATTCCATATTTGGAATCATGATGATAAAATTTTGAAAATTGGCCTCTTTTATTTTTTCTCATAATAAATAGTAATTGTGGACAATAATTTTCACATTGATAACAATAAAACTTTTAAATTTGGGTTCAAACCTTGAGAAAATGTTTCCAAATCAATACAAAACATTCTATTATAAAATTCAATGTAATAATATTCACTATATAAAACATAAATTCTAATATTTTGAGTCTTTTGTTGTAATATATATTATTCTCATTAATATAAATTCAAAAATATCACACCTATGACTTTAATATATTTTAATTTATTACATAATTATAAAAAATTATCTATTCATTCATAAATATTAAATTTAAATATTAATTACTTCCCTTTAACAATTTATCTTATTTATAATTTTTTGTTGTGAAATAAATACCTTAAATGATTACAAAACTTTGAAATCATGATTGTACAATTTGGAGATATATCAAGTAAATTATTTTAAAAACTCTAAATTTAATTATTTTTTACATAAGTTAGACGGATAGATAAATATTTTAGAAACACATAAAATATTATTAATGTTTTAAAGGTTTATATTTTATTTTTTTCTGATATGTTTTCGTTAAATTCAAAAAAAACTAACTGTAAAACCTCACATTAATGATATTTTATATTAAAAAATAATATGTTAATATTAATAAAAAATAATAAAAATAATTCAAGAGGAAAATTAGAATCATTAATAGTGAAACCATTGACCCATTTTTAATTTATTACATAATTTATAACTTTTGAGAAAAATTATAACTCATTATGGTAGAAAATTTTGATAACATAGTTATAACTACAATCAGTTAAAGAATAGTTTATACCGATATGTAAGGTTGAAAATTTCACCAAATTACGATTAAATGTAATTATATTTTGATATATCTATATTCTCCTCATTTTAATATAGTATATTCTTGTTAGAATTTATTTTTTATGAAAAAACATAATTATATTGCAATGTATTTGGTTATTCCATGTTTTTCATTTTCCTCCCTTATAAAAGGGAAAACTATTCCTTTGTTTCATGTCCATAAACAATGTATCTGTAAAAACCAGATGCATGTCTATTAAAAGAATCCATATCCATGATTTAGAGTTTTAGGTCTTATTAAAATACCTTCGAATGAGTTTTAAATTTGGTGTCTAAAATGTACATATCGAAGAACATGTTATTTTCTGACCTAAGCTCTTTCAAATTAATTCTTATTACACCTCCTATCAATCATTGGAATAAATTATTATATAAAATATTAAAAATCCTAAAAATAAATTATTTATTTTCATGGAACCACCATTATCCTACATCTTTTTCATTAAATGCAAATTAAATGAAATACTCGCGCATAGGTGTGGACTACCACCACTGCATAGTGATACAATTAATTTTTGATAACCATATTTCATGGATGGTTGTTTTAATGGTTCTTTTTTTTATATATGATATTTGTGAAATATTTATTTTCTAAAGTTTTAATATCAAATTAACTTTCTTACCTTCCAATTTATTAAAAATTTATAATGTCACGCATTCTTACTAGTGGACAACCACATTCACAATGCGATGTGATTTATTTCTTATTCCCACAGTAAATGGATGGTAACAAAGAAATATTAAATGAATATATGTTATATATTTGTCATCATAATGGTTCTATAATATTTAATTAAAAATAACTTTTTGTTTTTGCATCTGTCAAAAACTAAAAATAATGTTATTGCATACATATGGCTTACGATCTGCATAAATAGTGTAATTATTTTATATATATATATATCCATATAATTTATGGATTACTATATATATATATATATATCTATATATATTAAATAAACATAAATGAAATTTATATCATGATTGAAATATTTATATGAAGTAATTATCATCAAATTACATTAACCAAAACTACTAAAGAAAAATTCTCTTGAAGAAAAAACATTGAACACCCGAAAATAAGGACTTTGATAAGGAATTATTAATAGTTTTGTATTAAAATTATTTTTATAAGATAATAAATAACATTACTACCTATATATATATATGTAATTTTTAATTATGATACAATATTTTATATCACCTTTTATGAATTCCCTTCAATAGGTACGGGTTTTATGTTACAATATCATTATTTACAGCGATTGTTTATGATTATGTTTCCAATGATGAAATTCCATGATATATCTCTTATGAATACCACTATTGTTTTCAATCATTGATTATTAATTGAGAATTCATTTGTCTATTTCATTTTCTTCACATTATTTACAAAATATACTGAAATACAGATTATAATTAAAACGTATTTATTTATATCTTTAGAATAAATCCAATTTTATATAAGGCCAGTGTTTTATTAATATTATTTTTGGAATGATTTTAATTTTCATATATGATTATTTAAATTCATTTTTATCCACGTTTAATTTTTATAAAATGGTTAAAAATGAACCTTCTTGTCTATTTCTGAACATGATACATTTCACTTTTTACCAAAAATGTGAATGGAATCATTGTTTTATTGTACAGAACAAGAATAGAATTTTCAACCATCATGATCGATCAATTATTATAAGATATAGTTATTATTTTAGAAAGTTTTTTTAAATAAAATGTATTCCACAATACATTGAACATTTTTATATTTTATGGATGTGATATCAAAGTGACCATGATATTTTTGTAATGAAATATTCAAAGGGATATTTTAATATAATATTCTTCTATGTTGACATAGTTTATTGTTATATATGATTTAATGAGTATATTATACAATTATTAATTCATTGTTATTTATTTTGAAGGTTTATGATTATTATAACTAAATTTTTATGAAACCTATTTATTATTCATCTATTATTCTATGTTAAAATGTTGAAATGTTCATTATAGTCATTTCCTTTACATAGGTTATGATATAAGATTTATGATTTATGCTCTTATTCCAGACATATGAATGGATTATGATTATTTTATGGGCCAGATTTCAATTATCTACCCCCCAGTTAATTATGTTTAGTTGGATATCAAATGAGATAACAAGGACCAGAATAGGTATTTCACCTAGTTGAGTAAGTTACTCTATCGGATATGATAGTATTGGGAGTGATCATTGGATAATGATATGATGAAAGCAGAAGTGGAAAAAATACAGAATGACTTTATTAGTAGTGATCCTTGATGAAGTCAATGATTTCATATCATTATATTTCTTCCAAACACTAATATATTTTTCTAATGATATAAAATATTTACTCATCTTGTTTGATTCCTATATGATTCATTCATTATGAAAATCCTAGAATTATTCCATAAATCATGATTAGGATATATTATATGATTATTGTTGTTTTAAAATATTATGTACAAGATCCCATACCCTAATTCTTATTTAATGTCTACTTTATGATTTTTATCTCTCTTGTCTACCCTTACTAGGAATTCTAGCTCCCTAGTTTTAAAGCATCATTTCCCTATGTCATAAATAAAGGATCTATAGATGATATAAAAAAATGGTTATAGATAGGAATAAATTATTGGGATAGGATTTAGATCTATTGTAAACTTGTTATTTATGATTATATGTTTCAAATTATACAAAAACTAAATGATTCTAGAATAGATCATAATATTATATACTGTAATATTCATCTATTTAGATATAAAATCTATGTATTATATGCATGGGACTCTATAGATGGTATTAGAGATAAGATTAGTTGTCTTCGTAAAATAAGATGTGAAAAATTTAGTGAGAACCCTTGGGAAATGTATCTTAATAGGAAAAAAATCATTGTGTTTTGGTAAAGATCATTGATAATAATTTTTAATCCAATGATTTCAATTATAAATCAAGATTTAATTTTTTGGGTAACTTATATATTTCCTCTCATGATTTTTCAGATTATCACTATGTTAATTTTTTTTCAATATATGATTTCGGTATTAGATAATGTCTACAACATGATGGAAATGATTTAAAGAATAATTACATGGAATAATGCAATGAATATCCTTCTTGGAAAGTTTGTTATGTGATTTAGTATTAATATTTTAATTGAAATGATTACTCAAAAATATCAATTTAGAAATAATGACACACATAAAAATGGGAAATATAGGGAACAAGGTCTTGTTGAGTCTTCTGTGAGACAAGATCCACCTTAGTTTAGTTTTTTTTATTGGTCCAATTATTGTTGGGAAATGGATTGGTAACACTGAAAAAATATATTTCCCCTCTTCATTATTTAGAACATGAAAATTTAATTTAATTTATTTATCATTTGGAAGTTGAATCCTATCAATGGTACACATTAATCATAAAATCGATGCATGTGAGAAATTTGATTCTATTGAGTGTGGTGAGTTTAAGATATTATTTTTGAAAATTAACATTACATATAATCTCCATACAAAAGTGAATAAGGTGTCTATAACATAAAAAACAAGGTATTGAAATTTATTAATATTTATGAGGAAAATTTTTCAATGCTTTTGTGGAATATGTCTGTTATTATTATCTCACCTGAATGTAAGATTATTAAATTCTAAAATTCTTTAGAACCATGTATGAAATGGTATTTTGAAATAAGAAACATCAGTATATTTGAACAAATGATTAAATTTTCAATAAATGAAAATATGTATAAGAGATTTTCGAGTCAATATCATGGTTTTGATAAGAACACAAATATAAAATTCAAAGGGAACTATAAAAACTATGGATATAATAAAAAGGGTTTTCCATTAAACTCAATGAGTAGAATAAAACAATAAGAATATTTTTTAATGTGGACTAGAAAATATTTTTAGTGTATAAAGAATGGTCGTAGGGTGATATAATTTCCAATGGGAAGAGATGAAGAATTTCGATTCTGATAGAGAAAAATCAACAGAAAATTAACCATCTAGATCTCATTAATTAAAATACAAGGATTATGGTATTTATTGGTACCAATGATAAAATATGATGGTTAATGATGATGATGTATGTTAGGAACTAATTAATCTCATATTCAAAGGGAAATCTAATATCACCATTATTTTTTCTATAGATAAAAATTATTTTAAAGGTACACATTCCATCCACTATAGAACAAATAATGTCTTATTTGATAATGGATATAATAAAATTTTTATTTTAAACTGATATCTTAAGGACACCCCAATGATAAAAAACTTACCTATAATTAAAATCATATAATATTATGATGATCATATACCAATTATATTATTCTTCACTAATTAAAGATGATTGGAATGTGCTTCTTGGAAATCTCATTATTCATGTTCAAGAATAACATGAGGTTATCGTAGGAACATATTAGATTTCATTACAAAAAAAATTAATTACTATGTATGTTAAGCAACATATTATAATATGAACTGACCAATGGTTTTTACAAAAGTGGTTTTTATATTATATGGTTAAAGAGAAAATCAACATAAAAATATTCCTATTTTATTAGAGTCTGTCTATGTTTTTATGAAATATTTCTCCATTTTTCATCCAAATCATGATTTTGAATTTTCAATATAATGCATACTGAGTTCTACATGCATTTTTAATACTCAAAATACAATGATTGTGATTAATTTTTTGAAATTAATGAACCATCTCCAGGGAAATCATGATAAGGGATTCATTAAAAAAAATTCATCACCATGAGTGGAACATTTTATTTATCATGAGAAGAAAGATGGATAATTGTGACTATATATTTATTATTGGGAACCGAACAATATAATACTCAATAAGAAATATTTTCTACCATGTATTGATGATTTTTTTATCAATTTTGAGGAGATAAATAATTATATAGGGTTAATCTTCAATACGGATACAATAGGTTAAGTGAAATAAGTTAATAGAAACATATTAAATCCATTCACATGAGGTATAAAAACTATGAATTTATAATAATTATGTTTAGTTCCACTAATTCCCCTCAAATATTTATAGATTCAATTAATTGATAATTTATATTACATTGATCAGTTAGTGGAAATATATAAAGATGATGTTATCATATATTCTAGTAGAATGTATGATCATGAAGATCACTTTTAAATTGTACTATATTTGATAAGGAGGGATAATTTGTATGAGTAATTTATAAATTGTGATTTTGTATGATGAAAAGTTTCATTTTTACACCATATAATCTCATGTAATGGTATATCAGTGGATCCATCAAAGGTATAAGTTTTTGAACATTGTACTAGAACAAAAATAGTGGCTAAGATACATAGTTCAAACTGATATCCAATATTTTATTGATTATTTATTGTTAATTTATGATGGATCCCTAATCTACTCAACATGTAAACCCTGAAGGGAGCCATGTTCCATTGTACTATTGTATTTGAGTAAAATTTCAGGGAACTAAAGAGAATGCAATTGAAATCAAAAGTACCCATAGTACACAACTTTGAATAGGTGGTTGTGATATATAATGATGAATTAAAAATGTAATTGGATGCATCCTTCTATGGAAGTATGCCTTGATGACTTATAACTCCCAATAATTGAACATTTAAGATAAAAATTTCCAAATACATGATTTGGATTTTTCTACGATAATTATTGAACTAAATAAAAAATGAATGTTTGTTTATGGTGAATTATCTAATATATATAACGACTATTACTTTTTGAAGTATTTATTCATTAAAAAAGTTATTAGTACAAGCAATAGAAAATGGTTATAGCTGATTACAGATTATGACAACTTAATGCATTACCACTATGCGAAGGTAAAGAAGGTGGATGATATGATTATTTTAAATGATAATGGTGGCCTATATATTTTAAGTATTATAAAAAATATAGTATTTTTTGATACATTTTTAGAAAAAGGATCTTAAAGTATCTTAAACTATGTGAAATAAATGTTACAAAATCTTGAATGTATGAATCTTACATTCATCCCTATGTAACATAGGAAGAAATTCATTAGGGAAAATTATATAATGGATGAAAAAAATACTCATTTATGATCTGATTTTCAAGGGCATCATCAAATGTAATATCATAAAAAAAATATTTTTGATAATATAAAGCAATGAAGAAAGAAGATCAGGTTAATTTAATATTAGTATCTAAGAAATGTATATCTGCCTAGTTCTGATAGCCTATATTTTGGTTGTAGATTTACATTAAAACCATTTGTTGTTACAGTACATTATATTTTCAAGGTTGAAAGAATTTATCATCCTGGTCATTTCATATTATAAGGTTTTATCAATAGAACATGATGTAGATTGATATTTAATAATATCCCCAGAATAGTCCTTGAAGATGATACCATGGCCTTTTGGCCTAGGATTACCCTTAAAGGCCCCATCTGAGATACATTTAGTCTATCCAGAAAAATAGGGATGCTAGAAATCATCAATAATGTTATGCGGATGAGGGTAATTTCCATGAAGTCTCAAACTCCTCAACACAGTCAGGTCCTTCGTCAAGTTGTTAAAATGATCATTAGGAAGCGTAATTAAATTTTAATCCGCCATCAAAATTTCATCCTGGGATCCTTAATTTCTTATTAATGTTTGATCATGAATGGTCTTATTGTATCCTCATTGTATGGCCAGAACCATCTCGACATAAGAATCCTTGATGTTATTGGCATACTTATTTGACAACTGTATGTTAAGATTATCAAGATGAAATTCCTTAAAGATGTTATCATTTTGTGGCTAAAATTCAAGGATATCAAAGACAGATTTCCACAGTGTGGATGCACCGTGACAATAGAGAAATTGGTGGTAAACATCTTCATTGTTATGATGACAGAGCACACACCATGAACAAAGTGAGATACCTACCTGTTGTAAATTAGTATTGTTAGAACAAATTTTTAAAAGAAATCCTCTATAACAGAGTGAACATAGAATATGAAAACTAGATTTTGTTGATATCACCAACCTATTTTCGAGAACCCTGGACTAGGTGTTTATATTAGAATTTGTAGTTGTGTTACCTATTTTAAGATGGCTCCCAAATAATCATGTCATCCAAGATTAAGATGTTTTAGTTTGAAACCCCTTGTTTGAGATCCAATAGAAGAGTTGGAAAATATATTATTTGATCCCTGATAGAAATTTTTAATCAATTATTTTCTCCATATATTAAATTTTATCCAAGAGAGGAACTCTAACCCATTAACATACTAGAACTTAATAGAGGAGTTTAATATGGCCTAATTGTTATCCTAGATGACGATCTTAGAGAATGCAACCATAATCCCATGCCATATCGAGGACAACATTTAATAGATATTTTTTTAGTTTTTCCCAAAACATGGAATTCAAAAAATAAAAATTGTTTGAGAAATAATTTAGAATATTCCATGTATATTGAGCTTCAAGGGACTATTTGAACATTATTAGATTATTTATTCTATGATCTACATGGCAATTGGCCATGGAACATTGATTACATGAGAATGTAACAATATTTATTTCAAAGTTAAAACCACTCTAAATGATATTTATCATCCCAGTGTTGATTTTTTTAGTAGTGGAGGAAGTCTATGGGTAAACATGAATGAGTAGAACATTTTTAGGCAATATAATGCTTTACATTTCAATTCCATCCATCCAATAATAGTGATTTTCCATTACAAGAAGCTATAATTCATCTAATATGGCTCAAAATGTTGGTGAAATAATAAGAATGAGGTTATCCCTAAAACATGGGAACACCACGATATATGAATAGGAAAGATCCATCCCTTATTCTAAAATCAATGATCATAGTAATCCTTCAAGATATTGATATATTTTATCTAATGTAAATAAAATACTTACTCCAACAAAATTCATGATCTGATATACCATCAAAATAAATAAAATCCTTGTTGATATTGTTATTATTACTTATATCACACTTAGTGAATATAACTATATTACCATGAAGGAAAGGATATGATGGGGTTGAAAAACCCTAAACTTCTATAATGGGTTTCAAATAATCCTTATTCACCATATATAGAATGAGTATGGTTAGATGATATTCTGAAATTGACAAGATTGCAGAGGTGAGGGGGTACCCTTTTATCATCCTTATTATGAACCTGATGTATCCTTCATGGTATCCATTAATATAATAGAGATGCAGGAAGATCCAATTAGTTTCGTTTTCTACCAAGTAAATTTAGCATTAATTCCAAAACTCACCAGAACATTGTAGAAGAAACCAAAATCCATTGTATCAAATTCTTTTTTGATGTTGATCTTGAGTGAAATATTTCCCACCCTTGTAGATTTCATATGGATATTGACACATTCTAAGGCTCTGATCATGAAATCTTGGATGTTTCTTCCTTTAACGAATCCAAATTGATTCCATAAAATAATTTTGTTCGATATTGGAGAAATACTGTTATCCAAAATCGTTAATTTTTTTTATATATTTAATAGATAAATTGGTCTAAATTTGATAACATCACTTGAAGTATCAAAGTTTTGAATAATGGAAATATATTCGTCATTAAATCCATGATGTATGGACCCTCCCCTAAAAAAATGTGTAACTAGTTTGCAAACATCACATTGAATGACATACAAAATGTGTTGAAAAAATGGTTTGTGAAGACATGCAATCCAGGTGAGGTTCCAATGTTAATGGCATATACAATTAAATGAAATTAAATTTTTAAAGTAGTGGTTGGGAGTAGAATTTTATCTACCTTAGCGACAAGATTTTTAATGACACCTTCTTTAATTACACATTTTTTGGTGGTATGTTGAAAAGTTTCTCATAAAATGTAACAATGTGACTAGAAAGAGATATCCATTAATTCAAAATTTTATCTCCATCCTCAAAAGGGAAAATTTTTATTTATCCCTTATTTTTATTTAGATATAATTAAATATCTTGGTGTTTATATCCACATTATTAACCCATCATCCATGAAAATATTTCTTGGGATACTTCCTTTGAGTCTACAAGAATTTTAAAGTTGGTTAGACATCTATTTATCATGTGTGACTCCTCCAAGAAATTTGTTCGTGGTGATTTCCTTCTAGATATAGGTAAAGAGTTTTCTAGAGAACACATTTTTTATCAAGATTGATGAAATAATTTCATCTCTAAGTCCTCTTAATATAAATAAACCATTTCATTTTGGAGATGATATATATAAGGTTGTCATGGAAATCAATCGTATTCTAGGAATCCTAGACAATTTTTCAGCATTCTGGGTGTCATGTCTAGGTGTTGTTCAATATAAATGGGATTGAAAAATTATATTCATTTCCAAGTATGCAATACAAAATAGGGTGATGGTTAGAATTATGTTTTTCCATGGTGACACATGAAGGAAATATCCAATTTCCCAGTGAATCATCATTCAAAAAGGCTCTATCAATTATACTAGATCTCACAACATTAAAATATCATCTATTCCGTGTTTATTTTGATCCCATGACAATAAATTTATATAAATTATAATCCAAAATATAGGAATTGAATTCTTTGAAAGAGACCAATATGAAAACCTGATACATATTCTCATCAAAATGAAGAATATGATTAATGACTCTAATAATAACACATGAATCGTGGATATAATTTGAAGGGACTCCAATTTGGGCAGAAAGTGTTCTAGATTCCATGTAGTTGTTGAAATCATAAATCGTTGTGCAGATTAATTTCTTATTTTCAACAGAAAAAAATAGGCTATGTAATTTTCTCCCTCTTGAACTATTATGAGATTTTCAATTGAGATTTTCACAATAATTCAATGTTATTCATGAAAGGTATTGGATAGTGTTTTTTCAGTTAGGATATATGAAACGGGAGGAATTATGTTTTAATGAATGTGAGATTTTTCTTTAGATAATACACTCTAATTATGTTATGTTCATACCTACCTACATGTGGAGTAAAATAACCTGCAGTTCCAGGTTTGGATATTCTTCTATACTTTCTAAAGATGATCCTCGTTTTGATCTTGATTTGGGGGTACTGTCCCCATTTTAGTTTTCCTAAACATTCATTGGTCTTCTACAATAGGTTTTTGGTTTTTTAATTTTGATGTAGATAAGGATTCATTCTCCACAAAATCACCCGTTTGAACAACTATAACTTTTTACTTCATTCCAGAATTAAAATTTGATTCATTGGATTTGTGGTTGGGTGTTTCTTTTAGGTGTTGTTCAGTTATATTTGAACAATCATGAGCTACATTTTTGTGTAAATCCTACGTCTCATGAATCAGACCGATTTCATTTTTATCATCCGACCACTTCTCTGTTCCATCAACATCATAAATGGACATCTGAATGGAATCATAAATATCAAGGTAAATTATATCAACCTTGTATTCCAATTTATTGTGAGAATAAAAAATGGTGATAATATATATTAAAAGAAATTGTGATTTTTCACCACCATCCTCCAAAATATTAATCATAGACTATATATTTTTGGCTATTGGTTGTTCATGAGGTTTATGTGGGGATTGATGATTCCCTTCATCATCATCCATGTCATCACATGATTTTCATGTGCTAGAAACATTTCCAAATTTAACATGTATGATATGTTTAGGCCAGTAATTTTTTGAATTTTCTATTAGTTTTAAAATAATTCATTTCGATACTTCCTTTAAATATGTTGTTCTATGTACTAGTGTTAACAACTTCTACACTGCTCGAAAATTTTTGGTTTCAAGCACCGCCATTTTGAAATGACCATAGAAGGTTTTTAAATTCTCAAATTAAATCATGAACTCCAATTTATAATAGTTTAAAATAAAGTGTATTAGATCTGATGGAAGGGAAACCATGTTGATTTCGACCAGTATTATTGCATAAAGACCAAGGTTTCCACTGAGTGGGAACTGATTAATTTTTAGAGGAGTACTAAAGTAAGGGGACATAAGATTAAGAATTTAGGGATGACATTATAGCCATGGAAGCCTTAGAATTCTAGTCCACACAAGTGAATTCATGTGTTTTTAGTTCTAATGTTAATGTGGGCCTCCCATTCTTACAGATGAAAGATTATTAGTTAAGTGTTTAGGATTATAATTCCCCAATTTGCATTTATTTCCTCCTACCTTTCAATAATGATATGGAAGTAAGAATTCACAGTCGGTATAAGAATCTATTTTGGGATATTCATGCATTTTGATATCATAATCATGATATCTAAATATAACTCGGGCCTGAAATATTTATCATAGGCATTTAGACCTGGAAATGAAAACATAATAGGATCTATCATTTGTTTAATTTAATTCAGATCAACAACTACTAAAATTTCACCAACCACTGAACATTTTATGAATGGATGACTACTGAATTCACTGTAAGATTTCACAAATCTATTAAGAGCTTCAACAGATGTGATAAATTTTTTATCATGTTTTAGGGTTTTCCTCCTCAGAACAGTTTATTTATAGGAGGATAAAATAATCTTTCCATGACCGGATTGAATGACTCCATGGAATAAAAATATATAAATTATATTGGAGTTCATCCATTGTCAATTAGAAAGAAGGAATCTCCCATTTATTCCATCCTCAAGTGTGGTTGAATTTCATCCAATTATTTTTGGATTTGTAATGGATGAATATGGAAATTGTGATGGAAAATGATAAATATTACCTTTCTCTAGTGACTTTTTTAACATCTATCCACTACTGGATTAAATAGGCATATAAGGAAGATGTGGAACATCAAAAAATAGTGAGAAATGTTCATGAGTTCAACCATGATTATTATATAATGATATGGTTTTTGAACAATATATTTTTCCCATCAATACCATTTTGTATGAAGGATATATTGGATGATACTCATAGTTTATCTTTCCCTATTAATCATGGAAGTATGAAGATATAAAAAAATTTGAAAGAGTTTTTAGGTTGGGAAAACGTGAAATGATATGTTGAAAAAAAATTCCCTTGATTACATATATTTTAGAATGTTATGGTTGAGAGAGAAAATTATTAGGAGACATTACAACCATTTCTTATACCATATTATAACCCGTAAAACAACAATGTGGATTTTTCATCAGCATATTCAAAAACACCAAAGGGACATAATAATAATTGAGTTATAGAATATCACTAGAAAATGTATCTTCACTTAATTTATATCAATTAATAATTATATCTTTATTAACATTAAAAAATATAAATTATGGAAGTGGTGTGGTTTCATGGAGTCCCACATACTATTAAATCTTGTTGGGATATGAGGATTATCATTATGTAATGGTGAATTCATCCACAATATCTAAATATAGTTTTTTCTTTCAATGATGATTCTCATCCAAGGATAGATGGTAATTGAGATATGGCCATTCATCCCTTGATGAAATTATGATTTATAATTCTATATATTACAAAAATTATTAGGATCAACATATTCTTCTAGTTGAGTTTTCTTACAATAATAGCATTCACTCATGCATTTTGAAAATACCTTATGAATCCCTCTATAAAATGAAGTGGACAATTTCAATGTACTAAGAAAATTTTTTAGAAAAAAAATATTGGTACCTAATCTAGATAAGGAAATGAAAGAAAATTTTATAGCCACATAATAACCAAATAATGTATTTTAGAGTTGATATAAATGTTTTAATAACATTCATCACTGAAATATAGAATTCAGAGTTTATGATATTGTATTCCACTTAAATTATACATGGATGTTGTTTATGTGATTAAATAATTAGGGTCATCTAATCTTGATTTATATTCTCCACTTAGAATATCATTATCATGTAAAGTGGGTAGGTTATATCATGGTGCTTGAACTAAATCTATATCAATTAAATAATTTGTTCAACATATATCTCATGGGTAAGTACATATTCAATACCTCATATATTCGAATCTCATAGGTTTTACTATTGGAACCTGATCCATCCTATAAAAAAAACTAGTAGTAATATTTCATACTAGTGAAAATGTGATACAAAGACACACCACACACCTCGTAAATGTTCTCAAGGAAGAACAGAAAATAAAAAATGATTCCTAGAAAACATAAGACTAGATAAAACACACACACACACACAAATATGTAGATTTTTTATGTGCGTGATAAAATTTGAAGGAAATTAATTCCATTTAAGGGGGTAGAATGTGAAACCCTTGTATTTTATATTATGTTTTTCAATAAATAAATTGTATTTATTTGATATTTTACTATACAAGCATTTCCTAGTGCAAAAAAACTGTGATATACAATTGATGTACAATTTTTAATGTGATAACTATATTATAACCATTAGATCAGATGATATAGATAGTAGTTAAAAATTAGGAAAAATATATGGTTTTACATGTTTAAAATGTATTCATCGGTAATCTGATGATCATAAATGAAAAAAATCTCTTTAAATTAAAAGGGTTGTGTTTTTCAAGGACTAAATTTTTGAATTGAATATATAAAAGTAGTCAATTTTGGTGAATTATTTTAATTAAATATATATATTATATTGAATATTTTTTTAACCATTTATCTAATGCTTTTCTAGTAATGTGATAAGAATAAATCTATATTATGCTTAAATGTATTATTTTTTTCAAAATACATTTTTCCTTACTTTGAACACTTATATTAAAATAAATTCATTCTTCATAAATAAATATATTCTATATTAATTTATTCCGTATTTGGAATCATGAGAATCCTATTTTGAAAATAGGCCTCTTTTATTTTTTATCATTTTTAATAGTGAATTTGGAAATTCTATTTCACTACTATAAGAGTAAAATGGCAAATTCAGGTAAAAACAATGTTTTTTATTCTAAAAAACCAAAACCATTTCTTTATTTCATTATAATGAGTATATTCAAACATAGACATACCAAATTATAATATATTATATTTTTATGACATTTTACCTTGATAATGAAATTTATATTATTTAAGGTAAATAAAATTCCAAAAATTTGAATCTTATGACATTTTTATGTAAAAAAATATGACATCATGAAAAAAGAGTGTAATATTACATATCTATGTATAATTTTAATATTAATTAATTTTTTATCATGGTAATTTTTTTATAGTGATGGTATAATTTCAATAGATGCTTACTCAACACATCCACAATTCTTGAACAAGAAGTTGTAAAATATAGTAAATTATTTTCCTAAAATATATATTAATATTTCATTAGTATATTATAGTATTGTTTTGAAAATTAATATTTTAATACCTTTGGTTTCTTAATAAATTTAATGTCATATTTAATTAATAGTGTTGAAAATGTCATTAATGATATTTTATTTAAAACATTATATTATTAAATTATATAAAAATAAAAAAATATATCAAGACGATAAATTTGAGGATAAATTGTTTTAAATTTCACCACATGGTCATTTAAGTTTTATGTAATGATAAATAAGAAAAATTATAACCCTCTATGAATAACAAATTTGTTATCATAATTATGTTTAAAATCAGTTAATGATTGGGAAAAATGGAAACATAATGTTTAAAATGACACAAAAGACAATATTATTTTCATTGTGTGAATATATTTCTATATTATACTATTTTTATTTCAATAAATGCAAATTTGGAGTTTTTTTGGATTGATAATGACTTAATTAAATTCTAATCATTTTTGTAATTCCATATCTTCTGTTTATCTCTATTGTAAAATGAAACCAATTCTATATTTTATTTATACTCTTATGAGCCATATATCTCAAAATAACCTTCCATTTCTCTTATAAAATCCCCTGTAAATGATTTAAAATTTGTATTCTTTTAGTATACAATAATATGGGCCTTTTATAGGGATACTAATTAAGGAATGTCGAATAAGAGGTAATTTTCTTACCTGGAATGTTTTAAATCATTTTTCCTCAACAACCTCTAAATATTTTTAATTCCTCCTAAGATAAGGAATTAATTAAAATAAATATTTAGAAATTATATTATTTTTTAATCCTCCATTATTCAAACTCTTTTCCATCAAATGGGATGTGAATGTGTAACTTGTGTATAAGTGTGGACAACCACCTCCATGTAGTGTTTTAATTCATTTTACATCACCATGTATATGGAAATTTATTATGATGGATTTCGTAAAAATATATATATTATATATTAAATAATTATTATTTTAAATTATACTATTATATCTTCCTTTTTACATTCCAATCAATTCGGAAATGATAACATTGTTTGGTGGTATTTGTAGACTACCACCTCCCCGAAGCGATCAGATTATTTATTAATTTATAACATACATGGTTTATAAAAAATGTAGATTAAATGATTATAAATTTTATATATTATTTAATAATTATTCATGAATTGTTAATTATTAATTATGTTTCATTCATTCCATTCATCAAAAATCGAAAACAATGTTCATGCATAAGTATGACTTACCAACTCCAAGAATTATGTAATACATTGTTCTATCTCTATCCTTTATATATTATAATAAAAAATATATAATAAAAATATTGAATATTTATATCATTATTATATTTTTAATTATATTAAACCTTGATTGCATTCCATTTATTGGGACTAATAAACAAAAATTCCCATGAAAATAAAACGGTTACCACCCTTAAATGCTAAATTTAATAATGAATTGATAATAAATAAGAATTGAAATGTTTTCATGTGAATAATATATTATATTATAAGTATTATTACTAATATAAAATATAATTTTAATAATATTTTATTTAGTATACATGATTTTAGAGTTCTTAATGTAACAATTTTATTTTATAATCTCATTATTTAGTAGGATGGGTTATGATTCGGTTTTCATTGATAACATTTCTTGATCTATCTCTAAATAATTCCTTGATTTTGTTTTCATAGGATATTATTTAGAAAACTTTTTTGTCTTTAATGTTTTTTACATTATGGTCTCATGATTCCAATAAAAAATATAATGTAAAATGATTTTATTTCTCTCTTGGGTCAAAAATGATTTTTCTTACATATCATTGGTTTCATAAAATATTTTCAAGAATTTTTATACAATACTCTTATGATTGTTTAAATATATTTCTTACCATATTTAATTTTTTAAAAAAGTGTTTAAAACGAATATTCAAATAATATTCTGAATGGGTTTGTAAAGACCTAGAATTTTTGTGGGAATTTTTTTTCTTAAATACATGGGAATTTTACGAGTCCGCAAAAGCTGATGACACGTGATTCTGAGGCCTGGTGTGCCCAGAATGAATTTCTGAATATTTTTTCGGGTACGTTCAGTATTCATACAAGCGTGATTTTATAACATTTGAATAAGTGCTCAGAATTGAAATCTGAGGGCACTATTGAACTCGCAGTGCTGATATTCACTTAAGGGGACTTTCACTTTGACGACAGTGGGTTGAGAATAAAAGTTAGTATTTGGTTTTTCTTGGAAAATAATAAAATAATGTGAGCTTTTCTTTATTTTTATTTGAGCCACCATGTCGGTGTTTGGAGGTGGGTCCAACTAAATCAATAACCTCATTGTGTAGGTTGGATGTGGGGACCACCAGGACATTACCTCCCTTGAGAGGTTATTATGGTGTGAACCACCACGCCTCAACCTCCCATGTGGGGTTAATTTGTTGGGGACCACCCAAGATCACATAACCACCCAATTTGAATAATAGGGGTGGGGACCACCCGACCCCTATTAATGGGATGAGAGGAAAATCTCTCAACTCCCCTAATTAATGAGAGAGAGCCTAGGATCTGTTCTACAATTTCTGGTTCCACCACCTCCCCTTTAATTATTTGATCCAACACATAATTTATTATGCCAAATCCAACCCATTAATTAATTAAGACATCTCTTTTAATTAAACTCTACAATTTGAAGTTTAAACCAAATAATCTGAAATAATATACAATCTATTTTTTAGAGGGGTTATTTATTCACTTTTGGAATTTGGGAAGAATATTGGGGAGAGTAGAGCATTGGAGAATTAGAGTTCTCCAACAAATAACCCCGTCTTCCAATGAAGAATGATGAAAAAATTATTCCAATGAAGAAAGCTGGAAGGGACTATCTTCGACTTCCTCCTCAGAGGAAATCAACATGGGACGTCTTCGGAGACCGACTTCCCTCCTCATCATCATCAACAAACAAACGCACGAGCTCGGGATTGAAAGTGTCTGGCCGATGCGATGAACGACGATCTCCCCCATCTTCTTCCTCACAACTCCATCGATGAACAACGATCAAGGTAGGGGTTTTATATGAGTAATATTAACTTCCATATTCTCTTATTTGGTTTGAATGAAATCATTACAGAGGTTGTGAAACAATTTAAGTTCATAATTCTTACTACCTAATGAGAAAAAATTTCACAACCTTAACACGGAGGGTTCTGGACAAACCAACATTGCCCAACTCCTCCACCATTCTTGTTTGTGTTGATCTTAGGCATTGAAACTTAACAACGAAGCAGCGTTAAAGGCGACGAAGGCAATAGGAAAATTTCTCACTTCCTGTGGCCTCCACAAGTCGCGCCGCACCATCTTCCGGCAAAGCCACTACTGTCGGCACCGCCGCTGGCTTCTAAGGCTACTCATCGGCCTGCCTGCCGGCCTGCCTGGTCACCCGCTAGCCTGCCTTCCGATTGGCCCAGTCACCTCCTGGCCGCCTGCCGACCCACCTTCTGGCTGTCTGCTGGCCCGCCTACCGGCATGCCCGGTCGCCTCCTAGATCCCGGAAACCTGGACATGTTAGCCACCAACCGACCAAACAAGCCCCCTAGCCACGTCAGCCTTCCGTGATGGCCCACGGCCCCCTCATGGCGCCTAGGCCGAACCTGCTCGGCAGCGCCCTCCGGGCTGTGCCATGTCGGGCCGCACCCTCACAAAGCTTTTGGCCAAACCTAATAGGATGTCCCATCGAATGGGTCAGGACAGACCCAACTAGTCTAACCGAGTCGACTTAGATAGGGTCGGCCCAAGCGGGGTTGGACCGGGTCGGTCCCACTACGGACCCCATTTACATTCATTGACCATATCTTTTGCACTGGACCACTATTTGATGAACTGTCAGTGGCGCTGGTATTCTTGGATCATGACAGCCCCATTGAGTATACCCCATTAGAGTTCAGGGTATAGTTGGGATATTGTCAGGTTCGACCATGCACGAATATAATCGGGCCCTCGAGACTAGAAGGATAGTAAGTCACAGACCGTGCATCCAATTGACATGTCGTCTATTGTGTTGATACCTTTATGAATTGGTGGACCGTTGAGATACTCCTATGGTGGACTTCATCACATTTTGAGTATCGAACTATAGCTCATGTAGCGGATCCTCTTAGAGATGAGAGAGCTCAGTGCAGAGATCTAATAGCTGCCTGAGACCTGACGACTGTATACCGATTCAACTCAGAGTGATTCGACCATCCTAGTTGGGATTTCCTTGGAGTCGTGGTAGACCCACAGTGGGGAGTGCCTTGGTTACACGGCAGACCCAAGGTACTCGAATGGAGGAGTACCATAGCAGGCATTGAAGATGAGTGCCTTGGTGACGAGGCAGACCCATGGTGGGGAGTGCTTGGGTGATGCAGCAGACCCACGGTACTCGAAAAGAGAAGTACCTTAGCAGTCCAAGGTTAGTGGGAAGCGCCATGGTGACACGGCAGGCCCCTATTACATGATAGAGGATTAGTTCTCGTATAGTTGAGGTTTCGACAGTGTGACTGGGGATGTTACATGATACAACCCCTAGAATAAAATCATTTTTTGAGCTGAGTCAGTAACTTTTGTGTTTACCTCATGATTGAGATGGACTACATAATAACATAGTTATATGTATGGTCATATATCTAAGTGGCGATATCTGTTGATTTCATTCTTGTGGTTTATCCTTGTTGGTTTTGTGAGACCTTGGGGGTCTCGGGGTCCCTATTGAGTATCGTTTTACTCACCTCGGCATTGGTTATGCCTGCACCTTGTTGTGTTGGATGTAGATGATGGACAACACTGACCAAGGTTGAGTGTACCAGGACTGGACGGTACCCGGCGGTGGACCACATGGCGTGACGGTACACAGAGGAGATGGATGTACGTGGAGTGCAGTGGAGGCTATTTATACCTACCCTTCAGGTAGGATTTCCCGGTGGATAAACCAGGTGTCATTTTTCCTTTTTCCAGTACATGTACATTCATTTTCATTGTAATTTACATTTGGGAGTGTATTCCCTCCCCCCCCCCCTTTACATTTCAACTCTCCTTTTGTGTTCAGTTTTATTTAGTGTTTTGTTTCATTCAAGTACATTGTTGTGTTAGTTTTAATGTTATAATGGCATTTTCTTCCTAGATTTGGGATTTACGCCTTTTGTGCTAGTCACCAGCCCATGTCCTATGGAAGGTAGGCATGGGGTAGTCACGGGATGGGCCCCAAGGGATGGGTCGTGAAACATTGGTATCAGTGGAGTCGGCACTACCGTAGAACTTATGACTCTGATATTTTCTGTGAAGCAATAGTGTTATGGTTATTGATTTTCATTTTCAGTTCATTGAGTCTAGTGTTGGTGCGGCGGCTGACGTATCCATACAGCAGGGCCCTGACTACTGATTTCCAACTCAGTGCACAGAAAAAATGATTGTGTGGGTGTTTTCAGAAAGTTTTTTTTATGTCTGCCCAACCATGTTATCTCATCAGGTATAATATTTTTACTGTGTCACATTTTTTTCTTTCAGGATGCCTCCCCGCGGACAACCTGCGTGAGTCCCGAGATTTGTACACAAAGATAGCCCACCGAGCAATGTGGCCTCGGTGCATGGCCCTTTTCTAGTAGAGGCACCTGTGGTACCACTACATGTCGGGTCACCAATGCCACTAGCCCCAGTAGCAGACAATGCACACCGCATGAGCGTGTTGCATGAGTTCCAGTGCTAGAGGCAGCCCATGTTCAGGGGAGAGACAGACCTGTAGGCATCTGAGGATTGGCTGGAGGCTATGGTGAGAGTCTTCAGACTAGTCGAGACATAATTCATCCTTATGGTGATCCTTTCCATGATTCTCCTTCAGGTCTACAGTAGGGAAACATGACGGTGGAGCAGTACTCAGTGAGGTTCACCGACCTCTCGCACTACTCCACATATATGGTACGAGACCCATTCTGTGGGGCCTTTACCATCGATCAAGGGATCAGGAAAGAGATCAATGCTTCAATGATCTCCCTCAGCATCCTTATGCTAGCAGGGGTGTTGGAACGAGCCATCTTAGTGGATTGTTTTCTGGCTGAGCAGTCTCCAGTAGTGTGACCCACCACGAGTCGACATGTAGTGGAGTATTCTATAGCTATTAGTAGTCAGATGTATTAGAGGTACCAGTGGAAATGAACCATGGGTGGATGATTTCATGACTCAGGATCAATTTTGCGGGGCACCTGAGGCATGGAAAAACATTCTAGGAGTAGGCAGTGTTTCTCATGTGGTGGGAAAGGTCACATGGCTCGTGACTATTTGACCCACCCTCCAGATGATCAGCAGACAGTCGAAGGAGTGTCCATGTAGATATATAGATTCAATCAAGGTGGTCCTCAGGGTGCAGGCGGATATGGAAGAGGTGTTGGTCGAGCAGCTCGCGGTGGGCAACATTTCGAGGTGTTACTGCCACCACCACCAGGAGGTCCACCCCAACCACATGGAGTAGGTGGATATGCGATAGATCCGCTCCCGGAAGATAAGGCATACGATCATGGTGCTATGTAGATTATTTGTGATATGATCTTTGTCTACTCCACCTTAGCTGCAGTACTTATAGATATAGGTTCCACTCAATCTTTCGCTGCCACTCCCATTGCTCAGAGCGTGGAGATTCTGACGGATATGTTGGCTCGATCGTTACGGCTAGAGACTCCTATGAGATAAAACTCAATGATTATGCAATGGTTTCGGTAGTGTTATCTTACTCTAGGAGGCGAGATATTTGGCTAGGATCTCCTCTTAGTGGTGTTGAGGCCTTACGATGCCATATTGGGTATGGACTACTTATCTACATTCAATGGTCAGATGGGTTGTATTAGGAGAAAATTGTAGTGTGTCGGCATAGATGGGACCAGGTTCACCTTCCCCAGCGAGAAGGGAGTCTTTGCAGCACAGGATGGACTTTCTCAGAAGAGAGTACACCTGACCACTCATTAGTTTCCTTGCCTTACCCTCAGAGCAGTTGATGTGGAGAGTCTGACTTATCCTGTAGTGGTGGACCAGTACACGAATGTTTTCCCCAATGATGTCCCTGGGCTACCTCCTCACATAGAGGTGGACCTCTACATTGACCTGCACCCCGAGACAGCGCCAATATCTTCACCAACATACCAGATGGCTCCCGTGGAGCTTCGTCAGAACCGAGTATAGCTAAAGGACTTGTAGGAGAAGGGATTCATCTGGCCCAGTGTTTCTCCTTGTGCAGCCCCAATTTTGTTCACCATGAAGGAGGATTAGAGCTTGAGGATTTATGTCAACTATCATCACCGGAAATAGGTGACCGTGAAGAAAAAGTACCCACTTATATGGATTAATGACCTCTTTTATCAGAAGAAAGGATCACAGTGGTTCTCTAAGATAGACCACATATCAGTCTATCACCAGCTTAGAGTTTGAGATGATGATGTGCAGAAGATGGCCTTTAGATGTTGGTACAACCACTATAAGTTATTTTTTATGCCCTTCGTCGTAACCAACAATCCAGAAGTGTTCATGGGACTCATGAATATCATCTCCTAGCCATAACTCAATCGATTTGTCACAGTTTTTATTGAAGAAATTGTGATTTACTCGACTATTGAGGAGGAGAATTCTTATCATTTGCAGGTATTATGGGACACACTCTGAGAGCACCATCTTAATGGTACGCTCTCGAAGTTCCAATTCTCGATCCGAGAGGTTCAGTTCTTGGGAAATGTCTTCTCGGAGGCTGGAGTTGTAGTGGATCCAATTAAGATTGAGGCAGTACTTACTTGGGTGCCACCCGGGAGTGTGACGAAGGTACGAAGTTTCCTATCTTAGGCTGGTTATTATTGGATGTTCGTAACAGACTTCTCCAGAGATAAATCACTACTATCAGCCATGATGAAGAAGGGGAAACACTTTTTGTGGTCAGAGAGATGCCAGCAAAGCTTTCAGAAGCTGAGTCGGAGGCTGAATACTGCACCCATATTGAGGCTTCTAGAGGAGAGCATAGGGTACGTAGTCTACTGCGATGTATCAGGGACCAGATTCGGGTGTGTCCTGATGTAGCAGTGATCGGTGATCCTGTATGGTTCTCGGCAGATGATACAACATGAGAAGAACTATGATACCCAAGACTTGGAGTTAACATTAGTGGTCTTCTCCTTGAATATGTGGTGGAACTACATGATGGGTGAGCGTTTTACTGTATCCTCTCTTCTCAAGAGTCTCAGGTATATCTTCTCTCAAAAGCACCTGAACATGAGACAACGATTTTGTCTTGAGTTCCTTCAAGACTAGGACTTCGAGATAGTCTACACTCCTGGGAAGGAGAACGATGTAGCCGATGCACTCAGTGGGAGATCTAGTATACAGCTACTAGGAGAGGAGACAAAGTAGTTAGCTTCATTACATATATCCTTTGTGAATTGGGATGGACCGGCTTTCCTTCAGTATCTTATATTCCCTCTTCCACTTAATCCGTGAGTTGGGAGGGAACAGCGTGGAGATGTAGACTACGGGACATGATGTTCTCAAAAGTCGACAAGGCAGGCACCTAATGGATTTTTGGAAGGCGGGGAGCACATCTTCCTCTTCAGAGGACGTACTATGGTACCAGTGTCACCTTAGGAGACAGTGATGAGGGAGTTCCACACATCCCCTCTAGCGGTACATCTAGGAGTGGAAAAGAGGTTCCATGATCTATGGAGACAGCACTGGTGGCTAGGGATGAAGAAGGCAGTTGCAGAGTTTGTTTCTCAGTGCCTCACTTTTTAGCAAGTGAAGGCAAAGCACCATGTACCAGCAGGTTTGGTTTAGCCTTTAGAGTTCCCAGAGTAGAAGTGTGATTGGATATCCATGGACTTCGTGACATGAATTCCATGTTCATCTAGTGGACATGACTCGATTTGGGTGATCGTCGACTGACTCATCAAGTCATCTCACATCCTACCGACCAGATAGCCGGGTTCGGAAGAGATCTTGGGATGCCTCTACGTGTAATAGATTGTGCGGATAGATGTAGTAAATTCTTCTATTTTCTCTGATCATGATGCACAGTTTATTTCTCGACTATGGAAGGGGTTGAAGGTGGCTTTCAGGATGCAACTTCATCCGAGAACCGCCTTCCATACTCCGACGGATGGTCAGACTGAGTGAACCATTTAGACCCTCGAGGAAATTATGTGTGCTTGTGTCCTCGACTTCAGTCATGGATGTGAGGATCACTTAACTTTGGTGGAGTTTTCATACCACAACATATATAACTCAACCATTGGGATGGAACTTTTTGAGGCATTATACGGGCGACCATGTAGATCACCCTTGTGATGGACTGACACTGGGGAGTCAGCAGTAGTTTGACAAGATATGGTACGAGCTACCACGGAGAAGGTGCATATCATCCAGGAGTGGATGAAGACTGCACAAAGAAAATAGAAGTCATATGCCGACAGGAGACATAGACCTCTAGAATTCGATGATGGTAACCACATCTTTCTATGGGTCTCACCGCGATGAGGTTTACAGAGATTTGGCTGATGTGGAAAGTTATCTTTGAGGTTCATCGGACATTTCCAGGTCCTTATCTGTGTCAGTAAGGTGGCATACCGCTTAGCTCTTCCACCTCAGTTGTACCTGGTGCATGATGTCTTCTATGTATCCTTGTTGTGGTGGTACGTGCACCAACCTTCTCACATAATCGACCATGGAGAGTTGTATGTCGATGATGGGGTAACATTAACAAAGGTTCCAGTGTAGATTGAGGATCGATAGGAGAGGGTCATTCGTGGAAGGGTGATACCTCTGGTGCACGATCTCTGGCATCACGAGAACCTCCAGGAGAGCACATTAGAGCAGGAGGCTCAGATGAATGCTCAGTACCCACATTTTCTTCCATAGTTTGAGTTGTAGCTTATAGGGATGTTATTCCTTGAGGTGGAAGAATGTAATGTCCGGGAATTTCCATGTAAATTTTTATTCTTAAATAATTAGGAATTTTATGAGTCCGTGAATGCTAACAACATGTGATTTTGTGGCCTGGTGTTCCTGGAATCAATTTATGAAGATTTTTTTTGGGTTCATTCAGTAATCGTATGAATGTGTTTTTATAACTTTTGAACTCGTGCATTGAATTGAAGTATGAGGGCTCCGTTGAACTCGCAGTTCTAGTATTCGCTTAAGGATACATTCACTCCAATAGCAGTGGGTCGGGAAAAAATCGTCGATTTTGGGTTTTCGGGGAAAATAATAAAATAAATTGAGCTTCACTATATTTTTATTTGATCTGCCATGTGGGTTATTGGAGGTGGGTCCCATTAGATCTATAACCTCCTTGTGGAGGTTGGAAGTGGGGACCACTAGTCCATAACCTCTCATGTGAGTTTATGGTGGTGTAGACCACCACGCCTCAACCTCCTATATGGGGTTAATGTGGTGGGGACCACCCGAGACCAAATAACCTTCCAATTTTAATAATCGGGGTGGGGACCACCCAACCACTATAAAGGGAGGACTGGGAAATCTCTCAACTCCCCTCATTAATGAGGGGGATCCCCTTGATCTCCTCGAAATTTATGGTTCCACAACCACCCATTTAATTTTTTTAGCCAAAGAATAATTTATTATGAAAAATCCTACTCAATAATTAATCGAGCCATCTCTTTTCATTAATGGCTATAATTTGAATTATAATAACAACATTTTAAAATAATAGACAATAAATTATTTGAAGGGGATATCTATTCACTTTTTTTATTTGGGTGGAATATTGGGGAGAGGAGAGCTTGGGAGAATTGGAGTTCCCTAATGAAGAACCCCACCTCCCAATAAAGAACGAAGAATGTGTTCTTCCAACAAAGAACACCAGTAGGGAGAATCTTTGACTTCTCCCTCAGAGGAAACCAATGTGGGAAGTCTTCAATGACCAACATCCCTCCTCATCGTCATCAAAAAACTAACGCATGAGCTCGGGATTGAATGTGTGAGGCGGACGCGACAAATGACGATCTACACCTACTTCCACACGACTCTGTTGATGAAAAACGATCAAGGTAGGGGATTAATTTGAGTAATATTACCTTCTTTATTCTCTTCTACAGTTGGAAATAAATCATTACGGAGGTTGTGAAAAAATTGAAGTTAATCTTTATTACTTTTGATGAGCCAAATGCAACAACCCTTAACACGGAGGGTGCGGGCCAAACTAACATGACCCGACTCCTCCGTCGTACTTGTTTGTCATGATCTTCATCATAGAGACATAGAAAAGAAGCAGCATTGAAGGCGACGAGGGCAACAAGAAAAGGTCGCGCTTCTTGCGGCCTCCGTGATCTGCGCCACACCTCGGTCGTGTCGTCTGCTGGCCGAACCAACCAACCCACCCGGGACCCTACCGCTGCAAGCTTCCCCGACCACCTGTCGGCCCGACTACCGACGTGCCCGGCCGCCCACTGGCCCACTTGCCGGCCTGCCCGGCCACCTCCTGGCCTACCCAGCTACCATACGGCCACCCGTTGTCTCACCTCCCAGCCTGCATGGATGCGTTCCGGCTCCTGGCCACCAGATCTCTCGGGCCGCCACCCGACCGAACCAGTGCCCCGGCCGCGCCGGCCTCCCAGGAAGGCTAGTGGCCCCCTCTTGGAACCCTGGTCGACCCGTCCCGACTATGCCCTCTGGGCTGAGCTGCGTCGGGCCACACCCTCGCTGCACTCTCGACCGAATCTGTCCTGAGCCCAGGCCGAACCGCCCATGTGGCGCCCTGTGCTGGACCTAGCGGGACGGTCCAACCCTAACAGGATGCCCACAAAACTGGCCGAGCCATACCCAACTAGTCTTACCCAGTCGACTCAGACTGGGTCAACCCGGACAAGGTCATACCAGAACCGAGCCCACATCGGACCCCTTTACTTTCTTAGGCCATATTGTTGGCAGCAGACGACCGTTTGAAGAACTGTCAATGGAATTGGTATTCATGGAGCACAATGGTCTATTTGAGTATACCCCACTAGAGTTTGGGGTATAGTTAAGATATGGTCAAGTGGATCATGCATGAATACAACCGTGCCCCTAGACTAAAAGGCTAATAACTCGCAGATCGTTTGTTCGATTGTTGCGTCGTCTGTTGAATTGAGACCTCTATGACATGGAGTAAGTTTTAGGTACATGTATGTGGGAGTTCTTGACAGTTGGAGTATCAACCTATAGCTTGTGAATCAGATCCTCCTAGAGACGAGCGAGCTTACTGCGGAGACCTATTAGCTAGATGAGACCTAATGACTGCTGACCGATTCGACTCAATGTGATTTGACTAGACTAGTGGGGAGAACCTTGGAGTCACGGATGACCCATAGTGACAAGCTCCTTGGGGTTGCAGTAGACCCATGGTACTCGACAGGAGGAGTAGCTCAGCAGGCTATGAGTGGGGTGCCTTGGTGAAATGGCAGACCCACCGTGGGGAACACCTTGGTGATGTAGTAGACCCATGGTACTTGATAGGAGGATTAACTCAGCAATACAAGGTTAGTGGGAAGCATCATGGTGACTTAGCATGCCCCATATACTCGATAGAGGAGGAGTTCTCCAGTAGTTGAGGATTCGACAGTGTGACTGGAAATGTTACTTGATAGTACCCCTACAATAAAATCATGATTTCAGCTGAGTCAGTAACTTTGGTGTTTACATTAGGATTGAGATAGATTACATGATAACATTGGTATATGTATGGGAATATACTTATGTGGGTATATCTTTTGATTTCTTAATTTGTGGTTTATCCTTGTTGGTTTCGTGAGACCTTGAGGGTCTCGAGGTCCCTACTTAGTATCGTTATACTCACCCCTGCATAGGATATGCCCGAAACTTATTCTATTGGATGTAGACAATGGACAATGCTGACCATGGCTGAGTGTACCAAGAGTGGATGGTAACCGAAGGTAGACGACACAACATGATTGTACACAGAGCAAACAGATAGAGGTGGAGTGTCGTGGAGGCTATCTTTACTTACCCTTCTGGTAGGATTTCCCGGTGGACGAATATAGACACCAAATAGTGCTAAACTGCTGAAAAGGCTTCCAAATGAAAAATTGAAGTCATATTCGGACCCGGAGACCCCGTCCAGGGTGCCCAAAGGTTCCGCACAAAAGAAATTCCTAGGCACGCGAAACAATGTGTTATGTGCGGAAAGATCCAGGTTTCGTGAAGAGCCCTGGGTGTCGGCATGAAAACTCCCCCCCCCACCCGGCATGGTTGACATTTCACACCGCCGACCATGGCGCACATTTATTTCACACTGATCAATTTCCCACACCCTTGGGCGCCAATAAATAGAAGGTTACCCCCTTCCATTTCGGGGCAGAATAATTCAAACTGACTCTCGTGCACAAAATCTGCTTTCCGCAACCACGATGATAGCCTTGAGGTATGGTTATTTTCACACCAAGACTCCATGGGGTCCGCCTTCACATGAGAACCCCATGTCTTAGACTGAATTCCAATCCCTTTAGGTTCCACCCATTTCATGAAATCCCTTCCATTTCTTGCAGGTCGGCCGATTGCGTAAAATTCCTTCCATTGCATGCACCGTTGTCCTTGCGCTCAGCCTCTCCCAATTGCGCGCAATTAAAAATTCTTACACTCAATTATTCTAGTTGTGCATGAAACCTCAGCCCCAATTACGTGAAATCATTACTGATTTCACTATACTTAAGAGTTTGTTTCATTTAGGCCTATTATTTCGCGCCCAAGCCTCAATGGTTGCATCAAATTCCCCAGGAACCCCCTTGTGCGAGTGCCTGATACTCTCCTTATGGATTAAATTCTCTGGGGTCTCACATGCCCCGTGAATCCACATCATGCACCATTTTTTCATGCGACCTTCTTGGCATGTACAAAGTAACTTCATAGTCTCTTGGATGATATCGCCTTTTGAGTTTCATTGCCTCATGCTTCTTCGCATAGCCATGATAACTGTTATTGATTTTTCACAAATCCACACTAACATGGACCACTTGAAGGTTCACCTTAACACAAAATCTCTTTAAGGAATTTCCGATACCTTCTCTCCCACAAGGAGATGTGGGTACCAATAATTTTAGTCCTAGGGGTGCGGAGAAAACCCACCTTGCCTGAGCTGCAGGACGTTAAACTGCCAAGCACCATCGTCCTCAGTACATGACGTTAAACTGTTACCTGGCCACGTGCCTCGCACTCAGGGTCCCCCCCACATCGTACATTCTTCATGCCCACTTGTATCCATGGGTATGGGATCACCCCTTATAGGGGATTATATCCTCTTTATTTGAGTGGCGTTTTTCCGCGGGGAAGGGAAGCCACCTTGGCATAATCTCATATCCTTTCTTGCTGGAGGTAGGACCCATGCTCATGTTCACTTCCTCTGTGCCAAGGCCAGCAAATGGTGTGATTGGGAATGGTGATATTCCTTTATTCCCTCCCAAATACCCCTCCCGATGTGCTTTATCACCATCAAGCCTCCATCCTGGTGTAAGCCCCGACTTCCTGGGCCGCTAACCACGCGTAAGCCACTATTTCCTCTTTGGGCCGCCTCAGATCATAAGCCCCACCCCACCTTCCATGGATGCAGCTTTCATGACGTGGTAGTCAGGTCTTTCCTCTCTCTTGTTTCACAATCCGAGCATTACTCACCTAGGATTAGAGTAAGCATCGACCATGACATCGCCAAGTCCCGCATAAAGATAAATTGTATGCAACTCCATCCTGAACTATGTTGACTTTGATCCATGTCAAGTCATGGTACGTAAGAAGCCTACCTATGGTTCAATACCACCACCCATTGGGCGTTCCAACCCCCACTATCATCGGTTCACCATTCACCTTGGGCCAGCTTAGAGTGTAAGCCCCAATCCATCACCTTGGGGTGCCTCAGAGTGTAAGCCCCAATCCATCACCTTGGGCAGCCTCAGAGTGTAGGCCCCAATCCATCACGATAGGCCACCACAGATTGTAAACCCCATTCCATCATCTTGGGATGCCTTAGAGTGTAGGCCCCAATCCATCACTGTGGTCTGCCTTAGAGTATAATCCCCAATCCATCACCTTGGGCTGCCTTAGAGTGTAATCCCCAATCTATCGCCCTAGCCACTTTAGAGTGTAATCCCCATTCCCGCACCTTGGGCCACCTCAGAGTGTAAGCCCCAATCCACCACCTTGGGCCGTCTCAGTGTGTAAGCACCAATTCACAACCTTGGGACACCTAAGAATGTAAGCCCCAACCAATCCCAAACTATGGGTACCATGATCCAGGTCAAGGGATGGAGTATAAGAATCCTCCACGAGGTTCATGCCCACCACCAGGTCCTTCCAACCATCATCGGTTCGCCCCCATCCCGTATGATGTTAAACTGTATTCTCCATTTGAACTATGTGGTCTTTGATTCTCTACCATGGGGATACATAGGGAGCCTCCATGAGGTTCAATCCCATCACTCATGTCTCTTCCTAACGTCTCCCTTGGGCATACATTCCTCAGGAAGCTCATTCCCTAGCTCGGATGTTCCACTTCCTATCGGTATCATCCATGCGTCCATTATCACGGGCCGCCTCCTCTTGTGTCCCACCATTTCACCGAACTACGAAGAATATGATTCCCCACCACGAGGATATGTAGGAAGCCTCTTCAAGGCTGATGCCCAAAACCATCATCCATCCTGATTATCACCCATGCTTCCATATCCCGGTGAGATCATGCCACTTCATTCACCTCTAAAACATTCGGGAAGTCGCCCAAGTGTTGGCCCCAATTTCGGTGTCCCCTATAGGGGGTTCTTCAATCTCATCCACTCTAATTAGCGTTCTGATCAGTCCGATCCATATTCTCTGGATGTTAAACCTGTGAAATACCCTATGTTAAACAAGGGAAGATAATGAAAACCTCAGATACAAGACAATGGAATATGATTCCTTTCATTTGATGTGGGATTCCTATGACTTTTTCTCCCTTGAGAAGCCCTATAATAAGGGACATATGAAAGTCATGTTAATCCCCTAGCATCAAGATATGCTAGTGGAGCCCAATGTGACTACTCTCCTAACCGAAGGTTGCTGCCCTAAGCGGACTCCTTCGAATGTCATTAGAGAAGCAGTGTAATTAACTGGTGTCCATGATGATATGGATTTGGGATGAGTTTCAAAAACTACATTGTAAATCTATGAGGTAGACCTGGATTAGGTGACGAGCTCCAAGGAGGAATCCATGGAAGGAAGAACTGACATCCCATAATCCTGTTTTGATCATGGTTCAGACATCCATGAATAAGGAGTGGATGCTGACTGCCTTTGGATAGTGGGAATGCGGGGTAACTGCAGTGCGTCCTCTGTGTGGCTGATGCACGTGCCCCGGTGAAAGCGTCAGAAACAAAAATGGTGAACCTAACGTGAATCTCTTCTTCTCAGTATGGTGACTAGTATCGTTCGAGGAATCAGTGGTTCCACATGTCAACTGACCCCATTATCTGGTAAGAGGTCCCACCAAATAGGCCTAACATGAAACTCTCCAGAAGTTGCAGCATTCAGGATATTGAGCATTCTACTCTGTGACGTTGTTAGAAAGGATCCCTCTTACTGGACATAGATGAAGGAATGGTGTTGGGGAACTGGTTGTCGATTTATTTTCCTAGCATTGTTAATGATTTCATCTCCCTGCTTTCAAGATCCAAGTTGTTGCATCCGGAGCCTGATCACATGTCCACCGGCGCATGGGAAGGGGAAATATTGACGTGGGTACTCCGCGCGGTTCTACCTATTCTTTGACTACTTCGACCGCCATGACTGCTAGGTGCCAACGACCCCTCTCCCCATCATAAATTATCATGTGAAGGGTAATTAATGACCATGAATTTATGTATGAGGTGGAGGGGATACTCCCAACCAGAGAGATGGCCTGCTTGGATCTTGAGGTAGCTGCACCTCGCCGTCAACGCCGCCCCCGAGGGCCACACAAGGAGCCGTTGCTCTCCAACCAAACAAACAATCGTTTCAGGAGCTTGTCCCCGAAACACCTTGAAAACTCCCTCCCCTACGGTGAAAAGGTAGGTGATGTCCGAATTGGAACAATCAGAGACTAGATTCAAGGGCTCAAGATGAGGGCTCCCACCAAGCGGTCTCATCACCGCCATCTAGTTCCCCATGCTAAGGAGCAGGTAAGCCATGCACCTACACCACCGGCTCTAGTTCATATGTCCAGATGCCAGCGTTGTATGCAAATGGAAGTGGGCATCGGCCATGGGGCATCAACGTCAGCTACTACTATGGCCCGAGCCACCACTTACTCATATTCCCAACACAAGAAATAGGTTGAGCAGGGGAAATTATACGCCCAGCCGGGATCGAAGCCCCAACCGCCCCACGGGAAGGTTTGGTCATCTTTCTCGGTCGCTGGCATAGGCAATAACTGTTGTGGAATAATCCACAGCAATGTCACCTAGTACGAAGGCCTAATCCATACCGCCACTACGAAAGGTGGGGCCCTCTTCATTTCCAACCTCAACATAGAGATCTACCATGCCCCACCTTCAACCCATGAGAGGATCTTCCTCGTGACAGGAACACTTCATATGGTGGTCTCTACCCCGCTCACTACACTGGGTATGAGGTCACTCCCCCTACTGCAGAATGTGGGTATGGTGACAGTGCATGTCTGGTCACTGACCAGCATGGAGGCCCTCCCCATGTCCCTGTGCCAATCAGCGAAGGTCCTCCTCTACCCAGTGGTCAGAGAGGTGGAGGCCAACCTCACATCACCAAAGACCAGCACAGAGGTCCTCCCCGTCCCACTTCTGACATTTGTCCTGATGCTCCTCACAGCCAGGCTTTCTTGGGTAGAAACCCTCTCCACCCCAGCACCAGTGCGGCCAGAGGACCCCATGTCAGAAATCAGCCCTGTCCCGAGGAGCCACCTAGGGGAATAAATGCGGGTCATCTCCACCACAATAGGAATTATAGGGGAGGACAGGCATGAATCAGACCAGTCCGCCTCTCAGACTCCGAAGCATAGTGAAACTCATCACGGGAGCCCTACCCGCAGTCCTACGAGTCAAGGGCTGGGACAGGAATGAGGCACATCAGCCTCGTACTCTCGAAATGCGAGATCCATAGGAACCATGTTTCTATCTGATGGTATATCCAGGAGGAAAATAACATGGAATGTCCCCAGGGACCGACTATGCAGTGGCCACCGACATCTTCAAAAGCACCCTATGCTTTGACTAGAGGCTACGAGGAGCTATTTTGGGGGGTCAATGGTGGGAGATCCGAGACATAGTCCACCCTCGGCAGACACTGATGCTTTTTCAATAGAATTGGCCTCCATTCCATCCTATCATGACATAGCATCCAGATCCTATCGTCTTCAGAGTACAGCCCAAGATTTGGTGGCCAATTAGCCCACTCTTCGTATTCTATACCGGCCAACCCATTGGCCTTGCGGCCTGCCTCAACACCATTTTCCATGCTGAGGTGCATTTGGACTATCCTTGCAGAGGGCCACTTCCTCGAGATGTTTTGGCTGGTCGCATGACCAAATATTGGTACTCCATAATCGCTCACCCTAGAGGAGTTTGAATGTTTCTTCCAGACCCTCTGGGAGACTCACTTCCATCTTCAGCACCGGCGAGAGACTTATCCCGGGAGACGATTTCACCTTGAAGACATTGGCGAATAATGTCGTCTGGTTGATCTATCCACACTCCCCATGGCCAAGCACCCTGAGTCACCTAGTCACTGTAGGGCCCACCAATAGCAATGCATTCAGAATTTCTAAGTACTCCGAAAAGTTATTGAGGCGGATATCCCCACACGCATGTTTGTGGCTGGGGGAAGTACGATGCCCTCCTCTTCAGTGCAATTCGCTTGAAACCTGACTCACTTGGAGACATTCAGGACATGCCCCTGAGAAGTGTTGCAGTCAACATGACTGATCTGTCCAGAGGGGAAAACGAGATGGAATTTCTCAATGGGAACGTCATCCCTGAGGACGTGCCACCAATACTGGACCCATATGGGAGGGTGACTCATTAGAAGAGGAACCTCCTAGGTCTCCCTCCACCGATTGAGGCATTGGTTCTGAGCCGAAATTTCAGTAAGGGAAATGAGAACGTCGGAGCTGTCAAGCACCCCGACCCATCAGCCTTAGTACAAAATATGGAAGAGGACCATAACAAGGCCACGCTATCTCAGCTGCTTGTTGAGTAAAAGAATTTGGTCGATGAACATCTGGATGAACACATTGTAGAGTGACGAACCAACTACTGTGATCCTAGTCCGGGGCACTAGGGGCAGGAACAACATCCCTTCGGCGAGATTCTCCCAGACAACCCTGATGATACCGCATTCACTGACAAGGTAGAAGACGAATCTCATGACAAGAAGGAGCAGTGTGTCTCACAGAACCCTCTTTAATGGCACAAATATCCAAGGAACCCCGCTTGGGCTCCTCCGATCGCCCCCGGGGTCGCTCCACCAGCTTCTCCACATGCCGCTATACTTGTCTACCACATTAAAGACTCATCAATGTGCTCGTGGTTAGAGATCCCATTCCGGACAGGGACCCCCACCCAGATGATCCAATGGAGGAACTCATTTCCTACCTAGAGGCTTTGGAAATGTGGTAGGTGGACATCCCACCTGATGGAAAGACATATTCGCATGGGTGGATGACTTGCAATGACCCCTGGATTTTGAAACCCCCACCTTCTACCCCTTTAATGGGACGGGGGACCCGCCGCAACACTTTCCCCACTTTATCTCGAGGTGTGGGCCAATTCTAGGGACCCCATCATAGCAGGAGAACTCCAAGATCCGGTGTTTTGTTCACACACTTGAGGGGAAGGCATTCGTTTGGTACAACCAGCTCCCTATCAGATCCCTGACTAGCTTGGAGGACCTTCACAGGCAGTTCCTTTACCAGTTAATCTCTAACACATGGAAAACGAAAATCACATACCATTTCAACTGCAAAAAAGGCCTGATGAGTCAGTCACAGAATTTTTCCCCCAATTAAAGGGGCTCACATACTCTCATGACATGCCACTTACTCGGGAGAAATAAAGATGATGTGCATGGGGAATCTCAAGACCGAACTGGTCCCCTCCCTGGTCACTCAGAACAATCCCAGAGGTTTTCAAGACTTCTCAGATAAGGCCCAACACCTCGAAGAAGCCCTGCAACATGCCCACTTGGAACGTCTGCTACCCCCTACAATCCCATATTGGAGGGCTTCCAGAGCCGAGCGCACCATGGTGGCCCAGGTAGAGGCCGCTAGGTAGCTAGAATTTCTACCAGTGTATCCATCTCTGCAGCCCCATAGAGGTCCACCACCACGGGCGCACCTTATGGTCCAGCAACGACCACTTCAGAAGTGGCAGGCGCCCCCGCATAATGCGCCGCCACCTCCTAGGTGAGACAATAAAGTTTCGCATCTTTGGAAATCTACTTCATCCCCCCTTCTGTGTAGGGATCCTAGATCCCCCTTTCTAGACAGAATGAATCAAACCTACTCGTTCGGCGAGGCTTAGGTCCTCGGCTAATTCTGCAATGCCTTAGAGTAGAGGATTGTATGAGGGCCTGAGTTTCAAATGCCAACAGAAGCACATCTCGCTGATCGCCCCAACTAATTCCCCAATCACAGGATCATGGGGCACCCCACCAAATAGTTCTCTGTGTTCAAGGACTACCTCCAAGAAAATATTGACAAAAGCATAGTCAGGATGGGCCCGAGCCTAGCACAAGTGCCAGGTGTCTTTGTGAGGTCAGATAGTAGTTGCGATGGCGAAGGTGAGTGGTAGCAGGTTTCTGACTATGGGTCCTAGAAGAATAATGACTGGAGGGATCGTAAGATGGTCTCCCAAACCCATGGCAACATTTGGGAATGCCTGAATCATCCATTGCCCTCAGAAGCTGTCGTTGCCACATCTGTATCATCATCGCAGTCATCCTCTTCCTAGGAGAACAAGCATCGGCGGTGCAGAAAGAACAAACACACCCTGAAAATTTCATCGTCGTCCCACACAATCAGTGACTTTATGCCCCTATATATGGGGATTCCCCCTACAATCCACCCAGTGGTGGATGATTCTTCAAGTGATAGTCAAGGGTATGATTTTGTTAACAACATTGAGTTGGTAAACCCCTATATGACTCCCGACGAGGGGGAGCGCCAGGAGAATCTCCCCAAAGTCCCCAGCCGACACCAATGTTGGTCACACCGTGACCATATGAGTGGTCAGGGGATGTTAGTAGGAAGATACATCCATTAAGTTCATTCCATTTGGACCAGACAACAGGCCCATCGTAGAACCCAGGATGTGCAGGCTCTTCATCCGGTGTTGACAAGCCCACCTCCATCACTGTTTGTGCTACTGGATCTGGCAGAACCACTTCATCCATGCCGCGACCAGCCTCACCCCGCTACAAGCCGATCTCAGTCTTCGGGTCCTGATCTGACAGCTACCCTCCAGGCATCGACTATTGGGCAGTGGGATATTCCCAGTACCAGTCATCCACCGGTCCAGTTGGCATGGCCCCCTATGCCTTCCATCATAGAGAGGATCCCTATAAGCATAAGTTCATGTCTGGCATAGAAGTAAGACATTCTAAAGAACTTCATCAATATCCCAGCAAGGCATTTCATCCTTGAATCCCTTCTCTTATATCTAGATATGTGCGATTCACTCACTAAGGCTTTAAGGATTCCCCTTCAGTTTCAGAAGGAGATAGCAGCGACATAAGATTTACATGCTGAAATAGTTGAAGATACCGAATGGTAGGCCTTCATTTAATTCTCTGTAGAAGATGAAGGCTCCCCCTTACAGGGGTCCATATACCGAATGTATATCACTGGCCAATTAAACAGAATGGAGGTTTGCTAATATCTTTTTCACATCGCCTCCGGGAACAATAGTATCCCGACACGGACACTGTATAAGCTAGTGTAATCTGAAGATGATCTGACTAATTCTAATTAAGAATCCAGAGATATGACAGGATATAGCAGACCCCAGTGGGTAAGATCCATCTGAAGACCCAGTTCGGTAGCTTAGTGTCCAGCACTGAGTTCATGGTTGTATCCTAGGACACCGTATCTAATGCATTGATGGGTATTCCCTGGATCCCCCTGAATGCAATTGTCCCTTCATCATATCAATAGTGCCTCAAGTACTCCCTAAGTGGTCGAGTAGGTGTACTCCAAGGTGATGCATCTCATTTCGCCTCCTGTGAAGCCTGTTATTTGGACACTGACAATTAGAAGAGCAAGGATAATCATTTCTACGTAAGTGGAGTAGATCCCGTCAATGCTAAGACTGACCCTTGGGCAAGTCGGGATGATGCATATGTCTTCCCAATCCATCAGTTGGAGGCCACGACCCCAGATATGGAAAAATGTTTTGTCATTTCTGGGATATGGGGGGACTATTCTCCTAGATCTGAGCAGCTTTAGAAGATAACATTTTATTCTCATAAGAATCAGGCTTGAATGATCATGGAGCCTCCCACTCCCATAATGTATCAGGAAGTCTAGCTCATGGAAACGATGGTACGTCATACTTGTATGTATCATCGAGCCAGAATAACACAGATCTAGCCGATGCACCACTACTGCTTTGATATTTTCAAGTGTGGCCCCTTGGGCTGGAGACCTGATGGGATCAGGTGGAAAGCCTTCATAGCCATGGTCTCGTAAGCGACGGAGTATCCCAATACAATAACTACTTCTGCACAAGTTGTTACCAGCATCCCATCAGGGCCTGGTATCTTAGAAGCACCATTCCTCATGGAGGATCCCTCCATAAGTGGAAGAGAGGATATAGAGGATTCCACCTCCCTTCAAGGAAGGCACCTCACCCACGGTTGAAGAGTTGGTACAGGTGAACATCGGAAGTGAGTCAGACGCGAGACCCACATTGATTAGCGCCAATATGTCCCCCAAGGAGTAGCAGCTGTATGTAGGCTTCCTTAAACAGCCATGTGGTGTATTCTCCTGGAGTTACAACGAATTGTCGGGACTAGATCCTCAGGTTGCAGTCCACCTCCTCGGTCTCCCAACAGTCATCACAGGTTCAAAAAACATCACAGAATGATGCACTTATCTCATAGTGCCATGGTTGAGGCCAATGTTTGCAAGATCATTAGGGCCAACATTGTTAAGGAGGTACATTACCCCATGTGTCTGTCCAACATCATGTCATTTAAGAAGAATAACGGACAGATCAAAGTATGTATGCACTTCTGGGATCCTAATTGCCATTGTCCAAAGGATTATTTTCGCCTTCCAGTGATGGAATTGTTGATCGACGCTATGATGGGGTTCCATGCCCTCTCATTCATGGATGGTTATTCTAGATATAATCAAATCTGGATGTCCCCTAAGGTTGAATATTCCACCGCTTTCTTGGCACCCGAGGGTACTTTTTATTACCCTGTTATGCCCTTCTGCCTGAAGAATGTAGGCACCACATATCATCGGGCCTTGAATTGCATATTCAAGCCAATCCTCTGGAGGATGGTGGAGTGCAGTGTGGATGATATTGTAGTCAAATATCGCAAGAAGCATGACCATCTCAAGGATCTTGAGAAAGTGTTAGGCTTCCTCAATTCCCTCCATCTAAAGATGAACCCATTGAAGTGTGCCTTTGGAGTCACCTCTCGCAAATTCCTTGGATTTTATTTTTGGTACCGGGGCATCGAGATCGACCCGGAGAAGATCAAGGCCATCAGCTAGATGCCTCCCCTGAGTAATATTTGGGAGCATCGAGGTCTCCAAACCCACATGGCATACATACGCCGAATCATTGAGAATCTGGTTGGAATGTGTAAGCCCTTTTCTCCACTCATGAAAAAAGGTTCCACCTATAAATGGGACGAAGAGTGCCATAACAAATTTGAGGAAATAAAGCGATATTTTCTCCAGCCTCGGGTCTTCATGCCACCAGTCCCCAAAAAGTCGTGGGTCCTCTATGTCACCACCCTAGAACGGTCCCTCGGCACCCTTCACGTCCAAAAGAACAATTAGGTGTTAGAAAATAGCCCCTACTACCTCAGATACATGCTCCTCAATATAGAGACTCAATAGTCCCCCATAAACAAGAGATTCCTTATGTTCATATTTGTCGTATAGAAATTGTGACAAAACCTGCAGCACCACGAGGTACAACTGGTCTCTCGAGTAGACCTATTGAAGTACATCCTGAGCTATCCTAGGTTGACTTGATGACTAGAGAAGTGGCCTATAATCCTCCAGTAGTTCGACATCAGTTTCATGCCTCCAAAGGATAATAAGGGGAAGGAATTGGAAGACTTTCTACCTTCCCATCCAACCTCCGCGAATTAGTCCATGGACCTGGATTTTCCCAATGAAGTGATCCTCTCGGTCATTCAATCCATCCCATGTTGGACAATTCACATTGATGGTGCCCCCGAGAGCCCCATAGGTACGAGGATCAATGATCCTCGACTCAATAGAGTAGTCCCGGGAATCGTATTTATTTCCATGACCCAAGTCGTTCTGGCATACTAATTCTTATTATCAGTAGGCTACACTAACAACGAGGTAGAGTATCAAGCCCTCATTACCGGTCTCGAACTATCCCTTGAGATCAACATGGTCCATTTTCATGTGAAAGGGGACTCTGAGCTAGTTATTAAGTGGGTCAATGGTGACTATTTTGATAGGAATGCTAGAACTTGTATAGTTGTTAGAGCGCACTGTCTAGCTAATGGCTCAGTTCCCTTCTCGACCAGAGGTTACCCATGTCCCTCGGTCACAGAATGGTTGAGGAAACACCTTGTTCGTCCTGGCTACATCAGTTTCATAGCCCGAATAGGATGATCTAATTATCCATGTGGCACATTGGAGACTCATAGCTCCTATTACCCTAGATGGAGATGATATCCCATAGGTAATCCATCTTACCCCCAGATATTCAACGTTAGAAACCCTAGGTTTATTAGGATACAGGGGTTGAAGCGACTCCTGATTGGAGAGATCCTTTTGTTGAGTATCTCCAAAATGGTCACATTCTGTCAGACTGGGTTGAGGACAAGTGAATCTGACGTTGCGCGCTGCAGTTTACCCTCCAAAGTGGTCCCAGTCTTGAGAAGATCCTCTACAAACGCGGGTTTGATGTGTTCTCCTATATTTCATTCAGGGAGTTGAGATTACAGGGGTTTTGTAGGATGTTCAAGCTAGTTCATATGCTGCCCATTAGGTTGGGACCAAAATGTCTCACTAGATCCGCATACTTGGTTATTTTTGGCCCTCGATGATTCACGACTACATCGAGTTCACCAAGAGGTTCCATGCAAGCCATTTTCATGCTTAATTTGTCTATCAGCCACATGAGTCTCTCCACACTACCATGTACTCTTGGACCATTACAGTCCGAGGATTAGATGTCGTAAGACCATACCCACCATCAACGGCTCACCAATGCCGATTCAATATGACCACTACATATTTATTTTCCATGTGGGGAGAGGAATTTATTCTTAAGGAATTAAAGGACCGTTCTATCATTGAATTTATGAATTCCAATATAATCCATCTATTTGGGGTTCCCCACACTATCCTCACTAATAACGGCACCAAATTTTGAGCTTCTGAGTTGAATAAATTTTCTGATAAGTAAAATATCTGTTCAAAACAGTCCTCCCGCTATCACACGAAAGAAAATAAATGGATTGAGTTCTTCAATAAATCCATCTCTAAAATTTTATAGAAAATGGTTGGTCAGAACAAGAGGAGTTGGCCGGATAAGATCCACAAATCCATTTGGGCTTATCAGATGACGACTCGTAATTCCACACAGGTGACCCCATATTCCTTGATGTACGAAACCGAGGTCGTATTGCCCATCAAGATTCAATTTCCCTCATTTCACACAACAGTCAATAACCATAAAACAATAGGTAGAGTGTCTGAAATCTGTCTAGCTGAATTGGAAGCACTGGATGAGAAACGGCTTCGTGCATTGCACAACCTAGAAAGGCATCAGAGTAGGATGTCTAGAGATTTCAATAACAAATCTTGACTTTTCTCTTTCAAGTAGGGTGATCTGGTACTAGCCCTCATAGAGCCAATGATCCACGACATGAAACCACACATATTGGATTCTAAATGGGAATGACCAATCATTGTTCAAAAGGATTATCCAAATGGTGCGTACTCCCTAGTGACTATGTATGGTGAGCGTATTACTCCACCCACCAATTCCATGTTCCTTAAACAATACTTTTCCTGACTCTTACGGTTCCTCTATGACCTTAAACTAGATTATGGTCCTGCACGACCATAAACTATCAGTCCTGCACGATTTTAAACTGCATGCTTGTCCCGCATGTTGATAAACTGTATGTCATCCTGCATGACATTAAATTGTATTTCGTCCTGCATGACGTTAAACTATATGTCGTCCTGCATGACATTAAACTGTATGACATCCCTCATGATGTTAAACTATATTTCCTCTCGCATGACATTAAATTGTTTCTTCAAGAACTACGTGCGGCTTGATTCCCATCATTATGGGATACGCAGGACTGCCAGAACATTTAGATTTCGGGTCCATCCCCACCTCTTAGAGATCTCCCAATCTCCCACCCACTTAGGCTCCTTGGAATTTTCCTCTCCACGAGGGGGATTTGAAGGTGTGGTACAGGGTTATTCCCTCTTTCGTGTTGGGTTTTTGGCATCATGCCCCCTTCTCCTGTGAAATTTTCATCTCTTGCCCACTCTCAGGATGAGCCCCCCCACCCACCCCGACCCTTTGTAGTGGTTCACCAATGTGTCTAAGAGTACTATGGTCTTGGACATAGAATGTAGGATTCCACTACGAAAAGTTTCCATCCACTTTTCAAGCACCATGTTCCCCTTCATTTGGGCCCCCAATATCTTTCACACCCGAAGGGGGCCCCAAAACGGCATGGATACTAGGTCTAAGGGACCTCCTACCATTACATGCCAATGCCCCCGAGGGATTCAGACAACAAATTTATTCAAATCTCGTGTTGCAGACATTGTCAGCGGTCTATGATCATTTGTTGGTCCCCATTTCAGGCTAATGCGACAGGATGCTTTGTTGTGAACATGGTCTTCAATAATCCTATGTCATCACGCCATCTCCATCAGTCTTTGAATGTTGGTTACATGATTTACATTACATTCCATCCAATCATTTCCAGGTGGAATTTCTACACTCTTGGCACTATCCCTCAGTCCACCTCTGCACGTCAGGTAGATAAAGCCACAATACGGCATCCCTAGGGGATCCCGCGATCCAAGCACTATGACCATAGGCTGGGATCTTCTTGAGGAGATATGTGCTTCTTGATCCGCATCCTCAAGAGACATGAGGGATCGCCTGGAAATTGAATATTGAGTCCATCTCATCTTGAAGCTAGCTCCTCCATCCCCTTATCCTATTGCCCTCACCGGCCACTCAGCCTGAGGATCCTCTCCCAAAATTGCGTGTGGTTATGATCTAGACTCGAGTCCTCATGCACGTCATGTATGCTTTATCACGTCAGAAGTATTGCATCAGGTCCAATCCATACAACCATTAACATGGTGTTTGGTCCTTTCACATGACCTTAAACCGTGATAGTAACATCCTGGACACCCGATGAAAAACATCACTACATTGTGATGACCTTGTCAAAAAGGACATCACATTGGGTATCGATTATCCACCATACCATTTGTTAACTCCTTTATACGGCTTGATTCTTATGTCAACACTGGGAATTTATACCCTAGGCCTATCACTTGACAAAAAAAACCATTCACATTACTGTACAAACAAGATACATCAAACACCGCTTCTTTTGGTGCGAGGGCTAGACCCACACATACATTTCATCCTTTGCACCGATACCTTGCAATGCTACCTTTCCAAAACTAAGTGTGGCTAGATTCACATGCTCATGAGATACGTAGGAATGCCCTGGAACCTCCCCATAAGCCCAGCATAATTTTTGTGTTCCGTTCCTTGACCTAAACACTTATCCAAGGAACACATGACAATCTGGACTCATGTACTCATTCACGACAGGTTTCATAAACACCTCACCATGTGTCCCCTGAATTCCTAAACATTCCCTCATCTGAGTTATAAGACCATAACTTAAGACCATTTTCATAACTATGTGTGGATTCATTCCAATACTTATGGGATATGTAGGAAAGACCAGACATTTTGTCTCTGGTGCAACCCAAGGAATCAAAAAATCCCATCTTTCCCCCACCATCGGCCCGTTGTTCTGACCCCCCGGGAGTTGTGTAACTGTATCATTTTCACTAAAAATGTTCGGGATGCCCCATAATGACATTAGGAATGACAGTTCCCACACCAGAGAGGTCCTATATAAAATTAGGGATGATCAATGATCAGATTAGTGTGACTAACTAATGTGCTTCCACCACGTTGGTGTAATTCTGGGAGTGTTGGATTCTGTTCAAACAAACCACCACTTATGTAACCCCCCAACCCCAGTTACCCAGAGTTGGTTCTTTGTTACATAACATTTGTATGATAACAAAATATCATGTCTCGAAATACTGATTAGTGTAGTAGCCTTGGAAACACTATATACATTCATAAATTTAACATTACATCATAATGTGAAAAACAACAATAACATGGTCTATATAGTCCACACTCATATCCCCTTCAGAATATCCCAACAGATCAGTCATAAAATATTTCTTCACATTCTGGGAAAAATAAAACATAGAAAGGGGTTAGCTCAGATGCTTAGTAAGGATATCAATATAGTAGAAACATTCATAAATAAACATAAGCATTTAAGGAAATGTATAACTGAAAAAAGACTTTTAAACTTGAACTTCATCATAATATTGAAAAAATAAAATGAAATAATTCCATTTACTTATTCACATGGATATTCTACTAGTCCAATTATCACATGAAATATCAATATCCACTTTCATTATGAGGGAATGCATCATGTCAGACTATCATAACAACTTAGCCAAGGCCTCGTGCCAAGATTACAAATATCAATTTTCCAAGGCCTCATCCCAAGACACTAGTTTGTCTCATGAGACCTACCAACGCATCAAGGAGCTATAGTGGGCTCCACCAGTCACTTATTAAGTCTAATTCATTCCCCATATGAACAGGTTTACACATATCATAAACCATAACATAATCATATCACATAAAACATGCATAAAGGAAACATAAAATTTCTAAATTTCAATCACCAGATATCAATACAACACATTGATATAATAAAACCATATTCAATACCAAATTAAAATAAAAGTAAAACTTTTTATTTATTTTTCATTTAAAAAAATGGTATGGCTTGTAGAGGATGTCGAAAATCAAATGATGGTCACGGTGGCCGAGAAGTCGTAGTCGCCACATACGTATGAAAAAAAACATTTCCATTTTTCGTTTAGTAAAACGCTTCGTATAAAAAATATTCCTTTTGAATTAACATAAAAGTCATCGGGGTTTATACACCGTATAAAATAATGTTGTGTACAAAATAAAATATGCCTCAATGAAAGGAGATTGAGACAAAGTCCCTTACCTCATGTCCGAATCGACTCGATCATTTTTTAACCTCTTGAATAATAGACAAGAGTTAATTTCTAATTTCTTAAGAACCATTTTCAAGTTCATTATTCCTTTTATATCAATTATTTCCATGTTATAAACATTATGTAATTATTTATGTTAATAATGGTCGTTTTGTCGATCTGTGGTACTTGAGTCCAAAATAAACTTTTTATGATTACAATTTGTTCATGTCGTAAAATATATTTTATCTCCAGAATCATATTCATGATGTAGATATCATATATATAATATATATCTAGTATATACATGCATTTATAATATCACATAACATTTATAGGTAAGAAATGAAATGCACCATTCATGGAGACGGTAAGTCGTACGTATGCATGAATGCTACTTTAATTTATATTTCTTAATAAATGGAATGAAATAATAATTATATGAAGGTATATTATAATTCCATTATAATATCATATATAATATCATTAACTACATCCTTTATACATCCCACATATGGCATTAACGATTCAATTCACATTGAGGGGGCGGTAGTCCGCACATCCTAAAATGAAATTATCGCATTTACCCATAACGAAACTCATAAAGGTATGCCATAAATGAAAAATACAGAAGCATAAGGAAAACATAAACAAAATGTATATATCAAATATAAAAATAGTGTCATCATAATGGCCACCATGATAGGTGTTAAAAGAAGATTGAACAATCATTGTTTCGTGCGGCAGTAATTCACCACCCATAGAAACAATATGTTCTTTAACAATTAGAAGAAGGTGTGTGTAAGTTTAAATCAAATAATTATCATAATAAAATTATAGTATATTAATTATACTTGTGTTGTTACAAAAGAAAGGAATAAAAAGAGTTTAAGGGATTGGATAAGAAAAATAAAACAAAAGAACATAAGAGAATACATTACCTTAAAATCTGGTAACTCTTTTTGATTTTAGCCAAAGGCTTCCTTGGGAAGAAATCATCACAAAGTGAGGATTCTAGGCGAAATATAGGGATTTTGAGAGAGTATTTGGGAAGAGGTTGGCCGAAAAAAATGGATTGACAGGTGTGGTTAAGGTGGTAGAGGTGGGGGCCTTTTTAAGAGGAGAGGAGGGGCACTTTTGGACAGTCAAGAGATGTTACTTTATTATATAATGAGTTTTGGATTTTAAAGGTCCCAAAATTATATATTTATAGGATATGGTTATAAGGGTTTGAAATCTGCTCATACAATAATTTTTTGAAAAGTTTATGTCTTAGAGTTTACATTATCATTTCATTTTAATTAAATCGTTAATTAATGAGGTAATCACTGCATCATCATGGTGTGATAAATAAATTTATTTATTTAGTGCCTAAAAATTAATAAAATTTACAATGATGTAGGAAATACTTTTATCTTGCAAATTAATATTTATACTCTAGATGTTAACTTATATAACCTCATATAATAATTGTTTTAGTAAAACAACACATGTTTGTGACAATTTTATTTTTAATTTAAATAAAAAGTTATTAATGTAATTTTCTTACCCATGTGGCTCCATGGGGTACCAAAGTTGAAACATGGATTATATTGGTCGGCTATGACTATCCAATAAGTGTAGGACAAGTGTAAAGGTGATTTGATTTTATTATAACATTATATTTACCTTATATTACACTAATCACCTTTAACCGCAATAAATAAAACATAAAAGTTAATATTCACCAAAAATTATTTTCATCTCATTGAACCACATAATACATACTAATGACAACAATGTTTTTTGGATTTTTGAAATTCCATTCACAGAAGTGGTAATGTTTCATTTAAACAAAAAATCTATTTTTAAATACCACTTAGTGGTTTCACTAATAATCAATAATTTATGCTTTTCAAAACATTATCAAAAATTCACCCTAAGATATAATTGATATTCCGAATTCAAAAATTATGTCTATTTTAAAAAAATTCAAAAATATAAGATGCATAATTAATTTTAAAATCAATTCCCGCAGTCAAAAAAATAGCACATTTTTAAGAAACAATATCAATCCAAAGATTGACACTTGTTCATGTCCAATTTTAAAGTGAAATTAATTATAATGACCACCACTGAATAAAATCATAAAATTATATTATAATTATACTTTAAAACCACTCAATAGTAAAATATACCACTATAAATTATTTTGAATAAAAAGTTGTTTTTATGTATTTTTTACTATTCATCGAAAATTGGAAGTTCTCAAAAAAAAATAAAAAAATTTCAACATAAGCTAATTTCAATATTCCGAATCCAAAAATGAATTCCATTTGGAAATATAAAATTTATATAATTTCAATAGGTGGGTATTACTATTCTTAACGGCTATTTTGATGGGTTACAGTGTGTTAGAATCTTAAACATGCGTAAAATTCAAGCTATTGTATTATTGAAAGAGAATCATATTGAGGAATTTTCGGGTGTTACATTTTAAATTACTTAAATAAATTGTGTCCTCACAATTTAAATATTTTTTCAAAAATAAAAGTTTGAAAATAGAAAATAACATTGTGGAAAACCCACATCGGAAATAAGGCTAATAAAATTTACCCTTAATAAGTGGGAAATTGAAATGAAAAAGTCACTACCAAATTATGATCTCAATTAGGAGAACATTGGTGGAAATTAACAAAATATAATTGGAGGAAAACTATAAATATTTTTAGGGATGTATTGAGGTCATCAATCACAAACATGTGTAAAATTGAGGGCCACAAAGCCATCAATCTGTATTGATTCAAAATATCATCAGTTCAAAAAAACATAAGGTATTAGGATAACACATTTATTTGTTTTAATATCCCTTTCATAAAGATTAAGAATTAATTTATTCATATAATTAGAGATTGTTATATATATATATTCTTGACAATTAGAGTTTCAACCTTCAACTAATTTCTACCACAAACACATCTTTCACTCAAAAAGATAATAGAACTCAAAAATATAATATTTATCCTAATCGTACAAGGTTAAAAATATTAACACAAACCATTTAGATTAGGAAAACTATTTTGTAATAACCAAGGACTTATTCTAGGCTAGTGGTAGGTAATAAAGGCATGTCGCAATATGGTTGTGGTTTCGATTCCTTCAGATTTGTCTGACACGATGGGTTATCCATCGACCTGCAGGTTGTCCTTTTCCGAAAACTATAATATTATAATATTCAAAAAATAATCTTTAGAAATATCTTAACCATAAACAATACTATCCAATGTTAAACTTAATCCATTCCATCCTTTATAATTATCCAAAATACATGTGTCCAGACTTTCTCTAAATGGTCTCTACATTCCAAAATCAATTAATTAGATTCTCCAAAAAAAATTAAGTTTCTCTTATTGTCACGTAAAAAAAATATTATTACCTTCATCATATTAATACATTAATGAAAACAAAAGGTATATATCACATTATTCATGTATCCATAATATAGTTCTTGAGTCCAAAAAAACAAATACAATAATTATTCTACATCATCTGTAGTAACAGCATATGCATGGCCTTGATCCCTTGGCCGTTTCTAAGGTATGTTTGCCTAATTATTATGAAATTCATTTTCATAAATCCCCATTTAACTATAGTTGCAGAATTCAAAATTGATAGCCTCTTTCTTTCCCTTTCAATCACAAGCCTGGTGACCTTTTTCTCTACATTTATAACAAACTCCCATTCTTTTTAGGAAAGTACTCGGTTAATTATTTATACAATTATCGCTTAATAGAAAATCCTTCTTTCCCATTTCCCTTTATATATCTCTTGTTCCACCGTTCTCTTCTTCTCTTTCTTTACATTGTTGTTATAAGACATAGATAATTCCTTTTCTATCTTGATAGCACACGAGACTATATCTTCATATGTTGGGAAGGATTGTGATACTAATGCTCGATGGAGAAACAGTTTTAACCCATCTATGAAACGATCAATCTTACATCTTGGGTTACGTATATAATCTGCATCATATATTGCTAGTATTTTAAAGTTGGCCTCATACTTTGTGACATTCTCACCCTCCTTTTGTCTCAGACTCAGAAATTTCCTTTCCATATCTGCTCGATGGTCACGAGGATAGTATTTTTCTATGAAAATCTCATTTAACTCCCTCCATTCCATATTTGATAACTAATAATAATCCTTTGTGTTTTCAATCAACGACCACCAATGATCAGCATCTATAGTGAGGCAGTAAACTGCCATGATAACCTTTTCCATTTCACTACTCCCCAAGGCATGAAATATTTTCTCTAAGGATTTTCTCCATTGCTCAGCTACTAAGGTATTTTTACTCCCATTGAAGGTTGGTAGTTGTTGCCTCATGAAGCGATCTAACATTGATCCTCCACATTGCGGATCAAGGTTCTCCATACGAGTAAGGTTATTATTCATAACCTGAGTGAGTTGTCCCAGTATGGTGATAAGCTGATCAGCACCAGTTGTATCACAAACTCCATTATAATTATCTTGTGTAGGAGGGAAATCCTTACATAGAGTGCGTTCATTGATACAATTTCCATTCCTTCCACTAGGCACTATTTCTAAACAATGTTATAAACTAGATTAGTTTATGAATCGAAATACATAATTTCATATTTGTAAAACACAAAACATAAATTGAACTATTTATTGATATAATCCATAAAAAATGTTTTCTTTGAGGAAGTATATACTAATAAAACCTTCATAATGTTTTTTAAAGAAATCATGAAAATCTTATGAATATCCCCCAGGAGTGTCATAACCAAGAGTGCAGCAAGGCCCAATGTCATGCACTAGTTCCCGTTCGATTCTAGCTCAAAGCATTGTTTTCGGGTTTTAACCCTAGGTACATCTATGCCTGAGCTGCCTCTACCTATTCGTATCCAGAAAGGTATGTATTGCTCAGAAAATACTCAAAATCTATACATTACCAAAATTTTAGGATGTTTTTCTATACTAAACCTCAAAGACTATCTTAGGTCTTTGTTCTCTAATCAGAGTTTATCTAAATCTAGCTTCCAAGGTTAGTACTAAATTGCCTCTGATAGCAACTATAACACCCCGAACCTAGTTACCCAGAGTATGTGCATTATTACATAACATTGGCATGATAAAAATAGATCAATTCTCAAAAGGAAGATTAGTTTAGTAGCTTTGGAAACACTAGATACATTCTTAAATGTTACATTACAAAATAAAGTGAAAAACTAAAGTAAAATGGTCTCCATAGTCCACACTCATATCCCCTATAGACTATCCCTGCAGGTCAGTCATAAAATATTTCTTCACATCCTGGGAAAAATTAAAACATTTAAAGGGGAGATCTCAGATGCTCAGTAAAGATATCAATATAGCAGAAACTTTCATAAATAAACATAAGCATTTAAGGCAACGTATAACTAAAAAAATCCTTTTAAACATGAACTTCAGCATAATATGGAAAAAATAAAATGAAATAATTCCATTTACATATTCACATGGATATTTGACTAGTCAAATAATCACATTCAATATCAATAACCACTTTCATAATGATGGAATGGATAATGTCATACTATCATAACCACGTAACCAAGGCCTCGTGCCAAGACTACAAATAAGATTTTATCAAGGCCTCATTCCAAGACAATAGATTGTCTAATTAGACCTACTGATGCATCAAGGATCTATAACAGGCTCCACCCATCACATATTAAGTCCAATTCATTTCTCATATGAACATGTGTAAACATATAATAAACCATAACATAATCGTATCACATAAAACATGCATAAAAGAAATATAACATTTCCACATTTCAATCACAAGATATCAATACAAATCATTGATATAATAAAACCATTTTCAATACCAAAATAAAATAAAAGTAAAACATGGTATTTATTTTTCATTTAATAAAAAGTTATGGTTTGTAGAGGAAGTCGAATCTCAAATGACGGGCGCAGCTGCAGAGAAGTCGTAGTTGTCGGATACGTATGACAAAAAAAATTCCATTTGTCATTCAGTAAAACGATTCCTAAAAAAATTCTTTTTGAATAAAAAAAAAGTTCTATGGGTTTATACACTGAATAAAATAAAGTTGGGTATAAAACAAAATATGCCTCAATGAAAGGATATTGAGACGAAGTCCCTTACCTCGTGTCGGAACAGACTCGATCGTTGTTTAACCTCCTGAATAATAAACTATAGTTAATTTATAATATATTAAGAACCATTTTCATTTTCATTATTCCATTTATATCACTTATTTCCATGTTATGAATATTATGTAATTATTTAAGTTAATAATGGTCGTTTTGTCGATCTTTGGTACTTTAGTCAAAAATAAACTTCTTATAATTAAAATTTATTCATGAGGTAAAATATCCATTATCTCTAGAATCATATTCATGATGTAGATATAATATATATAATGTAATTTCAGTAGATACATGCATTTATAATATTACATAACATTTAGAGGTAAGAAATGAAATGCACCGTTCATAGAGACGGTAAGTCGTACGTGTGCATGAACGCTACTTTCATTTCTATTTCGTATTAAATGGAATGAAATAATAATTATATAAAGGTGTAATATAATTACAGTATAATATCATATATAATATCATTAAATCCATCCTTTATACATCCACATATGGTATTAACGATTCAAATCACATTGAGGGGGTAGTAGTCGGCACATCCTAAAATGAAATTATCGCGTTTTCCCATAATGGAACTCATAAAGGTATGACATAAATGAAAAATACAGAATAATAAGGAAAACATAAACAAAATATATATAACATATATAAAAATAGTGTCATAATAATGGCCACCATGAGTGGTTTTAAAAGAATATTGAACAATCATTGTTTTGTGAGGCAGTAATTCGCCACCCACAGAAACAGTATGTTCATTAACCATTAGACGAAGGTGTGTGTAAGTGTAAATAAAATCCTTATCATAAAAACATCCTAGTATATTCAAAATACTGGTTTTGTTACAAAATAAAAGAATAAAAAGAGTTTAAGTGGTTGGAGAAGCAAAATTAAACAAAAGATCATAAGAGAAGACATTAACTTAAAATCGGGTAACTCTTTTTGATTTGAGCCAAAGGATTCCTTGGGAAGACTTAATCCAAAATTGAGGCTTCTAGGAGTAAGAGAAGGAGGTTTAGAGGGTATTTGGGCAGAGTTTGGCCATGCCAAATGGCTTGACAGGTGTGGGTAAGGTGGTAGAGGTGGGGGCCTTTTATAAGAGGATAGGAGGGGCACTTTTGGAAAGTCAAGAGATGTTACTTTATTATATTACAAGTGTCAGATTTTAAATGTCCCAAAATTTTATAATTCGAGTATACAGTGATAAGGGTTCGAAATAAACTCATATAATAGTTTTTTGACAAGTTTAAGTCATATATTTTACAATATCTTTTCATTTTATTTAAATCGTTAATTAATGAGGTAATCGCTGTATCATAATGGTGTGATAAATAAATTTATTTATTTAATTCAAAAAAATTTAAAAATACTTTCATGATGTAGGAAGTGTTTTTATATTTACAATAAATATTTATAGTCAAAACTATAACTTATATTACCCCATGTAATAATTGTTTTAGTAAAAAAACACATGTTTGTGATGATTTTATTTTTACTTTAAATAAAAATTTATTAATGTCATTTTCTTACCCAAGTGACTCCATGGGGACCCATACTGACCCATGGATTTTATTGGTCGGCCATGACTAATAAAATAAGTGTAGTACAAGTGTAAAGGTAATTTCATTTTATTATAACATTATATTTACCTTATATTACACTAATTACCTTTAATTACGATTAATAAAACATAAAAGTTACTATTCACCAAAAATTATTTTAATCCCATTGAACCACATTTTACATAATAATGAAAACCATGTATATTGTATTTTTTAAATTAAATTCACAAAAGTGGTACAGTTTCATTTAAACGAAAAATCAGTTTTTTAACTACGAATTAATGGTTTCACTATTCATAAAATATTTATGTTTTTCAGAACAGTACCAAAAATTCACCCAAATATATAATTTATATTCTGAATTAAAAAATTATGTCGATTTTAAAAAATACCAAACACATAGGTTTCATTAATTAATTTTATAATCAATTCCCTCTGTCAAAACAAATAGCGTATTTTTAAGAAACAATATCAATCAAAAGATTGATAATTGTTCATGTCCAATTTCAAAGTGAAATTAATTCTAATGACCACAATTGGATAAAATGGTAAAATTATATTCTAATTATACTTTAAAACCACTAAATAGTAAAATTTATCATTATAAATTTTTTTAATTAAAAAAGTTTTTTTAAGTATTTTTTTACTATTCATCGAAAATTTGATGTTCTCAGGAAAATAAAAAAATTTCAACCTAGGATAATTTTGATATTCCAAATCCCAAAATGAAGTCCATTTTGAAATATAAAATTTATATAATTTCAAAATGTCGGTATTACTATTCATAACTACTATTTTGATTGGTCGTAGTGTGTTAGAATCTTGAACTTGCGTACAATGCAATCTATTGAATTATTGAAAGAGTAGCATTCCATGGAATCTTGGGGTGTTACAGCTATACTTTCCACATGTCGCATTCCCTTTATTCAGATCTCCATCCTCTTTCATGTCTGAAAGGACACCCTAACTGCATGGATGCTCGACCTATGGTCCGCCTACTGTCCGGGGCCAACGTTCCGAAAACTGATCACGTTCTAAGGGACACCCTAATAGTATGGATGCATGACCTATGGTTAGCCTGCTGTCCTGGGCCAACATTCTAGAGGACTGATCAAATTTGACAGGACGCCCTAACAGAATGGATGTGTGACCAATGGTCTTCCTTCTATGCCGGTCCAATGTTCCAGAAGACATATGGACGACGAATTGATAAAAATACCACATTGCGAACATGAAAATTGGTCTATGAAAATTTTTTAGTGCCCATTTTAGGATAACCAATATGGATGTTGTGTTTCAAACACGGTCAATAGTCATCCTCTATTTCCATGCCCCTCCTAGAGTGTTTCGAATAAGGGTAACTTGATTCACATTGTTCATTTCCCTATGTTCGGACTGATTCCAATGCTCCTGGCATTCCCCCACTCGTGCGCTAGAGCACATTGAGAAGACAATAAATCGATCGGTCTGAGGTCCTCTTACATTGGTTGGGCCTCCCTCTTCTCCCTGGAAATCCGAGTTCAAATTTTGAATTCCCAAAGCATTGGAAACACTCCAACGATCAAACGAAGTGATAGTACAAGAATCCCTTTTTTCTCACATAGGGTACGACCCATGTGAGCTTAAGAATATATTGTTATTTATTTCGGGATTATGGTCGATCAAGTTAATCCAAAGGGAAAAGTAAATAAATTTTTCCACACATACAGTTCAGAGAATAGAAAGCAGTACGGTGAGGTATGTTTATGGGTTTGGACAAAACAGGGCCCTTAATGGTCAGAATCGTGGATAGATCTCTCCAATGCTGCCACCATTTCACTGGTAGCCTCCAGGACTGCCTCCCGCCTCCTGAGGACTCTTTCTTCATTTATGGCCATAGATCACAGTTTGCTGACTCTAGCATGTGCCTGCTCCTGTTCAATTTGGGGCTCAATTAACTGGCGACTAGCTTTGCCAAGTTGTTCTTGGGTGTCTGCCAGCTGGGCCCTCAACTTCTCCATGAGCTCAGAACAATTTGTGATGAATATCTCCTACTCTTTTTCCAGTTCCTAAAGGTTTTGGACTTCCTACTCCGCCCTCAAAAATTCTCGGGTACTCCCCGACTCCTCCAGACACTAGGTGAATTTTGAGCACCAGCTGCTCTCACGCATCTTCTCGACCATGTAATCACAGACCTTCATGTGACGACATAGAGCATATGCCCCTATAGCATATAGTAAACTCAACAAGGTGTATAGTGACCCCATCTACTTCAGCCATTCTTCATGAGGCTTACTGTGGAAACACCAGATGCACATCCATCCCTTTTGTCACATCATTCGGCTCTCTTCAGCCGCTTCCGAATCTGAATCATCAATTTCTTTGGGATCAACGGGCTGATAGATAGGGAAGATAGCCAACATGCCAATAGCAGGGTCCTTCTCGGAGATTCATCCCAGAGGAATAGTCTCCTCAGTGGTGGCGCCTTCGTCAACTTCTGCCCAACCCCGACAGCAGCGCCAGTGGTGTCCACCACTCCCTATTCAACAATTGTCGGGGCCAACTCGGTTTGGGAGGCATGTTCTGGATGGGGAGAGACATTTTCCATTGACACTCCCATGGATGATCCAGGATCTGTGGCCTGAAAAGTCTCCAATGCCATAATCACTATACAGATAAGGAGCACCCTGATCAGTTGAGTCCTCCATTAGTGAGTACCTGTATCGAAGAAAGGACCTTACAAGAACCCAAGGAATCAACCTCTAGTGCTATGGCCACTACATGAGCTATACTGGGTTGGGGGATCCCTCAGCACTCTCCAATTAAATAATGGGTGTTGGTGCTCCACCTTGCCCTATTGGCACTTCCTCCCCTCCTTCAACTAGTGACTCTTGATTAGTACCCATATACTCCTGAGTAATATAAGGGAGGTGGATTAAGTATTACAAAGTAAAGTAAAAAAAATATAGGGAAGGAAGATAAGGGTCAACCATACCTCAAGCTGCTCAGTCACATCCATATCAGAGCTGACGATCTTGCTGCTCTCTCGAAGACTCCCTTGGTGGGATGTCCCCTGATACCCTTCACCTTATGGTTCCTCTTCTCCTTCTCCTTCTGACTCCTCTCCTATTTCTCCACCATCCAACTCATCATCGATGTCATATTCCCTCGGTGACATCATTTCCGGATCGTTCTCCTGGTCGAGTATCACTTTCACCAAGAGAGGTGGTTTCACACGATGACACCGTTGACGTGACTACGTGTACATGACCATCAAACAAGAATGTTGTTGATGGAAGTTCACTCTGTCGACAACCCGGATGAGCCCGACATCTGGCAGATGGATCTCATCTCGCACTATCTTCTGTCAGAGGACTTCAGTACTCCCAGACTGCCGCAGGGTTAGCAAAGCCGACCATAGTGCGAGGAAAATGGAATCATTAGAAGGTGGATGAAGGTGTCTTATTTTTTTCCCAGGATGTTCTCTAGCTGCTCCGTCTGACCCTCCTTCTCTGGGCGATGAGGGTGCAGTCCCACCATGCGACACCCCCGCTGCTGAGGTCCCAGCCTGGGCAGGCCCCATTGCTTGATGTGCTTCTAATCTCCCCCTCTAGAAGCGCCCTACCTGCACTCTCACAATCCAGGTTCCACACTGGCGACTTTGAGCTTCCAAACTCATTTACACAAAATCCCATCAGGATGTGCTATGGCCCAATGATTGGAAAAACTCAGTTGAAATACTAGCATCGACTCTGGTGGGAGGAAAGGTGATGATGTCTCCAGAGCTATAGGTCGTGAACATCAGCCACAACTCACAAAGAACACATGGATACCTCTCCTACCAGACATCTGTGTATACTCTTTTCGGCATTAGATGGAGGCACCCAAATAGCCTAGTGATCCTGGGAGGAATATAAGGCATGAAAAAGATCTTCCCATCAAACTGGGCTATGATCACCTCGCCTTTGATGCTCTAGAAGTACTCCTTCTGCTTTAATGAGTGTTTCCCATTGTCTATTAGCTGACTAGTTGGGTTGGTTAATCGACAGATGTTTAAGTTGGCATGGTTACCAATCTTAATCTGTATTCCCTCCTCATTGAGCGTTATCGGCATGACCCCATAAATATTCAGCAGAGAGGGTCACAGGCCATTGGTCGAAGGATGGATAACATTTGGGAAAGTGAATCTGCCACAATGAGCCACAACCCAACCATGGAATATCTGGAAGGATCCACATACTCTCATAAGGGACCCCCCTGTTGAGAGTCATCCCAAAATATCGTACAACTGAGCTAGCACGAGGACCCCCATATTGAACCTCTTGTTTCCATCCATGATGCCAGCCACCTCCAGGGTTGCTGGGAGGACACCCATCCTTGTGTCCCTCACCAGCAGGAGCCACTCGCTCAGGAATGTAGCGAGAAATACAATGTACGGAACATTCAGATCCCAACCCTCATTTATGCTATTGCCCCATGACTGGAAGTGCCCCACCTCCAGGATCATCCAGTATGATCCACTCTTTCTTATCTTTGTCGCGGCTGGACACCGTCTCCCCTACCCATCCATCTTTACTTCTAGATCCCTCTCCAGGAACAGGCTGAACCAGTCCTTGTAAGCGATATCCTTTAGGAAGTCCTTGACCCCCAGCTTCTCATTGGCCAGCTCTAGTAGGTGACACGTTAGTATTAGGATTTTTGATCTATTTCCCCAGGTGTTCATCAGCGAAAGGAACTCATCGTATTGGTGACCCTCCAAGGGGATACCCTCGATGCAGTGATTGTCCCAGATAATGAGGATGACTTCCCCATGATGGAAAGGGAATGTGTTGGTATTAGGGGACCACTAGGTGAATAGCTCTGGCCTGAGCTCATGCTGGCGGTAGAAGTTAAAATGAAATGTCCACAATTCCTCAAACAGAACAATATGTTGCATCTTAGTCCAAAATTGGTCGCATGTATGGCGAACCCAGTACTCCCAGGACAACTCACTAGTGATGTTGCCACCAGACCGCACATCCCAGTCCTGCAGCGAACCTTTGGTATCGTTAGTGATCATCTGACGAAAGGTTCTCACGTAAAGGGTCGGGGAAATCTCCACAATACTATCACCCATAGAAATGGTCAGAGTCCTAAAATTCAGGACATATACATCCATGTCCCTGGTTTCTCTGGAAGGATTACTGTTGTTGGTGATGTTGTATCGAGGATGATCATCCTCACAAGTCACCCATGGCGACGACGTATCCACCTCAAAGCCCAGCAGAGGGACCTCCTACAGAATACCAATGTCTCACATCAAGAAGGTTATTGGACAAGACATACTCCTTTTGGGTGGGGGTTGGAAAATTGAAGAGGTTATGATTGTTGGAGACAATCCCTTTTTCAGCATAAACTTCTGTGTTTGCAGCCATTTCAGCCCTATGAGTAGCAGTTTCTCTCTCATCAATCTATTTGTAGCCATTTTCTTCCAACCAAGTGTTTTAGAAGTGGGTGTGAAATCTGCGAGGCTGGCTTGTAAAACCATTAGGTGTCACGAAATTTTAGACTGCGGAATGAAAAACCCAGGGTTTGTGCGTAAAATGATGCAAGATCTTAGTGGAATTACGCGCAGCTGGAGCGGTTTTTCACCCATGGCCGGAGAAAATTTCATGAACGAGAGAAAATAATTTCAAGCACGATAGAACAAGGCTTGTCGCGCGACAAAATTAGTACAGATCCTAGGAACCACAGTGGATTTTATAATCTAAGTGTGGGTTCCGCACCATGTGAAAGGTGATTTTTTCACCCGCACCAAATGCGAATTCAGCACCATTCTCTATTTTTCACGCCGCTTCAGATTTTTTAGCTCATGGACAACACGAAGCCCTACGTTTCAGTGTTTCCCTCAGAATCTGACCTTCGCAACCCCTCATCAAGACCATTCTGAGGGGGGAATTTGTCGCTGCCAAAAAGTACTCAAGTGCTAAAAATGTTTTCCGAACAAAAAATCGAAGTCTTATTCAGACTTGAGGACCCCGTACGGGGGGCTTGGAGATGCCGCGAAAAATAATCTCCTAGGAATGCGAAAAAATGTGTCCCGCGCAGAATGTTCCGGGTTCTGCGAAGAGCCTTGGGCGCCAGTGAGAAAACATTCGCTCCCCCACCCCGTGCAGTGGAAATTTCTTGCCTCCGGCCTCAATGCTCAATTATTTAACATCGAGTGGTTTCCCTAAACCCCGGTCACCTATAAATAGTAGGCGACCCCCTTCCATTTCATGGTGGAAGAATTCGAACCATCTCTCGTGCGCGAAATCAGCTTTCCGGGTAGGATATGATGGCCTTCAAGACGGTTCTTTTCATGCCAAGTCGCCCCGGGGTCCGCCTTCACGTGAGATCCCCATGGATTAGACAGAATTTCAATCTCTTAGGGGTAAGCCTCATGCACGGAATCCCTTCCATTGCGCACAGGTCGTCCGATTGCATGTAATTCCATCCATTGAGTGCACCCCTATCCTTGCGCGCAACCTCTCCCAATTGCGATAAATTAATACTTCTTGCGTGAAATTATTCTAGTCGTGCATGAATCCTCGACCCCAATTACGCTCAAGCATCACTGATTTCACGTCATCCTGGTGTTTTTTCCACGGAGGCCTTTTTTTCGCGCGCAATCCTCGAAGGATACGCGCAATTCCCCCAGGCACCCCCTTGCATGAGTGTCTGATGCTCTCCTTATGGATTCCATTCCCAGGTGTCTCGTAGGCCCTGTGCAACCACGTCATGCACCATTTTCCCATGCGTCCTTCTAGGATCATAAAAATTAACTTCAAAGTCCCTTGGACGATACTTCCCGTTCTGTTCCTTTGCCTCAGGATTCTTCGCATAGGCATGCTAACAGCTATTTCTTTTTCACATAGCCACGCTAATGTGGACCCCTCGATGGTTCACCCTAAAACTCCCCTAGCTATGGAATTTCTGATACCATCTATCCCACAAGGAGTAGAGGGTACCATTTATGTAAGTCCTAGGGGTGCGGAGCAAACCCACCTCTTCTGAGTTGCAAGATTTTAATCTGCCAAGCACCATTGTCCTCAGCACATGACGTTAAACTGTGACCTGGCCCCATGCCTCACATGAAGGGTCCCCCCACCTTTGACATTCTCCATGCCCACTCATCTCCACGGGTATGGGATCACCCCACACAGGGGAAGATATCCTCTTTATTAGAGTGGCATTTATCCGCGGAGAAGGGCATCCACCATGGCATAAGCCCATATCCTTTCATGTAGAAGGTATCACCCATGCTCCTCCTCACTTCCTCAGTGCCAAGGCCAGAAAAAGGTGTGATGGGGAATGGTGATATTCTATTATTCCATCCCAAATACCCTCCTGTTGTGCTTTGTCTCCATCGAGCCTCCATCTGGGAGTATGCCCCGACTTCCCAGGGAGATAACCACGCGTAAGACCCTATTTCCTCTTTTGGATTCCTCAGAGCATAAACCCCACCCCACATTCCATGGACGCACCTTTCATGACGTTTTTGTCAGTCCTTTGGTATATCTTGTCTCTCACAGCAATAATGACTTACGTGGGCATAGAGTAATCATCGACCATGACATCGTCCCATCTCTTAAGACGTTAAACTGTATGCACCTCCATCCCGATCTATGTGGACATTGATCCATGTCAAGGCATGGTACATTGGAAGCCTCCCTGTGGTTCAATACCACCACCCATTGGTCGTTCCAACCCCATTCACATCAGTTCACCAAACACCTTGGGCCGCCTTAGAGTGTAATCCCCAATCCATGACCCTAGGCCTCCTCAGAGTGTAACCCTCAATCCGTCACCTTGGTCTGCCTCAGAGTGTAAGCCCCAATCTGTCACCTTGGACTGCCTGAGACTATATTCCCCAATCCCTCACCTTGAGCCACCTTATGTTGTAAGCCCCAATCCATCACCTTGGGCCGCCTCAGAGTGTAATCTGCAATCCATCACCTTGGGCCACATTAGAGTGCAAGACCAAATCCATAACATTGGGCCCCCTCAGACTGTAAATCCCAATCCATCACCTTGGGCCACCTTAGAGTGTAAGTCGCAATCTATCATCTTGGGCCGCCTTAGAGTGTAAGCCGCAATCCACCACATTTGGCTGCCTCAGAGTGTAATCCCTAATCCACTACCTTAGGCCACCTCAAAGTGTAAGCCCCAACCCATCCAGAACTACATGGACTTTGATCCATGTCATGTAATGGTATGTAGGAAGCCTCCACGAGGTTCAAGCCCACCACCTGGTCATTCCAACCATCGTCGGTTCACCCCTATCCCTTATGATGTTAAAATGTATTCACCAATTGAACTACGTGGTCTTTGATTCTCCACAACAGGGATATGTTGGGAGACTCCATGAGGTTTAATCCCATCACTCATGCCTCATCTTGACCTCTCCCTCGAAGATACATGCCTCGGGAAGCTCATGACCAAACCCAGAGGTTCCACTTCTTCGGGGTCCCATCCATGCGTCCATTCTCATGGGTCTCCCCCTTAAGTGTCCCATCATTTCACCGAACTATGTAGAACTTGATTCCCTACCACGGGGATATGTAGTAAGTCTCTACGAGGCTCAAGCCCAAATCCATCGTCGTTCTTGATTCCCACACGGGATGCCACATTCCGGTGAGATCATGTCACCTCATTCCCCTCCAGAGAATTCGAGAAGCCACTCACATGGATGCCCCAATATCAGTGTACCCTATAGGAGGTTCTTCAGTCAGATCCACACTAATGGTGTTCTGATCAGTCTGATCCATCTCTGTCGGATGTTAAACTCGCTGAATACCCTGTGTTAAACACCGGATGCTGAGGAAATCCTTAGATACATGCCAATGGCATATGATTCCCCATGTACAATGTGGGACGCCTCGGGCTTCTGCGCCATAGATAATCCCTATAGTAAGGGAAATATGATAAACATGCCAATCCCCCAGCGTCAAGACATGCCAGTGGTGCCCAACGTGACAACTCTCCTAACCAAAGGTTGCTTCCTAGACCAGACTCCTTGGAATGTCCTGACAAAAGTAGTGAAATTAACTGGTGTCCATGAAGATATGGTGCTAGGAAGAGATTCACGAAATATGTCTTAAATCCATGAGGGATAACCAGATTAGGTGATGAGCCCCGAGGAGGTATCCATAGAAGGAAGAACCGACATTCCATCATTATATTTTGATCAAGTTGAAAACATCATTGAATATGGAGCGTATGCTGCCTACCTTTTGAATGTGGGAATGCAGGGTAACAGCAGCGTGTCCTCTACGTGACGGATGCACGCGCCAGGGAGAAAGTGTCGAAAACAACAATTCCGGATCTGTTTTTCCTTATTCCAATACTTGTACTTTTAGTTTCCTTTTACTTTACAGTTGGGCCTGTATTCCCCCACCCCCCCAATTTACTTTTCAGCACTCCTTTTGTATATAGTTATATTAAGTATTTTGTTTCCTACTCAACATTGTTGCGTGTGTTTTCAAGTTATAAATTCATTGCCTTCCCAATTTAAGGATTAACACCTTTGGTTCTAATCAATAGCCCCTAGACTATGGAAGGAGGACTTGGGGTAGTCATGGAACGGGCCTCGGGGGATGGGTTGTGATCGCATTACTTTTGAAATTTTATCGAAAATGATAATGAAATCATTGTTTTAAGGCACATGTCATAAAAAATTTCAAAAAATAAGGAACATTAAATGATTTGAATATTCATTTATTTGATTCTATTTTTACTTTTATATTAAATTTTTCATTAATTTATTGTTATTTTTTAGAGTTTAAATAGTTGATTTCAATGTGAGTAGCGTTCTTTCATCATTAAATATTCTAAATGATATTTTAATGGAATTTTCATATAATATAAAAGATTTTTTAACTTATTTATTACTAAGGAAATGAACCAATGAAACCATACTTATATTTTTTCTAGATGATTTACTATTATGATAGAATAATTTTTATGAAACTTGTTTATTTTCTATGCGATATTAAAATTTTCCACTAGATTTCCAATTTAGATAAAATGGGATTTCATATAATTGATACCAATAGTTATTTGGTGAAGATGAAACAATTATGGGTTATGGAATACTCCACATTTCTTGAGCCATCCTTTTATATATAAAATGATAAAATTGTCAAATGTTCTATTTATTATATGTCTATTAAAAAAATCTTCTCAATCATTTTTTCAATAGTAGGTATGAGAACTGTAGGAGTCTTTTGATGGATATTGAGTCTCTAAAATCTATTATCACAAGTCTGTGGATCTTCCTTTGTCAGGATAACTCAAAAAGGAATCCATAAGATAATATTGATTCTATGAATAATTCCATGTCCTCCAAGTAATTCAGAACATTCCTTGAAAATAATGGATAATTGAGGTTTATATGATAGGTTCAAAAAAACTCCTTGTATATGTGGCATATCAGTAACCATGTGTAATTTAAAAAAACAAGGGGATATTAATGATGCAATATTGGATAATCGGGACCCAATTTTCTATAAATACATATCATACTTTACTGTGATCATCATAAAATTTTGGTTTATTTATTGAGAAAATAATCCATGTCCACCTCCCATTAAGGTCCATCAATACTGGTTTAACTAATCCAGAAAGTGTAAAACATGTTAAATATGTTTGGATGTATGTGGATTCTCGATATAATACTTTTTCATGGCTCATAACAAATATATTTTTTAATGATAATATGAAAAATTAGAGTAAGGATAGTCTTAGAACATCATATTCTAATATATCCTATATTGAGTCATCTCTTCTACATTTTTATGACTCGAACACATATAATTACTCCACTGATGGAGTTTGAAATGGAATTGAGGTGTCTTATTATATTAATAATCTATTAAATATTAGAAATTATATGAAAATGGATTCCATTAAAGCCATATGTTTTGAGGATGGTGACAAAATCTTAAAATTTTCAACTCCATCCAAAAATCTTGGAAACACTCTAGACAGTTATCCTTCCTCAAAAATGATGATCAGAGTATAGAAAATAGACAGGTCCTCTAATAGTATGTTGTCTTATAATTCAATGATCATTTTAATTTATTCAATACCATCACTATGATAGAAGATTGGATTATTCCATGTATTGTTAATAAGGAGGAAAATTACATGCTTACTATTCCTTTATTGAAATTTTGGATTAAGGATTAAATCTTGAGAATCAATCCTTATAGATATCTTGGATCATTTGGTTTCAAGATATATTTATTAAATAGTTTTGTTAGGTAATCCACTATGATAATTACAGGATTTCCCATCAATCATTAAATGTAAGCCTTTTCCCTCAAGAGATGAATGTAAATATCATTTCCATTAAATCAAATATGGACAATTCTAATGGGATTCATCTCTTTATTTTTGTTTCTATGGTTAATACTCTCTATGAAATTATTAGAAAAATATATGCCCAGATAATGTCATCGATATGAAGAAAGATTATTTTATGAAATCATTTTGGTTTTATCAAGTGTAGTGATATTCAATACTATTTCATCAATACCAAAAAAATGTTTCAACCTTATCAAAAAACACAGTTGGGGAGGTAACACTGATCTTAATATTGGTGATAAAAAAATATTTTGATATGATTGATTGGAACTCAATTTGAATGGATATTATTATATTTGGTTTTGATGATGTTTTAATTAATAAGGTTAATATCCTTTTATATTTTCCACATATCTATGGTCTTATTAATGGTTTCTCTAATGAATACTTTTCTATCCCAAGAGATGTTGGTTAAGGTGATCCCCTTTTTTTTCAGATTTTTTCAATTAAAGGGAATTATCTCAGTCAGTTACATTCCACCATAGATCAGAATATTAAAATAAGATATATTGGTGATGGTAGAGAATTGTAAAATCCTAATCATACTCTATATGAATATAACATCATCCTCTTCATTTAACAAGGAAAGAGAAATATAAATCACATCAAGATGTCTATATTTCATTATGAAGAATTCTGAGGACATGAAATTAGTTGAAACAAATAATTTATCTACTTGGGAAGGAATACATATGCTAGCAGGAAAAATTACATTATTTGGGAACTTGTAATCAGAGTGGGAGTCCTTCCATTCATATATCTTGTTGTTTCTATATTTTTTTAAATACCAAAGGTACAAATTTTTAATCAATTTTCATATTAAAAGAAGACATTCCTCCTAGAATGATAAATCGTTTTCTAGGGAATGTTGTGTTTTCTTGGTGAAATATGAAATCATTTACATATTCATCTAACATTTCAGGCTGTAATAATGAAATTAGTCAATCATAAATAATATCAATTTTTAAATTACGACCATCATTTTAAGTGGTAGCTTATTATAGAGGTGGTTAACTACTGCCTCATGGAACACTTGTTGCAATCCTTTTAATACATGAGGTCTGAGATTTAATATTACTAAATAAATTAAATTTTCCTTCCAATATCTTTTTATATGGAGGTTCATTAATGTAAATTTATAGGTCATAAGCTTTCATTATGCTAGATTAATGAATACTCACAAAAGTGGTTATCATAATAATTTTCATTCCTCTATTTGGAATGAATTCAATTCTATACTATCTACAATTGACTATCATTCTATATGGATATTCTCCATAGGCACATATCATTAATTATATACATTTAATTAGACTGCTGAACAATTATTTTATGATCTTATAAATGATGATTCAATTCTATATTTGTTTATATCAATAAAATATAAACCCTATTACATGGATGATTCCCTAAATAACATGAATGTCATTTTTCAAAATCACTACATTTCATCAAGGGGAGACTTATAGTCATGGGAACAAACATAAAATGTTGTTATCACATACAAGTTATTATACTAACACTCTATATACCCTAATATGGATCCCTAGTGGCTTGATAAATTGAGCAGGCACTTCATCAAACCCTCCTAATCCATTCTTATTTGGATGCTCGAACATAGGATAATTCCTATGGATTATTTCATTGATGACTTGTGGATTCTCTATGTGTCATTCATGTTTTCTATATAATCATCACAGAGTATACATTAGTCATTTATTTCAAAGTTGTGTCACAACTTCTTCAATGTGTAAATCCCACTTAGATGTCCTTAAATGATCAATTTCCTTGGGTTGCTTCCATTTGAAATTTCCTTAAGGGATGGCTTGATCCCATGATTTTGTCTCATTTTCTAAATCCATTTCATGGTTCATCAATAGTGTTGATTCACACAATCTTTCATGATAAAAAAATGGCTGTATGAACTTTTCATTGTCAGGCCTCATACCACTATTTATGATCTGCTTATTGTTATCAGAGACAAAAATATATCTTTAAAATATTGTTGTCCAAATTATATTCATGAGTTATCTATTTTTAGAGGGATTGTCATCAGGTGAAACATCATTACACTCTATGAACTAATGATTTCTTTTGGTAGTTACAATTTTTTAAATGGATCATGATTAATTCTAATGGTTCGACAAGAGGTAATCTGATTTCAATAGGTTATAGGTCAATTTTTAGGGATCATCATGGAGTGGTCCTTAGTTGTCTTTATAGATCACAGGGAGTTGATTCTTCTTTAGAACCATAGATTCTAGGTATCATAAATGTGATGTAGCAAGCCAATTATCGAGGTATGGACAATAATTCATTATAATGAGACAATACCATTATTATTCTAGTCACACGAGTCTTCTTTGTACATCTATATTGGAAGCATACAAATCAATGGAGCAAAATCCTCTCTTTCCTTTCATCCATTGATTATATTGGCACTCATGTATAAGAGAAATCCAATTCAGTTGTGGATGATATTTTAATTAAAGATGTTAATGGAACTGATGTTTCATGTTATGATCATGTGCCTGAGGATCACATGTCCCAAATTCAGCGAGGCCAGTGTAAATTTACCATTTCTAAATTTTTTGATCTTTTTATTTTTTATTAATAAAGTTAAATTTCACTCATGGAAAAGGTTTCATCTTTTTAAAATTAATAAGAATTGATAATACTCGAAATCCATATTCATCTTAAAAACAGTTCCCTCCATTTTTTATTTTCAATTTAAAAAAAATTCCTAAAATCTATAATTTTAATTTAAGAAAAACAAATACATTTTTATAGTATAGAAATAAAATTGTTCAAAAGATTAAATTTAGTAATTTATATGAAATAATATATTTTTAAATGAATAGTGAAAATAATAAATTTTCTAACACCATCAATCATTTTGATTTTATCATAAATGAATAAATAATGATTTTTTATACACGTTAATATTAAATATATTTTTTTATAATGTAAATTAAATAATTTTAAAATACTATTTTTGAATTTCTAAACCAATTTTTAACATTTTAGAAATATATGTTATATTTTACTATAAAAAGTTCATTTTTCTCAATGGTAAAAGTTTTGTTTTCATTAAATTTAGAAATGTTTTCTAACAAAATTTAATTTTTATTTATTATCAAATATTATTTTTTTATTAATTTTAATTCTATTTTAAAAAAAATTAGGAAGATTACTATAAATTTCCAGGATAACAATGATATATTTTTTTCAATGTATTATTTTAATATGGTGTAATAATAATCAAATAAATTTCATTAAAACATTGTATAATGATGGTGATATTATTTTTACACACATATATAAATAATTTACCAAACATATAAATACTGATAAATATTATATAATATTAAAAACACTTTATTGTCAAAACATCAATTTTCTACATAAAAAAAATTTTATACTGATTATATGTTTATATATAAATGTTAATATTAAAATTTTTAATATTTAATTTTTTTCAATATCAGATAAATTTACACTTATCAAATAAAAAAATTAAATGTTGTTATCTAATATTTTTTTTAAATAACTTTTTTCCAAAAAAAATCTTGTTGTCGAAGTAAAAAAAAAATTAAATTGTATAATGTAAAACATATAATGGTAAATAAAGTTCCATTATATTAGTTATCTAATATTTTTCATGACTTTTTTTATTTAAATTCATGGGTACACCTACCTTATTTTTAGAAAATTCTATCTGTGTCTTTTCCCTTCCGTATAAAACACTACTTCCTATCACAATTCATTATACCTCTAAATCCACATAGGTTAGTACAATATCATCACAATACACTTCCCAAAATCCATCCCATAATCTATGAAGGCAACCCTGGGGAAAATTAAATACATTGAAGCCTTTTGGCCCAAACCAAATGGAGTTTCCAAGTTAAGGGGTAAAACCTTTTATCAAGATAAATTCTTTTATCTGCCATCTCCAACCCATTCACCCTATATATTCCCTTTGTATATAAAAAGGCTTATTAAATATTTTTATATTATTTATTTTATGTTTTATACATAAAATTGATTAAACATCCATCCAATTGGTAACGAACATATTGTTTATGTGTATGGCGAACTAACGTCTCACTAAACAATAATTGTTCATGTTTATCTTTTAACACATATCATGTTGGATATAATAATGGACACTATATTTATATATGTAAAATAATAATTTTTTTATTTCATTGATTTCATTATTCCTTGTAAAACACATACATTTTTTACAATCATTTTGGTGTAAAGACAATAAGTTTGTTTGAGGAAGTGTGGACTATCACCCCTTCAAAGCTATGTGATTCGTACACACAATACATGGAATATATTAAGGATGGGTTTAGTGAACATTCATGATATATATGATGTAATAAATATAATTTAATAATTATATATATATAATGATATGTATATTTCATTTTATTACATTATTTCCATAAGATAATAAAAACATAAACAACATTCACGCATACATAAGACTTATCATCTTAATTAACGGTGTATTCCATTTCATACATATATATTATATGGATTAATATTATTAAAATATTATTTATAAAAAAATGTTTATATAACGATTTAAATTCTTGAAAAAATTATATAAGTATAAGGTCCAAATATAAAACTAATTAAGATTCATGAGAAGAACAATGTGAATATTAGCTGATGTGAAACCTCAACATAAGATTGTTAACAATAGGGTATTATAATGTCTTAATAAAACCATATATGGTATTATATATTACAATATTATTTACTAATATATTTATAATAAACATTAATTTGTTATACGGTAATATTTTATGATTACGAATAGAGTCAAGACCCAAGGTAATTGGATTTCTTCTCACTTTTAATTTCGGTAGGATACATGCTTTATTCAACACCATTTCATTTTAGGTAGTTTTTACACTTCGTATGTATGTATTATATGATTAATATAAATAAATTTATGTATATTTAGAAATCCATTATATAAAATTTATTTCATGGGTTTTATGTTTGAAGAGTAAATAAATAAAAAAAAAGGTTTTGTCTCCATTTTCTTCATTGAGAATAATGTTTGGATATGAACATAAATTATTTTCTGAGGTGTATATAATTACATTTTACATGTTATATCATGAAAATAAATATTTGTATGATATTTTATGCTTCATTTAATATCTTTATATTACATGGATAGTATAATCCTATGGTTCCATGTAATAAGAGTGTCTAGATAAAATCTCCTAACATTTCACGATTATTTATGACATTGATTTTTTTGATGAAATATTTTGATCCATATCTGAAGAAAACTCATGAGTTTTATTATTCTATGTTTTTTAATGATATATCATAGTTTTATTACAATTTACCAAATAATTTTTATTTATAGTAATAAAAAAAAATTATTAAAATATGACAACATTTCACTCTGAAGTAGAAAACCACTTTTATTTCAATACTATGTTTTAAAATAATCTTTCAAATTATCCATGAAGACCGTTTTCAAGGAAAAAGTATTTAAAAAAAATTTATTGTTTTATAATCATCTTTTAAAATATTCCAAACCTATTTTTAATGAATTTTTTTTTCATGAATGTTTTATGTTTATAAAATATTTTAATAGTTTTCAACAATTAATTATACTTTTTCAAGGAAAACAGTTTCAACAATGTTTTCAATGCATTATTTATAAATATTCAATTTAATTTTCAATTAAATGTTATTTAAAAAATTTTTGTTTTAAATTTTAATTCTTTTCAAATATGAAAGTAAATTTTAATAATGGAATGTTTTCAACAATTATTTAAAAATATTTTCTTTCAAAGAAAAAATCTATTAATAATACTCATTAATTGAAATTAAATGATCTAAAATTTCCATTCATATTCGTTCTATGAAATGTTTGTTCTTGGATTTTATGACTTTTATGAAACCCACTTCTCTTTGATGAGTTATATTTTTTTGAAACATGTTTCATTTCATGAGTTCTGATTTCATTAAGTGATAATGAAACTGATCTATTTTTATGTTTTATTATTTGATGAAATGTTAGTGATACACATTTAATTTTATGGGTTGTGAATTAATGTGTATAAAAACAATTTATTTTAATGGGTCTTGATTTGATGAAACTTTAATTTTGTGGAACCTATATGAATGATGTTATTATGGGATGGGTGGGACCTATATCTCCCTCCAATGCGTTGGGTAACGATGATGGACTACTGATTGTATATGTTATGTGAGAATATAATTTCATGTTCACAATGTTATGCATGAACCTGATAATAGGTTGATAATATTATGTATGGACATGGTTTAATTTCCATATGTTTTGGAGTGAACATGATTACATGTTCACAATGCTTTGAATGGACATTATTATATGTTTCCCATATTATAAATAGACTTGGTTGCATGGCCATATGTTTACGCATTATCCTGATTACTTTTTCACAATGTTATGTGTGAACCTGATTATATAATTACAATGATATGCATGGATCTACTTTCACACCTATATGTTTATGTGTGAAACTAATTTGACTTTTAAAAATGTAATGCCTGGGCATGGTTTCATGTCTCTAATGTTATATGGGGGGATAATATCATGCACTAAACTTAATGAGTGAACATGTTTCTACTTATAGTCATTTAGAATGTTATAAACAATTGTTTATACCACAAATTCCATTTATTATTCCTATTTTATTATTTCTAGAATAATGATCTTAATTCTTATATGATCAAAGCATTACGAACTGCAAATCATTATTACGAATTCTATTATACAGGTTATATCTTAAACTATTATGCTCAAGTTCCACACTCTTTTGATAATGTTATGCTTACATATATCTATTATATACCCTTAATAATCAAGTGAGATATTCAAATTATTAATTTTCCATCCCCCATGTTATGAATAATTGTAATCGGTAGACATAAAAAAGGAGGATATCTTAGTGGGAGTTGTTGAAGATTTTTTACCAGGAGAGAACATTTTGTTTCCATATTTCCAAAGACACTAAACTGTTATGGTCCTTAGACATGTATTTTTTTAATGTATAGAATATTAATCTAAAATGATGTAGAGTCAATGTATGATATTACTAGGTCACTATACATGATATATTTTAGAGATCACAAATTTTTTTACCTTTTCATAATTACTATAATTCCACTCTTCCACAATTAAAGGGAAAACCCTCCCACCTCTCTTAATCAAACACCTGAAAGCCCTTGTATTAGAAAAAATTCCTCACAGATCTCCTCCAAACATACCTTTATCTTATATTCTACTCTTTGGGAATAAATTTATGAATGGAGACCCTTTGGTGAAAAACAAAAGGTGTGTCCAAACAATGATGTAATATTCTTCAATGAGAACTTTTGTATTATATCATTCTCCACTCCCTCAATTGTTCTTAATACATAAATATATATTATAAATATAATACAAAATATACTGATATGTTTTTATTCTATGGGAATAACACACAATCACACACACATTCAAATAAAATAGGTTACTCAATCATTTTGTATGTGTGTGGTGAACTACTCCCATGTGAACTGATGGCATTCATTCTCCCATTTTCATCATTCATAGTGGAGAATAAATATGTACACATTATTTTTATATGATAAATATGGTATTTATGATGAATTTATTGTTATTTAAACATAATATATCAAATATATTCATTCTTTCAATTTTCTGAATAATAAAAACATTGTTTATGGATGTTTGGAATATGGCATCCTCAAAGCGATGTGATTCATTCACACATTAAATGAAATGTATTCAGAATGGGTTTAGTGAAATTATATGATATATATGAAAAAATAAATCTACTATAATTATAATATATATATATATATATATATTATATGTTACTAACATTATGTTATTCAATACAATAATAAAATGGGTTAAGAGATCATGTGTACAGGTGGATTATCATATATAGAAATGGTGTATTTCATTTTTTATTTATATATTTTATAGATAATTATTGTCACATAATTACAGAATATAGTGACATGTGTTTTGGACCTATCAAACATCATAAATTTTCTACAAATATTTCTAGAGCTAGGACTAGAGACGACATGTGATTCTATGGACTTGTGTGCCAAGAATAAATTTTATAAAAATCTTAACTTTTTTTTGTAATATATAGGTGGAATAATTGGGGTATATCTCAAATGGTAGATAGGATCGTAAATATAAGGGCTCAGCTGTGTCTGTAGTGTGTCATTTACCCTTGGTGGGGTATAAGTTTAGTCAGAGGGAGCCTTCTGTAGAAAACATTATCAAGGTCATGTCTGTAAATAAAATAAAATAATTTATTTTGATTTTCAGATCAAATAAATTTTTAGTGGAGTCTCAGATTGAATTGGTGAGACCATGGTTGGGTTCATAACGCCACGTCTACCTTAAGCATGACATAAAGTTGATTGCACTAGGAGTTTTGGATGGAGGTGAGTTGACCAGATGTTTTATAGGGGGATAGTTAATTAACCCATCCCATACACCTTCACATTGGATGCAATGGTGGATCCCCATCCCTCTTCTCTATCACTAAAAAACGTACTGAAAGCCGAATCGAGCAAACAAAGCTTTTTCGGTCTCAGATATTGACGGTTGATGCTCCAAGATCATGCATTAGTATATCCAATACAAAAATCTTCCATCAATGCTTCTGGAATTCTCCCATTTTAGGAATTTTAATTTTATTTCCCACTCCCCATTATTATGCTTTTTTCTTCGATTATCCCTCAAGGACGTTTAGATCATGTCCCGATATTTCTGATACAAGTCTTTGATTCATTTGTGGACCACCAGAGTGTTTATGGTGGTCCAAAAATGTTCTTGTAAAACTTCATGGTGTGACATAATGGGTCTTATAGATGGTCCAACAGTAAAAGGAGGTTTCATAGTGGTTTTCGGGTGTAGAGGTAGTTTCCGGTGTTGCTCTGGTGATGTTCCAGCCATAATTTTCAGAGGGATTTTAAACACCCATATCTCTCAAACCGATTGTCTTATTTGGTTTCTGTCTATGACCAAAAATTCTTATCATCAAGAAAGATCAATTGAACCCAGTTTTAGGATATTATGTTTCAGTATCGAGTATTGGTGACATGAAACATCCAATTTTAATAATAATAATTATATAATTATTACTATTTGACAAATCTGGTAATAGTTGTATATCATGTGTCTGATTTCCAATTAATTCACGGTAAGTAGTGTTGATACCCTTTCGTTAAGATATATGTTTTATGATCAAACCCAGGTGCATAAACTGAAATCATGATGTGGGGGCCATGATACATTTTTTGGGCATGTTGCGGAAAATATTACCTTATTCACCGGTTTCCTGATTATGGTGACAAAATATCCTATCATGTTTGTTTTTTCATTTATAATGTGATTGTGGCTACAATTATAGATTTTAGAATATGGGGAGTCTTTAATAGAGATTCATTCTAGTGAACTAGTTCTAAGACGATATTGGAGATTGGTGGTTCGTGTAGTGAGATGCTAGGTTAGGTACTCACATATGGCACTAGGGAGAAGGTTTCATATACCTCTCTACATAGGTTGAGATGAGACTCCATGTGTTTGGGGAAAGGGGTTGTTAGGTTTAGGTAGTTCCCATCGGGTTTGTTACTCCCCTGATAGATTAGGGTGCGAGTTCCCTAGTGAAATTTGTGAAGTTGGACTGCTACACTACTATGACAGGCAGTAGAATTTGAAATCTTGTTGTATAATAGAGTAGGTACATCCCTTTAGTACCAAGGTTTGAGTCCTCTAGACTCTGTGTGGTACCCCAAAAATATTTGTGTGACCTAACATTACTTGTATTACTAAACCCATAATGTGGGATGGGCTTACATTCCTCGGTGTGGTACTCTCCAACTATGTGTAGGCTCATGTATTACTAGGTTATAATCCCCTCTCATAACAAGGCACAGATTCATGCTCTAAGGAGTTGTTTTACCCTACACTATTGTACCAGGGTGTGGCTCCTCTTATGTAGTGGTTCTCCCCTACTATAGGCGTGGGCTCACATTCCTCAGTGCAGTGCACTCCTATCGTGGGTGTGGACCCATGTATCTTGTAGTGGTTCTCCCCCACCATGAGGGTAGTATCACATTTTACAGAGTCGTGATCCCCTACTATGTTAGGGTTTGGGATAATATTTCACTAGGTTTTACTCTAATTATGCTATAGGGTATGAGTTCACACCTATAGATTTATGCCTCCCAACGATTGTGTCGTAGTGGGGAGTAGGTCACTCTAGTTGTTACAAAAGATTCATGGTTCAGAGTCTTCTCTCCCTCAATGTACTGATGTGAAGGCCCCTCAAAAAAGGAGTGAAAGTGGTTCTGTGGGTTGGTTAATGATGTAGTACTCTCTCGACTGTGGGGCAATGGAGAAGATCCGGACTCTCCACATTTATTTCGAACCTGAACAGGGGTTGGTCAGTGTTGGTGGCATCACTCCATTGAGTGCCATCTAGGATGGTGTGGATGGATCATTGACTCTATGTTTTCGATTATTGCAGCTTTTATTTTGAGGGATATCTAATCTATTTTTTATATTTCAGTTCGGCACCTCATGAGACATTTGTTAGTTTTGGATTGGATCATGAAGTTGATCACTATGAATGTTCTATGGTCAGAACCATGTGACATGGTGATGGTTCTGAGTATTTCATGGTATGTTCAGGGAGACCCTGTGGCATGTATTTTTTTGTTGAGCTACCAAAGACATCGAGCTGACTAGTCAGTTATTTTTGAGGATGGTCTCTTGATGGATCTCCATTCCTGTTTGGTTTCTCTCAGGCTCGGTCAAGAGAACTAAGGCCAATAAGTTGTTCCTTTTTATTGGTTTGGGTTTTGGGGTGCCTACTATGTATTCTTATACTCACCCATGCATGGGATTTACCCACACATGTCTAGTGTATTGTGTAGACAATGTGTCTATAGACTGTCCCAGTTGGACCCGAAGTTAGTATAGTGTAGTAGGTGGATTGAATAGTGTTTTCACTTGAGTTTGTCCATGGAGATTACCAGTGTTTGTTTGATAGTGAACCCCTGCTTAATATAAATATGGAATCATTTTTAGTTTTCTTTTGGTGGGATATATTTTCACCCTTTTTTATCATCTTTTATATTCTGGATTTGGATAAATGTTTTCATTCATATTATGTTTCATTTTTTCTATATATCTATACACTATTGAAAGGTGTTGTATGTGGCTTCATGCATATAGGTACCTAAGGATAAGGCCTCATTGTCTGTGACAACCTACTAAGCATTGAAAACCATCCCCTGGACTATAGAGGTGGGAATGGGGAGTAGCAGATCGAACCGCATTGGGTCAGGTTATGACAAAGTGGTATTAGAGGATGATCCACCATTGGGGCCATATAGCATAGTTTTTCTAGATATGAGAATTAATTGGGAGACATATAATTAGAGATATGATGATTTGTGTTTAGGTTCCCAGATAGAGACTCATGTGTTGGTATGGGAAGCTAATGTATTCCAACACTAAGACTCTCATTACATTCTTTTACACTCCGTACATTATGAAACTGGTCAGAAGGGAATAATGGATCCAGAGTCATATAGGTATGGGTTTTGGGTTTTCCCTATCCTTGTGTAAGCACCCCATTTATGCTATATGACCATGGTTCATCTTGAATTTATTCAATATGAATCCATGATGATAAAATTTGGGGGTTCTAAAGAATGGTATGGTGTATGACCCAATGAGTGATGAGGACTCCTTGTAGGGATGTGGTAATGAGGATGGTCATCTTCTAGTTGTGATGCTAGTGGAGCCACCACCCATAGATTAGTGCATTGATCCGCCTCTGAGGGTTTGTGTGGATACATCCATTCACACCGATACGTGAATGGAACTATTGGTGTTGTTTTTTTCTAGATAGCATCGATTGCATGTGGCATAGGGATCATTCCCCCACCGAGACACAGTTTTGGGACGTGATGATTACTGTGCAAGCAAGTAAGGGCCGCCCAAAGTAGATATTATTGAGGTGTGGTGGTAGAGTCCATTTGACTTATGTAAACTATGATGGGAAGCATATTGGTAGCTGAGGGCCTTGGTAGGAACCAATTTGATCGTATGAGCATGCCATTATTATTTGTTCATTCCCTCATGTGATCGACATTGACTTGTAAATAGGACTTTAGTGGAGGGTTTTTATGGTTCATTGTGTCATTGAATTCATATGAAGGATAGAAACTTCCCCCACTATGATGCATCCTTGAAGGGAGATCAAAAACTATGTGGGCGAGTCAGTGCCTCTAAAAACAGATTGTTTCAAGGTCCAATGGATGTGTTACTTCACCCTATGAGATTAACGTCTGTTTCGTGTGTTGGTGGAGGTCTCATAATGGAATGTAAGACTTCGTGTGTACACTTGGGTGACCCTGTTTATTCTCCATGTGGTGACTTTTTTTTCCTAGGGGTGTGGAGGTTTTCTTGTGGGGAATCACGTTAAGATATATCCATTGAGATTGTCCATGATATATTTTACGTAACGTGGGGAGTACATCAACCATATGAGTTTTGGCATTAGTACACATCACGAGGAAAAATGTGGTGATGAGGTGGTCTTTTCCTTGACATTGTGTTGGTGTGGGAATATGGAATTTAGATCTTTTTGGGGTATGTATGGGCTCATTTATAGTGTTTTTAGAACAACTTGGTTGGCCTATGTTTTTTGGCGATGAGGTCATCTTTTTTGTTGAATCGCATTGAGGGTTGAAAGTGTTTATTTGGAATCACGATACCTCTGTGGTTTTTAAAACCTCTATTTCATTTCTGGTGTTTTGTTACCACTTTGTGCATTTTTTACAGTATAGTAACCTTTAATAAGCAAGTTGGTGTGGGAGTCCTAGTGGAGGGCACAAGTTCTTCCTCTTGTTACTTGGCATTTACTCTTCGAAGAAGAAAATCCATAAGGTGTAGAGGATACGTATACATGGGTTTTTACCCTATTTGACATTGAAATATATCTATATACATTTGAAAATATATCCATGTATACTTCATGTGATTCTAGGGCTTGATCTTCCCAAAATAAATTTTATAAAAAATAATTTTTATTTATATAAAATAAAAGTGGAGGAAATGGGGTTTCCCTCAAACTGTTGGTCACATAATTATTCTGATGGTTTATTTGAGTCTAGAGAATTTTGTTTATCATTGGGAGGTTAAATGTTCTGTTGGCATGGGTATGCTGTAGAATATGTTATAGAGTTCGTTACGTTAAGTAAATTAAATTAATTTATATTGGACTTTGGATTGAGTAAATTTATAATGAAGAAAAATAAAAAATATATGAGCCCATGGATGGGTTTCGAACGTCATGTTTACCATATGATAGAAATAATGTTGAAAATACAGGGTGTTTTGGATGGAGGAATATTGATGGGAATTTTTATGGTGGAATAATTAATTAAATGATAAATTTAATTAAATAACCCATCCCCCACCTCCTTTATTTTGGGTGGGTTGGAGGATCCTCATACCACTTCGTCATCACTAATGAATCAACATAAATATGAATTATGAAAATGAATCATTGTTTACCTTAGATCTAGACAACAGACGCTCTAGGATCCTATAACATCTACTCCGGAGCACAAATTTGGCCTCGGTGATTTTTCCATTTTCCACGAGGTAAGAGATTTTAGTTCTTATCTAATCCCCAATTGTTTATAATTATTATTTCTTCAATTATTTATCAAGGCTATGTATATTGGGTCCTGATGTTTCTGAATAATGTCTTAGATTCTTTTTTGGACCAACAGTGTGTTCTTGGTGGTCCATGGAATTTCTGGTGGATATTTTTTGTGCAGGGTGGTGGATTTCTGTGACTATACAACCAAAAAAATACATGGAAGAACACATTCTTGGGTTTTATGCATTTTATAGAAGCAGCACTATAGTTTTTGGTGGCAGTAGAACATTTTTTGGGAGTGCTCCGACAATGTTCCATCTAAAATGGCCCAAGGGTGTTTAAACCCTTGTATCTATCAAACCAGGTGTTTGATTTTCCTGAAGTATCTGAAAACATGTTCCTATTATAAAATAATATATTTTGATAATGGTTTTTAGGAATTAATTTATTATTTTTGGGGCACAATGACCTAAAATATCCAATTTTAATAATATGTATATAATTATTATGATTTTGGAAATCTATATTATACATATCTCCAGCGTTCAATGTTTGAAAAACCATTCGTTGCATTGAAACTCTGAACCTAATGAGAACATTTCAAAATCAATTTTGACAGCTTAAACTGAAATAATTTTTTAGGCCCCAAGAGGCACAGTTTAGGGAATTTGCGGTGAAATGTTAATTTTTCACCAGGTGCCCATTTTGGATGAATGACTATTTGATCCCGTGTATTTTTTTAGTTGGTTTTACAATGGAGTGATTAATTTGATGTGTTTTCAAAATGATTTCTAGGCCTCACGAAGACCTATTTGTGATTTTTGAGGTGGATAGTATCATTTTATCATGGTTTCCAGTTGTAGATAGTAAATAGCCTAACCTGAATGTTTTTCGGCATAGAATGTAATGTTGGCCTCAGTTATGGATTTAGGGATACAATTTTTCTTGAATTGTGAAATATTCTTGCAGAATAGTGTTAGGAAGATGTTACAGATCATTTATTCATCAATAGGTATATTCAGTTAGGTACTCTTATGTGGCACAAAGGATTGGGTTTCCCTTTCATCTCTACATAGGTTGAGATAGGACACCCCAATGTTTAGGAGTGGGTTCATTACCAATCAGTTGTTTTGTCTGGGTATGTTTCTCCCATGATGTATTAATGTTTGGGTTCCCCCATGACATTTGTACTGTTGGATATCTCCCCTATCGTGATAGGGCACGGGTGCTCGAATCACTTTGAACGGTAGAGTTCGTACTCGTCTATCATATAATGGTGGGGGTCCTCTATCCTTAGTGTGGTGATACCCTAATGTGGGATTGGTCTCAAGTTACTTATCACAGTGCCCCCATAATATGTTTGCAGTCTTACATCCCACAATGTGATGATCCACTATCATGTTATGGTATAGATGAATATTTCATGTAGTGGTACTCCCATTTCGTACCGGGGCGCAGTTTCACATTTTACAATTTGGTTGTCCCATACTCAATCATACTAGGTTATAGGTCCTCTTACGCAGTGCTGCTACTCTAACGTGGATGAGGGATCACGTTCCTTAGTGTGTTGCTCCCCAATAGTGGGTGCAAGATCACATCTCTTTTATTTAGTGCTCCCCCACCAAGGGTGCGGTCTCAAATTTCATAGATTGGTGATCCCCTACCTTGTTAGGGTGTGGGATCATGTTTTATAAGGTTCTTCTCCCTTAATGCGCCAGGGAACAGGTTCAAACATGCAGAGTAGTTAACCCCCATGTTCAAGCTAAAATGTGGAGTGATCCCCTCTATTTGTTACACATGAAACATGAAAATATTTAGTTCTTCCTTCATGTACGGTGCTGTGGGACCTTCCAGATAGGAGTGAAATATGTGTTACGGGTATATTTAAGAAAATTTAATCCCTTGACTATGGGGTAGTGGCGCGGAGTGGGAATCTCTATAATTCATTCAACCCTACATAGGGCGCTTGTCAGGGTTGGTGGAATCAATCGGTTGAGTGCCATATGGGATAGTAAGGTAGGCTAATCATCTTTGAGATTTCGATGCTTTACTCTTTTGTTTGGATGGCTATCAGGGATGAGTTGCCTTTCTTTGAGGATGGTACCTTATGATACCATTGTTAGTGCTCTATTAAAACCTCGATTTATTCACCATGGACTGTCTATGGTTAGCACCATGAGACATGGTGATTGTGCTGTCTATATTTTGGTATGTTCCTAGGGTCCCCAAGGATTGGTTGTTTGTTTTGAAATTCCATGGACATCAATGTGACGATTCAGGTACTTCCGGGGTCGGTATCATGATGGTTCATCTCTCTTTCTTGGGTTCCCTCATGTAGGGATGAGTTGGTGATGCCGATTAGTTGGTCCTTTTATTTTTGGGATGGATTTTGGGTGACTACTGAGTATTCTTATACTCACCCATGCACGTCCATTGCCTCACATGTCTTATATCTTATGCAGACCAAAGTTACTTGAATGATGTAACATCCCGGGTAATTCAAGAATAAATAATTTTCATATTTATTAATATTTACGAATTAAATATTAATTTTATTTTAAATGGGTTGCTATGTTCGATAGCGTACCCGATACGCAACGATGAGTTTCTTTGAAACTTACGTAGCACACTAGTAATAAAATTTTATTATTTTAAATGTTAGTTAACAAGTACCCGTTGTACTGGCGGGAATGGATAGAAATAACTAAAATATGATTAGATATGTTTTTAAATGTTTATACATTTACCCAATAAAAGATAAAGGCTTAAAATATGGAAAGAGTTCAATTTTAGGGCATATATACTCTAATTTTCACTAAAGGTTCACTTATCACCTTTTAATGGTGAACCGTCATTAAATATTGTTATGATCAACCTTATACTTTATTTTGGACCAAATATAACTCTTCTTTAGAATCGGGACATCAAAATTTACTTTGTGTAAATTTTTGGTACCTTTCTGATAAAGTTCATTTTTTTATGAATAGTGTAAAATGTTTTATTTTAATTCAAAACCTATTTTTAATCTAAATTATTTAGATGATTATATTATTATTTTAATTGGTTTTAAAGATAAATTAGAAAATATTTTTTCCAGTTAATCCAATGGTGGTCATTGGAATCAATTTCACTTTGAAATTGGACTTAAACTAGTGTCAATCTTTTGATACTTATTGTTTCACAAAAACACGCTATTTGTCATGACAGCAAGAATTAATTATTAAATTAATTAATTTGACTTATATGATTTGAATTTTGTAAAATAGACTTCATTTTTGAATTCAGAATATCAAATATAGCTTAGGGTGAATTTTTTGTAATTTTCTGAAAAACTTCAATTTTTGATGAATAGTGAAACCACTAAGTGGTAATCAGGCAAACTGATTTTTCAGTTAAATGAAAGTTTACCACTAATGTGTATTGAATTTTGAAAATACGACATACATGGTTGTCATTAAGAAGTAAAATGTGGTTCAATGAGATTAAAATAATTTTTTTGGTGAATAGTAACTTTTTTTCATTAATCACGATTAGTGGTAATTAGTGTAGTTTAAGGTAAAAATGGTATTATAAGAATGTGAAAACACCATGAAACTTGTCCTACACCTATTGGGTGAGTCATGGCCGACCAAGACAAGCCATGGGCCAACTTGGGGACCCCATGGAGCCACTTTAGTTGGAAAATGACATTAATATATTTTTATTTAATGTTAAATTGAAAATGACACTAACATAAATTGTTTTACTAAAATAATTTTTGAGTGGGGTTATACAAGTCCAAATTTTGATTATAAATAGTCATTAGAAATCTAAAAAGATTTCCTACATCATAGTATTTGTTTTATAATTTTTAGACATTATATAAATTCAATTATATATGACATAATAATGATGCAGCGATGACATCATTATTTGACGATTTAAATAAAATGGACTGATAATTAAAAATCTAAAACCTACACATGTCCAAAACCAATTGGATGAGTGGATTTCGAACCCTTATCACCTTATCCACGAATTATATCAATGTGGGACCTTTTAAAACCGAAACACATTTTCAAATAAAGTAATATTTCTTTACATTCCAAAAGTGCCCCTCCTCTCCTCTTATAAAAGGCCCCCACCTCTACCTCATTTCACACACTTCTCAAGCCTTTGGCTCGGCCAAAACCTGCCCACTTACTCCCTCCACATCCCTCTCCTCATCCTAGAGGATTTCCGTTGGGCAGAATCCTTTCAAAGGAAGCCTTTAGGCTCAAATCAAAAGGGAGTTACACTTTTAAAAGTAATTCAATCTCTCTTGTTCATTTGTTTTATTTTGCTTCTCCAACCCTCTAAACTAATTTTATTTACTTCTTTTGTAACAACACCAGTATCTTTAATATACTAGGATTTTGTTATAATATTTATTTGAGATACACTATCACACAACTACATCAAATGGTTAAAGAACATACGGTTTCCGTGGATGTCGAAATTCTGCCTCCCGAAACGATGATTGTTCAATACTCATTTAACACCTTCAAGGGTGGCCATTATGATGTCACTATTTTTATATATGATATATAATATGTTTATGTTTTCTTTAAGCTTATGTATTTTTCATTTTTGGCATAGCTTTATTGTTTCCATTATGGGTAAACACGATATCATCATTTAAGGAAGTGCGGACTACCGCCCCCTAAAAGTGATGTGATTCATTAATGCCATATGTGGGACGTGTAAAGGATGGATTTAAAGTTATTATATATGATATTATACTCGAATTATATTATACCTCTATATCATTATTATTTCTTTCCATTAAAGTATGACATAGAAATGAAAGTAGCGTTCATGCGTATGTACGGCTTACCGTCTCCATGAACGGTGCATTTCATTTCTTATCCCCAAATGTAATGTACTATTAAAATTACATGTATATAATGTATATATATAATTAATGATATATCTAAATGATTAATATAATTCTGGAATTAAAATATACATACCTCTCATTTAGTTTTAATTCCACTAATATGACAAAGAAATGAAAGTAGCGTTCATGCGTACGTACGGCTTACCGTCTCCATGAACGGTGCATTTCATTTATTACCTCTAAATGATTATGTAATATTATAAATACATGTATATGCTGGATATATATGATACATATTATATCCAAATCGGGAATTTCATTCTGGATATAAAGAACTTTTGACCACATGAACAACATGTAATTGTAAGAAGTCAACTTTCGACTTAAGAACCAAATATTGACAAAACAAACATTATTAAATTAAATATTTACTTAATGTTTAGAACATGTAAATAAGTGATATAAAAGGAATAATGAACTTTAAAAAGGTTCTTAATCAAGTATAAATTAACTAAAGTTTATTATTCAGGACGATAAAGAACGATCGAGTCAAGTCGGACCCAAGGTAAGGGACTTCGTCTCAATCTCCTTTCATTGAGGCATATTTCGTTTTATACACAACTTTCTTTTTTACGGTGTATAAACCCTTTGACTTTTACTTTTATACAAAAGGAATCTTTTTCTACGAAGCGTTTTATTAAACTACAAAAAGGAATGTTTTTTTAACGTACGTGGTGACAGCGACCTTTTCCGCCGCCGCGAGTATTATTTGATCTTTGGCGTCCTCAACAAGACATAATGTTTTTAGAATAAAATAAATACCATATACTCTTTTATGTATATTGGTATTGAAAATGGATTTGAAAAAGGATTCTATTATGTCAATATATTTATGATATATTGTGATTGAAATGTGGAAATGTTATCATTCCTTTATATTGGTTTTATGTTTTATGATTTTATATTGGTACTTGAACATTTTAACGGGTGGTTACATTATAAACCATATGACGGGTGGTGCCGTGAATACAAGGACGGGTGGTTACGTTATAACCTCCAATGCATTGGGTATGGAAGTCGGCCGTATGGCTATTCCATTAAGTATGTATGGAAATTGGCAGTATGGCTATTCCATTAAGTGATATGTGTGGAAGTCAACCGTATGGTTATTCCACTTAAGTAAGTTTATGTCCCAAGTTACCTTTATATATGTTCTGTGTTCTTTATATGGGTTTTATGGTTATACTTTGGTTACAAAAAGGTAAGTAATGATACTTTATTCAGTGAAGAGTTTTACTACTTCATGAAGGTGAAGGTATTGCTTTGATATAGTATACATGGTTTACTTGATGTTTGAAAAACTAACAGTTTTCATTCTTTTTGTATCCCTTACTGAGCTTTTTATGCTCACCCCAAGTTTTTCGAAATGTTTTTCACAGGGATTAAAGTGGAATAAGGTCAATGATGGGATCAAGAGAATTTCATGCTATCTAAAACATGGAATCTAGACATTTTTCTTTTTAAGAGTTTTTATTTTATGGAGACTTAGTAAAAGTGTCTACTTTGTAATCTTTTAAGATGTAATTGTTATGTTCTAATTCTCTAAAACTCTAAACCTGAAAATATCCTCAATGTGAATTATTCATTTAATTCAATATTAAGTAAGGTTTAAGGTTGGGGCCTTATAGTTGGTATCAAAGGTTGGTTTACACAACTTTAGGAGTTAGAAAAGTGTTAAATTATAATATAATTGAAATGATATAGAATTTATGGATTACCATGTTGCTTCGCCTAAGATATTTCTGTGTTCAGAATGGTTTTCTGTAGAGGAAACAAAGCAGCTATGTTGGGACGACGTCAGGAGGAAGATAACCTTCCAAATCAGCAACCAGAGATGGTCGGAATCGGAACTGAACAGTTTGTTGCAGTGATGGCACAGTTGACTCAGGCTATAAATGGTGGTGGTATCCATGCATGAGATCAGCCAGATCAACCGCAGAGGAACGTGTCAGTGGTGGAACATTTCATGAGGCAACATCCCCCATCAATCAGAGGATCATCTGACCCTGTGCAAGCTGAAGGGTGGATTAAAGCACTGGAGAAGATTTTTGATGTCATGGGGTGTTCAGAACATCAAAAGGTTAGTCTTGCTGTTTACCGTTTTGAAGGTGAAGCTGATCAGTGGTGGTCGATGGTGAAAAATATAAGGGATAGTGATGAGATTGAGGATCTTCACTGGGACGAATTCAAAGGCATGTTTCTTGAGAAATATTTTCCTAAGGTGGTTCGTCTTAGGATGGAAAAACAGTTCCTAGAATTGAGGCAGGAGGATGATTCAGTGGCTGCTTATGAAGAAAAGTTCACTCGATTGGCAAGGTATGCTCCAAACTTCATACGACATCTGGATAGTAAAATAAACCGTTTTTACTTAGGGTTAAAGCCAAAGTATCGAAGGGCTTTAGATTCTCATGAATTCAAAAGTTATGAAAAACTTGTTCGATGTGCGGAGAAGGTAGAAATGGAGTTTGCCGATGATCAGGTGTTCTATGACAAACAACAGAATAAGAGGTCTAGTTGGCAGGAAAAGGGGAATAATTCATCAAAAAAGCAAGAAGGTAAGAAAACCAAATATCCATCCTGTGAGAAGTGTGGTAAAATGCATCCGGGAGAATGTTTATCCAAGTCTGGTAAGTGCTTTCGGTGTGGTAAGTCTGGTCATATTGCTCGTAACTGTAAGGAAGATGATCAAGCAGGAAATGAAAAGCCAACGGTAAGAGGTTTTAAGTGTAATGAAATGGGTCATTATGCAAATGAGTGTCCAACGAAGAACTCAACTGGGGGAATGCAGTTAGACTACACACAGAAAGGGGTGCTAAAATCCTTTTCAACATCTTCAGCAGATGTTGGGCCATCGAATGAAGTGGTATCAGCTCCAGGGAGCTCAGTATTTTTTGATGATTGACTTGAGATCGGGGTACCATCAGTTGAAAGTAAAAGAAGCAGACGTTCTGAAGACTGTGTTCCGTACTAGATATGGCCATTATGAATTTGTAGCTATGCCTTTTGGGTTAACCAATGCACCTGATGTATTCATGGACCTTATGAATAAATTTTTCCATGAGTTCTTGGATAAGTTTGTGTTTGTGTTTTGAGGATTTTGAAGAGGTTATGTGTGCCTTGTGATTCACAGTTGAAGAGAGAGTTGTTATGTGAAGCTCATAGTTCTCCGTTTTCAGTTCATCCGGGCAGTACTAAGATGTATAGAGATCTGCGGGAGTATTACTGGTGGGATGGAATGAAAAGAGACATTGCTGATTTTACTGTGAAGTGTTTGACTTGTCAGTAGGTTAAAGCAGAGCGGCAGTTACTGAAAGGGATGCTTCAGCCTTTACCAGTGCCAGAGTGGAAATGGGAGAATATATCCATGGACTTTGTTGTTGGATTACCGAAGACATCTCGAGGTAATAATGCAATCTGGGTTAATGTTGATCGCTTGACCAAATCTGCTCATTTCCTTGCTATACGAGATACTTTCTCTCTTGACCAACTTTCCCGTTTGTATCTTAAAGAGATTATCAGGTTACATAGAGTTCCTCTCTCCATTGTATTTGATCGTGATCCCAGGTTTACTTCTAACTTTTGGAAAGGCCTTTAGAAGTCGTTGAGTACTGAATTAAATTTTAGTACATCTTTTCATCCTCAATCAGATGGGCAGTCAGAACGAACAATTCAGACATTGGAGGATATGCTATGAGCATGTTCGATGGATTATCAGGGAAGTTGGGACCAACATATTTCTTTTGTTGAATTTTCATATAATAACAGTTTTCATTCCAGTATACAGATGGCACCATTTCAGGCATTATATGGGAAGCGGTGTCGAACTCCAGCTTTCTGGGATGAAGTGGGTGATAAGAAGTTGATGGGACCAGAATTGGTAGAAGAGATGGTAGAAAAAGTTCAGCTGATTTAGGAACACATGAAAACAGCTCAGAGCAGGCAGAAGAGTTATGCGGATAACCGGAGGAAGGATCTATCTTTCGAGGTAGGTGATCATGTTTTTCTCAAGGTTTCTCCTTGGAAAAGTGTTATGAGATTTGGAAAGAAAGGAAAGCTGAGTCCACGGTTTATTGGACCATATGAAATTCTGGAGAGAGTTGGATCAGTTGCATACCGGGTGGCTTTACCTCCGAATTTATCTCAGGTACACAATGTTTTTCATGTTTCAATGTTGAGAAAGTATAAGTCAGATCCATCTCATGTTTTGAGTCCAGAGGTAGTTCAGCTGGAAGAGAACATATCTTATGAGGAACAACCGGTCCAGATTCTTGACCATAGGGAGCAGGTGTTATGGAATAAGGTTATTCATCAGGTAAAGGTTTTGTGGAAAACCCATGTGATTGAAGAGGCAACGTGGGAATCTGAAAATGCTATGAAGGATAAATACCCCCACTTATTTTGATAAGTGAATAAAATTGCGAGGACGCAATTCCCAAAAGGGGGGAAGGATGTAACATCCCGGGTAATTCAAGAATAAAGAATTTTCATATTTATTAATATTTACGAATTAAATATTAATTTTATTTTAAAGGGGTTGCTATGTTCGATAGCGTACCCGATATGCAACGATGAGTTTCTTTGAAACTTACGTAGCACACTAGTAATAAAAAAATATTATTTTAAATGTTAGTTAACAAGTATCCATTGTACTGGCGGGAATGGATATAAATAACTAAAATATTATTAGATATGTTTTTAAATGTTTATACATTTACCCAATAAAAGATAAAGGCTTAAAATACAGAAAGAGTTCAATTTTAGGGCATATATACTCTAATTTTCACTAAAGGTTCACTTATCACCTTTTAATGGTGAACCGTCATTAAATATTCTTTTGATCACTCTTATACTTTATTTTGGACCAAATATAACTCTTCTTTAGAATCGGGACATCAAAATTTACTTTGTGTAAATTTTTGGTACCATTCTGATAAAGTTCATTTTTTTATGAATAGTGTAAAATGTTGTATTTTAATTCAAAACCACTTTTTAATCTAAATTATTTATATGATTAGATTATTATTTTAATTGGTTTTAAAGTTAAATTAGAAAATATTTTTACTATTTAATCCAATGGTGGTCATTGGAATCAATTTCACTTTGAAATTGGACTTAAACTGGTGTCAATCTTTTGATACTTATTGTTTGACAAATACACGCTATTTGTCATGACAGCAAGAATTAATTATTAAATTAATTAATTTGACTTATATGATTTGAATTTTGTAAAATAGACTTCATTTTTGAATTCGGAAAATCAAATATAGATTAGGGTGAATTTTTGGTAACTTTCTGAAAAACATCAATTTTTGATGAATAGTGAAACCACTAAGTGGTAATCAAGAAAACTGATTTTTCAGTTAAATGAAAGTTTACCACTAATGTGTATTGTATTTTAAAAATCCGACCTACATGGTTTTCATTAAGAAGTAAAATGTGGTTCAATGAGATTAAAATAATTTTTTTGGTGAATAATATCTTTTTTCATTAATCGCGATTAGAGGTAATTAGTGTAGTTTAAGGTAAAAATGGTATTATAAGAATGTGAAAACACCATGACACTTGTCCTACACCTATTGGGTGAGTCATGGCCGACCAAGACAAGCCATGGGCCAACTTGGGGACCCCATGGAGCCACTTTATTTGGAAAATGACATTAATATATTTTTATTTAATGTTAAAGTGAAAATGACAGTAACATAAATTGTTTTACTAAATTAATTTTTGAGTGGGGTTATACAAGTCCAAATTTTGATTATAAATATTAATTGGAAATCTAAAAAGATTCCCTACATCATAGTATTTGTTTTATTATTTTTAGACATTAAATAAATTAAATTATATATGACATAATAATGATGCAGCGATGACATCATTATTTGACGATTTAAATAAAATGGAAAGATAATGAAATATATAAAAACTACACATGTCCAAAACCAATTGGATTAGTGGATTTATAACCCTTATCACCTTATACACGAATTATATGAATGTGGGACCTTTTAAAACTGAAACACATTTTCAAATAAAGTAATATTTCTTTACTTTCCAAAAGTGCCCCTCCTCATCTCTTATAAAAGGCCCCCACCTCTACCTCATTTCACACACTTCTCAAGCCTTTGGCTCGGCCAAACCCTGCCCATTTACTCTCTCCACATTCCTCTCCTCATCCTAGAGGATTTCCTTTGGGTATAATCCTTTCAAAGGAAGCCTTTAGGCTCAAATCAAAAGGTAGTTACACTTTTAAAGGTAATTCATTCTCTCTTGTTCATTTGTTTTATTTTGCTTCTCCAACCCTCTAAACTCTTTTTATTTACTTCTTTTGTAACAACACAAGTATCTTAAATATACTAGGATGTTGTTATAATATTTATTTTAGATACACTCTCACACAACTACATCAAATGGTTAAAGAACATACGGTTTTCGTGGATGGCGAAATTCTGCCTCCCGAAACAATGATTGTTCAATACTCATTTAACACCTTCAAGGGTGGCAATTATGATGTCACTATTTTTATATATGATATATAATATGTTTATGTTTTCATTAAGCTTCTGTATTTTTCATTTTTTTCATACCTTTATGGTTTCCATTATGGGTAAACACGATATCTTCATTTAAGGAAGTACGGACTACCGCCCCCTAAAAGTGATGTGATTCGTTAATGCCATATGTGGGACGTGTAAAGGATGGATTTAAAGTTATTATATATGATGTTATACTAGAATTATAATATACCTCTATATCATTAATATTTCTTTCCATTAAAGTATGACATAGAAATGAAAGTAGCGTTCATGCGTATGTACGGCTTACCGTCTCCATGAACGGTGCATTTCATTTCTTATCCCCAAATGTAATGTACTATTAAAATTACATGTATATAATATATATATATAATTAATGATATATCTAAATGATGAATATAATTCTGGAATTAAAATATACATACCTCTCATTTAATTTTAATTCCACTAATATGACAAAGAAATGAAAGTAGCGTTCATGCGTACGTATGGCTTACTGTCTCCATGAACGGTGCATTTCATTTATTACCTCTAAATTATTATGTAATATTATAAATACATGTATATGATGGATATATATGATACATATTATATCCAAATCGGGAATTTCATTCTGGATATAAAGAACTTTTGACCACATGAACAACATGTAATTGTAAGAAGTCAACTTTCGACTTAAGAACCAAATATTGACAAAACAAAAATTATTAAATTAAATGGTTACATAATGTTTATAACATGGAAATAAGTGATATAAAAGGAATAATGAACTTTAAAAAGGTTCTTAATCAAGTATAAATTAACTCAAGTTTATTATTCAGGACGTTAAAGAACGATCGAGTCAAGTCGGACCCAAGGTAAGGGACTTCGTCTCAATCTCCTTTTATTGAGGCATATTTCGTTTTATACACAACTTTCTTTTATACGGTGTATATACCCTTTGAATTTTACTTTTATACAAAAGGAATATTTTTCTACGAAGCGTTTTATTAAACTACAAAAAGGAATGTTTTTTTAACGTACGCGGTGACAACGACCTTTTCCGCCGCCGCGAGTATTATTTGATCTTTGGCTTCCTCAACAAGCCGTAATGTTTTTAGAATAAAATAAATACCATATACTCTTTTATGTATTTTGGTATTGAAAATGGTTTTGAAAAAGGATTCTATTATGTCTATATATTTATGATATATTGTGATTGAAATGTGGAAATGTTATCATTCCTTTATATTGGTTTTATGTTTTATGATTTTATATTGGTACATGAACATTTTAAAGGGTGGTTACGTTATAAACCATATGACGGGTGGTGCCGTGAATACCAGGACGGGTGGTTACGTTATAACCTCCAATGCATTGGGTATGGAAGTCGGCCGTATGGCTATTCCATTAAGTATGTATGGAAATTGGCCGTATGGCTATTCCATTAAGTGATATGTGTGGAAGTCAACCGTATGGTTATTCCACTTAAGTAAGTTTATGTCCCAAGTTACCTTTATATATGTTCTGTGTTCTTTATATGGGTTTTATGGTTATACATTGGTTACAAAAAGGTAAGTAATGATACTTTATTCAGTGAAGAGTTTTACTACTTCATGAAGGTAAAGGTATTTCTTTGATATAGTATACATGGTTTACTTAATGTTTGAAAAACTAACAGTGTTATTTCTTTTTGTATCCCTTACTGAGCTTTTTATGCTCACCCCAAGTTTTTCGAAATGTTTTTCACAGGAATTAAAGTGGAATAAGGTCAATGATGGGATCAAGGGACTTTCATGCTATCTAAAACATGGAATCTAGACATTTTTCTTTTTAAGAGTTTTTATTTTATGGAGACTTAGTAGAAGTGTCTACTTTGTAATCTTTTAAGATGTAATAGTTATGTTCTAATTCTCTAAAACTCTAAACCTGAAAAGATCCTCAATGTGAATTATTCATTTAATTCAATATTAAGTAAGGTTTAAGGCAGGGGCCTTATAAATGAAGTCCCAGTTGGACCAAATGTAGTCCAAGTATAGTAACTAGAATAAATAGTGTTTTTATCAGATTTTGGTAATGGGGCTTATCGGCTAGTGTTTGAATGTGATCCCCTTCTTCAGAGAAGGTTGGATGCATTTGTAGTTTTCATTTGGTGGACAATGTTTTCTATATTTTTAAACTTCTAATGTACTCTAGAATCTTATATATGTATGCATGCATTTTATTTTTTAGTTTTTGTATATATCATGACATTTTATTTTTGGGGTGTATGTGGGTGAATTCGTACATACTCCTTTGCCTAAGGCCTCCTTGTGTGTGATAGCCATCTTGGCCCTGTACGCTTTCCCCAAGACCATAGAGGTAGTCTTGGGGAGTTGCAGATCGAGCCCCATTTGGTCGAGTTGCGACAATGAATATATATATGATACTTTTATCAAGGTTCTAATTATGGAAATTAAATATTCACGATATACATTGTAGATAAGAAAAATTTTAAATAAAAACAGAAGTGAAAAAATAGGTTATTACTCGATAGATAACGTTACCAGGGAATTTTTTAAAAAATATTATTAAAGGTAATATGTAAATAATATATGGTATTTTATAATTTAATAACTTTCTATAATGATTTGAGAAAAAACTTATATTTATTATATAGGTGTTTTGGACAAGTATGTTGAGATTCTAGACATTATGTGTCGATATTTCTGCCTCAGTTTTATTTCTACGAGTCATATACCTTATTCAACACTCATTTCATCATGTAGTGTATATAATGAAAATTATCGAAATATATGATTATAATACATATATATATGGGTATTTACATTTCCGTTTGAGATCAATATTTCACATTTTTTTATCATCAAACGTTACCCAATTGGTATTGTGATTTTATTTAAATTTTCCTTCTTTGTGACACAGGTTTGTATGCACCTATATTCTTTTTCAAGGTGTATACAATTTCATCTGACCTATTCTATAATGAAACTAATTATTTTTAGTAAATTATAAGCATCATGTTATTTTATTCTCTCATGGATATTATGATTAAACATTTCCAAAGTTGTATGATTTTATTTCTATAATCACATTTTTTATATTGATTTTTTATAATTATGCATCCATTGATGAGATCATGTGATCCAAATCTATGGAAATACGAATAATTTTATTTTCCTCTAGATATTCCTAACATATTACAGTAATGATACCATTTTTCACTATTTGGTACCTAGGGTATTTATGAATTTATTTTATGAATATCCAACTTTATTTCTCCCTTTGGTCGGAAATTATTTTTTTTTCTGAAATGGTATTCCCTAAAAAAATCTCAAAAAAATTATTTCATTTGATTTTTTTAATATTAATTTAAATAAAAAAGATTTCAATTATTTTAATAGATTTATTTATATGTTTTCATATTTTTTTTATGGAAAATATTTAAAAAATGTTTTATGTATAAATCATGTTTTAACGAATACAAATGGATATTTTCCTATTGAAATTTTTTAACTGGTCATTCAAAATTATTTTCAATATAGGATGAAATCCATTGGTGTTACTCAAGAATTGATGGGGATATGATCCAAGGGTGACATTCATTTTCGTTCCATAAATGGTTTTTGTTTTTATACCATGATATTTACAAAACCTATTTCTCTTCCATAGGTTATATTAATATAAAACCTTCCTCTTTTCATGGATTATATTTTGATAAAATGATTTTTAAACCTATTTATTTTACAGAAGTTTTTATATGATTATATTCTTATGATACCCATTTTATCCATGGGCTTTGATATGATTAACATCTATGATATAGTATAACACATACATATGATTTCATTATGAGATTATTGATACCTATATGTCCCAAAAATGCATGGGGTAATGGTTTATATATCATGAGATAATCATGGATAGAATGGGGTGTGAACATGGCTCACTATAGTAATTTTTTTTCTATGATAGTATTGGGAGTGATCCTGCAGTACAAACATGGTTATGAGAGTGAACAAGGACTAAAAATATAGTTTAGGGAGTGAACCCATTCTACTAAAATGGCCTTACAATTTATCATCGACAACTATTTTAATAATGTTATATGATTATGATTCATTGAAAAAACCATTTCTTATGTCTATGTTTTGATTTAATAGATTATAATCTTGATTTTATTAGGATTCAAGTACTATTAACATCCAAATATTTATTATGTGATTCATGTTAATGAACTTTGATATGAAGGGTATGATCTTCAAATGGTATAATCACATTATCATACCATTATGCTCTTAAATATTCCTAAATATCTCCCTTTTTTAGCATCATTGAGCATCTTAGATCACTCCTTGTTTGGTTTGACTTCACTATGTTATAATGATATTAATTATGTATGATGTTTTTAATAAGGGTTGTATTTATGAAAGAACCTAATAAGAGATAATTCAACTCACTCATGTACTAGACATTCTGATTCCTCATTGTCAGAGGAATTTAAAAAACATGGTCTTTGGGTATATATTTTTTAATTTATTAAGTTTTACATTAAAATTATTTAATGTATTCTCATGTTAAGAATGTTTTTCTATAGAACATATAATAGAATAATTTTAGTATGCCTTTTGAAATTAGGATATGAAAACCATATTGATATCCATTAAAAAATTTCTCAAAGTAGAAGTCTAAGGATGAGTCAATTAATTATAAAATATCATAAAATAATGATAAATGATATAGTTAGTTTTTAACTATGAATAAATCCATGTAATGATACAAAATGTCGATGTGGATCTTTGCACACACTTACTAATGTGTGACAACCTTCAAAACTCCATGTTGAACAAGACTCAGTCTAGAACTACTGTATGGAAAAAGATTTTTAGCACACCTAGTGTGACACTCATAGGGGATATCCTTTTCAAATTCACAGAATCTTCATGAACAATAATTAATGATTGATGTGAAATTTGTCTATGAATAACATATTATAAACCCAAAGTGAGATATATTAAATAAGGGGTCAAAATTATAGATCTTATAAGTGGTATTTATTGATCTTATGATTCCACACATGGATAAATGTTTCTAAATATAATCATTTTTTAGTCAAGGTATTGAACATGAAGGAACCTAGATTAAGATATGTGTGAAATATAATTATATGATTTTTCACATTAGTATCCACATTATATGAGAGATAGAATGAAAAAATGTATATTATTTTGTCAACTATCTTTGTCAAATTGTGAATCAATATTGATATAGAAAATTGAGTAGGATAGAAAAAACATCTTATTAACTCCATCATGAATAAATTTACACCTTATTTATGTGGAAATATCGATCAACTTGTTTTTGAGTAATGGATCGGTACCCCAGAAAAAATATCCTCCATTCTCTAGTTTTTTAAACATGTGATCGTAATTATGGATGTTTATTGGTTTGACGGTGAACTGTAAAATTGGAGGATACTAATGAAGAATATGATATAATAAGGTGAAATTGAATCCATGGATTGGGATGAGTACATGAAAATGTTTTTCAATTAAGAAATCCAACATATTATTTTTCAAAATGTGTAGAGTGAGTTCCTTGAGTTAAATCAATGGGATGATGAATCTATTTTTACCTACGAGGATCATTTCCCAAGTATTCTGATGTACTATTTTATTTTAATCAGCTAAACTAAAATTAAATTTGATAGGTTCTTCTGTGGATTAAATTCAAGTCACATAATGTTGTTTGATATAAGTGATATTAGTTTTTATGATGAAATTTTATATTTTGGAATCAAGGATGAAATTTATATTATATTTATATATCAATATCATAGTTTTGATACTAAAATGAAAATAGTCTTTAAAGGAAAATCTTCAAACCATTGGAAAAATAATAAAAAAAAATATGCCATATGTTTGGAAAAATTAATGGAAATAATTTAATTCTTAGTCCTATTAAGTTTTTTAATTGCATAAGAGTAGGTCATTAGGAATTTTATTTCTGAATTATGGTAAGAAATTTGCAAATGAAGATAATGGGGTGAAACCTATACAAAATGAACCTCCTCCACTTAAGTTCTACAAGTGTACTTTTAATTAGAATTATGGTTTCTAGTTCTGAAACTATAAGGATAATGATGATTATTGATGTCATCATCCTTTTAAGAATATTGATAATGGAAAATTTATTTATTTCAATGTTGTTGATGAGGGGTCCAATAATGATGTGGTGAAATGTACACATACCATCTATTGTATACTAATAATTTCTTATTTGATTCTATATCAACCAACACAATATATTTGAAATAATTTTCTATGGGTATTATGATTGCACTAATAATGTTAGATATTGAATTAGGAGTGAATTCAATAATGATTTCATCTACTGTGTATGATTCCTCTCGTGTATATGTTTGTGACAATGTGCCTCCTAATATTTTTTCATTCATCCTTTGGTTGAATTTTATGTCATATTAGGCATGGATTGGTTTTCACTTCATAAATACCAATGAAATAATCAATGAAGGGAGGTTACAATTGTTATTTCATAACTATCTATGATCATATATTAATGTGATGATAACTGTGTACTTACTATAGAGAATATATAACATGTTTGGGAATTAAATATCATTCATAAGGCATGTTTATAAAATTTGGTAGGGGAGAAAATCAAAATTAATGATACTGCTATTGTTTGAGAATTGATGGATGTATTTCCAGAAGTGTTCAATGGACTTCAAACAATATTGGAAGTTGAGTTCTCAATATAACCCATACCAAGTTCAAGTCCAATTTCAATGACTCCCTATAAAATTTTCATAAATGATTTATGATATTTGAAGAAGAATTTTTATGAAAACCTAGACCCGGGATTCTTCATCCATGTGTGTCACCATGGGCTGCACCTATTATGTTTGAAAATTTGAATTACAGATCACTAAGACTCTCAATGATTTTTGGGAGTTGAACAAGATCTAAATCATGTAAAATTATCTCCATCCCTGTATTGATGACTTATTTTATCAACTAAACAATCCTCAAAACTTTTCCAGTTTCGAAATTCATTATAATCATCCTCAGTTGGGGTTCATGAAAGAGGATATACCCAAGTCAAAATTCCATCAAAGGAATGAACACTAGAAAAATATATTTATTCCTTTTGATCTTGATTATTTTCAATTTATCTCTTGGTATTTAGATTAGAGACCTTAGAGATTACTATAATTAGTTTGTGGGAGTCTATATAGATGATATTATAATCTATTCAAAGAGAAAGGAAGAGAATTAAAATAACTGGAGAATTATACAAGAGACACTAATGATGGAGAAACTATATGAAAAAATTAAAAGGTTTGAATTATTTCATCAATGGGTTTCATTTTTATGTCATGTAATCTCAAAAGATGGTATAACAGTAGATCCATCAATGATAGAAGCTATTGAATATTTCTATAAACCATCCACAGATATTGAGATCCATAGTTTTTTAAATTTATATTGATATTATAGATGGATTGTAGATAATTCCTTATTTTAATACAATAATCTATAAATATTAACAACTAATGGGGACATGTTCTTCTATACTAATAAATATGAGGAAAACATAACAGAATTTAAGAGAATATCATATTTCACAATTATGCTTGTGATACAATATCATAGAGAATGGTTTTTAATTTATATTAATCAATCAAAGAAGATATTGGAATGTGCATTTATGAATAATAACATTTTTATTGAATATGACACGTGACTAATGATTTTTTTCGAAAATAAATACCCAACTCCCGATTTAGTTTTATCCTTATCATTTTTGTGTAAAACATTTCAAAAAAAATATTATTGAAAAATTATTGAAATAAATTTTGAAACAAATTTTGTAAAATATATATTCACATTTAATGAGTGGAAAATGTTTTAGAAAATATTTAAAGAGATGATATATGATTATGAATACTTAATACATTACTATCCTATGAAAATGATTAATTTGTTGGATCCTTTGAGTCAAAATGATCATGAATTCATATCATTAATGAGGATCACAAAAGATCCAATATTTCTAGCTTTTCAAATGATAGACCAAGAAATCCTAAAGTAAGGAGAAAAATCATATCTTTCTCAAATAATCATTCGACAATGTATCTAAGTGGAGTTTAAAGAGGCCTATAAGGAAGATGTTAATAAGGGAAATATGGTTTGAAATGTTCTATGTGTAAGTTTGAATCAGATGAAATGATAAGTTTTAATAACCATGTATTTTTTCTTTCTGATCCATTTTTAACAAATGAACTATTAAGGTATGCTCATAACTATTCTTTATCTAATCATCTAGAAATTATAATTATATATACATGTTTGAAATAATTATTATTGTTGGATTTATTGAAGAGAGATATCACAATGTTTGTATCTAAGGGCTAGATGTGCCTGAAAATTAAGTTTAAATGACAAAATTATAAAGAGATATTGCATCTATTTACCATTAAATATTATTAATAAGATAACATCACAATGTATACTTTCATTGGAATCCCCAAAAAATAGATATAGAATAATTCAATATGGGTTGAAGTCGATTTCCTTACAAAGTCAGCAAACATTATCACTATAAAAATGGATTCTCTCTGGATTATAATTCTATTTTATAAAATATTGAATTCGAATGGTTTTATAGTGTACCAAATTAAATTTTATCTTATCAGGATCTCAGGATTACATAAATGTTCTGGGTGAATTCTTCAGTAACACCATCATTAATAATTGAGTTTTTTCACTGCTTTTCTTTCTCAAACAGATGGCCAGTTTGAAAGGACAATTTTATCCCAACAATATATGCTAATATATTCCTCTCTCAATTTAAAAGGTGGTTGGGATCCATAACATCCTATAGATTAATTTTCATTCCACAATATCTTTCAATGAATATTTTAGATGGATCCATATGATGTATTTATAGAAATAGATGTAGATCTCTACGTGATTGAATGTTGTTGGATAAAGAAAGGTATTAAGACCTTAGATAGATCATGAAATGACAGAAATGGTTATAACAATTTAGTATCATATCAAGCAATCTTTTATACAAAATAAATTATCTTGTTGATGATCATCAATCTGATCTAGAATATAATGTGGGTGAGAAGATGTTCCTACAAATCTCTCCCGAGAAAAAGTATTTGAGATTTATAAAGACATGAAAATTAAATTATTTGTATATCAGTACCATTGAGGTTCATGATTGAATCATGATGGTAACCTATTTCTATGAAATTTTATGAAATATTTATGATGTCCATGATGTGTTACATGTATCTCTCCAAATAAATTACTTACATAACCATTCCCACGTATTAAAGTCATTGGACAGACTGATAGGAGAGGATCTTTCTTAGGATGAACAACATATTGACATTATGTTTCTAACAGAGAATGTTCTATGAAACAATACCACTCACATGGATAATTATTTGTGGGGAACCCACCTATTTGAGGAATATTTATGGGAATATGTGGATATTATTAGGCCAAAGGATCCTCATTTGTTTGTATCGGGATAACGAATTTCGAAGTCAAAATTTATTTTAAGGGGGTATAATTTAACACAATGAGTTTTTTAAACTCTTTTTTTAATACATTAACCTTATTCTGTGTTTTTTCTTCACACTACACCATAATAAACATTCATTATACACTACACCATGTTAATCTTCTAATACACACAACATTGAAATTTGTTGTGTTACACGTACCTTTGATTTCCTAAGAAACCCTATATTGTTATTATAATTATTTAAACAAGATAGTCATAAAATTCCCTATAAAATTAGTAATATGATGATTATTAACATCATGGTAAATATTATTTATAAGTTCTCTATAGTAATAAAAGATATTAACAATGGAATACATTATTTTTAATAAATTCTAAATGTTTTGAAAAACCATTTTCTCAAAATAAATTCTCCTCAAATCATTTTGGGAAGAATAAAAATATTAATTTTAAATACTTATAGAATATAACATGACAAAATCAAATATATTTTTGATTTAATAAATTCAAAATTACCTTAGGGGTAATTTTTCATATTCTTAATGAAAACATTATGTTTGTATGGATAAGGGATAATAATAAAATCTAAATTAAAATATTTTCTTATTCTTATATTTCTATATAGTAAATTTATATTTTAATTGATTTATATTAAAATTAAATGAATTAAAAATTAATAAATCATTTTTATTTCATTGTAAAAAATTTCAAATTGAAATTGTATATAAAACATTTCAAACATTTGAACATTGTCACATTAAAAAACACATCAACTCATGTGATCCATGTGATTATTTTTAAATTATTTTCTACCACATATGAGTTTAAAATATTGAAATATTTATTCAATATATCCAATGTAAAAAATATATAATATTCAATAAGGTAAAACAATTTCAAAAAAACTATTTCGGAATATAATTAAAATTAATTACAAGATGAAGGTAAAAACAAGACTACTTTGTTGTTAAACATTATTTTTTGAGACAAACTAACCTAGAAACTGAACCAAATTAAATTTCATAGAAATATGTTGACCCTTTTACTTCTCTTTTTGATAATGTAAAATTATTTGAGGAACATAATGTTTGGGAGACCTCTCAACACTTTTTTCCTTTTGAAATTTAAAAGAATGTCACTCCTCATCCACTATAAAAAGGGTAGTCAACAGCCTCAGATATTAAAACCTATAAAGAGCTTTATATTACACAAAAAATTCCAATATCTCATAAAAATTCCACTTCATAATCTTATAATACTCATATTAGTCAAAAATACAACCATGGAATCCCTTTTTTGAAATCCAAATGGAGTTATCCAAATTTGAGGTAACGCCCTTTAACAAGCATTTTTATTTATTTAATTTTTAAACACCCAATAATTATTATTAATGTTATATTCATGAATAATAACTTCATTATCAAAAATATAATTATATATTTTTATTATAAGGGTACTACCTACTCTCAAAGACACTTCCATCAAATGGGATACACAATCAGCATTCATGGGTATGAATGAATTCCACCGCACTAACTGATATCATTAGTTCTATCATTTACACCTTTAAAGGTTGGTAAAAATGATGGATGTTATATTTTTATATTTTTATATTATATTTATGATTTATTTATTCTTCTAGAATTATTATATAACACATATATTTATTATTTCCCTTTTTCGGACAAACAATAATTTAGATTGTGGATGCATGAACTACCTCCACATCAAAGCAACATGAATTGTTCACACATTACATGGAATATATAACATATTGATTTAGTGAAAGTATATGATATATTTTTAAAAGTTATTATACCAAAATTATATCATATATACATATAGTTCATTTACATCCTTTATTTCTAAAGGACAATAAAATGGAATCAATGTTCATTCGTATGTATGAACTAGCATATCAATGAACGATATATTAAATTTTCTCTTTCTATATTGTATAGATTATTATAAAATTTTTTATAAGAACATATATTATATTTGTAAATTTTTTATTATAATGGAGTTTATTAAATCATTATATAAGAAGGAGGACCAAAAATTTTAAAAATCAAAGCAGATTGGAATGACAAAGAGTTTATTACACAAAACATATCATTAACATAGAATTTTTAATAAACAGGTAATATGATTTTTAAGTAAATCATATATGTTATGATATATTTTAATATAGTTATTTAATAGTTATATACTAAACTTATATTTATTATTCATGATTATTTAATGAATATGATGAGAGACAGTATATAATGTTTAGGGAATTCTAGTCTCAATATTATTTCTTCAATACTTATTCCTCATTCACCATTTTTTATTTGTGTATTGTATATACATCACAAAAATTTATAATTTCATTATTATTATTATTATATTTATTTATATTTATTTATCTATTCTATGATCTATATTTTAATGGGTTTTATGGTCAAAAGTAACCATATATGTATGGTAATTTTGTCTCAATTTTTGTTCATTGAGACACATGTTTTGTTATGCACCTATAATATTTTAAAAGTGGTTTATAATGATATTTTTCTTCTTATATCATGAAAAATATTATATTAAAGACATAATAATCATAATGTAATGTTATTCTCTAATTTTGGGTATGATTCAATTTTATCAAAGTGTTACAATTTACATCCATAATCTCATCATTTATTGGAATTGAATACCATTATGATTCCATTGATGTGAACTTATTATCCATATATCAATAAATTACTGTAATTTTACTCTCATATGGATATTAATAGAATATTAATATAATGGTAACATTGGTTCACTCTATTTTACCTATGATATTTTTGAAAATTATTTTAATAAAATCGGACATCATTTCTCCCTTCAGTAAGAAATCTATTTCCATCCAAATCCATGTTTTCTAAAATATTTAAAAAGGTTTATAAATAATATTTTTATCTAAATTAAAAGTAAATATTTTTTAAAATAATATAAAAATATTTATTAATAATTTATAATATTTATTTTCAGAGAAAAATGTTTCAGAAAATTGTTCATTTTTTTTTTCCATCTAAGATGAAATCCTTTCATGCAACTCATGCCTTACTAGGGATATAATCCAAGGGTATGAATCATAATTTTTTCAGAATTTATTATGTTTTGATGGAATAATTTTTAGGAAACCCTTTTCAATTCCATAGGTTATATCATAGTAAATTCCACATATTTCTATATTTTATGATTTAATGAAAAGACATTGAAACCTATATCGTATCTATAGTTTTTGATATTATTTAATGTTTATGATACCATTTTCATTATATTAATTATGATATGGTGAATTTTTATGATATAGTAGAACACTTATATATCATTTATTTATGATAATGGTAGTAAATATATATCCCTATAATGAATTAGGTAATAATTTATAACTCGTGAGATAGAAATTGTAAACATTTGGAGTGAACATAGTTTAGGTCAATACATTTCATTTTATGATTATATTAGATGTGGACCTTGACTAATAAGATGGTAATGGGTTTAAATCATGACTAAAAAGTAGGTTTTGGGAGTAAAATCATTCCACTAAGATGTCCGTAGAATTAATCATTGAGTAATATGGAAACAATTTTATATTCTTATGTGATAACCACAATTACATGTATTATTCCCATGTTATAATTTTATGTCTTACACTATTTATTCCCTTATAATTATTGTCCTGTAAAAATCTTACCATTATGAAATTTATCATATTTTATATGAATATTATTTTCTTATAATGTCCATATAATGATATTGTATCTATATAATGATGATTATGCTTATATATATATACATCCCATTTTTACCATTAATTATAATCTAATATCACACATTTTTATGTTTAATTTCCATATTTTATGTATATATTTATTATGTATTATTTTTCTAAGAAGGGTGATAGTCCTGAAGAACCTAGTGGCAGATAACTTATCTCATTTATGTAACATTGTTTACTTTTCCATATTTCTAAAGGAACTAAACTAATAAGGCCATTGGGAATTTTTTTTACGTATTACATAAATATAATGTAATTTATATGCACATTAAGAGATGGTATCTATATTTCATATGATTGATTTTATCCTAGGTGGAAAAACATTCAATCACGTGTAATTTTTACCATGTAGAACTCATTCCTATGACTAATGTTTTATTGGGTTGTCTCAATAATTTGATCCTAACCACATAATTGGTGAACCACTTGTTAGTAGTGGGATCCTCAGTCTCCTAAGGTGGTTTGTGGTATATCTCCACACCATTTACCATTTAATTGTATAAAACTCACAAAGTAGATGGTATCTTTATATTTAGAAAATCACTTAGATTCAATGTACTTTTTTGGCTGTGGGTGTACACAATAATTACCAATTCTTCATTATTTATAACATTATAATAATTATCTTTAAAATCATGATATTCTTCTCTAATATTATTTTTCAATTCATCATCACGGGATACACGAATTAAAATTTTTGAGGAATAAATTAACCAATCATTTTGTGATAGTGTTGTATGGACTAATAAATTTCTATTTCGATAAATTTTTAAGCGTTTCGATGAGTCGAAGGTTGGCAGAGTCTTTAATAATGATGAAAATGACCCCAGATCTATAATAAGGGATAGATATTGTATTTTATAGTAGTATTAGCTATTACCTCTACCATTTTATTATTTTTAGAATTTTTCCGTTTATGATATAGAGAATGAAATTATTTGAGATATGATTAATTGGATGTTGATGACTTATCTATGTTTGGAAGTTTATTATATTCACATGAAAATCCAACTCTATATTTTTTGAATAATGGTGCAACATTTTATCGATTTCATTGTCATGTTGGGTATGTGAATATTTCGCAATGGAATAGGTTGTATTTTTTTGGGATACAAATAAGATTATGTAGACCATGGTGTTGACACCCTTATTAATGTGATACAATTTTAGAAGACCCCTATGGTAGGACTCGGTTGGATAGGGATTTAATGGAAATAAAACAATATTTAATAAAAAAACCTATGAAATTTAAATTATTAGGTACATTCATGATTTTATTCACTTATATTTTATGGAACTGTATCTAGAATGGAGTAGATAATTATAATTAAATTTTTACATTGGGTTCCATGAAACTAAAATATAAACCATGTACATTTTATGGTATATATCTATAGTTTTATTGGTATAGCAGTAGTAATATTTAAAACAATGATATATTATTATTATATAGTGATATATTTTCCATAGATTCATATGAAAATTCATTGGGAATTTTTCCATGACATTATCTTTAGTATTATATAAATCACTTGACCTAGGAAAGAAAATAATCAATAAAATATTCTAGCGCCATTCTATCATAATGATCATTTCATTATTTTCTTCTTTGAGATGACATTATACTAACTAGTATAACCAATGTTATCATTTTATAGATTCGTTTTTTAGGGGGTATTGAACTGTTCGGATCTCTTTCATTATAATAAGAGTGAAATGAGTTTTTGGTGAAATAAATAATGGAAATTTCCTTAAATATACATTGATTATGACATGTTATCACAAGTTATTGTAAATGTAGATGATTTTATAGGCCTCAATCATTTAAGAATTTCATGATATGAGGAAATATTTAGCGTAATTTAAAATTTTATTATACCATATTTCCATATTGATATGTGACTGTGAGGAGTAGCTTTATATTGGATTAAATATAGAGGGCCTCCTTGCTATAAGATTACCTTTATATAAGAACGTGGAGAAAATTATTTCTGATTAATCTTCTGATAAAATGGATAATTTTCAATGCTCTAATCATGAATTTTTTTCCAAATATGGATATGTATAATAATAGGGGGAGACATATTGTTATTAACATTATAAAGGAGGAACATAAAAATTTCTAATTACTTTCTGTGGGGAGGAACATCATCATTATAAATTCATCCACAAGTGATGAAGAATTATAAAAATATAGGGATGATATTGATATATATTAAGAGGAATAAAAACCATTAACATTAATTGGGTTGTCAATAAAACACTTTTTTATGAGCTAAGAAAATCATTTTGTGACATCTCATTCTAAACATTATTTTTCTGGAAGTTAAGATTGATACATATGAAAATTTACATAAATAGATAATTTACATTATAGAAAACATATATAGTGATATAAAAATATTCAAAATGGAATCTTTAGGATTTGAATGGACATGACACTCATATTTTTGGACACCTATGTGAAATCATGTTACCCTGATCAGGTATGTTTTCCAGAATTACTAAGATCTCTTTCAATTAAAATCATTTTAAAGTGTTTTTTTCTAGGTTTATGGAAAACTACAGAACAAGTACACATTATGAACCAGATGTACTCGTCATGTACATGGTGCTAGTTTTGAGTTGTGATTTGGTAGAATATTTCATGAGATGGTACACATCGTGTAGGGGTCTAATCGAGGGTTTTCAACCAGAGGTGATGGGTTTTTCAGTGTACTTATCCAATGTGGCCTACACATTGTGACCCATATGTTCACATTGTGACATGACCCGTGCCCTGCCTAATGTCATGCATTTGGAAGTACCACTCAGTCTATTATTCACAGACCTATTTTGTCTCGACTCTTGGCTCTCCGTAAGAAATTTTTAATGGAACCCCACCTTCATGATTGATCCAATTGTATATTGATAATTATTTTATGTGTGGTGAGATTGTTGGGTATGTTCTATCCCGTGTTATTTGAGTTTCTCTCCATCTATCCTATTGGTTTTTCTTTGGATCATCTAGTGGTTAATGGATATATGTCATGAGGCATTGGATATTGCCTCTAGGTAGAGTTTCATGATCTTTTTCACCTTCATTCTCATTAACGGGCATCATTAGGAATGATGTTATTTGGGAAAGAGGAATGTGGTTCAGCCCCGATTTTCCAAAGTGGTTAACTTCAATTTTCATGGACTATTTCAGTCAATGATTTAAATTCCATTGCATAAACCATCTTTTTATTTCTTTAATAAAACTCAATTCTATAGAATTGTGAGACATTAAATGGGTAGAGCTCAAAAAATTATAACACCCTAATATCTATTGAATTGGGGTGGGTTAATTCATTTTTTCCTATTTAAATTGATTAATTTAAATGGTGCGTTTTGATAGAAATATATTTAATTTAATTGTTGAATTTAATTGTGAATATGGATTCAAAAAATAATGTAATTGGTTTTGAATGGATTTCAAACTCATGAAAATGGCTTAAATTGATTTGATAAAAACCTAGTGGTGTTATCTTGTGAAAAAAGAATGTTTTGGAATAAAAACTTTATTATTTTTAAATGGAATGAAATTGGAATTTTTGAAATGGATGAATTGGATTAATAAAATTTTACACATTATAAAAATATCCATCCCATCAATTGAAGCCTGTGGCAGTTATTGATTTATTAGATACAATTTACTATATAATAATGTTCTAAAACATACATGTAATGGGTCACATCCCAAAAAGGTTAGTGACAAGTCTCTTCGGTATAGTGTCATAGGGACATGTGTATAAAATGTTTTCTGAGTTCACTTAGAGTGTGGGAAATCTGATACACAGTTAATACTATTGTAACTTTTGGAAGATGACCATGTTGCTCTCTTGATTTTTTATATTTGAGATATAAATGTATGAAAATTTTGTTTGAATTTCTTTACATTCGTACTGAATATATATATAATTTTTTTTAAATAAATACGTTATATAAGACATTTTTTTGAAATATTTCATCTCTTGTAATGTAAATCCTATGGTTTGAATGCATTTTCCATAATTTTGAAAATGAATAGAATCTTTTTTAAATTATGATTTTAAATTTTCAAAACCTTTTTTTTAAAAATTGAATTATTTTATTTGGATAATATATATTTTCCATATATTATGTATTCATTTGTGGTGTCTTACTAGGATTTGGCTCACACCAAACCATTTCCTTCAACTATTTATATACATTCTTTTTCAATTCTTGAGCAAAGTGGTGGGGTCTCCTGGAAGTTGATCCAGATGTTGATCGTTGGACATGTTCATTATTTTCTTTATGTACCTTTGGGATATGTTAATTTTATAGTATATTTGGATTTAGTACATTTTGTTTTATGCCTCTTTTTTCTGGTACATTTACTACAAGTGGAGTGTTCCTATTGATATGCATACTATATTTTATCTCTTGCTTCCTTCTTCTGGGGAAAAAAGAATTCTAACATCTATTTAGTACAATGTTAGTGGATATTTTCCAACCCATAGGGATCAGTAACTTCCTTTGAGTCATGTTAAGGATTTATTAGTTATCGAGTTACTAGGGTACCCTGGCTAGTTCGTGATTTTTTTTATTAAAGTAGTGTTTATTTATATTTTGTTTCTTGAAGTTATTATGAATTTTTTGGAATCATGTTCAATAATAGGATGTAGTTGTGGTTGAGTTCATGTACATATCCCACCTCATCGAATCATATGTCACCAAGGGTGGTTAGGAAATTTTTCATCTGGATTAGTTGTAGTCTTTTCAATATAGGGATTTGGGTAAAAATATTTTTTCTCCTTATATTGGGAATATTTGATCATTCAGATTAGTTTGAGTGCTAATAGAATTCTATTCTTTTATCTAGTGAGGTTTTGTAGCATCATGCCTGTGAGAAGGCGTTTTAATCTGATTCAAAAAAAAATATGTTGCAAAAACTCAACAAGAAAAAAATATTGTTGTTCGAAAAATGGTTGAGGTGGTTGTGCACAATGTTAATGCTCTAGGATAGGCAACACCACTAGTTCTCACACAGGCTCTAGATATGGATCCTTAGGGGGATGTTCTTTACAATCATAATCATGGGTTCTCTCTCTAGAAGACATAAGTATTCAAAGCATCCACTGATCCTCAACATTCCAAGGAATGGTTGGGGAATATAGGATGCTTGTTTGAGTTATTGAATACACCATAAGTGATAAGGGTTAATGTGTCAACTTCATGCTGGATGGACCAAGAATTAGATGGTTGGGGCATGATGGTGACAATGGGGAAACATGAGGCCTTACATTGTATAGACATCAAGGTTTTATTCACAAATAAAGTCTATATAGATTAATTTTTTTGGTTATGGATGTGTTATTTTTCAAGATTAAACATGATAAAAAAATCTTGATTGAAAATTAAAATCAGTTTTTTGTGTTGGTGTTGTTTTCTCATGCGATTGTATTTAAGGAGAGGATGAAGGCTCAACAATTCGACTTAAGACTTCGATTAGGTATCCGTTATTAGGTTCTTTTTATGAATATTCCCACTTATGCTGATATATTGGATTGGGAAATAATGGATGACATTGATTTCAATGGAAAGTCACTATAGAAAGAAGTTCATTTTTTTCTCCCAGTGGTAGCATTGGTTCCCTTAAATGAAAAACAAAACATGATTATCCTCCAGGATGATGTTTATTGACATTCTATCGGTGTGGAAAATGAGGAAATTGTAGGAGTGTATTCACTGATTCACCCAAGAACAATATCTCATACGGTCGTTCAGGACACCTGCAGAGGTTTTGCAACACTTCTCTAATTCAAATAGTTGAATAGGATCATCAGCTATTCCTAAAACATTGAGGAAATAAAATTTATCAATGATTAAAGGTTCCCACCCATAGGAATTAAGAAAAAAATGCCTCACACATTGTAAGAGTATCCAGATGAAGCATACACAGGTCTAATGACTATGATTTGTACCATTACCATTACATCATCATTAATGATTTATCATTTTGATAATCGTGCATCTCACTTATTTATTTCATCTTGTAATGGTAATATACATAATCTTTAAATGTATAAACTATCTTGTTAAATGGATATTACTATACCACTTGGTATGAAAATAGAGAAGGTTCTCTGTAGTGCTTTTTGTGTATTTTCTCTAGAATATTTCATGCTAACATAGAGCATTCTATTTCATGATATTAAATATCATGATATCATATTTAGGATAGACTAGATTATTGCCAAAAATCCCAAATTTATTGATATCTCCAGAGTGTATACATTACTATACCAAGTGGTGTGCGACTTTTCATTCAAGGAGAATGATACCCATGATTGAGTAGAACCATACCTTTTTTCCAGAGTAGGGGAAAGTTATATTATTGTTTTCTATTGACATGGAGTGACACTCAATGGGTGGTTATCTTCATCCAATCATAATTGAATTTATTGACGTGTTTCCATCAGATTTCTCTACACGTAGACTAGTGAGAGAAGTTCAGTTTTATATTGACATAATTCCTTGAACACATCCAGTATTTATCCCCTCTTACGAAATGTCTCTAGTTTAAATAAGAAAGCTGACATATCAACTGGATGATCTTCATAAGAGAGGCTTTATACATCCAAGCTTTTCACAATGGGAAGAGCTGGTCCCCTTTTCTAATAATTATAATGGTTCTCTTCACATATGTATAGATTTTCAAAATATCAATCGAGTTAAGTTAATGAAAATGTATCTATTATCACGGAATGACTATCTATTAGATCATTTGAAACAGGGGAGTGGTTTTCAAATATCATCCATCATTATGATAACCATTGGTTGGGGATAAAAGAATTTTACATTTATAAAACTTCCTTTCATAGTAGGTATGGCCACAATGAGTACCGTGTTATGACTGTGGGTTTAAAAATGATCCTTTAGTTTTCATTTCCTTAATTAACATGATTATACAAGAGTATCTAGATACCATTGTGGTTTTCATTGTGGATGAAATTCTTTTCTAATAAAAATATGGGGAGGATCATGTGCGACATATAAGAATAGCTCTAAGTGTGCTAAGAAATCACTAATTTATGCCAGGATTTCAAATTGAGATTATTGTATTTAGGATGTGAAATTATTGGGACACATGGTGTCTAAACAAGTTGTATCAGTTGAACCTGATAATTTGATGGTTGTTATGAATTTGGAGCCACCCAAATATGTCATTGAGATGTGGAGCCTCTTTGGATTAGCTAGATATTACTGTAGGTTCGTCAATGACTTCTCTAATTTGGATTCACCAATGATTTCTCAGACTCATAATGGGGTGATGTTTACCATGAATATTAAATTTTAGAGTTATTTTGTTGAGTTGAAATGTATGTTGACCACGGTGTTTATTTTTACTCTTCTAGAACATGGGCATAGAAATGTTGTATTTTTTGATGCATCAGGTTCTAGAAAGGGTTGAATTCTAATGCAAGGTGACCATGTAGTAGCATATGGATATAATCAGCTTAGTCCACCTGATATGAATTATCCATACCACGTTCTGGAACATGGATCTATGACATGTGCACATAAAAGTTGGTGGCAGTACCTTTTAGACAACTGGTCAATGGTGTATTTAGACTATAAATTTCAGAGTTATATCTTCTCTCAGAAATATTTTAATAATTAGATGAAGCGTTGGATATAGTAAATGTATTCATTAGTCATTAAAATCACCTATACCCCATGGAAATATAATTTTATTGATGAATCATTAAGCATAAAACATTAATCTGAGGAAGTGAATGAGTCATTAGAAGAGTGGAATTTGAGTTCTCTCATTGCACAGATTCATATTAGTGTTTAGAATAAAGAGGATAATGTTTCTTCAAACAATGTATTGTTGAATTATACTCTTACTGAGAAGATTCTTCAACATCAAGTGCTTGATGATGAGTTCTGTAGCATTATATAATCCCTTTATGGCAGGGAGAGTGTTTCCCAGTGGTCGTCCTCCAAAGAGAGTGTTCTATTCCATCAGAACAGGTTCATTATGATGTTAGTGGCATGAATGACAGTGATGGAATATTTCCATAAATCCTAATGTTTTTTACAACCAACAACCACAAAAATGTTCTATGACATGAGGTGGCACTTCTCAAGGCTACGTATGATATAGGTCATTGCAGTGTTTTTCTCTCATTGTTATACATGCCCATATGTGAATTCCAAGCGCCATAAAACATCGAGTTTCCTTCAACCACATCCAATCCCTACATGGAAGTGGGATGAGATATATATGGACTTTTTTGGTTGGGTTTCATCATACAAGAGAATGAATAACATGATATGGGTTCTGATCGATAGATTTTCCATGCCATATCACTTTATACACATTCGTGATTTGGAAAATGTTAAGGAGTTTGGGAATCTATATGTTAAAGATATTATTCATTTTCGTAGAGTTTCATCTATTATAGTATCTGATATGAATCCCCTGTTTACTTACCTCTTTTAAATAAGACATTATAAAGCACTAGGATCTTTGGTTTATTTGAGCATGACCTTCTGTCTGCTATTGGATGACAATATAGAAAAAGCAACACAGATTCTTGAAGATATTTCTCTTTCATGTTTTATAGACATTGGTGGGGATTGGGATGATTAGTAATGTCTAGGTGAGTATTATAACAACAACAGTTACTAGTCTTCTGTTAGAATGTCCCCTTTTGATGCCTTGTATGTATGGTGTTGTAAATCCCTATTATATTGGTTGGAGGTTGGTGAATGTTCTTTGGATGGACCAATAATTCTAACAGAGATGACAACAGTGATTTTTTGATAGATTAGACGATATTGATAGCACAAACCCAATATAATTCATATAATGATTTATGTCGTAGACCATTGGTTTTATCAGTTGTTGATCAGGTGTTCTTAATGGTTTCACCTCGATGGGGTCATCAACACCTTGGGAGGAAAAGGAATATTGAGCCTCACTTTATGAGACATTTGATGGTTGTTGTGTAGGAGGGGAAGGTTGTATACTATCTAGAACATCCACCATAGATTACATCAATACATAATGTGTTCCACGTATCTCATATGTGAAAGTCTCTATCTGATTTATCTCATGTTATGAGTTGGAATGATCTTGAGATCGAGCTTAGTTTATATTTGAGAGAGAAACCATTCAGGATAGTTGATTTTGAGACCATGGTGCTTCGTGGTAAGATAATACATTTAGTTCAAGTACAATGGAAAAATTGATTTTTATAGTCACGATATGTGGGACCATAAGGAACTGATGAGAGAGTAGTAGAATCATCGCTTTGACATGGAAGATACTTCATAGGATTTCTTGGTGCAATATGTTTTTATAGTGGAGAGGTTGTAACATAAATTAACCATGATCTATATTTTTTTCTACCATTACTATGTTTCTTTTCAGTTAAAAAATCATTTTTATGTTTTTTTCTATGTTTACTACATACTAGAGAACATGTACACACCATGTAACAGAGGTACACATCGTGAACTTGGTGAAGGTACCTAGTTGTGAATGGGGAGTTCATGACATGAGCAGGTAGACATCATGTACTAGAGTTACATGTCATGAAGGTGATAAATAGGGGATTTTCAACCTATGTTCATAGATTTTTTGGCATACTTGTCCATCATGGACTACACGTCATTATCCCTAGGTGAGGGTCGTGACTCAGCCAGTGCCAAACCGAATGTAATGCTTTTAACAGTAATACTTTTTCTATTTTTTCCATACATCATGGTTTACAAATATAGGATCTCCCTATGAGATTTTTGAGGTACCCCACAATTAGGATCAATCTGATTGGGTTTCGATCATCTTTTTTTGTGTGGTAATATACCTAGGTAAGTTCCCACCCTTGATCTTTGTCTTTCTCTATTTCTATAATCGTGGGTTTTTCAAGAAACATATAGTTATTGATGGATCTATGACATGTGGTTTTGGATCTTGCTTCTAGGTTTAGTTTCAATTTTTTATCACCTTCATTCTCGTCGAAGGGATTTGTTGAGAGTGTCATTATTTGGGAAAGAGGTAGGTAGTTCCTTTTTTATTTTCCTATTTGGTTAAATTTGAGTTGAATGGTTTATTTCAGTCTCTTATTTAAATTCAAATGCTTGAACTATATTTTAATTTTTATATAGATCCCAATTAAAGAGAATTGGGATATTTTAAATGGATATGGAATATATATTTGGAAAACCCTCCAATTCTATTGAATTGGGGAGTGTTTATGGAAATTTATCGATTTAAATTGTTGAATTTAAAAGGTGGATTTTTATGGAATTGTTTTCAAATAAATAGTTGAGTATAATTGTAAAATTAAATTTTGAAAAGGATCAAATTGGTCATGAATATATTTAAAACACATGAAAATGGATTTAAATGATTTTATATAAAACCAATGGTTTTATCTTTTGAAATAGTAATGTTTTTAAAAAAAAAGTTTTGGTTTTTAATGGAAATATATAAGCATATTTGAACTAAAATAATGGGATTGATCATTTTTATGTTTTGATAAAAAAGATCACCCACCATGTAAGATCACATGATAATCATTGGTAGTTGCTATGTTATTAGATAAAAATTAACATATTATGGTATTCTAAAACATACATGCAATAGATCGCGTTTTGTACTTGTTGGTGATGAGTCTACATTTTCCAATGACATAGGGACATGTCTATATACATTTTTTGAGTTCACTTAGAGAGTTAAAAGTCATATAAATGATAAATACTACCGTACATTTTTTTAGATGACCATGTTTCTCACTTGTTTATTTATATTTGGGATATAAATGTATGCAATTGTTGTTTTAGCTTCATTATAGGCCTACTAAATTTAAATAAACTTTTTTATATGAATACATTACACAATCAATTTTTTTATAAATATTTCATCTCATGTTATGTAAATACTATGTTTTTTATGTATTTTCCATCATTTTTCTAAATGTATAGACTATTTTTTAAAATATTATTTAGAATTTACAAACTAGTTTTTTATGAAAAAGTGAAATATTATATTTGGATAATGTATAATTTTCATTTATTATGGAATCTTTGGTGGTATAATACTAGGATTGGTCTCACACCCTTATTTTAGCTTCGGGTGTTTGTCGACTTTCTATTTCTAGGCATGATCAATGGTAAGCAATCCCTTGGAGGTGGATTAAAATATTGAGCTTTAAAAATTTAATGTTTAGTCCTTAGAGACCCACAGACTGTTATTCATGTTTAGTACTTTGGGTTGTAGTACTTTGGATTTTCTACACCCCTTTTTTATACTACTTGTACTCTTAGTAGAGTTTTCCTATTTATTTACATACTCCCTTTTATCTCTAACATCATTTTCTTGTTGAAAAATCAATTCCAATTGTATATTTTATGATGACAGGTGCTAGTCACAATCCCATGGGGATTGAGAACACCCTTCATGTCATGTCAGGGCCAGCTCTATTACTGGGTTACCAGGGCACCCGGGCTGGTTTGTGACAAACTAATATATCAATGAGATTCAATAGAGAGGGAAGGTGTGTGAGACTTCCTCTTGTATTCTAGTAATATATGGTTCAACATTTCTTTTAGTAGTGTGGGAGAAAGAATATGGATCGATCCTAAGATACTTCAAGAATATAATATAGATTTTTTAGTTTTGTTGAGAGATGATCTTACCATGAAGAGGATTCCAGAATTTTCTGACCAACTCTGGATAGAATGTGAATATATGAAATATCATAAACATCATTATACAATAGAATATATCAGCAATCCTCATGAATATGAGTGGTAATATCATACCCCTCTAATTAATATATTGTAATATGTAGACATATTCCTTAAACAATAATCAATGTGGGAATATAAACACCTTCAATATTGACTTCCATAATACACTGATTAATGTCATATTCAATTTTAATTCTACCGATATTTACTAAAAAATTATCATGGAACATACAATAATATGATAATTACCCTCCATTGAATGTTGGATTTTCTATGATACATCCATGGAAGGAATGGATATATGAGCTCATTCATTGGCGAGGCATGTGATATTTACCTACTATAATCATTCTTTTTCTTCTAGGATGTGCCTGTGGGATTTTGAGGATATGTTTAGTGAATTATTATACCCTTTGATGGATGTCATGGTATATCAACTTGTTCTATTTGATAATTCAAGGTTATGATATTTTCATTTATCTTCCTATAAAATGATAATATACTTCTACATTGTTTACAAAGGTAGTAGATATATTTATACAATATGGATATGGATATGTGAACGATCACTACATAATTTAGTTCATAGTTTGGGAAGATATATGGTAGGTATCTGGTCATAGTTAACTGATGTTGAAACAGTCATAGTAGTGGTCCTAGTGTGTTACTGAAAATTATTGGCTATATGCGATTGGTGTAGAATGAATATAATATTTCATATCTTTGTATCCTTCAAGATGATGGAGATGTTATAGATAAATTTCTCTTTCACATCCACATGGTAATAGTGGAATATTTTGTCTCACTCTAGTGAAGATATACTATTGATGTTTGTAGTTATCATGGGATTCTCCTTCTTTATTTTTACCCTCTTATATTATGGTGGATACTTGGGAGGAATTAAATCATGGAAACTCTTTTTTGCAGCGTCCTTTGTGCGGAAAATTACATTGAAGAGGTATTCCCTAAAAGAGACCTTTATAACTATTTAGCATTGATAAACCATGGGTGATATCAACCTTCTATTTATTTTGGTGACCTGAGAATTAAATAAATTAATATTATATCAATATAGATGAATATTAAACATGTTTAATAATAATTCACTACCTATAACTATAATGGTATAGTTTCATTGGAAAATAGAATCATAATCAAATTATTTTTAAAAAATATCTTAAACCTATCTGAAAAATTTATTCTCATATAACACACTTCTTATATAAAGCCTATATACATTATCAGCTCATAACCATGGAAAGGAATCATAAGAATGGGTGAGTTCAATTTCTCAATAATTGATTAACACATGATATATAAATAAATTACCATGTGTAATCAAACCATGATCTGTGATATCTAACTAATATCACATGAACAATTTATAGGTAGTTAAAAAATAATAGTTTTACAATTATAATCATTTAAATGAACTACCGAGGATACCCATAAAGATATTCTGTATGTTTTAGGAATAAGAGAACATGATATGTACCTTCTTTGGGTTGGGATAAACACTAATTTACCCTGTTTTTTGGATTTTTCGAACTACCATGTACCCATTAAACTGGTAAAACATTAAAAATTACACAATTTATTAGTGGTATATAAAAGGCTCATCAATCCCATAATCAATATAAATTCATATTTAGGTTAGATGATCAAAGAATATTTTATCATTTCATCACTGATCAACTCTTGAAAAATAAAATATGTTTCATAATGATTTAATCATCATAATAAAAAACCATATAAATTAATAATATTTATTATATTATTGCATCATATATCTCATGAAGCATATTTAATATTAATAGATCTTTTAATTTATGAAAATTCAAATAAAATATCAGTTAATCATTTCTTATAGAGTATACAATTTTTTAAAATGTATTATTTAATATATTAAAATTTATGAAATATTGTAAAAAATATTTTAATATAATAATAGAATATATTAATGGAAATATTGATAAAAAGAGTATTTATGATTATAGGATGTCATATTTCTATGTTGACCACTAAAAAGAAAAAATTTAATTAAAACTTTAGTTAAAAAGAACAAAAATTGGAAAATAAATAAAATATTCCCTTCAAAAAAATTTATAAATATTCAAACATGATTAAATATAATGTTAATAAATTATTATTTAATAGTAAATACATTCATGATATTATTCTAATAAAATTATTGGTTGGGAAAAGATGACTCTAGATATAAATAAAAAATCATGTAAGTCTTCTTGAAAAAATATGATTCCATAATTTTGAGTATATAAAGAAATAAAATGATATTATAAAATATAATAACAAGAAAAAAAATATTAAAATAAATTAGTATACATTTATGATGAATATATATAATAATTTCATCATAATTAATTTTAGTATAATCAATCTAGATATACATCGATCATGCAACTTAAAACACTCACCGCACCGAAAAATAGTAATCGTAGCCCAAAATATGAAATAAATAAATGAATCATCAAATACCATTAGTATAAATATATTAATGATATAGTGTAACAATGTGGAATCATATACATAACATGAGAAAATAACGTGTTGAATATGACATATGTCACACAAAAACAAAACTGAGATGACAAACCCTAACCTCATGTATGACATGCTTAATAAGTGATTTGAATATAATATATAATAAATTTATATTTATTATAATTATATAATATAATATAATTGAAAATTATAATACCCTACATGATTTACTTATAACATCTAATAGCAAATCCATTAACAATATCTCATTATCATTAGCTATTCAGGATTTAACTGTTTCATTTTTCATTTTTATTATGATATATATGTTTTGTTCCTTGCATTTAGATCATGGTTAAATAATTTAAATAATTATTATAATTATATAACTATATTATATATTTATTATATACATATTTATGTTAATACATAAAATTTCTTGATTGAAAATTGAAATACAATGTTCATGGAGATGACTGTTTGTATGTATGCAGGGACACTGTATTAAATTTTTTATGGAAATAATGAACAAAATGTAAGTTATTTTTATATCCTGAAATACTCTTTATAATATAATTAATTGTATATATATATATATTAAATCCACATTTATATCCACTAATGATATGTGTTGATGGAAAAGGAACCATATTTCTATGTGAAGGTGGTATTCTATACATATGCTCGAGTGATACATTCAGTTCCAATTTGATAGAAAGGTGTGGAAAATGGTTATTCTATAATCATAATAACATCAATGTATACATTTTATAATATATTATATAGGTAATAATTGTGATTATTTATTTCTAGGATTTTGAAAAAGAATTAAACTTTAAACTAGTCAGGAATGATGATTTCCTCTACTTTAAGAGACCTCGTTTCGGATTACACCATAATCCTTATTTAGATGATCATAGGGTATGAAAAAGATATCAGGCTTGAATGAATGTAATATTTTATTGTTTTTGGTTATGAATATTATGATACTGTGTGATCAATATTTGTTAATAATGGAGGAGGAGAGGTGATGAATTAATGGATCCCCCACTTCACCCTAAGAACAAGCCCCACACGCTGCCCAGTTTTTGAATTTTCTCAACTATTGCATCCCCGTCTATTTGGATACTACCTGCCTCCACCTTCTACCCTTACCACCGGCATACTGTGGCCCCTGTCTCCTCCTTCTACCATTACCCTCAGCCTCATGTGGCCCCTTCCTCTTTGTCCCTCTTCCTTGGTGTTTCCCCTGTCCCCGTTACCCTGCCGGTTCCAAAGTGTGAGGCTACTTCCTCTTCTGAGGAACCCTCTAGGACTCCATCAATGATTTTCTCTTTGGCCCAAAGCATACACCTATTTATCCCCGCTTCTCGACGATCAATGTGTCCCTGCCACATTCCTCTTGCGATGGCTCCCTCTTTTACATAGACGTCCCTACAGTAGTGTTTGCAGAGGTGGATGCATGTTTGAAATGGATCATGATCCCCTATTGGGCTCCGTGAAGCCTTCCCTACCAGTCTTCCAGCATTTCACCAAAGAATTGATTCTCAGATCCCCGACTCAAATCTCGGTGATTCATAATTATTCTTTCTGCATTTCTCTAGCTTCTAAGATGGACTTTTTTCACCTTTGGTGCAAGGTTCCCCGATCTTTCAACTGATGGAGTTTTAGCCTCCCCCAGTGGTTGTGGAATGCCCACTAGGGAAAAGATAACCCTCAAGATATGGTTTTGATCCTTCTTCCATGACTTCCTCTTCTGTTACATAATTACTGTTTCTTAAGGGAGATAAGTGATTCATGTTGGGACTGTAAATGACTGTCCCACCAGTGCAGCGATAATCAAGATATAAAAATAAAGTGAAAAATGCGGAAAAAAATAAATGACACCAGATGTAACGTGGAAATACCCCCAAATGGAAGGGGTAAATACCACGGGGAAAAAAGAAGGATCACTATGGGGGTAAAAGTGGGTACACACTCCCTCAATTAATATAATGAGAAAACCCTTATAATATTATCTCTTGAATATGCTGGGGAAACCGCCTCACTAATACAGCTCACAAATGGAATAAACGATCACGAGATTTTTGGTGAAGGTCATGATAAAAACTAGGGTATCCGCTGCCTTTTATAGGGATCTTCTAGCCCTCCTGGTGCCTCTCCCGCAGAAAAGTTTGGTGGGGTTTTGGCCACCCACCATCTTTCCCGCCAGCCCCCTTTGACAAATCAGGGGGGCGATGCAATCTAAAAAAAATTACCAACACATCTCCCACTTGGATATTTGATTGTGAACCAATAAAATCGTGACATCATTTCTATTTTTCAAACATGCTGCTCAAGTCTCTGAAAGGACACTCGAAGATCAGCACCATCTGAATATATCAGAGTTAATCTCCTTCGTCAGGAAATCTGCCAGATTTTCTATAGTATGAATCTTATGCATATCCATAATTCCTTCCTCCACCACATCACAGACAAAGTGATATTATACCCCCAATGTACTTCTTTATGGAATTAAAAGATGGATTCTTTGTAATGTGCAAGGTGCTCTAACTATCAGAAAATAGTGGAATTTTCTCATGTCTGTGCCTGAGCTCCTCCAACAACCTTCTCATCAAAATTTCATCTTCGGAAGCCTGTGTAGCTGCCATGTACTCTGACTCCATCATGGATATGGCCGCAACATATTGTAACTTCCAAATCCAGGTCACAGCTCCTCCTGCAAGAGTAAACACATAACCATCAGTGGATTTCCACTGGTCAAGAATCAGCTGAAAAATATGAATCAACATATCCTATGAGGGTAAAATATGACCCTCTATAACATAATGCAGCATTTGAGGTCTTCTTGATGCATCTTAGGATGCTCTTCACTGTGTTCCAATGCACCCTTCCTAGATTCTCCATGTACCGACTGACTGCACCAACTGCATGTGCAATGTCTGGTCTAGTACAGACCATATCGAACATTAGACTACCCACTGCCGATTCAAATGGGACTTGAGACATTTCCATCCACTATGCTTCACTGCTAGGACTCATCGTGGAGGATAACTTGAAATTAAAGGGAAGGTGGTAGATATTGGCCTATATCCTTGCATGTTGAAGCATTTCAAGACTCTCTGTATGTAACACTGCAATTATAGCCAAATCTTCCCATTTTTTCTCGTCTTTTTAAAACCACAACCCATGAATCTTGTTTTCTGGTCCCAAGTCCTTCATATCAAACTCCCTATCCAACTGTGCCATTTTACCCTAGATCTGATCTTTGTTGGGACCTGCAACCCACATGTCATCCACATACAACAGAAGAATGATAAAATCATTACCATCTAAACCTTTGAAATATTTACAAGGATCTGAATTAATACTTTCATATCTAAGGCTCTTGATATATGAATCAAATCTCTTGTACCAACACATTGGCACCTGTTTGAGACCATACAAGGATTTTTCAACCTGCAAACCATGTCCTCATTGCCTTCATCTGAAAAACCTTTTGGATGGAGCATATAGATCTCTTCCTCAAGATCACCATGGAGAAACACAGTCTCCACATCCAGATTCTCTACATGTAAGCTATAAATAGAACACATCTCCAGAACTAACCAAATAATCGATATTCAAACAAAATTAGAAAATATTTCATTAATATTAATACCTTCCATCTGAGAAAATCCATTGACCACCAAGCTTGCGTGATATCTTTCCACCTGGTCCTTTTTATCCCACATGATCTTAAAGACCCATTTGTTTCCCATTGTCTTCCTTCCATGAGGAAATTGAACTTGACCCCAAGTCTTGTTCCAGGGAAAGGCTTCGAGTTCCTCCTTCATCACCACCATCTATGAGGATACATCTGAACTCTGGGTCACCTACACAAAAGAAGACCGATCTTCATCCTTCGTCAATAAGAAATACACAATATTACTCACAGTGACATAGTATGAGTGCCATATTGGTTCTATTTTCTCCCGAGTTTACTGTTGTTGTCTAGACTCAACAAGTACTTGATCATCGTGCTCTGGTAATGCCTCAAAGGAAACTAGTTCTTCCATGGATTTTTACTCTACTTTGAACTTTGTAGTTTATGTATTCTCTTTCTTTTTGTCTTGATCGGTTGTCATTTTCACATTGTCTTCTGAAAAAATGACATTTCTGCTAATGATAAATTTGTTGTTAGTGGGATCCCACAAACAATACCCCTTCACAACATCAGCATATCCCAAGAAGATACATTTCCTGGATCTCGAATCCAACTTCGATCATTTTTTGTCATTAAACATTTCTTATACAGGACTTCCAAAATTATTTAACCAAATATAGTCAGCGAGTTTACTAGTCCACATCCCCATCGGTTTATTCAGCTCATTCTCCATTGAAAGAGATTGGTTGATCACATAACAGGCGGTATTCACTGGTTCTTCCCAACAAGTTTTGGAAATACTTGCATTATTCAACATCTCCCTAGTTCTATCTAACAAGGTTTTGTTCATCTGCTCTGCTAATCCATTCTGCTGAATAGTGTATGCCACCGTGAACTTTCTCTTGATCCCTTCTTGTGGAAAAAAGTATCAAACTCCTCGCTTGTTTAGTATCCACCATTGACTGTCCTCAGACACTTGATCCTCCTTCTATAGTCAAGCTCCTTCCCTGTTTTTAATGTTTTGAAGAGTTCAAAAACATACTCTTTCATTTTGATTGTGTACACCCAACATCTCCTGGAATAATCATCAATGAATGATACAAATTTCGTTTCTCCTACAATGGATATAACCAGTGCTTGCCAAACATCAGAATGGATAATCCCCAATATCTCCTGACTTCTTACTATTGACGTCCCAAACATTAACCTATGATTCTTTCTCAAAACACAATGCTCAAAAAATGGTAAGGATACCTTTGTCAGCCCAGGCTGCAACTTCTCATACGCAAGAATCTTCAAGTCTCATTCTGACATATATCCAAGAATCCAATGCCATAGCATTATCAATACTTCTTTCGAGGTAGTTGATTCAACAACTATCTCTTCCTCCTTGTATGTTTCACCCATAAGAACATACAGGTTCTTTGAGATCTTCTCTTCCTCCATTACCACAAGTGCACCCTTTAAAATTCTCATCACTCTCTTCTCTGTTTTAGTCTTGCATCCAATTTCATCAAATTGTCACAATGACGATATGTTCTTCTTCAGACCCTTCACCAGACGTACTCCTTGGACGGTCGGTACTATTCCATCATGCATATTCAGTTTGATGGTACCAACTCCAACGATCTTCAGAGTGTGATCATTCCCCATGTACACAAGTCCTTTCGGGATGGTTTCATATCGGTAAAACCATTCCCGTCATGACTTCATGTGGCATGTTGCTCCTGAGTAGATAATCCATGAATTATTGAGATACTTCCTGCTTCTAGTAGTCGTTGTCGCTTCACTGACCAGTATATCTACTTTTCCAAAAGTACTCGCCACATTTTTGTTCATGTCATGATTTTGGATCCCACCGGAACCAATCTCCATAGTCACATCTACTGGTCATTCATCAACATTCAGTCGACAATTTTCCTTCCACAGTAGTGCGTGCATCTCCATTTTCCAGAATGAAAAAGTATTCTCATTGAATTTTTCGATCTCTAATTCCGCCGCCATCTGGACATGCCATCAGTTCATAATATCCTCCAATTCAAAACGGTGTATTTCATAATCTCAATAATTTTTTTCTGATGTGACAGATCAATCGGAGTTGCAATCACAGAGCATACTCAAATTTATTAGAATTATTATTACCTGAAAACATGAACAAAACCGGGCTAGAACCTTGCCTCTGATACCACTTGTTGGGACCGTAAATGATTGACAAACCGGTGCATCGATAATCACGAGATAAAAATAAAGTGAAAAGTGCGGAAAAAATAAATGACACAAGATGTAACATGGAAAAACATGCAAATGGAGTGGGTAAAATACCACGGGCAAAAATAAGGATCACTATGGGGTAAAAGTGGGTACACACTCCCTCACTTTTTATAACAATAAAACCCTAGTAGTATTCTATCTTGAATATGGTGGGGAAACTGAATCACTAATACCGCTCACAAATGGAATAATTGATGATGAGATTGCCGGTGAAGGTGATGATAAATACCATGGAATCCGCTTCCTTTTATAGGAAACTTCCATCCCTCCTAGTGCCTCTCCCGTAGAAGGGTTTCATGGGGTTTTGGCCACCCAACAACTACCAAGCCAGCTCCCTTTGAAAAAACAAGGGGGGCATGCTGTCCAAGAATAAATTACTTACAATTCCCTTGGTAGCTTTTTATGCTTGGATGCCCGAAATATATGTTGTTCAGATGCTTCGGTTGCTTGCATATGCATGGAATTGGACCTCTCCCACTTCTTCCAAAGAGCCTCCTTCTCCTAGTGTAGGATGGTTTCTACTGGAATCAGGATTTTTCATAATATGTCTTCCCTAGGTTCTATGATTTCTACCATCTCCTGGGATACTCTATCTATGAGTGTATTAATTTCTATCAATGGGCCACACACTGCCCTCACAATGCTCAGATATCCCTTCCTTGTGGCCTCCCTTTTACACTACCTCTCCCATAGAAGCTACAAAGATAATCTCTCCACATGTGAGAACATAAATATTTCATCCCCCATCTTCTCAAGACCACCTCCATAACCCTCTTCCCCCATCCATGCAAGATTCCTCCCAGAATATTTGGTCCTTAGGACCTTATTTCCTCATCCTTGGCCACCGTTTCAGGCTATAGATACACTTCCCCCACTCCTTCCTCATAGGATACCATGTCTCTTTGCTTGGCGTCCTCCCATTTCCTCCCCTGGTTCCCCCAGCTACCTTCTCGCCTTACTCTCCCCTCCCTCTCCCTCAGTGCTCTGTCCTACAGTCCAATCTGATGATATCCTAGGGAAGGCCTCCCCTGTTCATGTCACTCCCCAAGACTCAGGCTTGAGTCTTCCTATTCCTGGGCCATGTCAAAATATGTTCATTCTGAAGGATCCAGTGTACTCCCATGTGCCATCCTCTGTGGTCTGTAGAATTCCTCCTCCTGCCTCTCCTGATGCTTTTACTACTAAAGACTAGGGGATCTCCTTCAAATCATGTATACACACTCAATAACTCTCTAGGGGCCTATAATATCGTTCTTCCTCTGTCCTAAAAAAGGATTCAATCTCTCGGGATAGCGCTAGAGAGTTATCCTTCCAATGATTCACATAATAGTTTGGAAAGCCTATGGCCTTGGGGCTAGTTTCAAAGTATATTTTCACTCATCATCCATCTGAAAACACAATGTTGCAGTTATTGGCATCATATAACACAAGAAGAACCCATTCAGAATGAGTGAATTCTCCGGGAAAATCAAAATCATAGGTGAAATGCATGCCACCACTCCGAATAGGCACATCTGAATATTATGGAATAATGCCTTCTATGTTGATCTAGTCTAGTAAGGATACCAACACATTTCCACCATGGTGTAAAAATTCTGCATTAGTTTCCTCATGACTGCCGTTTATGGGAGATGCGATCATATCCAAAGGGGAAATATTTGGAGTGAAATTTCATCCATTGATCTAGGGCCAATCCCATGGATTTTATGGGGAGAAATCAGCATTGTGGCCAATTCAGAGGAGGGGAAAGGCAGGTTCCTTTTTAAGTGGCATTCTAGCTTGGATTTTGTTGAATTTATATCTAGATAAAGCCTCATGGATCTAATATTCCAAGGTGAACCATTAACAAGGGGTAACAACCAAAGTGGTCATCATCATTCATGGAGTCTCTTGAACACATGTCTGGAAAATTTGCACACCACCTTTCTATTCTCTAAATCAAGAGTAAGACACTTAGTACAGGGTCCCTCTAATCATTCCCTGCTACTGGTGTCTTTAGATTCAGGTCAGTTCCTATAGGGGTGGTTCAAATTCTATCATCGGTGGGTCTCAATGTTGTATTTAATCTATTTGGTATTGTCAATTTGGATTGATCCAACCAAGGGACACTTTTGGGTGGAAATTCACAACATTATAAGGATCCTAAAATATAAGATTTAATAATGGAAGAAGGAGAACTCCTCCCCTAATGAATATTTGGAGGAGACGATGCAGGCAGTGGATCATCCTGAATTCACACTTATGGATGTGTGGGATGTTCATGCCTTTGAGCATCTTGATTGCAGGAAAAAAGACCTAGTGGAGAGTCTTCTGCGGTAGAAATTCTAGGAGAAATAGGAGTGAAGAATCAAATGGCTCATGGAGGGGGACAAGGAATACTATTTTTTCCATGAATTATTGAAGGAAATTCATTGACTGGTGCAACCCAACCTCCATTTTTATTATGGAAACTATTCTAATGATATAGTAGTGACGTGTGAGACGACACACACATATTTCAAGAACCTCCTTGTAGGGACCATCCTGAGAAATCCCAATGTCTTCCCAAGAAGAAGAACAATCATATTTGAGGTGATAATCAGATGCATTTATAACCAGAACAATTGAAGTATGAGTTCCATACGAGAGGAAAAATAAATCACTAATTCCATGTAGAACATCTACATGGTGAGTGCCCCGAGCCCCACTGGCTTCCTTGGTTCCTTCTATAGAGCAGTGTGGGATGTTCTGAAGTTTGATATTATCTCAGCTATCCATGATTTTTTTGAAGTAGGCATCCTCCCGAGGGTTGTGTGTTCCACCTCCATAGTGCTTATTCCAAAAATAAAGAACCCCATGCTGGACTTGTAATACCACCTGGTTAGCCTTTGTATCATATCATACAAAATAATAGTAGGTACCTTAAATGCAATGATCTCTGTTCATCATCACCGGTGGATTACCAAATAGAAACATATATTTTTATGGGGGAGATCAATCCAAGGTTACGTAGCTCTTGCCCAAAAAATTATTAGGGACATCAACTTCAAACAGAATATTGAAAATGTGGTGATCATTCTGAACATGAATAAATAATTTGATCTAATAGAGAGGGGGTTAATTAACAGGGTGTCGCATGGTATGTGGTTATCCTCTTGTAACAATGATATCTTTTTCAGATCCTTCTCCTCTTCATGGATGTTGGTTATGTTTATGGGAATAGCTTATGAGTTATTCAAAGCCACATGTGGTCATAGACATGGAGACCCCATCTCTCAGAGCCTATTTATAATCTCCCAGGACATCTTGATCCATCTCATTCAGAGGAGCTATAATAGTGGAGTGATTCTACCCTACCAAAGGTGAAGGAGGTCCTGGGATACCTCCCACCTTATGTTCGCGGATGACACCTACCATTTTATGAATGCAGGCATTAGGTTTCTTAATGGACTAAATGTGGTGATGGATGATTATTTCTTCTTGGAGTGGCCATGTAATTAACAAAGAGAAAAGTATTTTTTTATCTCAAACAATAGTTTTCACAGTCGGTCATCAGTGGTTCATATCGCCCTTTCCAAAGAACAATCATGCTTTCCTATAGAGCACCTAGGGGCCACCATATCTCTATGAATCCTTCATATAAGAGATTTTGACTTCCTCACCAGCAAGATAATGGATCAAATTCACAACTATAAGAGTAAATACCACTCTTTAGGAGGACATATTGTGTTGATCATTAACAAGCTCCTCACTTCCATTGTTCATGCACTTGCTACCATAAAAGTTCCAATGGGTGTCATTATCAACAACGAAATGATTATGGAAAAATTTATTTGGGACCCCAATGTTGTGGGAAATAATCACAGGTCCTCCTGGAATAAAATTTCAAGGCCATCCAGTGAAGGGGGTATCAACGTTTGTTTCCTCACGGATACTCGGTAGTTCATGCATGCAATAATTACCTAGTAAATCCAGGAAAAATTCACTTTGTGGAGTTATATTATGAATAATAAAAAGTTTAGAAACATGTAATTTCTCGAATTACATGGTTCCACATTCTAGGATTCCATCATCCCCCTTGTCCTCAATCTTTAGGATCTTCCACGCTGGATCATAGGGAGGGGTGACATTTTGTTCGGGCATCATAATTGGGCTGTGGAAGTTCCTGACTTCCTAGGATGTCATGCCCCCTCGATCTCATTTAGGGATGAAATTAGTCATTCATCCTTCATCGCAACCGTGTTGAATGAAATCCATAAGATCTTTTTCAACCTCACTGACTTGTCCTCTGATAATGATAAATGTGTGTTCACCGATTATTCCTTGGGGGCCCTCACTTCTCAGGACATCCACCATTAACGATGTTTTGAAGACCCTCCATAGAGTTGTAATGATACTTTTTTAGTAAATCCATTCATGATATGTTCAACATACTTCTTTGGAGAATCCAAAACAGAGCCCTCCCTACCGAGGATAACATCAAATGTTTTGGGATTCTATTGGTGTCTCTCTGTTCATGTTGCCAATTCTATAAGGTAGAGTATGTGGACCACCTATTATTCAACCACAAATGGGTGGATGATGTTTGGAATTTCATTGGGGAGTTAAAAGGTATCCTCGTACCTTAATTAAGATACCTCCCTTTCATAGAATTGTGGTTCCATGGCTCTAGTGTAGAGTCCCAGAATAGATTTCCCAAAAAAATGATTCTACAGGCAGGATGTTGGAGTTTCTGGTAGGCCCACAACAAGGAAAAGCATGAAGAAATGATGGCTATGGTCTTCACTATCATTTTAAGGACCAAGACACCTCTACTGGATAATGTCAAGCTGATCACATGTTGGAAAGTTGTACCCTCGCTTTGCAATGTGTTGGTAAAATCCCATATCCCTCCACACATTAATTCTAACATCCGGGGGCAATTGATTTGATGGTCCCTTCCAACCAGTGGTCTTAATCTCAACACGGAAGTGTCAGGCAACATTGGGATCCTTCGGGGTAGATGGATTATGTAGAATATAAAAGGATCATTGGGGATGGATTCCTCGTCTAGATTAGGCCAAGGTACCTCACTTCATGTCAAGGACAATGATTTTCTCAAGGGAATCCTCATTTTCCACCTCCAAAATGTTTGGTTTTAAGAGGTGGAAACTGACTCCTAGATTCATCCTAATGTTCAACATAGATTTTTCCATCCTCCATTGTCCATTGAATACATCAGCTGAAAGCATGGGGAAGAGCTTAGTTACAACATCAAGGTTACCTAAACCTGTAGAGAAGGAAACCATGTCACGTATTACCTTGCTTCTTTGGTGGTTACAGACTCAGATCCAATATTCCACCATACGGTGAGCTCGTTGAAACCCGAGGGTGTAAACTTTATTAATGGAGATTCCCTCGATCTATAATACTACAGGCCTCCTTAAGAACCTTCCACTATTTGTGGTTTTATGGGTTTCAATTTCATTTATACCTTCCTAAATAAAATTCAAAATGATGATGATGATGGAGGAGGAGAGGTTCACGATTATAAGTGGGGGTGGGAAATAAATTGAATTACTTAAACGATTTAAATTTTAAGAAATTAATATATTTTAAAATTAAAACCAAATTAATATTTAGATTATGTTATGATAATAAAATGTTCACATTACTTATAACAGTATCTTATATAAATGTTTATGTTGCATTTTGAATATAATTTCTTAGTTTATATCCCTTGATTAACTTGTTCTAATCCTTACTGGGTAATGAAATTTTTGTTGTTTTTGATATTCATTATTACCAAAAATGAATTTATAGTTGTTAACAAATATTGTAAATATTATACCATATATCTAATCCATTTCATAAAATTATATTTCATTATGTGTAAAAATATAACATTGACATTATTTCACAATACAAAACCAAAATAATTTTTTGAGACATTTTTATTTAGGAATAAAACGGAATTTACTTTTAATCATTTCCTTATACAATCATTTAGATGAATGATAAAATAATTTATCTTATATAGATTTAAATATTTTATTACCATTTTAAATAAATGTTTATTTTATTGGATTATTATTATAAAAAACTATTGTCACAAAAAAATATTTTTCTATGAAATATTTTTCTACCTTGAAATGACCATGTATTCATTTCAAACCATTAGATGTATAATTCATGAATTATTACTCATTAAATAATAATAAATTTAATTAAAATTATTTTTAAAATAGTTCAGTATATTTTTTTAAAAAATATAATAATCCTAGAAAAACACATTTTATCAGATAAATAGATCATTTATCCATGAAATTATTTTAGTAGAATTTAATTATTATATCACTAGCACTCACTAATATATTTGAATTATTGAAAAAATTATATATATTTTTACAGTTTTCAATGTTTGTAAAACTATTTATATGATCCAATCAAACATATTAATTATAATAGATGTAATATATTATGGTGCAATTAAAAATGAGTTTTTCGGTAAAGTATGTTATCAAAATATTTTTTTATATTTAAATTCAAAAAATATAAAATATATATGTTTTTCATTACTCCACAATTAATATGAAAATTTAATTCAATGTTACATTTTTTTTGTTACAAAAAAATGATGATACTTTTACTTCATCACATCCTTGGGTTCCCTGGAATATTACTTGAATTGTGGATTCCTCTAATTAAAATAAAAATGGTGAGTAACCTTATTCCATATAGAATTATCTCTACAATAATATATTTTTATTTGTTGTTCATTAGAGGACGGATTATTACACAATGGTAAATCAACAATGTTGAGTGCATTTGAAGGATCCATTATATATTATTGAATATAGACACATGGAACACATCATTAACATAAAATATGACTGTTAGAAGAACCATGAAATAATCAACTCTCCCAACTCGTTGAAGAATGTAAAATGGGAATATATTCATTGTAATCAAAATTCCAATATTTTAGAATATCATAACCTTATTAAATAGATTAATTTAACTAAATACCTTTTAAGAAAATTTACTTCCATATCCCATCGATGATTGTCAACATAAATCTATTATCATTATTGAGCTCCCAAGATGTCATGTTGAATTATTATAACCTTTATTGTCACAATACCTTTAATATTTGGTTTTAATAAAATTTTCTTCTAACATCATACCTTAATTTCGGTGTTATAAATATCATTCCATATATGTATTCATAAGGATATATAAGCATTCGTGAGTTAATGTAATTTTTGTTAGATAATTCAACTACAGTTAGTTACTTATCCCTACTACCTCTGAAATATATAAAATATGATCTTAGAATACACTCTATGTTTGAGTGATTGACTCTGACTGACCATATTTCTAAAGATGATATAAAATTTTAAAACATAACTCTATATTCTGATCTTGTCGATGTCTTCATCAGGATATTGAGTTAACACTTATATCATAATTAGATATAATAAAATGTGGTAATCTATGAATCCTTTCAAATTGCTTAATGATTATGAAAATATATGATAATGTGATAAATATTAACTCAAATGAATTTTATTGTGCAGAATACGTAAGTGTATTTACTAGAAAAAAATAAAATTATTCTTGTTAGATTCATTCGGGAGTCATATGAATAAATCCATTATGGTGTTTCCATTTTATATACAAGTATGGTTAACAATTATAATATTCCCATAGAATTCTTCCACTAATCCTTATATAATTTTCATACCATGAACCGGGAAACATTTTTTAAAAAATATATATTTATGTTATCACATTAAAATCGACCATCAAGGTAACTGTACATCTGCAAAAATTTAAGATGAATAGTGAGTGATGAGATATGAGCTACATCCAATATGTGGTTCTTAAATTCAGTTATAATAGTGACACATATTCTATTTTCAAGCTTTATCATTCCCTAATAATTAAGGATGAACTACTTGACATTTATCAGCAATTTTTGTAGCAATTCATCTTCAATTTACTTCTTTTTAATATTCACATTGATTGATGGTAGAACAAAAACATAAGAACCATTTAAATTATCCAAATTATTTAGGATTAAATGTTAAATACATTTTCATCCATAAAAATTAGGTCATTTGATATCCTCAATATAGATAATATGACATGAAGATTTTATCTAATATCATTATCAACCTTGTTTAATTTCCAATAGTGGTAATTTAATTAGTATTCATAGCCATTAATCAACCCCAACCGTCATCTCTTGTGCATATTTAAATATTTCTTGTTGTATGTACACTTTAATCATTTATGATATTTTTATATTTTTCATACATTTACCAATAATAAATATAGATCGATATATTTAATGGTAAATATGTTTTTTACTCAATGTTAGGTATTGTATATGTTTTCTCATGACACTTTAATTGATGTGATGTATAAACAACAATCATTTCAATTTGAATATGACAAAATGCTCATCTCTTTTTAAATGCATCTCTATAGATCACAAACCCATGTCCACTATATAGAAGTGTGAGAAATGGTGTAATGACCAATAATATTTGAACATCCTTGAAAAAATCCTCATATTCAATAGTTCAACTGAACCTGATCTGTTCTGTACTAAAATGGTGAGTCGATTAGAGATCCATGAGAAATTCATCACATTGAGTTGATAATATCATGACAATACATAAAAACTGTGGATCTCAAAAATAACGGTTTGTATGGGAAAATGTTATGAAAAATCTATCCAACCTAGATTTATCATTTTAATTTTACACTCATATATATTTTAGAATATTATTTTCTTGTCAATTTAATATCATCGATATACTTTGTTACCCCCCACAATGAGTTCCAATGAACTGTGAAAAACTATTAATTTTATTATTTAAATAAATACATTTCTAAGAAACCTTTATACTAGGTTTTATTATTAGTAATCACCAAATTTTAAATATTATATTTAGTAGTTTTATATTAAAAAATATTGATAAAAAATTAATTTTTAATTTTAAGTGATTCTACATTTTGATGATAGTATTTTCTAAAAAATATTTAATGAAAAAAATTACATTAATTTATGAATCTTTTAAAAAAAAATTTGATAAAATAAAATATATTTTTTAAATTTAAATCTTCATTTTTTTGGGGTATGTTTTTTATGGATTTTTTCAAATTGACTAGTTTTTTATGAATAGTTAAAATACAAGTTTTCAATGAAAGCTTCCATTTCATTTATAGAATATATAATTTCAATTTTTATGTAAAATGATTATGTGGGTCAAAATAAATAAATTAAATTTTTTATAAATGCAATTCATATTATAAGAATCAATTTAATTATTAATGCTGTTATTAAAATATTTAAAACATTTGAGCATTTTTTCTTTGAAAACTCACTTTTTCATCACCTTTTGGGATTCTTTTTATATTAAAATCTAAAACATATAAAAATTGACTTTTGAAAAAATTATTACATAATATGATTTGGGATAATTTTTATTATATTACAAGTTAAAATTAAATTTTTTTTCAATATTAATATTAAAAATAGAAAAAATCTATTACCATGATTAGGGGTAAAAATGTTTACCGAGGTTTATACTAAAAATAGATGGTGTAAATGACTTGAAAACTAGTAAAAACCCATTTGATTACAATATTTCGACCTTATCACCTACAAGGATCGATTATGGCCCATTTTGAGCATTCATCCATTTGAGAAAAATGGGAAGAGATTTTCATTCAAAAATTTCATGTCTACCCTCTCCCCTACATAGGAAAGGCCACCCCTCAAATCTCCTATTCAAAAAAAAATTAGTTCAGTAAATAACACAAAAAATACTTTTATTCACACCTACACATATACTAGAGGACTTTGTGATATAATAATGATGATATAGTATGTATTTAGGTTAGTCTAATATAGGTTGTCTGCAGAAAAGGTAATCTTTATAACTATATGTTTATATTTTACTTATTCTTATGAATTGTTTAAATATTCTAAAATAATATTGATATAATAACGAAATATTATAAAATATACTGAAATTTTATTATGTAAATTTCAAAACCAATATCCATATCATCTTTTATAAAATTGGAAATAGGTTCGCCAATCATGTGTACATCGGATTACCACCTTGTGAATCGAAGTAACTTTTATCCATCACCAACAATCACAATAGGAATTAATGATGTATTTTTTTATATATTATTTTTATGATATTATTATACCTATTTAATTATAAAACCATATATTCATTCTTACCACCTAACTTTTTGAATAAAAACAATGTTACTCTTCTGTTCGGCTGACTATCACCTCACGAATTAATGTGAGCTATTTCTAATTTTTAGTTTAATCAAATGATAATATGAATTGAATAAATTAAAATTTATAATAGTTTTATTCTATCTATAATAAATATTTTAATTTATCATATATAAATTTTTAATGTCCATTCCATGGGGGATATGATAATGTCATTCATGTGTACGAAGGATTAATGCCTCATAAAGAGATTTGATTTATTATTCACTATCACATTTCTTGGGAGGTAAATATTGTAAGTTTAAATAATATATGTGATATATATGATATAAAAATGATTCTATAATGTAAATATTTCATTTAACAATATTTATTTTCATATATCTAAAAAATGGAAATAATATTGATGTGTACGTACAACCAACTATATATATGAATAGTGTATTTCATTTTATATCTCTTAATTTATTAGTTGTCTCTAAATAAGTATATCCTAAGTATATATTAAATTTATATCATGTATAACATTATATATTTGATGGAATAATGTAATTATTTCCCAAAACCTGATTTCAACATGGAATTGTTATTAAATGTGGAATATAAGCTAATAAGTAAATCATATATTGTAGTGTACATCTAATTATGGTTCTATGACTGATTTTTTATAAACATATATTTATTATACAGGATGATCAATAATGTATAAAGGATGTCAAGACATATGTTAATTATTATTTTCAGTAAATTTATTCCATGGGAAATAAGTTATGTAATTAAAATATCTTATTTTTCATGCAGTATGTATAATATCTTTGACAAGTAACATCATGAATTTATTTATTGTCGTGATATTTTCTTTTTCTATTAACGTTTTTACTTATTGGGCCTTATGAATAAATTTTATCATTGTGGTAAGAGTTTTATGATACAATCTCATGATTTATCAGGAATTTTTACATTTATTCTTATGATGCTGAAATATTGTGAGATATATCTCAATAAACTAATTAATATTAGTATAATGTAGTTATTTATGGATATTACATTTATCCCCAATATTTTTACACATGTTTTGTACTCATGATTCCAATTGAATCTATTTTAGGGAAACATTGTTTATTTTTATCGTCAATAGAAACCCACTTTTTTAATGTCAATTTTTTCTAAAAATGTTTTTAAAAATTTATAAATTTTCTAATGGGATTGTTTAATGTGATATTTTCTTTGTATTAATTTTTTTAATAATTTTTTTAAATGGAATGTTAATTTCATTATCAAAAGAATGTCTATTTGGATTGTACATAAAATGTGAATGTAATATTTTAGTTAATGTGTATGAAATCCCCCACTATTATTAACACATAATGCTTAAAGAACCCTTTAATTTATTCAAATATTAGTTTTTAATAAAAGGTATTACTTTTTTAATGAATTTTAGGTTTTAAAAATTACTTTTCAATGTAATATTATGTGCCTCAAGAAATAATTTAAGCATCATTAAAAAATCAGTTTCATTCTACGATGTAATACTTTAATGTTAATTATGATTTATTTGAGACGTGATGTAATAATATAGTTCTTACTATTTTTATGTATGATTTAGATTGATGATTAATGTTTTTTATGAAACCCATTTACATAACCTGTTGTTTTATACGATGAAATCATAATGAAAATTAATTTATTTCATGATTTTTGATATGATGAATGTTTTATAGTCTTTTGGAATCCAAATTTATTTTTTATTTGATGAGTGGGACCTAAATCACTCTATAATGAATTGATTAATGTATAATGTTCTATGATATCATAGGGTTCATGAGAGGTTATGTAACATCCCAGGTAAATAAATAAAAACATATTCTCATATTTATTAATATTTTGGAATTAAATTTTAATTTTACCTTAAATGGGATGCTATGTTTGATGGCGTACCATACACACAATAATGGGTTTATCGGAAAATATCATCTTGCACATAAGGATGAGTCATACTGAAAAATAATTATATAATATTATTTTAAATGGTAGTTAACTCCTAGTCATTTTTTGGGTGAAAATGATAAGAACCAACTAAAATATGATTATACATGTTTTATAAATGAATTTAAATTTATCCAATTAAATTTAGAGGCATAAAATGTAGATGAATAATATTTTAAGTATGATATACTCAAATATTATTTAATGTTTGTTTTACCACCTTTTGATGGTGAACCATTTTTTAAAATATATTTTTTTAGTTTTATACATTATATTTTAAAAAATAATATTCATCTTTAGAATCGAGACATCAAAATTTACTTTTGATGGAATTTTAAAATTTTTCTGATCATGTTAATTTTGTAATGAATAGTAAAAAATGGCATTTTAATTCAAAAGTACTATGAAAACCCTGATTTTTATTACAACTTAAGCATGCTTTATTACATAAAACTTCACATCATACAACAAAGAAGATCGAGCGGTTTAGTGTCTTTGGGGATTAGGATCATTACATAAAAACTTTAAACTTGAAATACAACATATTTATTGAAAACTTCCTTTACATGACCACTACATTCCTTCGTAATTAGCATTGCATGGGATAACCTGAGGACATGCATAAGAAAAGGGTGAGCTATAAATCCTAGTAAGGGAGTACAAAATGAATAACATGAGAAGTACAATACATGTTAGGCAATAGGAATATCAATAGAGCATAAGAGTAACTTGAACATAAAGGCATGATAAAACATGATAATCATAACATGGAAATGTGGCAACAACACTTAACATTGAATTAGCATGAGCCAAGGCTCATTGCACATGGAGCATGAGTAAACCCTCATTTCACTTGAAGCACATGTAAACCCTCGTTGAACTTGAATTAGCATGAGTCAACACTCATTGCACATGACATATCATGATACTATACTTTACCCAATGCATTGGAGCGCTATAAAGGGCGCACCCTTCTTAAACATTTCATTTCATGCATAAGTGTGCCACATGGATCATAAAACATGGATTCATAAAACATAATAATTTATTCCACGATAAAGGGATGTGGAATTCATACATGAAACTTTATAATCAATAAGTAAATGTGCATAAAGGTGAATACCCTTGATGTAGAAATGAGCATGGTATTCACTACACAATGATATTGGCTTAGAAAATCGGTGTGATTTCGGCAGCGTAACGGCGTGATATAAGAATTCATAAAAAAAGGTTGATGAGAGATAAAGGGGTTCCTCATCATATTTACATGTAATGGACAGTAAGGAGGTCATATAGATACATGTCCCAACAATTGAAAAGGAATTTAGATTAATGATACAAAAGTATTGCTTGAATATAAAAGAGGAGAAAAAGGTTTCTTTCGGAATTTCGGCATAGTAACGGGTGTACATGGGAGGATTTTAATTAGAGAGAAAGGGGTCTCCCATCACTACTAGAAATGGGGTCTATCCCAACACACCTATCCCCACAGTTCTTCAAACCGTGGGGATAATATGATTTTAGTTAACTATACCCACAGTTTTATTAAAACCGTGGGTATTAAATTTTTTACCGAACCCAATTATCGGGCTCCTCCTCAAACATTCCCGATTACACTACCTCCCCAAGCCCGACGCCCAGCCTTGTCCTTCCCTCCCCGACCACTGACTTTCCGCCCTCTCCTCCCCTCTCTCACTCCCCTCCCCTGCCTCCGACTCCCCTCCCAGGCCTCCGACTCCCCTCCCCGGCCCCCGACTCCCGGCTCCGACTCCCGGCTCCACCTCCCGGCTCCTGACTCCCAGCTCCGCCTCCCGGGACCCGACCTGGACCTCCTGGCCTTCGCATTAGTGATTTCTTTTTTTGTTGGAGTCCCGAATTTCTTGGTAATTTCTTATTCTTGGTTTCTTTCCCATAATTTCATCATATTACCTCTTGAGGGTTCATAGATCTAATCTATATTGGATATAGCTATATTTTTTTATTCCAATATTGTTGTGGTAAGTTTTTTGGTTGATATTATACAATGTCTACATTGGGTTTTTGGGGTTTCAATCGGGTTTGGCTGAAATTTTTTCATTATTCATCATTTTGACATATGTTTGATAGGTAGGTTTCATTACTTTTGAATCTAATAATTAGAAAATGGATGGTTGATTTAAAATTAACTGAATTACATGTTTTTAATTGTGAATTTTTTTCAACCTTGGTAAAAACAACCTTTATTTATTATTTGAGAAATGGTGGAAATTAGTTGTTGTGAAATTTGATTTGATTAATTATTATAAAATGATGATTTTAAAATTGGTATTTATTTTGATTCATGGAAATGGTTTGATTGAAATGTTTCTTATAATTTAAATGTTTTATTGAAATTGATTGAATTTTTTTTGAAATTTTTTTGGCATAAAATAGGGGTGTGTATTCATTTCCATTTATGTAAAAATGTTGAAGGGGATATCAATTTAATGTCTTCGGAGTCATTGAGAATTTTAACTTGTGTCTACCTATTAATACTATTGTATTGGTACTAGTGTCTCCATTGTACTTTTGTATGGTTTTCTATTGGTTTAGTAACATTGTGTTGTATAACATCATTATTATGCATCATATAGTTTTTCTTTAGTGATTTTAGACATTGTTTGATTGTTTTATTTTTAAAGTTATAATCATCCCCAACTATTGATGATGACCATGGCATTTATTTCCATCGACCGTTATCATGGGGAAGTCAACTAACGTCAACAAGAACCTACGCTTCTTCCCATGCCAACATGGGAGGGGTGGGATGTTACCCGATCCTTTTTAATAGTCTCAGTTTAGTCTACTAGAACACTAGGTTATTTTAAAAAATGTCATCATTGGTTGGAACCCAATCAGTATTCACTGTGAGACTAGAAGTGATATATATTCCAACTATATCCAAGTGCACATAGAGGATTATCTATTATACTACTTTATTGATATGTTTGTTTGTAAAATATCAGAGTAATGATTCAATCATATACATACATATGAGAGGTGGACACCCTTCTATGTTGATTGTAAAAGCATTGGTCATTATCTCTTTCATTATCAGAAAGTTTCATGGGATTACAAATTCTTTAAGGCATTAAACTTTTCCATTAGTGTTACCATTTAGATAATGTAAGTCTATTAATGGTTTTTGATTTGATGTGATTCCACACTAATTTTCACTAAATGTGATTATGATAATGGGGTAAATTCAATAATTACTAGTAAAAAACATATAAAGGAACTTCTAATGGGGATACCCCCATCCTTGAGAACACCAACCAACCCTCTCCCTGAAATGCACCCCAGACCTAGCCCCCCACCCACCCAGACTACCCTCTCCACATCCCCCCTGCACCAGCCTCTGCCCCATGGACTAGTATCCCCCCCCCCACTAGCCCCCTACCCTCTGCACCATCCCCCCTTCCCCCCTGCACCACCCCCTCCCCCCTGCACTGCACCCCCACCATCCCCTCCCACCTGCTGCACCAGCCCCACCACCAGCCCCTCCCCCTATCCCCCCTGCTGCACCAACCCCACCACCAGTCCCCTCCTTGCACTGCACCTACACCAGCCCCCTCCCCCCTACACCCCTTCTCTGCTGCACCATCCCCCCTGCCCTACACAACCTTTCCCCCTCCCCCTACTGCACCAGTCCCTCCCCCTCCCCTCCCCCTTCCCTTGCACTAGCCCCTCCCTTAACCCCCTGCCGCAACAGCCCCTCCCCCCTGCACCAGCCCCTTCCCATCCCCCCTCCTGCACCAGCCCCTCCCCCTACCATACACTAGATCATCCCCCCACTAGCCCCTACCCCCCCTACTGCACCAGCCCCACCACCATCCCCTACCCACCTATTGCACCATCCCCTCCCCCCTATCGCACCAGCCCCTCCCCCTCCCCCTCCCCCTCCCCCTGCACTACACCGGCCCCTCCCCTTACCCCCTTCCCTACACTACACCATCTATCCCCTCCCCCTCCCCCTTCCCTTACATAAGCCCCTCCCCCCCACACTGCACCCCCACCAGCCCCTTACCCCATGCTTCCCCAGCACCACCACCATCCCCTCCCCCTCCCACTTTCCCTGCTGCACTAGCCCCTCCCCCTTTCCCTGCTACACCAACCAACCCTCTACCTCCACCATGCAATACATTCCATGTGGAGTGTCTTTTTTATCTTTTTTCTTTATTTTACATCTCAAGGTAGACCTTTTCCCCTTTTTTCCTACTTATTCAATCATGGACTCCTATTGTCATTAAATATGTCAGTTATTTCGGTAATTTTCACATGCCATATATATTTTTATGGTTTGTTGTTTTTATTATTATCTCACCGTCCAATCTTGGCCTTAGCAGTGGAGGGGAGGCCTAGGCCTGGGGGGATATAGTGGAGGGCTGGGGGGCTGGGAGGGGAATGTCGGGAGGGGGGACGAGGGGGCGACACTGGAGGGATGGGAGGGGGGGCTGCAGTGGAGGTCTGGAGGGCTGGGAGGGGGGGCTGGGGGGGGCTTCAGTGGAGGGCTGGGAGGGGGGCTGCAGTGGAGGGCTGGGGGGATGGGAGGGGGGACTGCAGTGGAGGGCTGGGGGAGCTGTAGTGGAGGGCTGGGAGGGGGGGCTGTGGTGGAGGGCTGGGGGGAGGGGGGCTGTAGTGGAGGGCTGGGGGGGGGGGGCTGCAGTGGAGGGATGGGAGGGGTGCCGACATCTATTCTAAGCAAAACAAATGAAAAAAATCTTCTGTGCCACCTGTGTTATCTTGCAAATATAAAATGTAAATGCGCAAACTTTTGTGATCTGTCATGTCATTTTTTTTCATTTTATAGAAAATTGTAGATCAACAGAATGTCCAGACATCCACTTCAAACAATCAGGAGGTTGATCTTGATGAGTTGTTGGATGTAAGTTGTGCGACGGTAATGTTCCAGCTTTATCGTTCCCACATTCCTTTATTTGTTTAAGTGCATGGTTTTTATCAGGATCCAAAATTGGAAAAATTGCAGTCAGACCATTTTTTATTTGTACCAAAGATAGCCTTAGATGCGGGAAAGAATTTTAGATTGAGTGGGAACTATCAAATCAAATGAAATGCAGATTATCTGTAAGTGTTTGCAGATTACTCATACAGAACTATTTTCAGATTTCTTATACAAAACTGTTTCCCAACATCTCAATCAAATGTGTTTTTGCACATTTCTTATGCTAAACCATTTCCAGATTTCTTATTATGACTACACTAGGATGATGTTGATAGTTTCATCTTTGGCTTCAGTATGTATTAAATGTATCCATGTATGATATGGGGGTTGATAACTTAATATAGAGAAGGTAATCTTCAAAAACCCTGAGTCTCAATATGGCATAAGATGAGGTTCTATTATGTTTCAAATTTTATGTTGTCATTGTGTATCATATGTAGAGTTTGTAATTTATCATTTGTCTAGGGAAAAATTTATATTTCATTAGTTGTAGATCTTCTGCACATTCTAGCGATGTCACGCTCATAAGAAATACTAGAATTCTTCTTTTCTATTGGTAACTAATGCAATTACAACATCATTAATTATAGATTGAGGTGTGATTTATTTTAATGGATTCTTAGATACCACTCCATCTCTAATTAATCCTCCAGATGGTTCAACATACCCTCTCCATGTGTTTTTGGGGGTAGCAGTTTGTTGAACCTGCATTCAGATTGGCTTGAAATTTACATTACTGTTTGTAGATTTCTAATAAATAAGTGCTTCTAGACAGTTTATATGAAAATATTTCTAGATTACTCGTACATAGCTATTTCCATAAGGCTTATACAGAACTGTTACCCAAATTCTCATACAAATGTGATTTTATACGTTTCTTATACAAAACGGTTTTCCAACATCTCATAAAAATTTGTTTTTACACATTTCATATACAAAACGGTTTCCCAAATTATGATACAAATGTGTTTTTATGCATTTCTTATGCAAAACTGTTTCCATACTTCTCATTCTAATGTGTTTTTACACATTTCTTATGATAAACTGATTCCAGATTTATTTGGACAACTATTTCCAAATTTCATTGGATAACATTTTCCAGATTTCTTATTATGACGACAATAGGTTGATATGGATAGTTTCATATTTGTATTTAGTATGTATTGAATGAATACAAGCAAGATATGAGGTTTTTTTACTTAATATTGAATAGGTAATCATAAAAAACTGTGAGTCTCAACATGTCAGGAGATGAGGTTCTATTATGTTCCTAATTTTATGTTGTCATTGGGCATCATGTGTAGTGTTTGTAATTTATTTTACATCATTATTTTTTCTCCAGGTTCATGTTTTAGGTTGTCGATGTGTGTGAGCTTCCTATAGCGGTGTTGGGTAGGAAAGGATAGTATGAAGCCGAGATGCAAGGAGGTCTTAGACATGAGGCATTATTTTATGTATAATGCAAAAGTTCCTACAAACCCTACATGACCCTGATTTCTAGGAACATTTGGAATAATGTATGAATCATGAAGGCCTACCATAAAAGGTGAAATATTGATGGATTTACAGCTTTTGATACAGATTATTTTGTATTAATTGTTAGTGTAAATGTATTTTTCATTTATGGAAGTTAGTTTTCCAAATCATGAGGATGTATTTTGATGCAATATGAGAAATTGGTTTTGTAACAAGGTTTTTTGGATTATTTTTCAACATTATTTATATGTATTTAATATGACATTCCCTATGTCCCTATTAAAAAACAAGTTACTAGAATTTTTTTAGAAGCTAAAAGGTGCATGACAATGCATATGAAGTTCTTAGTCAATTTATTAAGGATTTAGAACCCCACTACAAACTTTGGTGTCTTTAATTCATATTCTAACCCTTACTGTAATTTATTTTTCTGGGTTTTCAATTATTGCATTCCACATTATCTTTGGTCAGTATGTGTATTCATTTCTAAATCTTATCCCCCATTGGGGTTTTGTTCACAGTTATTCCAATTTTAATTTTATTTTTGCTGAAATTTTTTCAGATGTAAACTTGAAATATGCAATGTAACTGCATTAATGATGATATGTAATTGTGAAGTGATATAAAATGGAATAGATATATGGTGGTAATGATCACATGATGATTCAAATCCAAGGTAACATCCCAATCACTTAATTTTTATTATTTTATTCAAAACATAATATATTTTTTTTGTATCTGCAGAATGTACCTGCAGTGGAGGGCTGGGAGGGGGGGCTGCAGTGGAGAGCTGGGGGTCGGGGATGGGGGGATGCAGTGGAGGGCTAGGAGGGGGGGATGGGGGGGGGATGGGGGGGACAGTGGGGGGGGGGGGGGGGGGGGGGCTAGGTGGGGGCTGAGGAGGAAGAGGAAGGTTATGGGGATCATGATAATAGGCGTCGGATGGTGAGATCTTCTCGGGCTTAAAATTCCGACTCGCTGAAGCCATTGGCGATGAAAAAGGCATGTTTATTTAATTATGTGTCATTATTGTAGGTTTCCTTTCATTCATGGGTTGTGATGTTTTGCTGGCTCATGTTATTGAAATTGAAACGGTTTTGCTTTCTTTAGTCATACTTTTAGTTTTTCATTTTAGGCATTTCTTGGTTAATAGAAAATAAATTGATAGAATTGAAGAAAAAAGAAAAAATTAACAGTGGAAAGAACATATTTACATATAACAGAACATGTGTTCTGAACCCCCCACCCACATGCAAGTCACCATCTTACTATCAATACATTGACATTCTCTTTTATGACATTATTTTAGTATGTCAAATTTAATCAATTCCATGAAAAATTCAATGTTAATATGTAAAATAGGAACTACATTTAGGAAGAAACGCTAATGTGTTTATTTTCTTGACTTTTGATTTGATCATGAGAAATTCTATTATAGGATATATTTGTGTTTTGAACTAATATTTTTTAGTTTCTCATCATTAATGTGCATGTGAAGGGGGTGCATACCCGGATGTGGTGGTTCCTACTCTAAAGACCACACCCACTACTGGACTGGGGTTGACCTGCAAGAATTGTTCAGATTTTGACATGTTAGCTTCAACACATGTTTGGGGTTATAAACCCAAAAATTCTTATCCCTTTCATTTAATTTTATTTCCATTAGTTAATTTTCTACTTAATAACAATTTTTTCCTCTTTTATGGGCCAGACAAAATCTGGACGTCACCTCAAAATTCTGTTAAAGATCGATTTATACTATTGTTAGAAGCTGAAACAAACATCCAGGTTCTTATTACACCTGAAATTTATAATAATTGGTTCCATACCATTTTGTCTGAATTTTTAATTGAAGTACTGTATTTTAAATATTTTTTTAAATGGTTTTATTCTGGATAAGGTTCCCAATAATATTGGAGATGGGTCATGGTGTCTGCATGGTTTGCAGTGGGCGGTCTCAAGCATCGGCCACCAACTAGACTCAATGTCTGATACTTTTGTCGCTGACAAATGCCCCAACTACGAACAAACATCAATACAATCTATGTCATCCTCAGCCAAAATAGTCCCCCTACCAACTGCTTATAGGTCTTTAAAAACCCATTATGTCCTCCTGCGGTTGTGGCATGATACTAATGATGTAGGTTTGGAATCAACTGGGAGTCCTTGGACACAACTAGTCGTCCCTTAAAGTAAAGCATCCCATGGTGAAGAGCATAGTCGATCTTTGTGTCATGGTAATTATCCAAACCTACTACAATAGGCTGCATGTATTTATTATCAAGAACTTCCTACTACACAAGTGGCATTTCAACCCAATAGGGATCCAAAATATGGTGGAATTTCTCGAGTAGCCTCTATATAACTCTGCTCATCTCCTGATATGAATTTGTCCCTATAACCACGTCTGCTATACCGGACTCACACAAAAGGTCTTGTGTCAACAGTTTCTTGCCGTCTGCAAGGCTGAAGGGAACCTTCTGCTGCGACATCATACCCTGCAATGTTATTTGTCACCCCTAATAATCAAAACTCATTGTTAACTTCTTCATGTAAAAAGTAACAAATCCAAGTGTTTCCAGCCACTTTCATCCCCATAATAGGGTCTAGCCCAGACGTGTCAAACATGTTCACATCCACATCAAATTTTAAGTCTCCCAACTATACAGAGAGTGTCTTACACAGGACACTAGAAAAAACTCGATGAACATCTCCCACGAGAACCCCAAAGGACTTAGTCTGAGTAATAGGCAAATCTAGAAACTTTAAAAGGGCTTTTGACATGAAACTGTGGCTATCCCCACTGTTTATAATCACCAAAATTGGAACTCCTGCAGAGTTTCCCTCTAACATCATGGGCCTGGTTCCTTGAGTACCATGGCCCTCTAATGTGCCAAGAAACAATGCCTGATAAGCCATTTCAATCATCCCTTCTTCCCTGTCACATTCTCTTCCCCCCTCTTCAGTTTCTGTCAGTTCCTTTTCTTGGGGCTTCACACAGTCCCAAACCATTATGTGCATTCCATTCTAGGAACACCTCAGTGCTGGTCCAAACTTTGATCCACAAGAATAACAAAGTCTCTTTGCTCATCGTTCCTCGTACTCAGATCTGGAAAGATTCTGAACTCACCTCTGCCTAGGGGAAATATTCCTTTTCACAGTAGTCCAATCGAATCTACTCCTTTATGGAACAGCTGAAGTGGAGAGGGAGGGGGAGGGCTGGGCAGTGGGGGGGGGGAGGGCTGGGCAGGGGGGATGGGTTACATGAGATGTCTCCACATCCAATTCAAGAAAACGGCAAGAAAAAAGTTACTAGTGGGAACCGTGATAAGCATTGCTTCAGCAACATCCGCCTGCCCTTGTATCTGTTCAGAACAAGCGTCTGCTGCCTCCAATTCACAGACAGTTGAGCCCACATGCTGTGCAGTTTGCACTTTCATCTAAAAATCCCCATGTACTATGTTTACAGGGCTGATGTCTACATCCCGGACCATATCATGATGAGGTTTCTCATCATCCATGTATAATCTTATATTCTGTTTTTAGGTGTAGAATGTTAAGGTGCAGAATTGTACAGCCAGGCCTGCTTTGCTGCAGAGGATCTGGCAATACCCACAGTTCAAATGAACCGTAGGAAATGTTTGGCGCTGGAAACATGTATACCCATGGTTTTATAACCATGGGAATACGTCTATACCCACGGTTCAAATGAACCGTGGGAAATTTCTGGAGCTGCAAACAGTATACCCACGGTTATAAAACCGTGGGTATACATCTATATCTGGAGATGCAAAATAGTATACCTGCGGTTATAAAACCGTGGGTATACATCTATACCCACGGTTCAATGAATTGTGGGTAATATAATATTTTCCAGGTCTATACCCACGGTTTTCTGAAAACTGTGGGTATAGGCCTATTGTGACGGCACTCCAGCCCGCGGTTACTGAAACCGTGGGTATACCCTATACCCACGGTTTCAAGGGCTATACCCACGGTTTTAAACAATGGGTATAGGTGCGATTTCTAGTAGTGCATCATTCAAACAATAAGAGGGAAGTATGGGAGAGGTGCGAAACCATACCCCAACATTCATAATTGAAATTAAAAGGGCAATAAAACTTAATGAAAATTGACAAAAATGAGAAAGGAAGAAAACCCCTTACTTGGAAGTGTGCTTCCAAAGGCTAGAGAGAGGCTTCTGAGAGGCTTCTTGGGAGCTTGGGGAACCTTGAGAGGATTCTAGAGAGAGTAGAGCAGAGGTTGGACGAACTCCAAGGTCTTTGAGTGAGGAGGAAGTGGGAGCTTGGGTGGGTTTATATAGGAAAGGTGAGGGAATTCTTTATTATTTGGGTTTGGGACCCCTTATATTAAAATAATCCAAACCACAAACCATCCCATGGTATTTTCCCATGGTTTATGGAAATGGAAAGAGGAAAACAATATTTTACAAGGGAAAGGTCCGAACTTATTAAAAAATTAGGGTTGCTTATGTGGAGGTGAGTCACACTCCCATGGAAATTAATTTAAAAAGGCAATGTGTTGAATAAGTCTTGAGGGCTCCATTAATGCTTTGAAAAGTAAGTCAAACAAACCCAAAACCTCATTATTTTAATGATAAAACACATATTGGCCGAACATAAGGATTATGTTATTTTATTACATCACCATTGGGTCATTATGATGTCATAAAACACATTATATATTTAAATGGTATTTAATTTTTACCAAAAAATTTGACTGTCTCAGAAAATTATGAAAAATTCACCGTTTGATAATTTCGACGTCCTGATTCCTAAAATAATATTAATTTTATCTAAATAATTTTCTAAATATGTGAATTTTCATTGTTAAAATAAAAACCGACATTTATAAAAAAATTCACGGGTTTTGACAGAAATGGCTTTCAAACATTAATAAAAAATTTAATTGCATTCATAAAATTATAAAATCATTTATACTTAATAAAAAAATTAATTTAATATTAATAATAATATTTTATTAAAATAATATTTAATTAAAAAATCCTTTAATTTAATAAAATATAATTCTTAATTAAATAATAACTAAAAACAGCATTTGTACTTTAAAAACTAATTACAATGTATCATAAATGACTAGAAATTATATTCCTTATTATATAAAAAAATAATGTACATGAACATGGTGCTACTTATTTGTTATATAACCCCTTAAAATAGCCGCATAAGACCTAAGGTTAAGGTGTGCGATGGTGACAGACTCTTCGGGTTTCTCAGATAACATCGCTCGAGTTGTAATTTCAATAAACTTCCATTTTTCCCGTAGACGATCACGTTCGATCTTGACTTGATGAAGCTCAGCTTGGGCTTGGTCAAAGGCAAAGCCCAAAGACGCCACCTCTTTTCCGAGCTCCGACAAATGGGCTTCGTAAGAGGCAATTCTACTTGATGAGGCCATCGCTTCCTTTGTCTGAGTAGAAATGGGTTCGTTAAAGCCTTATATTTATACTACTCAGATGACCACTGTTCAACGGCTATAAAAGTAACGGTCAAAAATCTTAACGTAAAACTAAAGAAGTTGACATCTTATAAAACACATTTTTCATAAAGAAACATTTAACTAGATCAAGAGGGATTTTCCATTAATGAAACTTTGGGTCGTTACAACATCCCCCCCTTAAGAAATTTCGCCCTCTAAATTTTCCTTTTCCCAAACTAAAACAAATGTGGGAAACATAGTTTCATCATATCATCTGACTCCCAAGTTGCTTCTTCAAACTTGTGGTTTCTCCACAACACCATAACAAGGGGCATTGTCTTATTTCGTAGAACTTTTTCTCAACGATCTAATATCTTTACTGGTTTCTCCTCATAAGAAAGATCGTCTTCTAATTGTACCACCTCGGAAGAGAGTACATGTGAATGGTCTGGTATGTACTTCCTTAAGAGGGATTCATGGAAGACATCATGCACCTTGGCCATAGTAGGTGGAAGTGCTAGTCGATAGGCCCCAGCCCCAACACGATCAAGAATCTCGAAGGGGCCGATGTACCTTGGACTTAACTTCCCTTTCTTTCCAAACCTCATGACCTTCTTCCACTGAGATATGCATAACAACACCATGTCTCCGAATTTAAACTCAAGGTCTCAACGACGATTATCTGCATAACTCTTCTGTCCACTTTGGGCTACCTTGATATGCTGCTGAATGGTTTTCACCTTCTCCACCATTTCTTTGACCATTTCTGGTCCAAGCAGCTTACGTTCACCGACCTCATCCCAACATGCCGGTGATCTACAACTTTTCCCATTCAGGGCTTCATATGGTGCCATTTGGATGCTCGAGTGGAAACTATTATTATAAGAGAACTCAACCAGAGGAAGATGTTGATCCCATCCTCCATTAAAGTCCATTGAGCATGCTCTCAACATATCCTCGAGTGTTTGGATAGTCCGCTAGGATTGGCCATCAGTTTAAGAATGATAGGCCGTACTGAATTTTAGTTCAGTATTCAGAGCATGTTGAAGACTCTCTCAAAACATAGAGGTGAATCTTGGATCTCGATCAGAAACAATAGATAGTGGTACTCCATGCAACCTTACCACATCCCTGATATATATCCGGGCCAGTTGATCCAAAGAGAAATCATCTTGAATAGCAATGAAGTGTGAAGTCTTTGTAAGATGATCCACAACAACCCAGATTGCATTGTTGCCTTTGGATGTCCTTGGAAGTCCGGTGACAAAGTCCATGGTGATGTTCTCCCATTTCCATTCTGGTATGGGCAATGGTTTCATCATCCCCTTAGACTTCTCCCTCTTTTCCTTCACTTTCTGACACACCAGGCACTTTGATGTATATTTAGCGATATCCTTCTTCATATTATCCCACAAAACGTTTTCTCGGAGATCTCGATACATCTTTGTGCTCCCTGGGTGAATAGAAAAATTTGAACTATGTGAATCATCCAAAAGTTCCTTCTTCAGCTCCGAACAAGAAGGAACACATAGTCTTTTCCCAAACCGCACAATTCCTTCTTCATTAACATTAAACTCTGGGGATTTTCCCTTTTTGATAGCTTCCACTTTTTCTTGGATTCCCACATCATCCTTTTGAGAATCCCTTAACCTTTCCAACAGAGATGGTTGAGCAATCATTTGTGAAAGGATTGATGATGTTCCCTTCTTTATGATTCCCACGTCCATCTTCATCAAGTCTAAGAAGATTGGATCCCTCTCAATTGTCATCATTGATAGAATCGCTGGATCCTTTCTACTTAGGGCATCCGCCAACTTGTTCGCCTTCCCATGGTGGTAATGTATTGAGCAGTCATAATCCTTGATGAGATCTATCCATCTTCTCTTGCGCATATTAAGCTCATTCTGTGTGAATATATATTTAAGACTTTTGTGGTCAGTATATATCTCACATTTCTCTCCATAGAGATAATGCCACCAGATTTTCAAGGCAAAGATCACCACCGCCAACTCCAGATCATGCGTTGGATAGTTTCGATTGTGGATTTTTAACTGCCTTGAGGCATAGGATATCACTTTATCATTCTTCATCAGCACACATCCTAAGCCCTTCTTCGAAGCATCACTGAATACGACAAAAAGCTCCCCACTTGTGGGTAAAGTGAGTACAGGTGCAGCGATAAGACTCTTTTTCAACTCCTTGAAGCTTTCTTTGCATTCATCACTCCAAGAAAAAATTGATCCCTTTCGAGTTAGATTGGTAAGAGGGTTGGACAATCGTGAGAAGTTTCTCACAAATCGTCAATAATATCCAGCTAACCCCAAGAAGCTACGAATATCAGTTACCGATGTTGGCCTCGGCCATCCCTCAATTGAATCTGTTTTGGAGGGGTCCACAAATATCCCATTGCTTGTGATTATATGGCCCAAGAATGATACCTCCTTCAACCAGAACTTACACTTTCTGTACTTGGTATAGAGATTCTCCTTGCCCAAAGTCTACAGTACAGTTCTTAAATGCTCCTCATGGTCCTCCTTGGTTTTGGAGTATATTAGAATATCATCTATAAAGACTACCACAAATTTTTCAAGGTAATCTCTAAAGACTCTATTCATCAAGTCCATGAATATTGTTGGAGCATTGGTGAGTCCGAAAGGAATTACTATAAATTCATAGTGCCCGTACCTTGTACGAAAAACAGTCTTGGGGATATCTTCCTTCTTCACCCTTACTTGATAATATCCCGACCGCAAGTTCACCTTGGAGAAGTATTGTGCTCCACGCAGCTGATCAAACAAGTCATCGATTCTTGGGAGAGGATACTTGTTCTTTATCGTGATTTTGTTAAGTTCACGATAATCGATGCAAAGCCGCATTTACCCATCCTTCTTCGTGACGAAGAGGACTGGTGCACCCCATGGTGATGCACTTGGGAGTATAAACCCTTTATCCAGATTTTCCTGTAGTTGTTTCTTCATCTCTTCAAGCTCAATAATAGCCATTCTATATGGAGCCTTGGATATTGGTAGCACCCCAAGTATAAGTTCAATTGAGAACTCAACATATCTTCTTGGAGGAAGACCAGGATGTTCCTAGGGAAATACTTCAGCGAATTCCCTCACAATAGGCATTTCTTCAAGGGTGGTTTCTTCCTTGGACTCAATCATCTGAGCCAGATATGCGTGCTCATAAGGCAGTAATATCCATGCTTGAGATGATGGAGCTAAAGGAGATTCATCTTCCTCCTGACACTTGTAAAGAATCGGGGGTTGATTCTCCATATCGAGTGTGATTTCCCTCTCCCGGAAATTTATGTTGGCTCTATATAATGAAATCCAATCCATTCCAAGAATTGCATCAAATTCCACCAAAGGGAGTATGATGAGGTTTGCTGGGAAATTCAATCCACATATTATTACAGGGGAGGACTTATACTCATGGGATGCAATGATTTCCCCATTTGTCGTACTCACCGACATCTTTACTTCCATGATTTGTGGTGGTGTAGGGATTGTTCTACTAAACATTATAGATATAAAAGAATGCGTAGAACCTGAATCAAAAAGTACATTCACTATTCTTGAATGAATAACTACCGTACTTGTCACCACTTCGTTTTCGGGGTTCACTTCGGCAGAAGTGATGGAAAAAGTTCTTCCTTGCTGTCTTGGAGGTTGATGGTTGCCTCTGATAACCCTTGGATTAGGGCACTGATTTGCAAAATGACCTGGTTCATTGCATTTGTAGCATTGATCAACGCATTGAGGTTCGAACGGAGCGTTCCTCTCCTCTGTCTTATCTGCGGGTCCTTCTTGCTGACATTTAACAACTAGGTGCCCTTCTCTTCCACACTTGAAGCATTTTCTTGTCCCCCTATGGCAATTTCCAGGGTGCTTCTTTCCAAACTTTTGGCAAGTGGGGAGCTGGAATTTCTTAGCGCCGTTGGATTTATCCATCAGACCACCATCATTGAAGTCTACCTTACGCTTCTTGTCCCCATGATACCCCTGTGATTCTCCGATCTCCATTTCAACCTTGAGGGCACATCAGACAATTTCCTCATAGCTGTCGAAGTCACGGATCGCTAATGCTTTCCGCAAGCTAGGCTTTATCCCACCAAAGAAGCGGTCAACCTTGCATTCGGGGGTAACGACAAAGCTGGAAGCATATCGTGAAAGCCTTGTGAAGTTTGACTCGTACTCTCCCACAGATTCTTCATCTTTCTGTTTGAGGGAAAGGAAGTCCCTTTCCATCTTAAGACGGAGGGTGTGCGGAAAATATTTATCGAAAAAAATCTTCCGGAATTCCTTCCATTCCAAAGCATCGATCTCCTCCTCAGGCTTAGTATTTTTGATCAACGTCCACCATTGATCAGCTTCACCCTCAATACGATAAGCCGCCAGGAGAACCTTCTCTTTATCTGAGCATTGGAGGATGGAGAATATCTTTTCAATGGATTTGATCCATTTTTCAGAGATCGTGGGATCGGATGATCCACTAAAAGTAGGAGGCCTCTGTCTCATGAATATTTCAATAGCGACTTGTTCTTTCTTAGGGGGGTTGAACGTTCCTCTTGACCAGTGTTTCTATTCAAAACATGAGTTAGCTGAGAGAGAAGCGTGACAAAGTTCGCGATTACCACTCCCATTGGATTGGGCATCTCATAAGTACAATCATTACACTAATCTTCACAACGGTTGTTAGCCCGAGTTCTCCTATTACCGGCCATTGGCTGGAATAAAAGAAAGTTAGGGGAAACACATAAAGTTTAATCCAAAGACAAAAGTTGATGAATTATAAATAAACATTAATCTCTTTAACTCATGAGTCTATAGGATTCAATCCAGGCTTTTCATGATCTACCTTCTAACATATATTCTTAGGGGCATTGTTTCCCTTAATAAGGGTTCATACTAAGATTGTGAATTCATAAAAACATATCCGCCGGGAGTGTCGTAACCAAGAGTGCATCAAGGCCCGTTGTCGTGCACCAGTTCCCATTCGTGTCTAGCTCAAAGCTGTGTTTTCGGGTTTTACCCCTAGGATACATCTGTGCCAGAGCCGCCTCTACCTGCTCGTATCCAGACAGGGATGTATTTTTTTATAAACCACTTACTTAGTATTTACCAAAACTTAGGGATGTTTTTTTTACTTAGTCTTGTATCTAAGGATTTACTAGGGTTTCCTAATCCCAAAAATAACTAAACCTATCCTCTGATACCAACTATGACAACCCTACTTTTTATTACAACTTAAGCATGCTTTATTACATAAAACATCACTTGATTCAACAAAGAAGATCGAGCGGTTTAGTGTCTTTGGGGCTTAGGATCATTACATAAAAACTTTAAACTTGAAATACAACATAATTATTGAAAACATCCTTTACATGACCACTACATTGCTTCGTACTTATCATTGCATGGGATAACCTAAGGACATGCATAAGAAAAGGGTGAGCTATAAAGCCCAGTAAGGGAGTACACAATGAATAACATGAGGAGTGCAATACATGTTAGGCAATAGGAACATAAATAGAGCATAAGAGTAACATGAACATAAAGGCATGATAAAACATGATAATCATAACATGGAAATGTGGCAACAACACTTAACATTGAATTAGCATGAGCCAAGGCTCATTGCACATGGAGCATGAGTAAACCCTCATTGCACTTGAAGAACGATTAAACCCTCGTTTCACTTGAATTAGCTTGAGTCAACACTCATTTCACATGACATATCATGATACTATACTTTACCCAATGCATTGGAGCGCTATAAAGGGCGCAATCTTCTTAAACATTTCATTTCATGCATAAGTGTGCCACATGGATCATAAAACATGGATTCATAAAACATAATCATTTATTCCACGATAAAGGGATGTGGAATTGATACATGAAACTTTATAATCAATAAGTAAATGTGCATAAAGGTGAATACCCTTGATGGAGAAATGGGCATGGTATTCACAACACAATGATATTGGCTTAGAAAATCGATGTGATTTCGGCAGCGTAACGGCGTGACATAAGAATTCATAAAAAAGGTTGATGAGAGATAAAAGGGTTCCTCATCATATTTACATGTAATGGACAGTAAGGAGGTCATATAAATACATGTCCCAACAATTGAAAAGGAATTTAGATTCATGATACAAAAGTATTTCTTGAATATAAAAGAGGAGAAAAAGGTTTCTTTCGGAATTTTGGCATAGTAACGGGTGTACATGGGAGGCTTTTAATGAGAGAGAAAGGGGTCTCCCATAATTCAAACAATAAGTGGGAAGTATGGGAGAGGTGAAAAACCATACCCCAACATTCATAATTGAAATTAAAAGGGCAATAAATCTTAATGAAAATTGAAAAAAATGAGAAAGGAAGAAAACCCCTTACTTGGAAGTGTGCTTCCAAAGGCTAGAGAGAGGCTTGTGAGAGGCTTCTTGGGAGCATGGGGCACCTTGAGAGGATTCTAAAGAGAGTAGGGCAGATTTTGGACGAAGTCCAAGTTCATTGAGTGAGGAGGAAGTGGGATCTTGGGTGGGTTTATATAGGAAAGGTGAAGGGATTTTTTATTATTTAGGTTTGGGACCCCTTATATTAAAATAATCCAAACCACAAACCATCCCATGGTATTTTCCCAATGTTTCTGGAAGAGGAAATAGGAAAAAAATATTTTACAACGCCAAGGTCCGAACATATTAAAAAATTAGGGTTGCTTATGTGGAGGTGAGTCACACTCCCATGGAAATTAATTTAAAAAGGCAAAGTGTTGAATAAGTCTTGAGGGATCCATTAATGCTTTGAGAAGTAATTCAAACAAACCCAAAACCTCATTATATTAATGATAAAACAAATATTGGCCGAACATAAGGATTATATTATTTTATTACATCACCATTGGGTCATTATGATGTCATAAAACACATTATATATTTAAATGGTATTTAATTTTTATCCAAAAATTTGACTGTCTCAAAAAATTATGAAAAATTCACCGTTAGATAATTTCGACGTCCTGATTCCTAAAATAATATTTATTTTTTCTAAATATTTTTCTAAATATTTTAATTTTCACTTTTAAAATAAAAACTGACATTTATAAAATAATTCACGGGTTTTGACAGAAACGGCTTTCAAACCTTAATAAAAATTTCAATTGCATTCATAAAATTATAAGATCATTTATACTTAATAAAAAAATTAATTTAATATTAATAATAATATTTTATTAAAATATTATTTAATTCAAGAATCCTTTAATTTAATAAAATATAATTCTTAATTAAATAATAGCTAAAAACACCATTTGTACTTTAAAAACTAATTACAATGTATCAAAAATGACTAAAAATTATATTCATTATTATATAAAAATAATAATGTACATGAACATGGTGCTACTTATTTGTTACATAACCCCTTAAAATAGCCGCATAAGACCTAAGGGTAAGGTGTGCGATGGTGACAGACTCTTCGGGTTGCCCGGATAACATCACTCGAGTTGTAATTTCAATAAACTTCCATTTTTCCCGTAGACGATCACGTTCGAGCTTGACTTGATGAAGCTCAGCTTGGGCTTGGTCAAGGGCAAAGCCCAAATATGCCACCTCTTTTTCGAGCTCTGACAAATGGGCTTCGTAAGGGGCAATTCTACTTGATGAGGCCATCGCTTCCTTTGTATGAGTAGAAATGGATTCGTTAAAGCCTTATATTTATACTAATCATATGATCACTATTAAACGGCTATAAATGTAATGGTCACAAATCATAATATAAACTAAAGAAGTTTACATCTTATAAAAAACATTTTTTATAAAGAAATATTTAACTAGATCAAGAGGGATTTTCCATTAATGAAACTTTGGGTCGTTACAAGTACATTTTAATATAATTTATTTATATGGATATATTATCTATTTAATTGGTTTTAAAGTTCAATTAAATTATATTTCTACCATTTAAACTAATTATGGTCATTGGAAGTAATTTCACATTGAAATTGGACATAAACAAGTGTCACTCTTTTGATAGTTATTATTTCGTAAAAACATGCTTTTTATTTTGACAGCAAGAATTAATTTTAAATTAATTTCTTCAACTTATGTGTTTTGAATAATGAAAAATTTAGACCATATTTGGAATCAGGAGGTCCAAATTTTGTAAATGTATAACATTTATTTTTGGGCATTATGAATATTTACTTCAGAAAATATTTTATTTACCATGGTTAATGTTTAAATCTGGTATATAAGGGTAAAAAAATATTATTATAATATTAAATTACACTTACACATTTTCTAACCATATTGGATGATATATGTTTGACCAAGGGAATCTTCCGTTGAATTCGTGACCTGGCGGAGCTACATGGGAGTGATAATGCAATTTTATATAATATAATTTAATGTAAGGACAAAAATAACATAAAAATATATATTTTTGGAAAAATAATCTTAATGTGGGGTTATATAATTGCTATATTTGACTATAAATATTCATTATAATGAAAAAAAATATTTATTACATTTTTTTATTATATTTATAATTTTAAGGCATAAATAAATAAATTTAATTATGACCCAATGATGGTGTAAAAACTACATCATTAAAAATGGATTCAAATAAATGATATGATAATTAATAAATAAATTTATTTCGGAACATATTATTAAATACACAAATTTAAGAGACCATAATGACTTTTTATCTTTGAATTAAGGATGTTTTTTTAACCAAATCAAGTTGTTATAGTTTTTTTAAACGTCTTTTTAAGAATAGTTTATAAATGGACATAAATGAGTTTTTAAAACAATTAATATTATATTAAATGATAAAATAATCTTAAAAATCATTGATTCTTCCAAAGGACATAAATAATATTAAAAATATCAATAGTGTTCTATTTTGGGCCTCTTGGGATTTTATAGTAAATATAATAACCCTATAGTATGAATATATTATAGGACATGGTAATAGGTAAATAAGTTAAAAAAAATTAAAATAAAAAAGATAAGGATTAAAAAAAATATCAAAAACATATGAAATTATTATTGGATGATTTTTTTTGAATTTTTGTCATCTTATATTCTAATGTAATAAGTTTGGGACCATTTGAAAGAGAAATTTTGTTTAGAATAAAATAATATTTTCATACATTCATAAAGAGACCCTCCTTTCCCTTATCAAAACCCGTCTCCTCTAACCCTTTTTTTCAACTGTAGAGCCCCAGTTCTAGACCAACCTATGCCCAAATAAGCCCCCAACATCCCAATATTCCACCTAGAGGACATACCTTAGGCATAAGGGACTTCCAGAATTATTTTGGATTCAAACCAAAGGGAGTAACCCTATTTAATGGTAACATGTTCTTATAAGTTCTTTTCATTTATTTTAATTCTCTATCCAACTAAACTATTTTTAATAAATTATTTTATAAAAATGAAACAATCCTAAATAAACATGGTTCTTTTTGTAAGATGGATTCAAACTACACTTACACAGCTCTATCTAATTGATACAAACATACTGTTTCTGTGGACATCGAACTACTACCTTACAAAATGATAATTGTTCAATTATATCCTACCACCTCTCATGGTGGCCATTAAGATGGAACTAGATTTATATGTGATATATATTATATTTATTTTACCTTTATACTACTGTACTTATCTTTTATAACATACCATAATGCTTTTCATGTTGTATATATATGGTAATTTTATTTGAGGAAGTGCGGACTACCGCCCCCTCAATGTGATATGACTCGTTCATACCGTACATGAAACATTTAAAAAATGGTGTTAATGAAAATATGTATCATATATAATGTATGATATTACACTAGAATTGAAAAATACCTATTTATCATGTGGTTTTCATTCCATTAAAAATGAAAAAACTAAATTAAAGTAGTGTTATTGCTATGTACAACATACCGTCTCCATGAACGGTGCACCTCATTTTCATATATCCAAATGATATAAAGGATTCTATATATATTTATACTGCATATATATGATTTATATGATATGTAAATAATGAATATCATTCTATATATTATGGAATTATAACAACACTAGCAACATGTAATTATAAGATGTTCTTTTCTGACTCAAGTACCAAATATCGACAAAATTAATGTTATTAACATAAATGACTATATAATGTATATTACATTGTAATTAGTGATATTAAAGGAATAATAAATATGAAAATGGATCCAATGAAAGCAGAAATGAACTTTAGTTTATTATTCAGGTGATTTATAGATGAACTGGTCAAGCCAGACACGAGGTAAGCGATCTTCTTAAACCAATTTATATTCTTTGGGTTAATCATGTACATTTATTATGTTGTTATATGATTATGTTATAAATTAATTTTTATATATTATCTAATATTTATACATTATTTATGTGTACATATAGTTAATTCACATAATTGATCTATTTTATTTAAAAAATGATCTTTGTATGGGACTTCATCTTAATAACCTTTCATTGAGGTGTATTTTGATTAGTACACGACTTCCTTTTCTACATTGTATGTACAGACCCAAAATCTCCTTGTAATTTTTTAATTAAATGGGAACTTTAGATTTCCGTGAAAATTTACGATTCTTGATTCTGAGGTATGGAGTGCTCATAATAAATTTATGAACATTTTTCGGCTACATTCAGTAAACGTACGTGCTGTTTTTTTTAATAACTTTTGAAATGGTGCTCGGAATTGAAATCTGAGGGCACCGTTGAACTCGCAGCACTGATATTCGCTTAAGGAGACTTTCACCTTGATGATAGTTTGTCTATGGTGAAAGATAATATTTGGGGTTTCGTGGAAATAATAAAATAAAATAATCGCACATTTTATATTATTTTTTGAAACCCCCTCTACTTGAGTTAAGGTTTTGGGGACCAACCAAGTCCTCCAAACCTCCCATAATTGAATTTAGGGGCGGGGACCACACATCCCCTTTTAATGGGATAGAAACCTCTCAAATCCCCTAATCAATTCATGGTGACAAAAAAAATTAATTGTTATGTTACCAATTAATTTAATGTGTCATCATAAGAATTAAATGTAAAGATATAAAATTAATTTTATTTGAAAACTTAAAATTAAAGTTTATGTTGTTATTTATTTTATTTGTTTTGGACATATCGTTTCTCCTTGATGGAATTGTAGAATGGATTGGTAAAAGAGAATTGTGATAGAACTTGATGGATAATCCTCTCCAATGAAGACAACCAGCAAAGAATGTCCATGAAGAACACAGACTTCGACTCCGACTTCTTCCACGGGATGTTTGTTGACGAGAAACATCATCAACATCAACGACCCGACAATCGAGGGAAACGCTGATGACACCGACGTCCGTCTATTCCCAACGATTTGTCTTCTTCATCGACACCTATGTTTTTCTTAAACAATGAAACAAGGTAGGGGCTTATTATGAGTGATTTTTTTATATTCCCATGTTAATTCCTTCTAAAAAAATTAACGCCGATCAAATCTCAATTTTAGATTGATCCATGAATTTTTTTCTTATAAGGGATTCAGAATATTTAATTGTGGGAGCTTGAAGGGAGGGTGTTTGAATTATTCCCCTTAACCGTTCTTAATATTATTGTGGTTCCAGTATAATAGCCTCTTGCTACCACTCTAATGTAGAGAGTGCAGACCAAACTAACATGGCCCATCCCATTCGTAATTCTTATGTTTAATTGTTGTGTTCTTTGCGATGGTGGAGGATAAGGACCGACCACGAAGGGAGAAGGAGAACGACGACTGACACCACTGCCAACCATGATGAAGGAAACGACACAATGACACCACTCTGTTGCCACCGCCGGCCCAACCAAACCGCCACCGCGACCTCGGGGCGACGCCTCGGCCGCACCGTCGCCACGCCCTTGGCGCGCCTCCCTATCCGAACAGCCGTCGCGGCATCATCGTGTCGCCCCAACTGAACTGCTCTCCCAACCTTGCAGCACTGCCCTGACCGACCACAGACGTGGCCTTAGCGCGCCGCCCTAGCTATCTGCTGCCTCAGCCTCGATGTGCCACCCCATCTAGACTGTCGACGTAGCCTCACCAGGTTGCCCCAGTCGCACCGCTACCGCGGCCTCCACACATATCCCCAGCTAATCCGCCCCCACGACCACGCCACGCTGTCCAGAACGATCCACCTCACTGCCTTATTGAGATGCCCAGTGGCCATACGCGCCGTCACGACCTCCAGCAGACCTCCGCGACACCCTTGTGGCCATTGTGCCCTCATGGCCTTTGCAGCCCCTCATGGACCTCAAGGGTCAGACTGCTAGATAGGTCCACCCAGCGTAGGCCGGGCTGGACTGGACCCGAGCCCACTATGACCCATTTACTACTTTTGGCCATAACATTGGCACCGAACTCTCGTTTGAATAATAGTCAGCGGCATTGGAAATCTTGGAGAGAGATGGTCCCTTTGAGTATACCCCCACTAGATTTTTGGATTATTATGGGGAATGGTCAGGTTGGATCGAGCATGAATCTAATCGGGGCCCTATGAATAAAAGGCAAATAACTCATTGGCCGATTGTCTAATTGAGGGGTCTTCTGTTACATTGAGGCCCCTATGACATGGCAGACCGTTGAGATGATTCTTCCTGGGAATTCATGGTAGTTGGAGTATCGACTAGAATCTTTTGAAGTAGATCCCCCTAGAGACGAGGGAGCATAGTGCGGAATCCCAATGGCTGGGAGAGACTTGACTAATACTGATCTTTCGACTCGGAGTGACTTGATAGGAAATGTGGGGAGCTTCTATGTGTGATGCAACAAACCCACTGTGGAGAGTGTGTATTTTTGATGTAGTAGACCCACAATACACGACAGGAGAAGTACCTCAGGTGGCCACGGTTTGGAGCGCCCATATGTAACGCGATAAACCCACAGTACTCAACAGGAGGAGTACCACAGCAAGTCACGAGGGGGACCACCTCTATGTGATACGGCAGACCCATGGTGGGGAGCGCCACTATGTCACATGGCAGACCCACAATACTAGATAGGAGGAGCACCTCAGTAGTACAAGGTTTCTGGGAAGTGTTTCTGGGTGACGCTGCAATCCCACTACACTCAACAGAAGAGGGGATCTACTGCAACTGAGGTGTTCAATGATGTGAATAGGGATGTTACTTGTTACTACCCCTAGAATATATCAGGGTGTTATGTGAGATAGTATCTCTTTGTTTTCCTCATGATTGATATGGATTACTTGATATCATTGGTATATGTAAGGGCATATGACTAAGTAGGGTTATATCGTGATTTCATACATTCTGGCTTATCCTTGGTGGTTTTTGTGAGACCTTGAGGGTCTCCAGGTCCCTACTGTGTATCGTTATACTCACCCCCACATGGGTATGGCTGCACCTTGTTGTGTAGGATGAAAACGATGGAAAACGCTGACTGAGGCTGAGAGTACCCGGATTGGACGGTGCCCTGAGGTGGACCATACAACTTGTCGGTACACAGAGGAGATAGGTGGATGTGGAGTACTGAGGAGGTGATCTGTACCTACCTTTCAGGTAGGAACTTTGGAGGATGATCCAGTAGGATTCATTCTATTTCTTCAATTGTATTGTATTTCTGTTGTACTTGTACCTTTACTGTTGGGCTTGTATTCTGGCCCTTTTAACTTTCGTCCCTGTTTTTTCTATACATTTTATTTGTGTTCGTATCATGATGTGTGCATGGTTGCATGTGTTTATAGGTTATAATGGAAATTCCTTCCCAGTTTTAGGGAATACTCTTTTGGTGCTAGTCACCAGCCCCTGGCCAATAGAAGGCAGGCTTGGGGTTAGTCACGACACAAGCCTCGGGGGACTGGTCATGACAAATTGGTACCAAAGGAGTCGGTTCTACCACATAACATAGGACTCTAATTTTTCTTTTAAAGGAGTTAATGTTAAGTGTAGTGAGTGAGGTTATTAGTTTAGGGAATCTAGTGTTGGTGTGGTGGCCAACGTATCCATACACCAGGACCCTAACGTCTGACTTCTGACTGAGTGCACGAAAACACTGGTTGTGTGTGTGTTTCCAAGAGTTTTCTTTGTTGTCTCGTGAGTCAGATCACCAGGTATAACTTATTGAATGTGCCACACCTATTTATTTTTAGGATTCCTCCACGCAGATAGCCATCTAGGGTTACGAGAGTTGTATTAACTGATAGCCCACCGAGCGATGAGGCCTCGGTGAAAGGCCCTTTTCCTGCAGAGGCACCAACGGTACCATTATCTATTTAGCCACTGATGCCACTAACCCTAGCAATAGAGAGTGATCACCGCTTGAGTTCAATGTACGATTTCAAGTACCAGAGGAACACCTAGGTTCTAGGGAGAGACAAACCCACAGGCTGCTGAGGATTGGATTGAGGCTATTGTGAGAGTCCTCTGACTTGTTGGGACACCAACCGATCTCATGGTGATCTTTGCCGCTAGCCTTTTATATGCAGCAGAGGGCAGAAGGTGGTGTAAGATTCTCCAGGTTTATGACGAGATGACGATTCTCAGGATAGACATCAAGAGCTTGTTTCGGGTAGAGTTTGTCTGAGTGACTCTTCATGCAACGCGCATACCAGAGCTTCTTCATCTAGAGCAGGGCAACATGATTTTAGTTCAGTACTCAATGTGGTTCACTAACCACTCTTGTTACTCCACAGATATGGAATGGGACCCATTCTTCAGGGCCCAAACCACTAATTTGGGGCTCAAGCAGTGGATCAGGGATTCTATGATCTCACTCAGCATGCCGATGCAGGCATGGGTGTTTGAGAGAGCCATCATAGTAGAGAGTTTCCTTACTGAGAAGTCACATATTGAGAAGCCTACCACTAGTCACCACATAGAGGAGTCTTCTACATATGGTAGAAAACAGAGTTCATAGAGCTCCAAGAGGACTAGACCTACAGGTGGATGACCGCATAACTCAGGATTAGTTGTGTGGGGTACCCAAGGTAGAACTAGTCAGTCAATTATCATGTAGTGATACTCATGCGGTTTTCATGGTCACATGGCTCATGACTATTTGAAACATCATACGGATGATCAAGAGATGGTCGAATGACCACACAGACAGAGATAGTTGTTCGACTGAGGAGGTCTGCAGGGATTAGGCGGACGTGGCCAAAGAGCGAGTCGTGTAGCAGGCGGTGAGCAACGCTTTGAGATGTTACTACCACCACCAATAGGAGGTCCACACTGACCGTAGGTAGTAGGTGGAAAGGGGAGTGTTTAGCTTCAAATAGCTGATCCATACACTCATGGCACTCTAGAGATGATACGAGGTACGATTTTTGTCTACTCCAACATAGACGCAGTTCTTATAGACAACAGTGACATTGATTATTTTATTTCCACGGCCCCTGTTTGGATCTTAGAGATTCTGACAAAGTCTTTGGCTCGATCCTTATGGCTAGAGACTCTTACGGAAGAAGATTTGATCATTACACACTGGTTCCGGCTGTGTGATCTTACGATAGGAGGCGAGAGCTTTATATGGGATCTCTTAGTAGTGGCGTTGAGGCCTTACAACATCATCGTTGGTATGAACTGGTTATCTACAATTCATGCTCAGAGTGACTGTATTAGGTGCAATATGTTGTGTGTTCGTGTGAATGGGACCAAGTTTACCTTCACTACTGAGAAAAAATCGTTTGTAGCGCAGGATGGATTTACCATGAAGAGAGTTCAGACGATAACTCATTAGTTGGATAGTCATACACTCAGTGATGTGGATGTGGAGAGTCTGAGCTATCCTGTAGTGGTGGACCAGTGCACATATGTTTTCCCTGATACTGTTTTAGGTCTACCAACTCGAAAATAGGTAGACTTTTAGATTGATTTGTACCCTGGGATGACTGCAATATCTACACCAGCATATTGGATGGCTCCTGTGGACCTTTCGGAGTTGTGGGTACAACATGAGGACTTGTAGGGGAAGGTATTCTCAGGCCTAGTGTTTCACCCTGGGGAGCCCTGATTTTATTCACCAACAAGGTCGATTGGAGCTTGAGGCCTTGTTTTGACTATTATTTCATGAACCAGGTGATTGTGAATACAAGTACCCACTCTCGGGGATTGACTACCTCTTTGATTCGCTGAAGGGACTATGGTGGGTCTCAAATAAGGAACTCATATAAAGCTATCACCTACTCAGAGCACAAGACAAGGATGTGCAGAAGAAGACTTTCAGATGTTGGTACCGCCACTATGTGTTCTTTGTTATTCCATTCGTTGTAACCAACGCTTCATTAGTGTTCATGGGACTCATGAACAAGTTATTTCATCCAAACCATGATCGATTTGTAGTGGTCATCATCTATGACATTCGGATCCACTCAAATACTGAGGAGGAGCATGCCTATAAATTTCAGGTAATACTGGACACACTCCTAGAGCACGAGCTTTATTGTAAGCTCTCAAAGTGCCAGTTCTAGATTTGAGAGTTTCACTTTCTGGGACATGTCATATTGGAGGCTAGAATTGTAGTGGATCCAGTGAAGATTGAGGAACTACTTTCTTGGGATCTACCTAGGAGTGTGATGGTGGTATGGAATTTCTTGTTTTATGCCATATAATACTGGAGATTGGTGACAGATTTCTCTCGAGTTGAATCACCACTATCAGCATTGATGAAGAAGAGGAAACCCTTCGTTTGGTCGGAGAAATGCCAGAGGATTTCTCAGGAGATGTGGTAGAGGCTAACTAGTGCTACCGTCTTGAGGATTCCAGAGGAGGGCGTAGGGTACGTAGTTTACTGTGACACATCAGGGACCAGACTCGGATGTTTCCTGATGTAGGATAGAGCAGTGATCACATATGGTTCTGGATATCAAAGAGATAATGAGAATAACTATGATACCCATGACATGAAGTTAGTATCTGTGGCCTTCACCTTGAAGATGTGGCAACACTATCTGATTGGAAAATGTTTTACATTATACTCTGATCACAATATTCTTAGGTATATCTTCTTTCAGATGGACCTGAACCTGATACATCGACATTGGAATGAGTTCCACTAGTACTACAACTTTGAGATAGTCTATACGAATGCGATGGAGAACGGTGAAGTAGATGCACTCAGCAAGAGGTCTGGAATAAAGTTGTTTGGTGAGGCGATGGAGCAGATGGATACTTTACAGATATCCTTTGTGGATAGAGAAGGGGTAGCTTTTCATCAGTCTCTTACAGTCACTCCCCCACTCCTTCAATGAATCAGGGAGGCACAACATGGGGACGTTGACTATGAGAGATGATATACTCAGATATCCATAGGATAAACAGCAAATGGATTTTCTGAAGGTGGGGAGCACGTCATCCTATTCAGAGGATGTTCCATTTTACCAGTATCACTTCAGGAGGAAGTGTTGAGGGAGATCCACACATCCCCTCTAAAAGTAGATCCACAAGTGGTGAAGATGTACTAGGATCTCTGATGATAGCACTGGTGGCTGGAAATGAAGAATGCAGTAGCAGAGTATATCTCACGGTGCATCACTTCTCAGCAAGTAAAGGATGAGCATCAGGTACCGGAAAGATTTTTTCATCCTTTAGAGGTCCCAGAGTTGAAGTGGGATGAGATATCCATGGACTTTTTTATAGTACTTCCACATACATCTTGGGGTCATGACTCGATTTGGGTGATCGACGACAGACTCACCAAGTCGTCCCACTTCCTACCGATTAGAGAGAAAGGTTTAATAGAGATCTTGGGATGCCTCTATGTGCAGGAGATTGTACGGTTACATGGAGTACCCTCAATGATCATCTCTGATCGTGATGTACGTTTTAGATCCTGACTATGGAAGGGGATGAAAGAGGCTTTTGGGATGCAGCATCATTTGAGAACCGCCATCCATCCTCATACGGATGGCCAGACTGAGCGGACTATTCAGAACATCGAGGACATGATGTATGCCTGTGTCCTTGACTTTGGTCGCATCTGGGAGGATCACTTTACTTTGGTGATGTTTTCATACAACAAAATCTATCACTCCATCATTGGGATGAAACCTTTTGAGGCGTTGTATAGGAAACCATGTAGATCAACTTTGTATTGGACTGACCCAGGGGAGTCAGCACTAGTGGGACCAGAGATGGTATGGTCTACCATAGAGAATGTGCAGATCATCCAAGAGAAGATGAAGACTGGATAGAGTTGGACTAACTCTTATGCCGACTGGAGACGGAGACCTCTGGAGTTCGAGTATGGAAACCACGTCTTTCTATGGGTTTCACCTCGACGACGATTGTAGATATTTGGCCAATGAAGAATGTTATCTCTAGGGTTCTTGAGACCTTTTCAGGTCCTCAGCAGAGTTGACAAGGTGGCGTACCGATTAGCTCTTCCACCTCAGTTACACCGTGTGCAAGACTTCTTCCACGTATCCCAGGTGAGAAGATATGTGCATGACCCTTCTCACATCATCGACCATGGAGAGATATACATTGATGATGGAGTGACTTTTATAGAGGTTCCTGTAGAGATTGAGGATCGATAGGAATAGGTCCTTCATGAGCGGTCGATACCTCTGGTGCACGTACGCTGGCAGCATGGGAACATCCAGGAGAGCACATGGGAGCGAGAGGATAAGATGCGTGTTATGTACCCCCACTTGTTTACCTAGTTATGAGTTGTGTTTTATAGGGACGTAAACCCCTGAGGTGGGGAGAATGTAAGGACCCAGAATATCCATTTAATTGTTTTTTAATTAAATTGAATTTTATGAGACCGCCAAAATTTACGGTGCATGATACCGTGGCCCGGAGTGCCCGAAAAGATTTTCTGAACTTTCTTTCGGGTACATTTAGTAAACGTACGAGTGGGGTTTTTATAAATTTTTAAATGGTGCTCAGAATTTAAATCATAGGTCACCGTTGAACACGCAATGGTGGTATTCAATTAAGGAGACTTTCACCTCGACGATAGTTGGTCGAAAGTGAATGATAATATTCGGGGTTTTCATGGAAATAATAAAATAAAATAATTAAAAATTTAATATTATTCGTTGAAACACAATCTACATGAGTTATGGTGGTGGGGACCACCCAAGTCCTCAAAACCTCCCAAAATTGAATTTAGGGGTGGGGACCACCAGACCCCTCTTAATGGGGGAGAAACCTCTCAACTCCCCCAATTAATTCTTTATGTCAACATAAAATTAATTGTTAAGTTACCAATTAATTTTATGTGTCAAAATATGAATTAAATGTTATGTTACCAATTAATTTTATGTTATAACAGAAAATTAAATGTTAATATATTATTTAATTTTTTTTGTGTTGGCTATTTATTTTTTCCACAGTGGAATTGGGGAAGGGATTGGAAAAATGAAATTGGGAGAGAAATTGAAGGATTATCCTATACAACGAACAATTCCAACGAAGAATGTCAACTAAGAACTCTGACATTGAATCAAACTTCATCCTTGTGACGTTTGTTGAGAAGGAACATCTTTAACATCAATGAACCGAAAATTGAGGGAAATGTCGATGACACTGATGTCCGTCTTTTCCAAAATGATTCATCTTCTTCATTGACTTATCTCTTTGATGTCAACAATAAAAAAAGGTATGGGTTTATTATGAGTGATTTTTCTATATTCCCATGTTTTTTTCTTCAATAAACAACGAACACAAATCAACTCCCTATTTTAGAATGATCCCTAAATGTTTTTCTTTTGCGAGATTGGGAATGATTAATTGCAAGAGCTTGAAGGGAGGATGTTTGAAATATTACATTTACCCATTCTTAATATTCTTGTGATTCATGTATAATAGCCTCTTGATAACACTCTAATGCGGGCCAAACTATCATGGCATTTCCTCTCCGTAATTCTTGTGTTGAATTGTGGCTTTCCTCCCGATGGTGGTGGATGGCCACCAAACACGAAGGGGTATTAGAATGGTGGCCGACACCACCACCAGCCACAACGAAGGAAATGAAACAATGACACCACTCCACATCCATTTCCACCTTGACCGAACCGTTACCGCGGCCTTGCTGCACGGCCCTAGCCGAACCACCACCGTGACCTCCACCGACCCATCGCGGTGCCCTCATGGCCTCCACACCCTCACGACCTCCGAAAACTCTGCGACCCCTTATGGCCCTTGTGGGCCGGACTGCCAGACTGGGCAACCCAGTGGTTCAGGCAGGGTCGGTCCGACCGGGTCTAGCTAGACCATGACCCACTATGTCCTATTTAATTCTTTTGGCCATTACATTTTCCCCCGGTGACCGTTTGACATCCCGTTAGTGGATTTGGAAATAATGGAGTGAGAATAATCCTTTGAGTATACCCCCTACACCCCCATGACGTTTTGGATTCTGATGGGGAATGGTCAGGTGGGATCGAGAATGAATCCAACCGGGACCCCATGACTAAAAGGATAATAACTCACAGACCGGGCGTCTGATTGACACGCTGTCTGTTTCGTTGAGTCCCCTATGATGTGGCAGATCTTTGTGATAATTATTCATGGGAAATCATGGCTGTTTTAGTTTCTAACGATAGATTTTAGAGTGGATTATCCTGGAGACAAGCGAGCATAGTGCGAGAACCCAGCAGCTAGCTGAGGCTTGAAGTGACTTGACAGGCCCAGTGGGGAGAACCTCTGTTTGACGTGGTAGAACCACAGTGGGGAGTGACTCGGTGTGATGTGAAAGACCCATGGAACATGATAGGAGGAGTACCTTAGCAGGCCATAGTGGGGAGCACCTATGTGTGATGCAGCAGACCCACGATACTTGACAGGAGGAGTACCTCAATAAATCAAGAGGGGGAGCACCTCTGTGTGACGCAACAGACCCGTGGTGGGGAGCGCCTCCGTCTGACACGGAAGACCCATGGTACTCGATAGGAGGAGTACCTCATGAGTCCAATGTTTTTGGGAAGCCCTGATATGTGACATGGTAGACCCACTATACTCAATAGAGGAGTGGATCTCTAGAATCTGATTTGTTCGACAATGTTACTGGAGATGTTACTTGTTACTACCCCTAGAATAAATCATGCTATGAGCTGAGTCAGTATCTCTATGTTTTCCTCATGATTGATATGGGTTACTTAATATCATAGGTATATGTATGGGCATATTCCTAAGTAGGGTGATCTGTTGATTTCATACTTTGTGGTTTATAATTGGTTGTTTTTGTGAGACCTTGATAGTCTTGGGGTCGTTACTGAGTACTGTTATACTCACCCCTACACGGGCTATGCCCGCATCGTGTTATGTTTGATGTAGATGAAATACAATGCAGACTGAGGAAGATAGTACTAGGAAAGGATGGTTCCTAGAGGTGGACCATACTACATATCGATACACAGAGGAGACAGGTGGATGTGGAGGGATGAGGAGGAGATCTTTACATACCCTTTAGGTTGGAACCTCAGAGGAAGATCCAATAGCTGTATTTACCTTTCTTCAGTTGTATTGTATTTATGTTGTACTTATACCATTACTGTTGGGCTTGCATTCCGACCACTTTTTACTTTCAGCACTCTTTTTGCTATAGAGTTGGCTTTTGTTCATATGTTGTTGTGTTCTTGGTTGCGTGTGTTTACAAGTTATAAAGGCAATTCCTTCTCAGTTTTAGGGAACACGCTTTTAGTGCTAGTCACCAGCCTCTGGCCTATGGAAGGAGGGATTTGGGTTAGTCACGACACATGCCCTGGGGAATGGGTCGTGACAGTGTATATAAAAATTTTAATTTTCATTTCATTAAAAGGGAATCTTTTTCTATGAAATGTTTTACTAAACGAAAAATTGGAATGTTTCTTTTTATGGTATGAAGTGTTAATGGAATTTCTGCTACCACAAGTATTATTTGATCACTTTGTTCCTTAACAAGACATAGTGTTTTTAACGGAAAATAAATACCATATATCTTTTTATCATATTTTGGTATTGAATATGTTTTTGAGAAAGAATTGACTATTTCAATATCACGAAATGATATATTTTTATTGGAATGTGGAAATGCGGTCATTCCTTAATGCTTGTTTTATGTGTTATGGCCCTTGGGGATTTTTTTACGTATACGGGTGGTACCTTGATAATCCCTGGGTAGGTGAGCCTTAAATAACTCTCTAATACATTGGGTGATGTGAAAGAGGTAAACATTAATGTTTCCTTTCAATGATCTAGGGAATATACATTGATGTGAATTCCAACGTAACTCCCTATGTAGAAATGATAGATACAAAGTATGTATCATATGGATTCCACAATTAACCTTTATGATTTATGATTATTATGTGATATTCATGAATCTTATGATTTCCTCAGTTATTTTAAAATTATTATGTTCTGATGGGATAATGTTGTATTTATTTATTTTATAACCATTAATGATCATTTTTTTCTCATCCCAAGTTTTGAAATGTTTTTCACAGGACATAAAGATGAATAGGGTCAAGGATGGGATCAATGAAAAATCATTATGATTAAAACATATAACTAGTCATGAGTCTTTTTTTCAGGAGTTATTATTTTATGAAATAAATAGAAACTGAGTAGAAGTTTCTACATTGTAATTTTTAAGAAGTAATGTAATTATTATGTCGTAATAGTAGAAGTAAAATGATAGGAATAGTAGAAGCAGTAAACATGAAATAAGTAAATAGAAGATGTAATAAACAACTAGAGCACACATACATATATAAATTATGCATGGTACATATGTCAAGGAAAGCATCCAAATAAATCACAATGATAGAATACATTAATAATCCAATGTACAAATAAAAGGAATGTGAACTAATCCATAGCTTCACAAGACTCAACATGTTCCCATGATCCCCTACTCCACATTAATCAAGTACCTGAAGTAGAAGGGTGCTTACCCTTATCTATACCTGCAGCAATATAATCTGTTTGGGCCCAAAAGCTAGACCCAAAAAGGGTGTGTGACTAATCCCATTAAGAAACCACACAAAGGTCTATGCCTAACAGTCTGTGAAAATATATGTCATGCAATAAACAGAATGAAGTAGTGAATACATATGTACTCAAATGTAAATAGTCCTACAATTTTATTCACAAACATTTACTTTTATATATTTAATCGACCAACATAAAAACAAGTAACCCTATGGGTAGTTCTCACAACCTAACCCCTCTAGTTCTCAATAAAAAGAATGATATACCATAGACTCTCTAAGGAAGAACTCACTTTCAATTCCCCCTATAGTCATGTGGGATCATAAAATCTCTAAGGAAGCACACACTATCGATTCCCCTTATAGTCTCTTAATAGTAAACTACAGACACTCTAAGGAAGAAATCTGCGCCAATTCCACCTAAGTTCTTGTATCAAAAATATTGACACTCTGAGGGAAGACTCAATGAAAATCCCCCATATTGTCTCACAATGTGATAATTATAACATACGCTCTTGGAACTCCCTCAACGTCAATTTAGCTTATGGTCTCACTACACTAGGTTCCTGAATCCCCGTAAAAGAAATCATGCACAAATTATAATCAGTATCCAATTTAAACCTCAATAACTACATGGATAAAAAACAACATCATATCATAGCATGTCATATAATAATCACTCCACCCTAACAATACTAGTCATAGCAAGAAAAGTAGCACACTAACAGGAAAATATAGACCAAATAGTCAAAAATAAGAATACATGGGAAATACATACATAACATAGAAAAGATGCCCCTATTCTCAATAATTAACCTCTATCCAAAAAAACTATGCATAACAGAAAATAGCAGGGCTAAAAACCCCAATCACGGAATACCCCAAACAAGGGTATTGTGCACTTTTGCACATATAACTCAAATACTAACTACAGAACGGAACAAAACCCCTATCTCAGTGTCATACGATCATTATACAACGACGTCTGCCCTTGGATCGACCTAGAACATGGTATCTCTTCAAAAAGGCCATGACCATTTAACCAAGGATAACCCAGGAGGGAAGAGAAATCATAAAATGAGGTTTATGAAAAATAGAGAACTCACCGATGGAATTCCAACACTACATACATAGTTTGATTTGGATAATGGATTTTTGACAGGGGCTTAGGTAAGGATGGGTTCCATACAGTTGCTCTTGGTCAAAGAAGCGGAAGAAGAAGACACTTCTACCAATTAGATGAGACCCAGTCTATTAAATGAAAAAATGTACACGACATGTACTTTAGAGGTACACGATGTATAATTTCACTTACTGGCCCCCACATTTGGCGGACTCTAGGTCACCACACATGGCTATGAGCTCGGCCGTTACACAACCAACACACAGCTACATGCGATAGATGTGTACCTAGCATGTATATATAAGTACATGATGTGTACTACAAAAAATTTCAGAAACTCCTCTTTTTCTAAAAAACACCCTAAAGAGAAAAAAATAACTGAAAAGAAGATCGAGGTTCTTTCAAAATACCCCTCACCACCTGATAAAATTCATCCCTGAATTTCCCATGCAAGGAATCATGGATGAAGAATCCTTGAAAATCTCTGACCACTATGATCGTACATAAGCCTCCCTCCTCCAAGTCTCGTTATGTACTTTCCTGTGCTACTGTAGCACTCATACCGGAGGAACAAACCGACCATGGATAACTTTTTCTCCTCGATCAACAATACGGATTGGATGCTCCCAAAATTATGCATTCAACTCTAACACAACCACCATGGGTTGAAAAACATTAGACGAGTCTGAGAAGTAACATCAATATTGAGGAATGTATAAGATGTCATGCATAGCCCGATACCTCTGATATAACTTCAACGAATAGGCAATGGTCCGAAATCTCTCCAACACCTCAAATGGCCTGACGTAGCTTAGAGAATTATTAACCTATCTCCTCATCCTCCTGTTTCCCCACCACGGCGTGACATGCAAGAAATCCTAATCTCTAACCTTGAACTCTAGAGGTCGTCTCCATCGATTCGCATAAGACATCTATCATGAATGTGATGTATCCAAACTGTTCCTAATTAACTCAATCCTCTATGTGGTCTCATGAACATGTTGAGGTCCCAGTATAGCTAGCTCTCTTGCCTTCATCCAGCATAATGGTGATCGACATGGCCTACCGCTAAAATCCTCCTAAGGTGTCATATGAATAGTTGCTTGAAAACTATTATAGTAGGAAAACTCCAAAAGAGGTATCTGCTTCTCCCACAAACATCCAAAATCAAAGATGCATGCTCGAAGCATGTCCTCAAGAACCTAAATCGTACGCTCGGACTGGACATCTGTCTAGGGATGGTAAGCTATACTCATATGTATATTTGTACCCAAATACCTCTGATGTCCCTACTATACCCGAGAAGTAAAACGTGCATCCCTGTCTAAAAAATAGATTTTGGAATTCCATGTAGACGTACAATCTCTTGGATGTACAAATATTCCAACTCATCATCACTGAAGTTATCCTTAATTAAAAAAAAGTGAGAAACCATGATGAGTCAGTCAATGAAAACCCAAACAGCATTATTCCCTCAAGGCGACTTTGCTAAATCTGTAACTATGTCCATTGTTACATCATTCCATTTACTCTTAGGAATGGGTAACTACTACAAAAGCCTTGTAGGACTCTGATGCTCCACCTTCACCTGCTGGAATGTGGAACATATAATGAAAAAACATGAAACATCTCTCTTCATTCCAATCCACCAATAGTGATGGTGTGGATCACGATACAACATGGTGACACCAAGATGAACTACCCAAAATGTGGAATGAAAATACCGCATCAGCTCCTCGTGTATGGCTACTGACACCCCCACACACCCCTGAAAATTAAATATCTCATTCTTTCTAATTTTCCAACTACAAAAGGGGTTCTCTCCTGACACACATTCTCATAGGGCTAGGCCTTCAAAATATAATAGTTTCCTCATTTCCACTTGATCATGTAGAGTAGAGGTAACAGCTATAGAAGAAATAAACTTCTTCCCATATCAGTTGTGCACCTCCAAATGCATTTTAGAGAACAATGCCATATGATTCCACTCACTACTGGACACAATAACTAAATATATTTGAGTCTTCATGCTCAATGTATCAGAAATTATGATGCCTTTCCTTGGAGTGTATGCATGATCAATGATAAAAACATAAGGTACTCAACCCACCTTCGATATCTCAAATTCTGTTCACACTGAGTGATGATATACTTGGTAATTTTTTGGTTTGTGAAAACCACAAAATTCACTCCCAAAATATAATGTCTCCAATAGCGTATAGGATGAACGACTATCACAGTCTCGAGATCATGAGTCAGTTAGTTAATCTGATGTGGCCCCAACAACCGAGACCCGTACACAACAACCCCTTCTCCCAACATAAGCACTGCTCCAAACCCAATACCTGATGAATCACTGTAAAAAATATATCTATTTTCTGACTCCTGAAAGACTGGTTTTGATTCTGATTTCAACCTCCCTTCCAGCTCTGGAACGGCTGACTCGAAAGAATCTGATCACAATAACTTTACATCATTCATAGTTAGGCTCGTTAGTTGGCCTGCTAAGCAAGAAATGTCTTGTATGAAAATATTGTAGTAAACTTACATCCCAAGAAACCATTGTACCACATAGACATTCTTCAGTTTCTACCTTGAAACTATTGCTCTCACTTTCTCTGGATCTACTTATACACTTCCCTCTGATATAACAAGACCCATGAACTGAATTTAGCCCTTCCAAAAATGGAATTTTTAGAGCTTAGCATATAACTGATGCTCTCTCACTGTACTCAAAAAAATATCAAGATGTGTGACATGTGCATGTTGAAATGTGAGAGTACACCATGATATAATCAATGAAGACTACCACGAAAGAATCCATGAATGGATGGAACACTCGGTTCATCAGTGCCATGAAGACTGTAGGGGCATTCATGTGACCGAACGACATAACCACATACACATATTGAACATACCTACACCGATAGGCTATAATATGTATTTCATATGGTCTAACTCCATATTGAAAGTAACTGGATCTCCAGTCAATCTTTGAGAACACCCGGGCTCCTCGAAGATGATCAAAGAGATGATCAATCCTTGGTAATTGATATCGGTTCTGGATCGTCAACCTGTTCAGCATATGATAATCATAAGAATTTATGAGGGTACAATCCACCTTTTTCACAAGCAGGATAGGAAAACCCCAAGTGTATGTATTGGGTTGGATTAAACCCTTTGCATGCATCTCCTCCAACTGCTTCTTGAGTTTTTGTAACTCTGGGGTAGATATCCTATAAGGAGGAATGGACACCAGTGCCGCAACTAGCACAATCTATATTGAAGTTTCCACCTCTCTATTTAGAGGAAAACCTAAAAATTCTTCTGGGAAGATGTCCCTGAAATGATCCACCCCTGATGGAATGCCCATATGTGAAGTCCCATTGTCATCCAGATATATATTAGCTATCTGGGTTGTATCTCCTCTCAACCCATGATACTCAGGTCCCACTATGCTCACATGGACATCCCATTCACCCTGAGGAAGAAATGATCCACCCTATGGTGATGTGAAACTCAACTTACAATAATATCAATCTAGAATTTCCTAGAAGAGAATTAACTAGTCCATTCCGAGAATGACATCACAACCTATCATCTCTAGGACATTATTTTCCCATAAGAAGTGACACCCACCAACCACTATAGGGAACTCCATGCACAGTCATACACTAGCCTTTTATGACCCCAATGGTGTGTTCAGCCTCAAAATATTAGAAGATGAGAAGATATAGAGACCAAGGATCTCCACAATAGTAACATATATAAAGCTATGGGAAACCCCCGTATCTAAAAGAGCATAAGCTAAAACAGAGGCAACTAGGATTGTAAATCGAATTGTAGAGGGTCTGGGATCCTGCTCCTGCTAGGTCTGCTCCACTACAAATGTCTGACCTACACGGCTTCCCTATGACCCTCCATAACCACTCTATGTTGATCGACCATGTTTTCACTAAAATCCTAGAGACAAGAAAACACGAACACGACCTACTCCTCGACATGAATGGAAAAAAGAAATATAGTTCTTAGAGTGGGGAAAACTGGTGGCGCTGCTCTTGAATGAGGAGTCACAGCAGAACCCCTACAACCAGCTGCTAGTTTAATGATCTGATATAAGCTATGAAGATGGCCCATTATTCCACATGATTGGAACTCCACTAGGTCTCTCTTTCAATGTGGCCTCGTATGCTTGCTCTTTCCACACTAGTAGCATACCAGTTGGCTACCAAAATAATTTTTATGCATCCTTAGATCCCCATGCGTAGACTCCCTGTGGTGCTTCTAGATGAGATTAGGAGGGATACCAACACAGAATGTCGAACTGTCCTAGCTCCCCTGTAACAGCCCGAGATTTTATGAAAAATATTCTTTTTAATTTTATTAATGTCTTATGTTATACGCTACACCAAAAGGAGCTTTCACAATACACATCTCTGACCTGGCTTGAATTATACGCAATCGCGACCTTCTACGATAGCGTGTGTTGTACGCAACACCGAGTTTCGCTAAACAACGATATGCTATTAAGATATTATTAAAACTAGCCGTTATGAATAGTAATAACCACTTTTTGAAATTTTGTAAATTTTATTTTTCAAAATGGAATTCATTTTTAGATTCGTAATATCGAAATTAGCTTAGGGTGAAATTTTGGTACTTTTCGGATAACTTTCATATTCTGATGAATAGTGAAAATTACTAAATTTTAATTAAAAACATCTTTTTTAATCGAAATAATTAATAGTGAAAAATTATTAATTTGAGTGGTTTTAAAGTATATTTAGAATATATTTTTACAATTTAATACAATGTTGGTCATTGGATGTAATTTCACATTTAAACCAGTTATAAACTAGTGTCAAACTTTTGATAGTTATTATCTCTTAAAAACACGCTATTTGTTTTGACGACGAGAATTAATTTTTAAATTAGTTAATGCAACTGATATGTTTTGAATTTGGTAAAATAGACATCATTTTTGAGTTCATAATATCAAATATATCTTAGGCCTAATTTTTGGTATTTTTCTGAAAACTTTCAATTTTCGATGAATAGTGAAATCACTAAGTGGTAGTTAAAAAACTGAATTTTTCATAAAACATAATTTTACCGCTTCTGTGAATGGAATTTTGAAAATCCGAGAGACACGGTTAATATCAAGGACTAAAATGTGGTTCAATGAGATGAAAATAATTTTTGGTGAATAGTAACTTTTTACTTTTTTTAACCACGGTTAATAGTAAATAGGGTAACTAAGGGTAAATATGATATTATTATTACACTAACACATGTCCTAATTCTATTGGATAAGTGTAATTCGACCAAAAACAACCTTATGAATAAAATATGACCATTTAGGCTCACTTGGATTAGATTAGGACATTTATTATTAATTTATTTAAAAAAGGGTTAAAATAGTTAAAATCAAAGTTTAATAAGTAAATCATTTTTAATATGGGGTTATACATAAGATAAATTCGACTATAAATATTCATTAGAAAGCTAAAACGATTTACTACATAATTATATTTTATTTATAATTTTTAGACTTTAAATAAATTAATTTATTTATGACACAACGATGATGCAGTAATTACTCTTTTAAAGAAATATTAACATAATTGATGTTATAAATGCTCAAATGAATGTAATTTGAGACTATGTATAAATTCCACTAATTTTATAGGTTACTATGATATATTGATGTTTATTTAATCAACTTGGTTCGAACATATAATTCTTTTATGACTTTCACAAAAATCATATATCAAATAGTTTCAAAATTGACACAAAATAGTTTCTAAATCAAATATTATATTATTAATTGTTATATTATTCCTAAAAATCTAAGGTTCGGCCAAATGACTTAGATAAGGATATATGTATTAATAATAAACAATTTGGGGTTCGTTTGGCATGTTATAGTAAGTGTATTAACTATATAGTGAAAGAAAACAAAAAGACACGGTAAAAGTTAAATTATTTAACTTAGAGTTAAATCTAATTGATAAGGTTAAAATAATACCCTAAACTTGTCTAAATCCTATTGGTTGATAGGCTTTCGACCCATCCCCACTTTAGCTTCGAAATAAGACCCTTTGGAACCATTATAAACCGATTTTGACATTAATATAAAATAATATTTTGAGATATTCCTAAGGTGCCCCTCTCCTCCCTTATAAAAGGACACCTCCTCCCCCTCCTCCTCACTCCAATTTGAGCACTCAAGCTCGGCCAAACCCTGCCAAAATCTCTTCTCCACTTCCCTAGCAACATCCTAGAGGTTCTGGTCTTCCTCAAAGACCAATTTTAGTGCCCTAAGAGGAGGTCTCAAAGAGGCGCTTCAAAGAAGAGGTAATTACCGTTATCAATTCTTTCATCTTTATTTCTTCTTCATCTTAGGTTGTTTCATTATGAAGTAATAACATCAGTATCACTCATATACTGATATGTTATTATAAGTTTGAAACAACCCTATTTCACCATCTATCCATCCTACGGAAAAAGAAATCACCGCGCGTGCGTACGTACGGAATACCGTCTCCACGCCGTGGTGTAATCTATTTTCAACCACCACCTTACATGGATGGGTATAATGGTGTAAAGAATAACTATACATAGTTATTACAACATCATATTGATTCTGATATATTGTATAATCCACTACAATTCAATTCAATATTTAAGGAAATGATATCATCGCTCGTGCGTACGTACGGACTACCGTCTCCACGACGCGATGAGATTCATTCTTAATGATTAACCATTCATGAATGATTATAAAGTATATATAATAAGTACTAATGAAATATATGACATAATAATGATACTGGATTTATGTATATATATATATATGTATGTCATCTACTTACTTCCATTCAAGACAATAAGGAAAGAAAAACAGCGTTCATGCGTACGTACGGACTACCGTCTCCATGAACGGTGTTTTTCATTTTATTTATCTATCTATTATAAATATATATACTGAATATATATGATATATAAATCATATTTTATATTCTGGAAGTAAGTAAATCATGATATAAGTAATAATGATGTCAAGAACAATAAGTCAAAACACCTACGATAAATGAAACGATTTTACCCAAAACGCTTCTTTAACATGGAATTTACAAAAGAACGGTTAATATAATGTTATAAGTGAACCATATATGATATCATAACAATGAATATGATTCTGTAATAAGTCAATGACATTATTTAAATCATTATACAGGAGGTTCGGACACATACGAAGCAAATCGGACCTAAGGTAAGGGAAATATCACAATCTCATTTTTATCCGAGATTGTTTATACTTTGAAATTTACTGGGGTGTATTTTATTATCCACATCCATGTTTCCTCAATATTTAATATTATTTCCATCCACCTACAATTGTTTAAATCCAATTTTACCCTTCGATGAGTTTTTATTAAAGGTTATGAAAGGAATCTTTTTTCATTTTTCATATGAGGTACTTTTTGACTTTTCCGACAAAAGTACGAAGAATGTTTTTTTAACTTAAACAGCACGAACGGATTTTTATGGTTTTATAAAGCCTTATTTTCATGAAGCTTCCTCCAAAATATTTCATGACTATTTTTAATAAAATATCTTTCTTTTAAAATTGCATGATGTATTTTGAAAAGAAATTGATTTTGAAGAAGAAAGGATATTTTCCTCAAGAATTCATTTCAAGTGTTTTATCAAAATTATTTTCCATCTAAGATAATAAAGGGTTCTGTTTTTATCCCTATTATTACATTGATTTGATCATGTTGTGATGGAATTATTTTTATGAATTCCGTTATCTTATATGAATTGATTTATGATGTCATGATGTTTCAAGAATCCCATTTTTTTACATGTGTTATGCGATGATGTTTGTTTTATGATTATGTGGCACACATAAGAAAGGATTAATTATGAGATGGGTGGGACCTATATCTCCCTCAAATGCATTGGGTAAAGATTTTATATCTCATGAGATAGACATGGCTGGAATGGTAGGTTATATCGGTTCAGTGAAACGGGACTGAAACGAGGGTTACTCGATTCAGAAAGGGACTTTGTCCACTAAGATAGTCTTGGCAATGAGTCTTGACTAACAAGAAATGATTCTCTATGATTATGTGTGAATGCCACAAAGTTTCATGTTTTATGTTATGATTATTGTGATTTCATTTCACTACTATGATTTATCCCATGTTATGAAATTATGCTCTCTTTTGCAGGTTAAGATTTCCAAAAGTTATGTTCTTATGAATATGATGTGATTGATTTTTCTTTTGTTTACCCTTACTGAGCATTTGAGCTCACCCTTTTATGTTTTCTTTTCCCCAGGATATAAAGAAAGGTTCTAGGTAAAAAAAAGGGGAAGATCTTTATGGGAGATATTGAAGATCTTTCACCATGATTAGAAGATTACGTTCCGAGTTTCCAAAGACACTAAACTATTACGATACTTGTGTGTGTGTTTTTGTTATGTACCAAGTATTCCGCAAAAGTAATGTAATGTCCATGTACGTTAAGCTTCGGGTCTCTACATCCCCACTCCAGAATCGCACAGACTGCGATATGTGATTAGTGCCTGGTTGACTATAGAAGTGATAGAAGTCAACATGAAGATGTTCATCTGAGATCAAATGTAATTCCTACGACCATCCTCAAACTTCCTTTCCAGAAACAACTCATCACCTCTTGGGATAGGCTTGAAGCACTGCAACACTGTGACGCGAGAGGAATACTCCATAACAGAATGAGTACCCGGCTCCAGACTCATAAACTCTTGGGCGTGATCGACCGTCAATGTCTCCTAGTAGAAGTGGCCATAAAAGGCATGTTGGAACTCATCCCAAGAAATAACTTTATGGAATCCCACCTGTGAGACCACATCCCACCTTCTCTTGGTGGAGTCCTGAAACATGTACGTATCGAGCTTCACTCTCCTCTCTAGAGGTGTATCTAGATGCTCGAAAAAGAAAGCATGGATCCTAACCATAACTCTACAGCCTGAGGTCCTCATTCCACTATGAAGGTGGCAGGATGTTGTTGTTGGAAAAACCACATCAACTCTACCATATAATGGGCAGGATGTAGAACTTCTCGAAAGGTCTATATAAACCTCATTAATCCTTCTCAGAATTGTGTGTCTGCACCTGTGTCTAGAATGAAGGTTGGTGCCATGACTGGTAGAACTGGAGGACCTGATGGTAGTTACCGATTAACCATATCTGATGTCTAATTACAGCCCTATAATTGGAGGACTACCAGAGGACGTCTCTGTGAGATGAATTTGCAAGATCATGCACACAACATAGTTCAATAATAACAAGAAATGAAAACTATATGTGTAAAAATGGAATAAAATAAAGAAACCATTCATGTTTTATTTAAAGGATGGATACACGACGTGTATAATGACTACACATCATGTTCCCTTAAGCCTTAACATCGGCATGCAAATTTTCCATCTCAGGTCATGTAACACCCCAAACACACGACATGTTGTCCTAACACACGATGTGTACTTGAATCATATTTTCCAACCCGAGTTATTATACATAGTTAATCCATACAGTTCTCCGAGAACAAGACTAAATGGCTTGTATGTTCCAGAGACGACATGTACTAAATGAACTTCACCGACCTGTGTTGTTATTAATGCAGCTGGATACAAAGGTTACACTACATGGTGTGTTCAATCAGTACACTGCGTGTACAACGTCTGTTTTCATATATCTGTGTCATTAGTCACACTGGTGGACACATGATCTATGAAACATGACGTGTACATCTAGTACATGGTTTGTCCCACCAATGATTTCTAAACCCAGTGTCTCTGTCTAAATAGTCAGTGACATTGTTAGAGACGACATGGGGTGTACTTACAGTACAAAAAATGTACATATCAAAACCAATTCCTTCCCTAAAAGATGGAAATATGGAATGTATTCATCATTACATTCTATGTATTATGATATCTTTTAGAAAATAAGCCTCAAAAACTACCCCAGAACCCAAAAAACAATGAAAGGAACATTAAGGTTCCAAATTCCGATCTGTGAGGAACCATACTCCCCACCAACCAAATATTGGAAACTTATACATGTCATTTTCAAACATAATAGTGTAATACCCCACTAAATTCCTATCCATGATGGTCCACAACACCTCAAGAACTAATGTTTGGTGTTCATTCAAACAAAACCTTACACTATTCCATCCTATATAAAAAGAATGTATTTTATCAAGGAATTTATCACAAAAACATGCATATCTAGAACAACATCATGAAATAACAATTTCACCATAAATAGCTTGGGAGGAATTCATGAAATGTGATTTATAACAAGTGCCTATTTGATGGAAGAGATGGAATACCCTCATCTACTTAGGTTGCAAAATACATTGAACCTTAACAATATCATTAATAATAACAAAAAACACGTGAATCACCCAACTATGAAATCCAATCAAATGTAAAATTGAAAAACCAGAAAAATTGCAACAACGAGGTAGATGGGATTTTCTTGTACATGGGTTAGCTAATCTATGTCACATCTCTTTAACATATACATATTATTTATTTTCCCTTGCTATAGGCTCCAAACAGTAAGTCAATAAGAAAATAACCTCCTCTGATACCACATTGTATCATCCTAGTTTCGAGAACCGCCAAGAGGTGCCTCGTATCCGGTTGGTCACATGGGTTCAATAATATTTCCTTGAATGTCAGAGGCTGCCGACTTGTAGCGAGGGCCTTGGGTGTGGCAGTGGGTAAAAAATTCCATCATTGGCAGAGTGAAAAAATGTATGTAAACAGATAGCAATAGCAGAAGCCGTAAACATGCAATAAGTAAACATCAGATGTAAAAAACAGCAGGAGCAAATTTAAATAAATAAATGTTGAAAAATACATATTTCTAGGAAAGAATCCAAACAAATAAAAATGTTGGAATGAAATACTAATCCAAAGAACAAAAGAAAGTCGAGTAAACATCTCAACAAAATCACAAGCCTCAGCTTGGTCTCATGCTCCTCAGCTCCATATCAATCACGAATCTAATGTTGAAGGGAACTTGACATTATCTATACCTGTCACAATATAATCTTTTTTGGACCAAAAGAATGACCCAACCACTATGTATGACTAATCCCAATATGTAACAACCTAAAGATCTGTGCCTAATTTTCAGTGAATATATATTGAAGGAAATAAGCAGAATAAAGAAATGAACACCGAAGTACTCAAAATTATACAGTCTTACAGTTTCATTCAGAATCATTTACATTTATGTATTTAATCAACCAATACAAAAAAAATCAACCATCTACATTGTTCTCACAACCTAACCACTCTAGTTTACAATAAAAGGAATGATATACTAAAGACTCTTTGAGAAATAACTCACCGTCAATTCCCCCCTATAGTCATTTGGGATCAAATACTCTAAAAGGAATCACTCACCATCAATTCCCCCTATAGTATTTTAGTGTTAAAAAACAGACACTCTGAGGAAGCACCCAGATTCAATTCCTCCAGTGGTCTCATAAAGTATCTATAGGGACTTTGATGGAGAACTCAACATCAATCCCCTTATGGTCTCACAATGTGATAATTTTTATAGGCACTCTGGGAAAGCCCTCAACCTTAATTTCCCCTATGGTCTCACAACACTTGGTTCCCGTAGGCATGTGTAAAGAAACTGTGCACAAACAATTATCAACAACTAATGTAATCCTCAACAACTACTTGTATAAACAATAACAGCCTATAATTGCATGTCATATAATAATCACTCCACCCTAACAATACTAGGATTGGAATGAAAATAAGCAACCTAACAGGAAAGGCTAGACCAAACAGTCAAAATAAGAAAACATGGTAAAATAATCCATAGCTTAGAAAATAAGAACCTATTCTCAGCAATTAACGTCCATTCAAACAAACTAGGAATATTAGGAAATCATGGGGCTAAAAAGCACAAACACGCAATACCCCAAATATGGGTATTGGGCACTTTTTCCCATATAAATCATAGACTAACTATGGAATGGCACAAACCACCTACTGTGGTGTCATGCGATCAATATACCCCAACATCAGCACATGAATTGACCTAGAACTCGATATTTCTACAAAAAACATCTAAAATGATCAATCGAGGATAACTCATTAGCGAAGTGAAATAAAAAAATGAGGTTAAATAAGAATAGAGAACTCACTGATGTGATTCCAATGTAACTGACAATGTTTGATTCAGAGAATGGATGCTTGATTGGGGACCCAGGGATGGATCATCATTGTATGAATTATCTTAGTCGAATTAGTCAAAGAAAAAGTCACTTAGACCAATTAGATGCGAGCCCATTCAGTTTAAAGGAAAATAGAAAGTACAAGGCGTGTAATTTAGAGGTACAAGGTGTGTACATTCCCTTATCAGCCCCTGCACTAGGCGGTGTCTAGGTCACCACACACGGCTGTGTGATCTGCCGTCACATAGCCAGAACACAACTATGTATGGAAAAAGAGTACCCATCATGTATGTATAAGTTCATGATGTGCATAACAAAAATATCAAAAAACTCCTCTTAAAAAAACACCAGAATGAGAAACATACCTGAAAAGTAGATATAGGTTCTTACTATTAAGAATGTATTTTCATAAAGGAAATATTAAAATTATTCTACAAAGGAATACAGATAGAAATGATCTTCCAAATATGATACTTTAGATGGTTGACATTAGAATTTAATAGTTTTTTGCAGTGATGGCTTAATTATCTAGGTTATTGAAATTAATATTGGAGAATGATCCAGTATTGGCATTACCTTCCATAAATTTTGAGGTTTTTAACTATAGTGATTTTCATTAAAAGGACATTGCTATGTCCATATGTATAATGATCAAGTATTTGGTTTTAATTCACGCTGGTTGAATCCTCGTTAGTTAAATTACCCTACACGTGATTTTGAATTATCTCCTATTGTTTTTGATTTAAAAATTTGGAGGCATTATCTGTATGGTTTAAAATGTGAAATATATACTGACCCAAATTTTTTGAAATATATATTAACTCAGAAATGAATGAACATGAGACAGAGGAGACCGCATGAATTATTCAAGTATTATGATTTAACAACATATTACCATCTTGGAAAGGCAAATAAAGTGTCTTATTCATTTAGTTGAAATATTAATTCTTCATTAACCATGTTACGTCTGGAACAAGTTCCTTTGATTGATGATTTTATGAAATTTGGCTTATAAGTTGTTGGTGCAAGAAATTCCACTGTTTTGTTTCAGGTGATAACGAAAATCATCTATTTAAGTGATAATTAAGAAAATGAAGAAGGAAGATACTGAGGTGTAGAAAATGGTAGTGTTGGTTTAAAAGAGTAAGTAACATGAATTAGACATTGATAATGATTATACTTTGAGGTTTGTGATGAAATTATGCTTTTCTTGTGTTTCCCAGTTGAAGAAAAAAAATTATGTGAAGCTCATAGTTCTTAATTTTCTGTTCATTAAGGCAGTACTAAGATATACAGAGATATTTTTGAGTATTACAGGTGGGACGGAGTGAAGAGAGACGTTTCAAACTTTACTGCGAAGTGTTTTACTTGTCAACAGGTTAATGTAGAGCAGCAGTTACCGAATGGGATTTTTCCGTCATTACTGCTGCTAGAGTGGAAATGGGAAGATATATCCATGGACTTTGCTGTGGGAATACCAATGAGAACACGAGGTAATAATGAAATATGGGTTATTTTTCATTGATTGACTAAATATACACATTTCCTTCCTATTTGTGATACTTTGTGTCTTTATCAACTTTCTTGGTTTTATGTTAAAGAGATAGTCACATTTTATGGAGTTCCCCACTCCATTGTATCAGATCGGGATCTCGGGTTCACTTCTATCTTTTAAAAAGGCATTTAGAAATCATTTACGGAATTAAATTTTATTACATCATTTCATCAACAATCATGTGGGCAGTCAGAGTGACCAATTAAGACATTAGAAGAAATGCAACGAGATTGCTCAATGGATTACCCAAGAAGTTGGGACCAACATCTTTCATTGGTTGAATTTTCATATAATAAAACTTTTCATTCCAGTAGACAAATGGCTCCATTTGAAGAATTATATGGGAATTACTGTCGAACTCTAGCTTTTGGGGATGTTGTTGATCAAATAAAACTAATGGGGTCGGAATTAGTAGATGAGATGGAAGAAAAGGATCAATTGGTTTAAAATCACACGAAAACTACTCAAAGCAGGAAGAAAAGTTATGCAGATTACCAGAGGAATGATCATTTGTTCAATGTTAGTGATCATGTATTTATCAAAGTTTCTCCATGTAAATGTGTGATGCATTTTTGTATAAATGGATAGATGAGGGTAATGACCCGAAAATTAATTAATCGTAATTTCTCTTGATATAATTATATGTTTATTATGGTATTATAAAATGTGAAATTCATTTATTTTATGTTTCTAGATTTTAAAAGTCCCTTATTAATTGTGATCGTTTCTAATAAATTCTGTGTACATTGATCACATTATTAGTAGAAATATAGGGCTTTAACAAATCCAATTTACTCAGAAAAAGGAACCAATAACCCCGTCCATCAATCTTTCCCCGTATGAAGCCAATTTTTTGGAGCTCATAATGGAGGTGGCATCATTGGGGTTTGCTCTTAACAAATCCCAAGCCAAGCTTGAACATGTTATGCTTGAGTGAAACCGACTACTGGAGAAATGGATGTTAATGGAGATTACCACCTGAGCGAAGTTATCCGAGCCATTAGAGTAGTCTGTCACCATCGCACACCTTAACCTTCTGTATTATGTGGGTGTTATAAGGGGTTATGTAACAAGACCCCAACACTATGACTATGCACATTGTTTTTGTATAAATAATGTTCATTCAATTTATTATTGTTACTTTGAAAATAGTTTTTAAAGAAGAAATAATATTTTTAGTTAATATCCAACTAAGAAAACTATATTGATTAATTAATGTATTTTTGAAAAAATATTTTATTTTAATAAAATGTTATTATTAAATTAATTATTACTATATATAAATGATCATATAATTTTATGAATATAATTGATATTTTTATTAAGGTTTGAAAGATAATTTTTTCAAAACCCATGAATTTTCAGTTAATGTAAATTTTTATTTTTTAAGTTAAAACTAACATATTTATAAAATTATTTTGATAAAATTTATGTTATTTTCGAAATCCAAATGTCGACATTATCCAGTGGTTAATTTTTCATTATTTTCTGAGATAGTCGAATTATTTGGTAAAATTTAAAAAACGTTTTAAATAAATAATTTGTTTTTTGAAAACTTAATAACCCAATAGTGGTGTAATGAAATAATATAAAAATTATGTTTGGCCAATATATGTTTTTCCATTAAAATACTGTGCTTTTTAGTTTGTTTTATTTATTTTACAAAGCATTAGTGGGATGTTCAATGCTTATAAAACATTTTTTCTTTTTAAATTGTTTACCTTGAGAGTATGACTCACGTCAACATAAGCAACCCTATTATTTTAATATGTTCGTCTATTGGACTCCTAAAATATTGTTTTCAATCCCATTTTGAAAAAACCATTGGCAAAAACCATTTTCTGGTTTGTGGTTTTGATTAGTTTAAAGTGAGGTGTCCCAAACATTAAAAAAAACAAATTCCCTCTCCATTCCTATAGAAACCCACACAAGACCCCACATAATCATCACTAAATGCTTTTAAATTTTTACCAAACCCTTCCATACTATCTATAGATTCCTCCCACCGTTCCCCAAGCTCCAAAAAATTCTCTCTCAAGCCTCTCTCTAGCCTTTGTGATCACACTTCCATGTAAGGGATTTCATCCATTCTCATTTTTGTCCAATTTTCATTAAGTTGTTATGCCCTTTTGTATTTAATTAAAAATGTTGGGGAATGATTTTGAACCTCCCCCGTACAGTACTATTTATTATTTTATGATGGGATACCCATTTATCTCTCATTAATTCCTTCCATGTACACATGTTACTCTTATGAAATTTCTCGAGGGATTTCTTTTTTCCTTTTACATCCTGCTAATTCTTTTGAATTATGCATCTAACTTCCATTACGTTTTTTGGGACATGTATCTATATGACTCAATTACTATCCATTTCAGGTAAATATGATGAGACACCCCTTTCTCTATCATAAACCATTTTTTATGAGTTCTTATTTCACGTTGTTATGCTGCCGAAATGGCAATACGATTACCCATCTTAATGTCATTGTGTCGTGAATACCATGCCCATTTATCTATCACAGGTATTTGCCTTATTGAAAATTTACTTAATGATTATAAATCGCCAGGTATGTATTCCAAATCCTATTATCATGGAATAAATGTTGATGATTGATTTCATGTTTTATGATTCCTGTGACACACTTATGCATGAACTAAAATGTTTAAGAATGGTGAACCCTAATTGCACTCCAATGCATTGGGTGAAGTATAGTAACGTGATACATCATGTGAAATGTGTGTTGACTCATGATAATTCTTGTGTAATGAGTTTTTACTCATGCTTCATGTGAAATGAGGGTTTACTCATGCTCCATGTGTAATGAGTCTTGGCTCATGATAATTCCTTGTTAATTGTTGTTTCCACGTTTCCATGTTATGATTATCAAGATTTATCATGGTTTTATGTTCATGTTTCTCTTGTCATCCAGTGATAATACTATTGTATAACATGTATGGTATTCCTCATGTTATTCCATATTTATTCCCTTACTGGGATTTAAGGCTCACCTTTTTCTTATGCATGTCCTCAGGTTATCCCATGAAATGATAAGTATGAGAGAATGTTGTGGTCATGTAAAGGAAGTATTAAATAATGATATTGTATAATTTATGTTATATGTTTTTCAGTAATGTTCCTAAGCACCATATAGTGTAGACCTCTGAATATTCTATGTTGTAGAAAGTGATGATTTTGTGTAATAAATCAGGTTTATGTGTGTAATAAAAAGCATGGTTGTTATAGTTGGTATCCATGGATTGGATTAGTTAATTTTGGGATTAGGATTAGAAAACCCTAACAAGGCCTTAGATACTAGACTGAGTATAATAAAAACTTCCCAATGTTGTAGCGAGTATTTAGTAAGTGTTTTATCAAGAATATAAATCCCTATCTCGATACGAGCAGGTAAAGGCGGCTCTGTCACAAAGGTACCTAGAGGTGAAACCCCTGAAAAAGAGTTTCAGGATTGACCTGGGGTATCCTAGTACACAACAACGGGCCATACTACACTCTTGGTTATGACACTCCTGGGGGATATGCTTTGATAAATTCAAAATCTTAGTATGAACCCATATTAAGGGAATTAATAAAATATCCCCTAAGAATATATGTTGGATAACATAGATTTAATCCTATAGATTCTCAACTTAAGGAAATAAAAGATATTTATAAGTCATCAGTTTTTTCCTTGCATTACCATTATGTGTGACCCCTAACATCCCATTTATTCCATCCAATGGTCGGTAATACGAAGATTTGGGCTACCAACCGATGTAAAGATCAATGTGATGACTGTTCTAATGAGATGCTCAATCTGATGGGAGTGGGAATCGTGTACTTTTTCACTCTTCTCTCTTAGTTAACTCATGCTAGGTATAGAAACATGTGTCAAGAGGAATGTTCAACCCCTCTTAATAAAGAACATGTCTCTATCTAGAGATTCATGAGACAAATGCCTCCTAAATTTAATGGATCATCTCATCCATGAATTGCCGAAAAATAGATCAACTCTATTGAAAATAGCTTCTCCATTCTTTAATGTTCTAAACAAGAAAATGTTATCCTATATGCTTATAATATGGAGGGTGAAGTTGATCAATTGTGGACATTGATCAAAAATAGAAATCATGAGGAGAAGATCGAGGCGTTAGAATGGAAGGATCTCCAGAAGATGTTTTTTGATAAATATTTTCCATGGACCCACCAAATTAAGATTGAATATGACTTACTTTCCCTCAAGAAAAAAATAGGATGAATCTGTCCGAGCATATGAGGAAAACATCACAAGGCTTGCGTGATACGCCTCTAGTTTTGTCGTGACCCCCGAATGCAAGGTTGAAAACTTCTTTTTTGGGATGATTCTTAATGTACGGAAAGCGTGGGAGATCTGCGACATCAACAGCTATGAGGAAATTTTTCGATGTGCCATCAAGGTCAAAATGGAGATCGAATAATCTCAGGGGTATCATAGGGATAAGAAGTGTAATGTGTTCTTTAATACTGGTGGTCTGATGGATAAATACAATGGTACAAAGAAGATCCCACACCCCAGTTTCCAAATGTGCGAAAAGAAGCACCCCAGAAATTGCTCAAAGGGGATGAGGAAATGTTTTATGTGTGGAAGAGAAGAGAAACTAGAAATTAATTACCGACCATAAAAACATGCGGCCGCAGCAGAGGAAATGAAGGCTTCATTCGAACCTTAATGCGGTGTTCATTTCTACAACTACAAATAACCATTTCGTCTTGAAAATCAGTTCCCTAATCCAACAGTTTTTTGAGGAAACCAACAACCTCCAATGTAGAAATTTAGGGATTTTTTCATCACTAATACCAATGTGAACCCTGAAAATGAAGGGTTGATAGGTACACTTCTTATTCATTAAAGAATAGCGAACATACTGTTTGATTCAGGTTCTACGGATTCTTAGATATCCCAAAAGCTTAATAGAACAATCCCAGCACCACCAAAATTCATGAACGTAATGTTGTTGGTGATAATGTAAAATGATGCAATAATTTGATCCCATGATTATAAATCCCCCTCTTTCATAATATGTTGATTGAAATTCCCAGTGAACCTCTTCATACTCCCTCTAATATAGAGTTTTTGAATTCATGGCATGGATAGACTTTCATTATATAGATCCAACATAAATTGTCATGAGAGAGAAATCACTCTCCATGTGAAGAATTGACCCCCGATTCTATACATGTGCAAAGAGGATGAGGAATATTCTTTGGCTCCATCATCTCATGATTGGATATTACTATCTTGTGAGGATGCAAATTTGGCTCGGATGATTGAGTCTAAGGAGACAACCATCATTGAAGATATGCCTATTTTGAGGGAATTTGCTGAACTGTTTCCTGAGGAATTGTTTGGTCTTCCTCCTAGGAGAGATGATGAATTTCCAATTGATATTATTCCTTGGGCTTTGCCAATATTTGTGACTTAGTATAGAATGGCCTATGTAGAGCTTGAGGAGCTAAAGAAACAACTATAGGAGAATATTAAAAAGCGGATTATATGCCCAAGTGATTCACTATGGGGTTCACCAGTCCTCTTCGTCAAGAAGAAAGATAGGTCAATGCGCCCTTGCATCAATTATCACAAGATTAAAAAAATCAAAATAAAGAAAAAATATCCTATTCCACAAATCGATGAATTTTTTGATCAGCTACGTGGAGCACAATACTTCTCCAAGATGGATTTGTGGTTAGGATATTATCATGTCAGGGTGAAGAGGGAAGATATCCCCAAGACTGGTTTTCGTACAAGATACATGCATTATGAATTCATATTAATGCATTTCTGACTCACATATGTTCCAGCAATCTTCATGGACATGATGAATAGAGTCAATATGAATTATATCGACAAATTTGTGGTAGTATTTATATATGATATTCTGATATACTCCAAAACCATGTAGGATCATGAAGTGAATCTAATAATTGTACTATATACCTTATAGAAGTAGAGTCTCAATGAAAAGAGCTACAAGTGTGAGTTATGGTTTAAGGAGGTCTCATTCTTAGGCCATATCATCACATGTAATAAGATATCTATAGATCCCTCCAAAACAGATGTAATTGAGGGATGGCTAAGGACAACATCAATAATGGATATCCAAATCTTCTTATGGTTAGAGGGATATTATCGACTATTTTTGAGAAATTTATCATGATTTTCCGACCCTCTTACCAATCTCACATGGAAGGGTGTAAAGATTTCGTGGAGTGATGAATGTTAAGAAAGCATCAAGGAGTTAAAAAAGAGGCTTATCACTATGATCGTTCTCACATTACCCCCCAGTGGAGAACATTTATGGAATTCAGTTATGCTTCAAAGAAAGGCATGGGCTGTGTGTTGATGAAAAATGAAAAGGTCATTGCCTATGATTCAAGGCAATTATAAGTTAATGAGCAGATTTATCCAACACGTGATTTGGAGTTGGCTGCGGTTATCTTTGCTTGAATATTTTCGCGGCATTTTCTCTTTGGGGAGAAGTGGGAAATATATACAGACCCCAAAATCCTCAAGTATATATTGAGACAGAAAGAGTTGAACATGTCCCATATAGATGGTTAGAGTTGATCAAATACAATGACTGCTCAATCCATTACCACCTTGGGAAAGTGAACAAAGTGATGGATTCTCTAAGTAGAAATGACCCGTAAATTATATCATTGAAGTGAATTGAGAAGGATCCAATCTTCTTATATTTGATGAAGATGGACATGGGAATCATAAAGAAGGGAACAACATCAATCCATTCACAAATGATTTCTCTACCACCTGTTTTGGAAATCCTAATGGATTATGATAAAGATGATGTGGGAATTCATAAAAGTGTGGAAGCTATCAGAAAAGGGAAATCCTTAGAGTTCATTGTTAATGAAGAAGGAATTGTGAGATTTGGGAAAAGACTATGTGTTACATCAAGTCTAGAGCTGAAGAAGATTCCTTTGGATTATATGTATAGTTAAAATTTTTCTATTCACCCAGGAAACTCAACGATGTATCGAGATATCCGATAACATTATTGGTGGGATAATATGAAGAAGGATATTGTTGAGTGTACATCAAAGTGCCTGGTGTGTCAGGAAGTGAAGGCAGAGAGGCAGAAGTCTTAGAGTATGATGAAACCATTTCCCGTACCAGCATATAAATTTAAGAACAACAAAATGGACATTTTCACTGGACTTTAGAAAACATCCAAAGGCAAAAATTCAATATGGGTAATTCTGGATCGTCTTACATAGTCTGCAAACTTCATTGAAATTTAGAAGGATTTTTCATTGGATCAACTGGCACAGATATATATCAGATAAGTGGTATCACTGCATGGAGTACCAATATCTATTGTATTTGATCGAGATCCAAGACTCACGTCAATGTCTTGGAAAAGTCTTCCACATGCTCTAGATTCTGAACTAAACTTCAGTACGACCGATCATCATCAAAATGATGGCCAATCTGAGTGAACAATTCAGACACTAGTTAATAAGTTAAGATCATGTTCTATGGAATTCAAAGGAGGGAGGGACCAACATCTTCCACTGGTTGAATTCTAATACAATATAAGTTTCCCCTCAATAATTCTAATGAATCCTTATAAAGCCTATTATGGGAAGATGTGCAGAACACTTGCTTGTTGGGATGATGTCTGTGAACGTAAGATTATAGGACCAGAACTGGTCGAAGAAATGGTGAAGAAAGTGGAAACCATTCAACAACATATCCATGCATCCTAGAGTTGATAGAAGAGTTTTTCAGATGACTATTGACAAGACCTTGAAATTAATTTTGGAGACATGGTATTTCTATTCATATCTCCATGGAAGAATGTCACGAGGTTTAGAAGGAATAGGAATTTACGTACTAGGTACATCGTCCCCTTCGAGATTCTTGAATGTGTTGGGGTTATGGCTTATCGACTAGAACTTCCACCTACCATGGACAAAGTACATGATGTCTTTCATGTATCCCACTTATGGAAGTACATACAATACCATTCACATGTACTCTCTTCAGAAGTAGCATAACTAGAGGACGATCTTTCTTACAAGGAGAAACCAGTGAAGATCATAGATTGTAGAGAAGAAGTTCTACGAAATAAAACAATTCCCCTCATCAAGGTGTTGTGGTGAAACCACATGTTTGAAGAATCGACATGGGAATCAGAGGAAGTGATGAAGCACAGTTACCCATATTTGTTTAAGAGTGGGAAAAAGAAATTTCGAGGGTGAAATTTCTTAAGGGGGAAGATTGTAAGGACCTAAACATTTATTAAGAGATATTCTTCTTGATAAAATTAAATGTTTATTATGGTTATATAAATTTGTGAAATTTATTGTTTTTTTGTTCCTGGATTTTAAAATACCCTTATTATTTTTGACAGTTGCTAATATAGATGTTTAACTATGATCACATGATTAATATAAATATAGGGCTTTATCAAATCCAATTTACTCAGAAAAAGGAAGTGATGCCTTCTTTCAGTAGACATTACCTATACGAAGCACATTTTTTGGAGCTCGAAAAAGATGTGGAATAATTGGGCTTCACTCCTGACCAAGACCAAGCTGAGCTTGAACATGTTAAGCTTGAGCGGAACCAACTACGGGATAAGTAAAAGTTAATAGAGATTAACACCCGAGCGATTTATATGATCCACCACAAGAGTCTGTCACCATCGCACACCTTCTCCATTTGTCTTATGCAGGTGTTGTAAGGGGATATGTAACATGATTCTAGCACTATGACTATGTACATTTTTTGTGTATAATGAATGTGCATTCATTTTATTATATTTACTTTGTAAATTTTTTTAAAGTATAAATATTATATTTAGTTAATATCATACTAAGAAATCTATTTTGATGAATTAATGAATTTTTTAAATAAATAATATTTTAATAAAATATTATTATTAAATTAATTTTTATTTAATATAAATGATTATATAAATTTTTGAATGCAATTGAAATTTTTATTAAGGTTTGAGAGCTGTTTTTGTCAAAACCGATGAATTTTTGGTAAAATTATGTTTTTTATTTAAAAAGAAAAAATTAAAATATTTATAAAATGTTTTAGATAAAATGAATATTATTTTTTGAATCAGGATGTTGGAATTATCCAATAATGATTTTTTGTTAATTTTCTCAGAAAATCAAATTTTTGGGTTAAAATTAAAATATCGTTTTAATATATAATGTGTTTTATGACATCATAATGACCCAATAGTGAAGTAATAAAAACTATAAACATTATATTCGGCCAATATATGTCTCTAACATAAAATAATGTGTTTTTTGGTTTATTTTATTTATTTTACAAAGCTTTAGCGGACCATTCAATGTTTATAAAACATTATGTATTTGTAAATTGTTTTCCTGGAGAGTGTGACTCACCTCCACATAAGCAAACCAATTATTTTAAAATGTTTGGACATTGGCCTTATAAAATATTTTTTCCACTCCCCTTTGAAAAAAACCATGGGTTGGTTTGTGGTTTTGATTAGCTTAATGTCAGGTGTCCCAAACCTAAATAATAAATAATTCCCTCTCTATTCTTATATAAACACTCCCACGTTTCCACTTCCTCTTCACTAAAATCCATTAGAGTTTGACCAACCACTAAACTCCTCTATCTAGAATCCTCCCAATGTTCCCTAATCTCCCTAGAAGCCTCTCTTAAGCCACTCTCAAGCCATTGGGTTCACTCTTCCAAGTAAGGTATTTATTCCTTTCTCATTTTTATCCAATTTTCATTAAGTTGTTATGCCATCTTATTTTCAAATACAATTTTTGGGGTATAATATTTCACCTCCCCCATTCAGTCCTTGTTATGTTTGGATGAAGGGAGACCCCTTTATCTCTCATTAATTCCTCCCATGTACACCCACAACCATTTCAAAATTCCTCAAGGGATTTCCCTCTCCTCATTTACATCAATGTAATTCATTAACATTTTGCATCTAAATCTCATTATGTTTTTGGGTACATGTATCTATATGAACCCATTACTGTCCATTTAATGTATATTTGATCAAGCACTGCTTACTCTCTCATAAACAATTTTTTATGAGTTCGTATTTCACGCTGTTATGCTGCCAAAATTGCACTATGATTTCCATAGATAATGTCATTTTGAAGTGAATACCATGACCATTTCTCTATCAAGGGTTTTCACCATTATGAAAATTAACTTATTGATTAGTAATATTCAAGTATGTATTACATATCCCATTATTTATGAAATAAAATGTTTATGAAGGGTGTGCCCTAATAGCGCTGCAATGCATTGGGTAACGTATAGTATATGGATAAGTCATGTGAATTGGGTGTTGAATCATGCTAATTCAAGTGAAATGAGGTTTTACTCATGCTTCATGTGAAATGAGGGTTTAATCATGATCTATGTGAAATGATCCTTGGCTCATGTTAATTCCATGTTAAGTGTTGTTGCCACATTTTCATGTTTTGATAATCATAATTTATCATGGCTTTATGTTCATGTTTCTTTTTTTCTTAATTGATATGCCTGTTGTCAATCGTGTATTATATTACTCATGTTATTCCATGTTTATTCCCTTACTGGTTTTTATATCTCACCCTTTCTTATGCATGTCCTCAGGTTATCTCATTTAATGCTAAGTATGAGGGAATGTAGTGGTCATGTAAAGGAATTTTTCAATAAAGATGTTGTGAGTTTTATGTTCTATGTTATTATGAAATGTTCCTAAACCCAAAATACATTATATCTCTCAGTATTCTATGTTAAATCTAGTGAGGATTTTATGTAATAAATCAGGTTTTAGTGTGTAATAAAATGTAGGGTTGATATACAGAGTCTGAGGTTCATTGGACCCTATGAAATATGGGAGAAAGATGGATCAGTTGCATAAAGAGTGGATTTACCCCCATTTTTATCCTAGTTACCCAATGTTTTTCTATTTTCAATGTTGGGGATGCATATTTCGCATCCATCTCATATTTTGAGTCCAGAGGTAGTTAAGTTTGAAGAGAATGTTTCTTAAGAGGATCAACCCGTCTAGATTCATGACCATAGAGAGCTAGTGGTGCAGTAGAAGGAAATCCATCAAGTGAAGGGATTGTGGAAAAGACAAATGGTTGAAGATGAAACATTGGAATCTAAAAATTATATGAGGGACAAGTATACCCACTTATTTGATAAGTGAATCAAATTGCAGGGACACAATTCCCAAAAGGGGGGAATGATGAAACAACCCAATTAAATAAATAATTTGATATTTTCATATTTATTAATATTTTTAAATAAAATATTAATTTTATTGTCTATGGGGTTCTATGTTCTATGGAATACCATACATGCCACAATGTGTTTCTCCAAAAATCTCATCTTCCACATAACGCTGAGTGATTCAGAAAAATAATTATATAAGATTATTTTAAATGGTAGTTAACACCAAGCCATTGTATTGGCGGGAATTAATTGAACTAAATTCAATATGATTATTCATGTTTGTTAAATGTCAATAAATTTATCCAATAAATTTTAGAGTCTTAAAATATGAATGAATCCAATATTAAGCATGATATACTCTATTATTCTTTAAAGGTTGTTTTAACACCTTTTAATGGGGAGTCATTTTTAAATCTAGTTTTTTATCTTTTCTATGTTATATTTGAATTAATAATAATCTTCTTTAGAATAGGGATATCAAAATTTATATTGGATGGAATTTTTCTATTTTTCCAATAATGTTATTTTTAAATGAATAGTGAAAAATACTGCATTTTAATTGAAAACTACTTTTTTTAATTTAATTTATTTATATGGTTAGATAATATTTTTTTAATTTTTTAAAGTTTAATTATATTATATTTTTACCATTTAATCCAATTTTTTCATTGGATGAAATTTCACCTTGAAATTGGATATAAAGAAGTTTTAATCTTTTGATGGTTATTATTTCTTAAAAACATGATTTAGGTTTTGACAACGGGAAGTAATATTAAACTAATATGTGCCACTTATTTGCTTTTTCTTTGGAAATATGGTCTCAATATTTGGAATCAAGAGGTCCAAATTGAGTTAATAGGTTACTTTAATTTTTAGAAATTATGAATATTTACATCATTAAAAAATTTATTTACCATGGTTAAAAGGTAAATCTAGTAAATAAGTGTAAAAAAATATTCTAATAATATTAAATTTCACATAAGCTTGTAGTAAACCTAGTGGATGATATATCTATGAAAAAAGGAATCTTGGGGTTGATTTTGGGACCCCATTGAGACACTTGTGTGTGACAATGACATCTTATATTAATTAATTTAAAGGAGAGAAATAACATTAACATATATATTTTTGTAATCAAATTTTAATGAGGGGTTATATAATTAATATATTTCACTATAAATATAATTTGAAATATAAATTTATTTCCTAAATCATTGTATTTTATATATAATTTTTAGAAATTAAATAAATTAATTCAATTATGAACAATAAGCATGCAATAATTGCTTCATTTATAAAGGATTTAAATAAATCATTCTCTAGTTAATAAAAAATTATTTTGAACCTTTTTATGTCATCAAATATTTTTAGATATTATAATGACTTTTCATATTAGAATTAATAATTATTTTCCCAAATAATCAAGTATTTGTGTTATTTTTTTAAATGTCATGACATGAACAGTTTATAAATTCACATAAATGAGTTTTTTAAAAAATTATTATTTTATTAAATAATTATATAATCCTAAAAATATAGTATTAGGATAAATGACATAAATAATGTTAATCATGTCATAAATGATCCAATTTTGGTCTCTTTAAATTTTATATTAAATATATTTACTCTATAGTATTAATATATAAGAGGACATGGTAAAAGTTAAGTATGTTAATAAAGGCTTAAATAAAAAAGATAAGGATTAAGAAATATCCCAAACCTGTCCAATTCTTGTTGGATGATTTTATTTATAATAGTAGTCATCTTATATTAAAATTTAATCTGTTTGGGACCTTTTGAAACCGAAATTTAGTATATAATAAAATAATATTTTCAACCCTTCATCAAGAGCCCCTCCTCGCCCTTATAAAAAGCCATCACATTTGTCCCATTAATAACACATATCAAGACCATTATCATGTCTAACCTCTTCCAAAATAATCTCCCAACATCTGTCTCTTCAACTTAGAATCATTACCATAGGCATACCTCTCTTCAATAAACCCGTTTGGTTTAAACCAAAGGGAGTTACCTGATTTAAAGGCAATGTCTTCTCTAATGTTATTTTCTTCTATTTTACTTCTCCAACCCCATAAAATATATTTATTACATTATTTCATAAAAACACCAATATCCTCAATATATAATGTTTTTTATGAGAATAATTAAAAATAAACATACAGACACCTCCATCAAATAGATAAGAACATACTGTTTCTTTGGACGGTGACATACTGCCTCATGAAAAGATGATTATTCAATTATCTCTTACCGCCTCTCATGGTGGCCATTATAATGGAACTATATTTTTATATTATATATATTATATATGTATTTCTATATGATTATGTAATTATCCTATAGAACATTCCTTTTTTCTTTTGATGTTTCATATATAAAATAATTTCATTTCATGTAGTGTGGACTACTGCCCCCTCAAAGTGTTATGACTCGTTCATATCATACATGGAACATGTGATGAATATTATTAATGAAATTATGTAATGTATATAAAATATTATATTATACGAGAATTATAATTTATTTATGTATCATTTGGGTTTCCTTCCTTAAAAAATGAAAAATAAGATATGAATGTCACGTTCATGCGTACATACGACTTACCATATCCATAAATGGTGCATTTCGTATTCCTATATGTAAATGACATGGAATATTATAAATAAATATATAAAAGAAATATATGTTTTATATGATATATAAATCATGAATATAATTCGTTATATAATAGAATATTGACCACATGGAAAACTTGAAATTATAAGAGGTTTATTTTTTACTCAAGTACCAAATATCAAAAAAACGACCGTTATTAGATTAAATAATTATATAATGTCTATCACATGGTAATAAGTGACATAAAAGGAATAATAAAATTGAAAGAGGTTCTAAAGAAAGTATAAATTAAATTTAGTTTAATATTTTTACAATTAATGAATGAACAGGTGATATAAGACAAGAGGTAAGGGAACATCATAACCCTATTTCCATTCTTTGGGTTAATCTTCTTATTTTTTATTATTTTGTTATATGGTTATGTGATAAAATAATTTTTATATATTATCTTTTATTTATAGTTTAATTATGTGTACTTATTATTAATACACATAATTGATCTATTTTATTTATAAAATGATCAATGTAAGTGACATCGTCTCAATCACATTTCATTTAGGCATATTTTTATTTGATCAAAACATTATTTTATAAAGTGTATAAAAACATTTAACTTTTCATTTCTTTCAATGGTAATAATATTCATTAAAGTGATTTAAGAAATTAAAAAAAAGAATTATTGTTTTTAACGTATGTGGTGACAACGAACATTCATCCGCAACAGGTATTATTTGATCTTTGGATTCCTTAACAAGTCGTAGTGATTTTTAAAACGAAAATAAATACCATATACATGTTTTACATATTTTGGTATTGAAAATTATTTTGAGAAATTAGTTATTATTTCAATATCTTTAAATAATATATTGTCATTCTAATGTGAAAATTTTATCTCTATATTATGCTTATTTTATGTGTTATGCGTCTTGGGAATTATTTACCGTATATAGGTGGATCCATGATAAACGTAGGGAGGGTGAGGCTAAGATATCTCTACAATGCATTGGGTAATATGACGGAGGTAATCATTAATGTCTCTCCTAAAAGATTTAGGGAATATTCTGTGATGGGTATTCCAACAATACTCCCTATGTAGTTGTGATAGTTAAAATGTAAGTACGATATGAATGCCACAAGTTATTTTTATGATTTATCATTTCTATGTATTATTCATAAATATTATGATTTCATGAATTATGTAAAAAAGACAAGGTTTTTATGGACTACTATTTACCTTATTTATTTTACAAACATAACTAATATTTTAATGAACCTCCCACATTTTGATATTATTTTCACTGGACATAAAGATGAATAGTGTCAGTGATGGGATCAAGGAAAAATCATGTTCTCTAAAACATACAACAAGACATGAACTTTTTTTCAAATGTTTTTATTTAGTGAAAAGAATGGAAGCTGAGTAGTAGTGTTTACGTTGTAATTGTTGAGATGTAATGTAATAGTTATGGCCTAATTCTATAAAAATATAAATCCGAAATGATCCCCAATATGGATTATTCATTTAATTAAATATTATGTAAGGTTTTAAGGCTAGGGCCTTATAGGTTATCCTAGACCTAACAAAGAAAAATGAAAGAGGTTATCACAACCCCAAAAAGATGTGACACAAGTGGTTATCCCATGGTCAAATAAGTATATTTGCAGGTATTCTAAACTAGGCATGTTGTTAATATATTTCTGGGAATCCTTGACATATGGTATTGTATGATTTTTTGTATTCAGTAATTATATGTCTTATGAGAATTATATTCTTTCATAACTCATGTTATTTTATTTTTATATGATTCATGTCTTATGAACTACATATATTTATTCCATGAATCATGATTATTATATTTGATATGGTTGGTATTGTTTTCATATGTTACGGCCATTTCGTCGCACCATTATACTCAATGTTTCTTCAAAAATTTACATTTTTTACCACTACCGTGCATATAATCTCATCATTTTTAATGATCCTTTTACACATGATTCACTGATAGTTATTACATTTTATAATCCTAATAAATTTTATGATTAGGATGACCTATGTATGATATGATGTTGAACTATAATGAACTTGTGTTTTTACTATTTCCTGAGGCTCTATACCATTACAATCCTTTGGAGTGTGTTTGTGTATTGTGATGCATTTTTCTCGAAAAATATGTAATATATTTTTATAAAAATCCTAGCTCTCTATAGTGGGTATCATAGGATTTGTGTTTTTATCCATTGGAAAATAGGATGAGAAAACCTTAGTGATAACCCTAAGTAGATGTATAATGATAAGTATAATAGTAATTATACACATAGTACACTTTTCTAGAATATTGGTGAAGGATAAAGAGAGTGGTTTTCTAGTAATACATCCTTAAATGGATACATTAAGTGGATTCGGTTTTGAAATAGGTGTAATTAGGTGTAGTAACTGTAAAAAATAATGTGGGGAAATACTTGAGAATTACCAGGTATATACAAATTTTCTATATAGTTTAATTTTTTGACTGTCCTGATAGATATTTTATTGAAATTAAGAAACATTTTATGAACCACCATGAAGGATTCAAATAATGAGTACAGGTGAAATACTATTTTCCCTACATAATCATAGATTGAAGAGAAGGTAAAATGATTTAGAGATCATATAAATTATATTTTTTATGTTGTCGTTTCCCACTAGGATTAGTGTTTCTAAGACTATCAATTCTAGTTTATGTCAATATTTTATTTCTATAATATCCAAGTTAATGGAGAATGTAATGGATAGTGAAATGATATTCATCTTGAGAAAAAAACATTTGTCAGAGATAAAATGAATTTTTCATGATATGATCTCAAATATTTCGATTGATATTAATAATTTTGAGCTTATAAATGTGTAAAAAGGTCTCATTATTTTGTTTAGTCATTCATGAAGAAATGTTAAACTTGTTTTAGTAGGTCTGTTGATCCATTGGTTTCAATGAAACAGATAGGTTCTATTGAAAATATATTTTCGTTCCACAATGTTGGAACCATGAAAATTTTATTTTTGTTATACATCAGTTGAAATGTGAGTTAGATTGATTATGAGATCATATCATGAATAAAATTCCAAAATATGATATTGAATCCCTGGAATAGGTCATTCAAAAAGTAATTTCCTTATATTATTAAAATGAAAATGTAAAAGGACATACTTGTGCTAAAATAAAATGATGATGAATTTGTTAGTAGCTATCAAGAATGTTATTTAATAATTTCATTTTATTCATCTGGTATTGTTATCCAAATTTAATGTAATCATGAAAAATTATTCAGTAGATTAAAATCATGTCTCTGAACGATGTTAACAATAATGTAATTTGGTAGATATGAGTAAATCATTCATCATTTTTTGATATTGGAAATTTAGATTGAAGATACCCATAAATCACATTGTTCTGATTGTTACAGAAATATTATATTCAATAAGAACACATAAAACCACATTGAAAAAAAATTAAGATTTTTTTATGCTTCATGTGTGGAAGGAAACATGGAGTAAATTATCTTAAATGGGCTACTAAATGATTAATGTCTGGAAAGGATGGTCATCAAGATGCTGAATTCAAGTAGGAGGGGAATATATTAGATAATTAAAAAAACATTGAAAATAATCCCGAGAATGCCCTACTCATAATCTAGTGCTTCATATGAAAGTATTTTTGGAATATTGTTATTTAGTTATACAATACAACATTGATTGTGGATGATAAAAAACAATAAACTACGAATAAAATTTTAAAAGGGAATGATTATACCGTCACAATGGAATATTTGAATCCTGTTAATTAGGTCATACTTATCCTTAATAGATTAGTTTGGAATTTATTTCCATATTTTTTATAAAAGATACCATTGATATTATTATTTCATATCCATTCTAAAAATTCATGTGATTTTGAGTACTGATTAACTCCCTCTATAAGGATTTTGGAATAATATAATCAAATTTGATATTCTATAAGTACATGGAAAAAACAAATATTCTAATTGAAAAGTGTATATATTAGATAATTATTTATTTAAATAATATAAGTTTATTTATATTTTGAAATATCATATGGCTCCATGTATGATTAATTTATTATTTATGGATACCATTATATTTTTATGCAATTATGTTTCATCAGAGGTCCAATGTGATTGACACCACTTTTGGGGATTTATGTGATGTGATTTTTTATAACGATTGAAGTTGTTTTAAGTGAATTTTATAGAAGACAAAAACATTGGTTTGTATATGGAACATCGATAATGTTTTTTGAGTAGGAGTTCCTTTAAAATTTGTGGAAATAAGATTAATGGTATTTGTTAACTCCATGATTTATCCTATATTTAATGTTGATTAAATTCTGTGTTATAGTCAATCACCTTATCATTTGTTCACACATTATTATTATCATACAATATTTATATTGGGACTACCATTCAGGAATGTAAATTAATCATGTTTAATGTGTGAATGGACTACCGGAATACATTGTGTCTATTTGGGATATGAGATTTTGCTCAGAGATCTAGAAAATTATTTAGTAGGCCATAGATATAGAACTCAATTTAAAAATAGTGTACCACCATTAGTGATATGTTATGTTTTTGAGAAAAAATAAAACCTGAGAGTAAATTATCTGATTTGTTTTAATAAATATCAAAGGTTTCTTGAATCAACAACATTCTCTGGTTGGGTTTTCATGTAATGACAAAATTTTCTAGAGAATTCAGATTGATCTATTTAATTATCATTATGGAAATGAGTATAAAACCCCAATGTACTAGAATGATGCAAAAGAAATAATCTTATTGGGACTAAAAATATCTAATGAAATGTAAGATAAAATTGGATCTATTCTGTTGCATGAAATTGTATCATAATGTATACATACAAGTTAAACTGACCATGATCTATGTGATATAAAATTTAACATTTTTGAGAATATTTTGCTATGAATTTTACCATTAATGAAGGAATTGATTATAAAAACACTTTATTTTATGGTATGTAACTTCTAAAATTAAATTTCATTGATAACATATACTTCACAAACACCAAGCTTAATCGAATAACGATCTATAATAAAATATCATTATTTTTCATTAACTATTATGACATAGTGGTTAAATTGGAGGAAATGAATAGTATTAACAGAATTGATAATGTAAATACGCTAAATTTCTAATAAATTTTTAATAATTATATTCAATTTTTACGGGACCACGAGATTTGACGGCACATGATTCTGACGCTCGTAGTGCCCAGAATGATCTTTTGAAAAAGTCTTAACCATTAAATAGTGCACATGAGTCATTTCCCTAAAAAAATCATAATAACTCTTAAAATGGTAAAAAAAATAAAAAATATAAGGACACAATAGCATTCAGGATGATGGGTTTACCCTAGGTGAAACTTATGTTTTTCCATCACATGCCTCTAGTAAGAAAAATTGAAAATGGAATAATATTAAAAAAATAAGGAAATAAATTAAATTTATTTTTAAAATGATTATAACTCGTGAACGGTTACTCAGATTAAAAATATGAGACCACCACTAAACTCATGATGGTATGCTTTCCTTAGGCAGATCTTAACATTGGTTGGAGCGGGCCAACAGTGGAAGTTAGTTTTTGGATGTAAATAAAATAATTAAGTAACAATTCTTTTATTGTAAAATTTTATAACTCTAAAATGGTAATTCTGATTGGAAATCTGAGAGAACCATTGAGCTCATGTGGATGTGTTTCCATTAGTTAGAGCGTATCCCCGACCGGTGTGGGTCGAGGGTGACTGTTAATATTTTTTTATCTTTTTTGAGGTACATTCATTAAACATGTGGATGGTGAATTCTATCTTTCAAACCAGTGCTTAGATTAAAAATATGAGGGCACCGCTGAATCCACAGTGCCAAGATTCTATTAAGGGAAACATAACATAGACCATTAATGTTCGGATGAAAATTTTAAATTTTTGGACTGTATTAAATAATAATAAAGTAACAATTTGTTATTTTATTTATTTTTTCTTTGTGCAATCATTGGACAAACAGTGGTCGGACTGCAATACAATGTTAAACCATTTAGTGTCTTGACTATTAATTTGTGTTACCACACCATTGAGAGAAATAAATAGGTTCATTAATTATAATCATTAATGATACTCATTAACTATGTTGTGTGTTGATCCATAACTCCCCTTATTTAAAAGAAGCTCAAGCTTGGGTTTTTGGAAATCTAGAGAGGATTCTTTAATGAAGTGTCATGATGAATTTCACGAAGATAGAATGATTCTTTGACTGGAAAATGTATAAGGAATCGATGGGTGGCGTCAAGCGCCAAAGTACACCTTGAAACGTGGACACAACATCGTCATCCACAACACCTTCCAAAGATTATGCGATAGAGGGTTTATTATTTAAGTTTATTTTTGATGAATTAAATTTCTCCTTCTTGTTTTAATACTAATGAGGAGGGAGTGAGCCAAACGAACATGTCCCAAAGTTGTCCGCCACTTTAGTATTGTGTTGCGTTCATCCAGGGAGGATTTCTCAATTGGATGAAAATGAAAATCAAAGGGTCACACAATGACAGTAGTGTCCCAGGAGGCCGTAGGCATAGAAAAGAGTGGAATCGGAGCTCCGAAGCAGCCCAAGAGCCCCACTGAAGAATCACCAGGGTGGCAGTGTTGGTGACCGACGCCGATAGGTGAATGCAGTGGCCGATGTTCACCGACTACTGGATGAGGTGGTGTTTCTTGGTGCTACAGTGGACCAAACGGGCAGTCGGTCCTCAGCTAGCCACGTTTTGGTTGAAGTCGGCACACCGTCATGCGCTGCAGGGAGCTTCCTGCGGCTTTGAAGATACGGAGGAGGATGGGGGAACCACACCATTCAGGTCCCATTGACCAAAGGGGAGACTCCACGGGGAACAAGCGATAAAATCAAATAAATGACTTTTCCATATAGGAATTTATTCTGCCGTCTGGCTAACAAACCGCTCCAACTAGCGGGCTGGTTCGCATGACAGGCCACACCCAACCGAGGTGGTCTGGGCCGGTCTACGACCCAGCGGGTCGAGCTAGCAGCCAGACCCACTCCGGCTGGCCTTACTATTTCAGGCTAGGCCGGGACAAACATGGGTCGGACTCAAACCATGTCGAGTAGACCCGAACTAGGTCTGGTCAGCCCGAGGTGGAATGGGTCAGGATGGTCCCACCAGGTTGGGTAGGACCTGGACCCTCTTTAGTTGAGATATTCATAAAAAGGACCTATATTACAAACTAGATGTCCCTTTGATGAACTGTCTATGATGGTGGAATCCATGGAGCGAGACGATCCTTATGAGATACCCCAATTGAGTTTTCATGATTGTTGGGTTACAACTAGGTTAGATCGACCCCGAATCCAATCGGGCCCTTAATACTAAAATGCCTATTACTCTCAGACCAGGCGTCTGATTGATGTACCGTCTGTTGCATTGGAACCCCTTACGAAATGGTGGTCTGTGTGATTACATCATTGTGAATCCTATGGTTGGATTTCTTTTCATTGGGACCCTATGTGTATCAGCATCAAAAGGACCTTGTGTTAATCAACATCATCAGGACCATGTGTGGATCATCATCATAGCGTCTCGATGAGGACCATCCATTGAGTGGCCCATCATGGATCCGCATCATAGAGACCCTGTGTGGATTAGAATTATAGATACCCTTTGTGTATCATCATCATATCACCCTATGTGGATTAGCATCATAGTGACCATGTATGGATCATCATTATAATAACCACATGTTGATTAGCATCATAGCATCCCTGTGTGGATATGCATGATAGAGACACTATGTGGAACAACATCATAGTGACCCTATGTGGATCAGCGTCATATCAACCTGATGAGGACAAGCCTTAGAGAGGCCTGTCACGGATTGACAACATAGCGACCCTGTGTGGATCAACATCTCATCTTATTTCTATGAGTTGTATACCTAGTTTGATTAGAGTTTCATAGTGCATACGATTGAGATCATGTTTTATGGTAGTACTTTGTGGAATAATGCGAGAGCTTCATGGGTTTCACGGTCCATACTGGGTATTTTTAAACTTTCCCCTGCACGGGTTTTTCCCACACCATGGTGTGTCTTATGCAGATGACCATCAACCTTGACAGAGACTCGAAGAGTTAGGACTTGACTAAGGATGGTGGTGAAGTATGACGTATAGAGTTGTAGAGATGACATGTACCTACCCTTAATGTAGGATCTTTATCAAGTGATCTCAGGAGTTGTTTTTTGTTGTAGTTGTTTTTATTTTAGTTGGGATTGTATTATGGCCCTTTTATTCCAGGCGCCTCATAATCTACTTTTCAGTGGTATTTTTGTTCCCTTTTTGAGCATTGGGACATGGTTGGGATTGTATATGCGTACTTGTATCTAGAAAAAAGTCTCCCACATGTTGGTTGACACCATCAGTGCTAGTCGCTTGCCCCTGGACATTGAGAGGTGGGCTTGGGGGTAGCCACGACACGAGCCCTAGGGGATGTTTTGTGACAATGTGGTATATGAGGGGGTCGGTTCTACCCAAATAACTAATAATAAATGTTTACAATGTAGAAATAGTATTAGATGTTCTAGGTTCAGGTTTCAATTCAGGGAGTCCTGTGTTGGTGCGGTGACAGATGTATCAATACACAAGGAAACCAAATTCTATTTTCTGAATCAATACATGAAAACAGTATTTGCATGTGGTTTGAAATTGTTTTTCATTGATCTCTTTTGAGTAAGGTCACCAGGCATGACCTTTTGACCATGGTTCATCTTGATTCTCTATCAAGATGACTCCACGTAGACAGCCAGTTAGGATTCTAGTGTGTGACCATGAGGATGGTCCACAGAGTGATGAGGATTCAGTAAATGGATTTTTTCTTTAGATGGTTCCTTTAGGTAGTCTCCCAGAAATACCACTACCCGTTGGTCCACAGTTACAACCAGCGCTACTAGTAAAAGACATGTGTGTGCTCAATGCCTTACATGAGTTTTAGTGATAGATATCCCTCTGTTTCCAAGGTGAGCCTGACAAACAAGCGGCTAATAACTAGCTTGAGATTGTGACTATGTTGCTATCTAGACAGAGCACCATTAGATCAAATGGTGGTCCGGATAGTGAGAATTCATTATGGCTCACCAAGGCGATGGTTGTGTTTAGATTACCCCTATCTTACGATGAGGTGAATTTTTCTGTGAACAGAGCTTGAGAACCATCATCATAGAAGGGAGTATATTTCCATGAAAAGTGAAGTGGTTTGTGTTCCAAAGAGCTTCTATAGTTTTCATAGGACATCATTTTGTTAATTAATTATTCATCGAGGAGTACCAACCATTCCAGGTATTATATGAATACAATATGACCAGTTCATCTTGGCTTGGACCTCTAAGAGGGACGTTTTTATAGGCATCTGAGACAACCTTATTTTGTTGTGCATTTCTACTAATGTTAGGGTGCTAGAAATAACCCATGTGGTGAATTTTTTTGGCTAAATTGATGCATCTAGTGAATTCCATTAGTGGGAAAGAGGGAAGTAGATGGCAGTATCTTAAACTTGGTTGTGTAAAATATTTACAGAAGAGTAAGTAAAAGGTATAGATGATTTTTCATGGCATTATATGTGGTGGATGATAATGGATGGAAGTAGGAGGTGGTATAAATTTCGACATGTTACAACAACCAACCTATTGTTTCCCCCACCATGCTCACGAAGTTAGAGGACAGGGAAAGGGATTAGATGCATGAAGTCAAGGAGTGTGACACAAGGGCTTCAAGAATTATTCAAAGAAAATTATATGTCTAATTATAGATATCATATTAATAGACATAGTTAATAATCATTCCTTCTTTTCATGATTCATGTTTAAGACCTATGCCTTCTAGTAAAACTATTGACCTAACCCATACATATATAGATGCCTATAGAAGGAGACTCAATAATCACACTTATGATGACAATGTGATCTGAACTTTGGCCGAGAGTTTTGGCTGGACCCTCTTGGTGATAGCGTTCAGGCGTTACGACGTTAGTTTGGGTATGGGCTGGTCATCCACAGTTCTTGCTCATATAGACTGTTTTAGGCAAAAAGGTTGTCGTATATCTATAGCATTGGAATGGGTCTTTCCTTGGTAGATGAAAAGGGAAACCCAAGATGCATGGGTTAAACTCATGCATACAAGGGTGCCACTGATCACACGTTTATCAGCAAGCCCTACCCACATGGTAACAAGGGTTTTGAGTATTCAATTTCGAACAGTAGTGTTAGAGTGTGGGTACATCCTTTCAGGATATGTTTCGAGGATTTCCTCCCTATTGAGAGGGGTACTAATGAATTGAATGTACTGAATTACAACACCACTATCTACAATTTCATATCTAATGGTTTCTACAGAGCTTCATGTGCTGAGAGTATAGCTGGGAAAATGGAATACGGTCCACTCCAATCCCTAGAGACTCAGGTATATCATCTCATTGATGGGCCTAAACCTGAGATAACAACGATGGCTGGAGTTCCTCTAGGACTCTTACTTTGAGATAGTCTACACTCTTAGGAAGGGGACCATTGTGGTTGATGCACTCAATTGAAGGTATGGGATACAATTTTTGAGTGAGGCAACAGAGTAGCTACATGTTCTGCAATTATCCATCATGGATAAAGATGAAGTATATTATCTTCGGTATATTAATATCATTCTACCACTACTTCATTGAGTTTGAGATGCATAGATTGTTGATGTGGACTGCGAGACCTGGCGTGCTCAGTTATCCTCAAGATGAGGTCCTGAATGATTTTCTGATATTGGGGAGAACCTCATCGCCTTTAGAGAGTTCACCATGGTACCAGTGATGCTAAAAGAGGAGTTCTTGAAAGAGATCCATGCATCCCCTTTGGTGGAACATTTGAGTGTGGGAAAGATGTACGGGGACATCCGACATTAGTAATGGAAGATATGGATGATGAAAACTGTGGCATGGTTCATATCAAGAAGCATAACTTTTCAGCAAGTGATAGTCGATCATCAAGTACCATCATGCTTAGATCAGCCATTCAAGGTGGCAGAATGGAAGTGGGATGGAGTCTCCATGGAAATCATGAGGGGGAAACCACATGTGTCTAGGGTCCATGACTCCATATTGGTGATCATTGACTGAATCACAATGTCGACCCAAATTATACCCATCGGAGAGCAGTGATCAGTAAAGGGCATGAGACATCTCTACATGCATGAGATCGTACGACATTAGGGGTTGTTATCAATGATCATCTTGGATCACGATGTATGTTTTACATCCCGCTTGTGGAAGGGATTGTAGGGTCATTTAGGACCCTCCAACTCATGATTTTTGGCATAGTTGGGAGGACCACCTAAAACTGGTTATGTTCGCTTACAGTAATAGTTATCACTCCACTATTGAAATAGCTACATTTGAGGCCCTGTATGAGCGACCATGCAGATCGACTCTATATCGGAAAAACACAGGGGAGATAGCACTTATGTGTCCAAAGTTAGTATGGGATACAATAGAGAAGATATATATCATGAAAAATCAAAAGAAGACCTCACAGAGCTGACATAGGTCTTATGCCAACAAGAGACAGAGACCAATAGAGATTGAGGGAGACCATATCATTCTATGGGTCTAACCCGAATGAGGAATAAAAAGGTTTGGATGGGGAAAAACTATATATGAGGTTTATCAGACCCTTATAGATCCTCAACAGAGTTGTTGAGATGGTTTTCCTCCTATCTCTTCGCCCTCATATGCACTGAGTGCATGATGTTTTACACATGTCGCAGCTGATGAGGTATGTCCATGAGCTATAGCAGATCGTCGACTATGGCCAGCTGGGCATTATTAATGGGTTAATGTTTGAGGAGTTCCCCATGGTGATAGAGGATCGTTCTAATCAGTTTTTTCATGGATTTTCAATTCTTATGGTACATGTTCGATGGAAGCACATGAATATCTAGAAGAGAACATGGGAAGGGGATGCTCAGATTCATGCTCAGTACCCCCATTTCTATTATTCACCTTTTTTTGTATTTCGGGGACATAAAGCCCTATGGTGGGAAGAATATAAGGTCACATAAATTCTGTATATTTATTATTATATGGAATTATTACGGGACCTTGAAACATGACAGCATGTGATTCAGAGCCATGAAGATCCCAGAATGATCCATTGAAAATGATTTAATCTTAAAATAGTCTGTATGAGTTGTTTTCATGAAAAATTATAATATCACTTATATAGGTTCCTGGATCAAAAATTTGAGGGCACTGTTTCACTCAATATGAAGGTATTACCAAAGACACGACTTATGTTTATTCAGTGCATTCCTCCCATGAGAATACCAAATAATCTAATAGCCATAAATAAAATAATTAAATAATTTTTTTTAAAATTAAAATGCTTATAACTCACTAATTGGTTACTCGGATTCAAAAACTGAGAACACTGCTAAACTCGTGAGGGTATTATTTCTATAGGAAAATCAAAACATTGGTCAGTGAGGATGAAAATTGGAAGTTAGTTTTTGGAAGAAAATAAAATATTAAAGTAAAAAATAATTTATTATTAATTTATTATTAATTTTTGGAAGATAGTTTTTGAAATCTGAGAGTACCATTGAGATCGTGGGTGAGTGATTCCCTTAGGTAGAGCCTGTCCTCGATTGGCACGTGTTGAGGGTGACTGGTATTAATTTTCAAAAAAATTGAATGTATGTTCTGTAAACATGTGGGTGGTGAATATTATCTTTTGAACAAGTTCTCAAATTTAATATCTGAGGGTACTATTGAGTACCCACCAACTGCATTCTCTTAATGGAATCCTAAATTTGACCAGTAAGGGTCAGATGAAAAATTAATTTTTTTGGTCTTTTCAAAAAAATTATGAAAAAACTTTTGGTTATTTTATTTTTATCATTGTGAAACCATTAGACCAATAGTGGTGGGAACGTAGTGAGACATCAAACCATTTAATTGATTGAATCCTAATTAGTGTAATCACACCGTTGAGAGAATTAATGTGGTTCCTTAATTATACTCATTAAAGAACCTCAATAATTGTGTGGTGTGTTGATCGTCTCCTTCCATCTATTTAGATGAATCTTAGGAATGTGTTTTTGGCACTCAAGAGGGGAACCTCTGACAAAGATCCTTGACGATACCCACCAAACTAGAATAATGATTTGAGTGAGGAACATTTGTGGAAACATTATGCAAAGAAAAGCACTGACGAACACCATCTGACGTGGACGCCTTTTCATTATTTGTTGTGCCTTCCAAAGATTACGAGGTAGGGGATTTTTTATTTATGTTTATATTTGATGAATTAAATTTCTCTGACTTGTAGTAATACTAACGCAGAGGGCGTGGGCCAAACGAAAAGGCTCAAACCCTCTGCTGATTTGGTATTCTGTTGCGTTTGTCGGTTGATGATTCCTCAATTGGAAGACAATGAAAATTAGAGGGCCACAAAGTGACTGCGACAACTTGGGAGGCCTATAGCCGCAAATGGGATTGTAATCTGAGGTTTAGAGTGACATCGGATCCCATAGAAGAAGTTTCGGCACAGAAGCGACATGTTCTCAATGGCCAGTGCCTAATGTCCATAGAAGGAGGTTGCACCGCTTAGAGCTATGGAAGACCAGACGGGCGGCCAACATTAGACCGACCACGTTATGGCAGAAGGCGGCCCACCATCTTGCGCCGCAGGGACCTGGATGCGGCTTTGAAGCCATGACGGAGGATTGGGGACCCACACCACACATGTTCCATTGAACAAAGGGGTGGCGCCATGGTGCATCACCAATCAAAGCACCTGAAGGGAATTTCCATTCAGGAATTTGGCCTGCAACCCGTCTGGCAGACCATGCCAGTTGGTGTGCTGGTTTGCCTGGCGGGCCGCACCCAACCGAGCCGTGTCGGGCCAGTTTTTGGCCCAGCGCACATGGGTTGGCCCAACCGGTTCAAGTCATGTGAGGTAGAACCCAGTTCAGTTCGACCCAAACATGGTCGGGTCAGTCCTGGGTAGAACAGGATGGGTTGGTCCCACAGGGTTGGACCAGACACGGACCCTCTTTACCTGAGATACGATTAAAAATGTCGTATCTTACATACCAAATGTTTGTTCAATGAAACATATATGGTGTTTTAATAAATGGAGCGAGATGGTTCATTTGAGATACTTTAATTGAGTTTTGGAGAAATTTGTGTTATGGCTGGGTTGGATTGACTCGGAATCCAGCAGGGCCCTCGACACTAAAATGCATATAACTCTCAGACCAGGTGCCCGATTGACGAGCCATTTAATGAGTTTTAACACTTATGACCTGGAAGTACAACGGGATACTATTTTTGGGAATCATGTTCCTGGTTGTCTCCTCATAGGGTCCCTGTGTGGATCAACATCACAATGACCCTGTGTGGATCAGAATCACAGCGGCCTTATGAATATCATCATTATAGAGACCCTAGGTGGATCAGTATCATTTAGACCTGAAAAATTCTAGCCTCTGAGAGGCCCATCATGGATCGGAATCATAGCAATCTTGTGTGGATTAGAATCATAGAGAGCCTGTGTGGATCACCATCATTGTGACCCTATGTGGATCCGCATCATAGCGACATTGTGTCTGGATTTTCATCGTAGTAACCCTGTGTGTATTATTATAATAATGATTCTATGTGGATCATCATGATTGTGAACCTATGTGGATTAGAATCATAGTGACCCTATGTGGATTAGAATCATAAAGAATCGATGAGGACCAGCCATAGAGCGGCCCATCGTGGATCAACGATATAACGACCCTGTATGGATCAACATCATTTACTATTTCTCTGAGTTGATACATAGTCTGACCCGAGTATTTTGTTTTTTTCTTTCAATTGAGATCATGTCTTTTCTATTTCAATTATGGAATTCTAATATACCTTCAGGGGTGTCAGGATTTCAACTGGGTATTGTTATACACACCCCTGCACTGGCTTCACTCTCACCTCGTCGTGTCTAGTGCAGACGAATAGTAGCCTTGACTGATACTTGGGGATCTAGGACCTATTAGTGGATGACAGTGATAGTTGATATAGAAAGCTACAAAGTGGATTTGTATATACCCTTTTTGTAGGATCCATGGCGAGTGATCTCATGAATTTTTTTCTATTGTAGATATTATTCTTTTTGTTGGGCTTGTATTCTGGCCCTTTACTTTAAGCTAAAGTTATACTCAGTTTTTAGTGGTATGTTGCATTCCTTTTCTGATTTGGGACTTGGTTGGTCATGTGTGGGCATACAGCTATCTAGGATAATGCCACCCACTTGCATGTTGAATCCTTCACTACAAGTCGCCATCAACATTCCTTTAAGAGGAGGGCTTCGGGTTGTCATGGCAAGGGCCCCAAGGGATAGGTTGTCACGACCCATCTTCACCAAGATGTGAGAAGGGACCGTAGGTTTCCGAACCCTTACTTATTCATGTTAATGGAGAGATAATGACCCCTAATACCGGCCTTCATTAGGTCCTAGAGTGGTGACTAGCACCAAGGGTATAGAATCACACACAAGATGGAAGGCATTACACTTTCTTTAAACAGAATCAAGAGATAAGATAGTAAATCCCAACAACACAAATAGTGGAAGTAAAGTTAAATAAAAAAAACCATTCTCAAATGCATGTTACAAAATTAAATTATACAAAAGTAAAGAAAACACCAAAAAGAATTACCAAACGAAAGAACTAAAATTGAAACAACAATTGTGCCAACATCTGAACTAGTATGACCCTGAATGATTCCAGAAGTTCTCCAGGAATCCTGAAAAAAATTTATATGCGTTGGGTGAGCATACATGTATAATCAGTTGGGAAACCAAAATCTCTCTTGCAAAAGTGTGGAGGCATTCTAATGTCATGGGAGAAAAGAGATAATTGAAGCACCGAACAAAGAAAAATTGTCCACCCAAGCCTCACCAAGGCACACTCCCCAAATAATAGAAGCCATGTAATGTATAGTAATAACACATCGATATTTGGGTACCAGACACCATATTCCCACAGGTTATTAGAAACATCATACTCATCGAACCTCTCCCTCCATTCTCACTACAGTCCCACTACCACACCCTGATCACACACAACTGGGCCAAAACCACACATCTATCCCGCAAACTCCTAGGCCACAACAACCACACACAACCATTCCTGCAAACACCTGGGCCAGAACAACTACTCCCTCACCAAAGACACATGGGCCTCATCCCGGAGACACTTGGGAAACAACCTGCCCGAACACACCTAGACCAACCACCAAAAATACCCTTCCCAATGAATCTAGGGCTATAATGGAGCCCAGGCCATCACAGCCTGCCCGAATAGTGTTGGGAAATTCGGGAAAGAGATAAGAAAAGTAGCTAATAACAATCCACAAATAGGAGTGTTGGGAAAACACCCTCCCCCATGAAATGGGGGTGTTCGGAACTAAGTGATCAACATAGGTGGGGCTTGAATAAGAAACAAAACTACTGCAATTATATAATATATACAACAATCACTCATCCCATCCTTGGAGTTCCAATAACAACCAAAGCCCAAACACCCTCGTTACTATTCATTCACAAGAAACACCAAACCCACAGCTGTGTCACCACTCATCCCAAAAAATATTTCCCCATTGATCCCATTAACGATTTCATGTTCAAGTGATTAAATTGAAGTAAATTCTAAACTACTGGGCAACTAACAAGCATAACCACAAGCCAGAGATTGATGAACATCCAGACAACAATTTAAGCATTCACACCTGGTTCTCTTGTAAAGTCTCAATAACAAAGGGATCAGTGAGATTCCTAAATGTAATGGAACCAAACCAAGCCTCAATATATATCCCCACTCAGCTTAAGATTCCCAACCATCAACCATACCACAATAGTGTATTCCATCCCCATCCACATCATCTCATAAGCATCAAGGAAAACGACACACCTACTATCAAAACTGATCGGGGAAACATCCAGGTTCAAGAACATCATTTCTTTGGTTATTCTTTCTGTTGGTTAACAAGGGTGACCACACAAGGATTGATGTTTGCTGGGCTTCCATTTAACCAACCATGTCTAGGTTATTTTCAAATTTCCATGTTATAGTTATTTAATCACGTAAATATCAGGCAGTACAGAAGTTCATTAGTGCACAAGGAAAAACCACCAATGACCATGATTCTCACAGGGCATGAGCCCATACAATTTACAACACATAATCTAGAATAAGTAAATACAGAAAAATAATCGACCACATCCCCCATTAAAGCATTAAAATTTCTCTTGTTATCTTCATTAATGTTTGGTTTCATCCGTCCCGTAGAAACAAAAGCATACCCACGCCACATGATACTCAATAAGAGAGACGAAGGAAAAACCCTACTTGGATGATCAAAGATTGATGTTTTCCTCGATGTTCCAGGAACTGGGGATGCACAACATGCAGGGGAGGAATGTCTGTGACTCCAAGGGTGTGTCGAAAGGCTCCAGCACATGCGCATCACATTCCTCAAGAAGGGTAACTCCAAACGCACAAAGAAGAAAAAGAGACTAGCAGAGATGAAGAAGAAGGAATTTCTAGCGTGATAAAAATATGGGCTCGGGCATTAATGGATATTAAGATCATAAGAATGTTAAAAGGTGGATCGTGGTTTCACCACATAGTTGGGTGGTTACACACGACATGATTAATTGTTATTTAATAACTCTCATTGGGAAAAGGTGGCAACAACTGCGACTTTAAGGATTTTATATAAATAGTGTTGAACATTACACATAGCTAGGTCCATTGAGGGTAGCCCCAATCTTTGGAATTTAAAACATTGATTGTGGGGCTAAAATTGGGATTTAACCACTTCCAAAATCATAAAAAGGTTTAAAAGTAGAGTTATGTGAAATATTGTAGAAGAAAAACCTCACAAGGATGTGTGAAACCGAAAGGTCGCACCAATCTTGTCGCACCGATCGGTGACTCACGAATCAGTCGCACCGATCGGTGACGCAACGATCCATCACACCGATCAGTGACACAGTGATCATGTCACACCAATCGACCACATAACGATCAATATCACACCGATCAGTGACACTTCGATCATGTCTCTCTGATCGGTCACACACCGATTGGTCACACACCGAATTGATGTCTTACCTTAGAGAAGCCACCCTTAGTATCTGGAATTTGGAAATGGGTTGGACAATGAGGGTCTGGGCCATTACATCAGATACCCCTCGAACTATTCTTGTCCTCGAGAATCAAAGCTAGACCTGAAGAGAATAAAGGGGTTTGAAACCCCCCAAAAGATACCTCTCGGAGACAAACCACCCCAAACACCCACACCAAACTAAAGGTCCATATTGTCCAGACACACGGTTCTAGGAGTTCCTTTGTCCATGTCAATATACTATCGGCTTTGGGTGGAATTTTCTCACCTGCACAGGTTTAATCACATCCACCTTAATGCATCTTGATTAGGGATCAAGTCCTCCATTCCCCACCTATTAAGAATTTTCATAACATTCGCAAGCTAGGAAAACAAAACATCTTATAAACCAAAGAGGATAGTATTACATCACAAACAAGTAAAAAACAGAATAGAATAAAACTCAAAATTTCTCTGTTTATTAAGCGCACATCGGTACCTCTGATTCCATGGTACATTCCTCAAGCCCACCATGCCTCCATAACACACGAACCAATGGGATGGTTCGTCCACGAAGCATCTTCTCCTCGTGATCCTCGATCCTCATCGGTCTTTCTATAATCATTTATTCATCCTCGATATCCAGCTTTCCCTAGTTGATGAAGTGTGAATCATTTTTTTGATACAGTTGGAGCTAAGACACATAGAAGACATCATGATTTCTCAAGAGCGGTGGTGGTAGCGCTAGGTGATAAGATACTTCTCTGACCTGCCAAAACACTTTGAATGGTCCGATGAACCTTGTATAAATCATACTCCACCTACCAATCCTCTTTTTTCCATGCTGAGTTGAGACATTCAAGAATATATGGTCCCCAACCATGAACTCCAAGGGTCTCCTCCAATTATTGGCTTATGACTTCAGCTAGTCCTGAGCCGCCATCATCCTCTCCCGTATAAGCGAAACCTTTTCTTTCATCCTCTGAACCACCTCCGAGCCAAGAACACATGTTTCCCCATCCTAGGTCCATCACACGGGTGAGAGACGTGTACTCCCTTACAATCCTTCTAACAGAGGCATGAAAATGGTAGAGTGACAGATTTTATTGAATGCAAATTCTACCAGAGGCAAGTGTTGTGCCCACGATCTCCCAGAGACTAGAATACATGATTGTATCATATCCTCCATTGTTTGATAGGTGCGCTCTCTCTTTCCAAATGTCTGGGGGTGTAAAAAAGTTATAAGACGTAGCTAGGTTCCTAAATCATTATGCAATACTCTCCAGGCTCATGAGGTAAGTCATGCATCCCTATCCGAGACTATAGACCTCAGAAATCCATGAAACCGCACCACCTCATCCATGTACCTCCGTGATAAGGCATCCACTACACATGAATCTTTGATCTCCAAAAAGTGATCCGATTTCATCAATCGGTCCACTACTACCCAGATAGCATCAGAGCCTACTTGAACCTTGGGGTGTCATGTGATGAAATCCATCGAGATGTAGTCCAACATAAACTTGAGGATATCCAAAGGTTGCAACAAACATCATGGAACACAGTGTTTAGCCTTTACCTACTGACACACTAGGCACCAGTCCACGAACTCTGCCGCCGCCCTCTTTAACCCGAGCCACCAAAAATGACTCCTCAGACTCTGGTACATCTTGGAAACTCTCGAGTGCATAGCTAGGGGTGAGTTGTGGAACTCACCATGAAATCTCTCGTGCATCGTATCTGGAACAAACAACTTCCATCAGAAAAGTATTTGATTCTGACTATCCTCAGTCCACGCTTCCATAGCATCGCCTTATTTAACCTAGTGATTCATCACTTCACTCTCTATGTCTCCCGACTAAGACTCATCCACCTTCCACAGTAGAGAGGACTGACCTTTCATCTGAAATAGAAATCATCTACCACTATCCTCCAATACATCCAGGTTTAGGGAAGACAACTCTTCCATTTCCTTCTAAGCTTCCACAAAATCCTGAATAGCTTCCCTCCTAGACTACCTGCTCAAGGCATTAGCCACAACGTCCCCCATACCATCACTGTAAGAGATCTCAAAGTTGTAGTCCTGGAAAAAGTCCACCCACCTTCGTTGTCGCAAATTTAGGTCCTATTGGGTAAAGATATACTTCATGCTCTTATGATCCGCGAAGTCCATGAAGCACTCCCCGACGATTTAATGCCACCACAAATTTAGTGCGAAAAAACAGCCAGAAGATCCAGATCATGGGTGGCATAGTTACACTCATTGGGACATAACTTCCTAGACCCATAAGAGACCACCCCTTGTTGTTGCATCAGCACACACCCATGGCCTTGTACTGAAGCAGCACAAAACACCTCATATGCTACCTATTCTTTTGGAAACCTCAGCACTGGGGAAATAACCCACTTCCCTTTAGATAGATGAAGGATTCCTCACACTACCCATCCCACATGTATGCCTAACCCCTTTTGGTTAAGGCTGTCAAATGTGCTGCAACTCAGGAGAAGTTGGGCACGAAACTTCGGTAGTAACCCGCTAGACATAGGAAACTACAAATTTCCGCCATGTTCGTGGGTGATACCCAAGAAACAACAGCCTCAAGCTTCGATGAGACCACCACTATTCTATAATCATATAATACATGTCCAAGGAAGTGGATATGTCACAACTAGAACATGCACTTGAACAATTTCCCATAAAGTTGGTGCTGTTAGAGGGCCTCTAAAACCGGGCCTCTAAAACCATTCTCAGGTGCTCAGCATGATCTTCCTCTAACCTTGAGTAGATAATGATGTCATCAATAAACACAACTACAAACCGGTCTAGGTATTCCTGAAAAATGGTGCTCATGAGCCCCATGGACATAGCTGGAGCGTTCGTAACACCGAATGGCATGACCAAAATCTCAAAGTTCCCATATCTTCTCCTGAAGGCAGTCTTCGAGATGTCACCCTCCTTCAACCTCAGCTGGTGATATCTCGACCATAGTTTAATCTTGGTGAACCACCCATCCCCTTTTTACTGGTCAAAAAAGTCGTCTATTCTCGGGAGGGGGTAACAGTTTTTGATCGTTTCCTAATTTAGTCTCCAGTAGACTATGCACATCCTGAGACCACCATATCCCTTCTTTATGAACAAGACTGGAGCACCCCATGGTGAAACACTCGGTCCAACAAAACCTTCCTTCATCAGATCATTAATCTGAATCTGCAACTCCTGCAACCTAGAACGTCCCATCTGGAAGGGAGCCATCGAAATCGGACAGGCACCAGGTTGCAAGTCTATCCCAAACTCAACATCAAATCGAGGGGGCAGAGTCACCACATCTTCAGGGAAGATGTCCATAAACTCACTGAATATCCCAGGGACATCTTAAATTTCTACATCCAAGGACACCATTGATAGTTCAGCTAACAAGGAATGGTGGGTCTCCTCTCGCCTGTTGCTTTTCTAGAAACCCCGCTCGCTGATGAAAGTTACATGTCGGCCACCCAAATATGAAAACATTCCCCTTCCTCAGAAGAAATCAATAATATTACATACCGAGAACATCCTTTCAATGCATTGGATTTCATCTTATTGATGTATCTACAACAGTAGAAGATCCCTGATTGACTGATGTGGCCCTATCATCAGTCTACACCCTTGAAAAACATAAAACAAGTCAGTCTGGCATCAAAATGGTGTACTCAACACTAGGGGAACTGGAATTCTCTCAGTATCTAGAGCCAGGCATAGGCCAGACTGGGCACAACAAAGGAGTGTGACACTCCTGTATCGAAAAAGGCATAGGAAAGAGTACTAAACAAGTGGATCATACCTCGACCAACATCTGGCCTTGCTGGAGTTGTTGCCTCCGCATCATGTAACTACACACGCCCAGCTCACATACCCCTTGGCTGTCAGCTACCTCCCCGACTGTGCCTTGGTTGAGGTCCCTGAGGAGTGCCCAGAGGTCGTCCTCCTCCTACGACGTCTTCCCTTGGAGGAGTGGTAGATCATAGTACATACTGTTGCTTCTGAAAGGGCATGGTTGGAAACTATTGGGGTTGGGGCGGGTGCTGCACCGGACCACCCCCATTATATTGTACTCGGTTTGGGCACTGATTCTGAAGGTTCCCATGGCTGCCATATATGAAGCATCTTGGTCCTCGGACTAAATGGAAAGGGCAAGGACTGTGAGATTGGAACTGGAACTGCTGGGTCCTTCTCCTTGCTGGTTGAAACCTAGAGGGCCCTTATACTGGAGGCCTGATGCTGACGGCCTTCCTCTTCGATGATCCCAACTGTATTCCCTCACATGTAACACCTCCTAGTGTGTGCATCCTCTCCACCGCTTCCTCCTTTTTCTGGACCACCATGTATGTAGGTATGGTGAAGGTAGTGACTACATACTAAAGGGACGGTCAATGTGCCTCCTCCAAATATCTCACCCGAGACTCCTCATATAGAAATAGGTATGGAGCAAAGCGGAGGATATCCTTGACGTTGCTCCTGAACAATCTCACTGACATACCCCCCTGCCGAAGGGAGAGCAGTTCTTGCCTCTTCTCAGCCATCATTGTGGAAGATTGGAATTCCGTCCAGAACTCCCTCTCAAAGTCATTCCATGTCACCTCAGCCTCCCTCTTCTCTCTAAGAAAAAGAGTCCACCACTGACGCGCGACTCCCCGCATCTGGCATACAACCAGTGGAACCCAATATTCCATCTGAGCCCGGATCAAGCTGAAAGATAACACGATTTCCTTTAGTCAGCTCTCTTTCTCAATGTCTATGATGCTACCCTCGTACTTCCTGAGGGTCTTCCACTGAAAGGTGTGAAGCGTCCTCTACCACTGATCATCTTTCTCCTCTCAGTCAACCCTCTATCAATCATCCAAATCAACCTCCAGGGCCTTGATCTTTTGTACTACCATTCATCAATTTCTAGGTGCCATAGCTACAAGGTAAACAAGGAATTCCTAAGCCCAAGTAGTGTAGAATTGTGCTTTTAAATTTTCTTAGACTTCTTATTCATTTAAAATGCCAAAAATTCCTAGGAAACATAAGAACACATGTCATTATGATGCATGTACCTTCCCTAGGGTCTCTACTCTACAATCAGCGTAGCCTCACTTGGTTGTTCGGTAGGCCCGGAGTCCTTGTACTAGATCACAGGGGGCCATAAAATCCCATGTCCTGGTCGGTCTTCCCTAGCCTATGTCATGCAGAATGATCACCCAACAATATTGACCTACCGTCCCATGCAATCCTCACTATGCCTAACCCCAGACTCCATATTATCTCTCTGCCTCTCATTTGATACCATTCTGTCTTGACCCACCTTCACCAAGATTAGAGATGGGACAACAGGTTGTCGAACACTTCCATATTCAAGTTGATGGATAGATAATGACCCCCATAACCGCCTTCAATAGGTCCCAGAGTGGCGACTAGACCCATGGGTATATAATCAAAGACAAGATGGAAGGCATTTCCTTTTTTTAACAGAATCGAGTGATAAGATAGTAAATCCAAACAACACCGAAATTATAAGTACTTGTAAAGACAAACCAATCCATTCTCATATGCATGTTTCAAAAGTAAATGATACAAAAGTAAAGAAAATCCCAAAAAGAAGTACCAAAAGAAATAAAGAAATAAAAAAAACAAATCTCCCAACGTCTGAACTAGTATGACCCTGCATGATCCCTAAAGTCCTCTTGGAAACCAAAAAACAGTTTTATATACGTAGGGTGAGAATACATGTATACTCAGTAGGGAAACCAAAAGCTCTCGTGCACAAGTGAGGAGGAATTCCAATGCCCTATGAGAAAAGAGATAATTGAAGCACCTAACAAGGAAAACCATCCACCCAACCATCACCAAGGCACACTCACAAAAAAATGCAATTCAAGTAATTTATAGTAATTTTTCATCGATATTTGGGTACCCCGCACCACATTCCCACTGGTTATTGGAAACATCATAAGAATCGAACCTCTTATTCCATTCTCACCATAGTCCCACTGCCACACCCTGCCCGCACACACCTAGGACACAACCACACATCCCTCCCACTAAAACCTAGGCCACAACAACCACATGTAACCACACCCGCAAACACCTGGGCCAGAACAACCACTGCCATGTACGAAGACACCTAGGCCTCATTCCAGAGACATTTGGTAAACAACCTGTCCACAGACACCTGGGCCAACAACCTCAACTACCCTGACCAGAGAATCATGGGCTATAATAGACCTTTGGCCATCACAGCCTTCCCATTGAGTCTTGGGATATTCAGAAATGGGATCAGAAAAGGAGCTAATAACCACCCACTAATATGAGTGTTTGGAAAACACCCCCTCCCATGAAATGGGGGTCTACGACACTAAGTGATCAACTTGGGTGGGGTGAAAAAAAGAAAAATATGAACTATAAATATATAATTTATATAAAAATCACTCAGCACAACATAGGAGTTCCAAAAGAAACCTAAGAACATACACCCTAGTTGCTATTATTTCATAAAAAGCACTGAACCCACAGTTGTGTCGCCACTCATCTTGGAGAATAATTCCACATTGATACCATTCTTGATTTCAAGTTAAAGTTGTTCAATTTTAGTAAATTCTACACTACTGGGCAATTAAAAATCATAACCACCATCCAGAGAAAGAGAAACAGCCAAAAAACAATTTAAACATTCACACCCGGTTCTCTTGGAAATTCGCAACAACAAAGGGATACGTGAGATCCCTCAAAGTACTGCAACCAACCCAACCCTCAAGAAATAGCCCCACTGAGCTTCAGATTGAAAACCAAAAATTGTTCCACAATAGAGGATCCCATAACCATCCACACCACCCCATAAGCATCATGAAAAATGACACACCTACTACCAAAACAGAGTAGGGAGACATCCAGGTTCAAGCACATTATTTGTTAGGTTATTCTTTCTGTTGGTTAACCAGGGTGACCACACAAGGATTGATGTTCGCTAGGCATCTATTTGACCAACCTAGTTTAGGTGATTAACTAATTTCTATGTTACAGTTATTTAATGACATAAATATCTAGCAGCAGAAAAGTTCGTTAGTGTATAAGGAAAAACCACCAATGGCAATGATTTTCAGGGGGCATGAGCCTGTCCAATTCACAAACCATAATCATGAATAAGGAAATACAAGTGAAGCATCGAACACACTCCCCTTAATTATATAAAATTTCACTTGTTTTCTTCATTAATGTTTGGTTTCATTCGTCCCGAAAAAACAAAAGCATACCCACCCCACATGATACACAGTAAGAGACACGAAGGAAAAACCCTAATTGGATGATCAAGGATCAATGTTTCTCTCAACACTCCAAGAACTGGGGATGAGTAACTTGCAGGGGAGGAACGTCGGGGACTCCAAGGGTGAGCAGAAAGGCTCCAGTACAGACGCACCACTTACCTCGTCAAGGGGAACTCCAAACGCACAAAGAAGAAAATGAGAATAGCCAAGAGGAAGAATAAGGAATTTCTAGCGTGATATAAAGATGAGCTCGAGCATTACTGGATATCAAGATCATCAGATACTTTAATGGAAGATTGTGGTTACACCACGCGGTTGGGAGGTTACACATGGATGGATTAATTTTTATTTATTAACTCTCATTGGGAAAATGTGGTAAAAACTGGGACTTTAAAGATTTTATATAACTAGAGGGGAACGTTACACACAGTTGGGTCTGTTGAGGGTCACCCAACTCCTAGGAATTTAAAACATTGATCATGGGGCTAAATACGGGCTAGAACCAGTTCCAAAAGGTTTAAAATGATTAAAGGTACCATTATGGAAGAAATTGTAGAAGAAAAACCTCACAAGGTTGTGTGACATCGATCATGTCGCACCGATTAGTTCCACACCGATCAGTCGCACCGATCATGTTCCACCGATCCGTCACACCGATCTGTGACACACCAATCGTGTCAAACCAATCGCTGACACACCGATCGGGGACACTCTGATGGGTCTCACCGATCAGTGACACACCAATCTTGTTGCACTGATCGGTGACACACCAATCATGTCCCACTGATCGGTCTCACACCGATCGGTGACACTCCGATCATGTCACTTTGATTGGTAACACACCAATCGGTGGCACACCGATCGGTCGCACACCGAAATTACGTCCTACCACCAAGACGCCACCCAGAGGATCTGGAATTTGGAAAAGGGATAGACCATGAGGGTCTGGGCCATTACACGGGTGATGAAAAATAAATATATATTTTATATCTTAACAATATTCCAAATGATTTTACCACCATAAGATATGAATGAATCCAATTTTAAGCATTAAAAGGCTATATTTTTCTAAATGCAAATTTACCACATTCTATTGGAGAACTAGTTTAAAACTAAAATTTAGAAACTTTCATAAATTTTATTTAAAAAATATACTTCATTTTTAAAATATTAATATCATAATATTGTTATGATGAAATTTTGGTATTTTTTGAAAAATTATGTTTTTCCACTGAATAGGGAAAAATGACAATTTTTATTAGACTATCAATTATGTTATATTAAAAATATTTTTTAATTTATAAGTTAGATATCACATATAAAATAAAAACTAAATTTAAATATCTATGAAATTTAAATATTAAATATTTAAATCATTGAATAAGCTAATATATAATTTTGAAATGGAAGATTAAGAATTTAAAATTTTTTAGATGTAAATGTTAATTTACAATTTTATAATTTATTTCAAGATATAAAAAAAATAATTTTACAAAATATATTAACAAATTATTATTTGGATTTATAACCATTAATAGATAATTTTATAATACATAAATAAAATTTTCAATGTATCTTCAAATTTCATATAATTATAAAATAGATATTTATTATAAAAATGATAATTTTATTTTAGAAATAAATTTCTCCTTATTAGAAAATCAATATTAAAAAATATATAATATTTTTTATTCTACATATTGATAAATGGTTAGGGTTAATTGAAAATATTTTTATATAATTGATTAATATTTAGCGAGTAGTTAAATACGCTAGTCTACAGTATATATACATTATAAGTTAAATAATTTTTTTTTTCAGTAATTAGTAATATAATCATAATATTATATAAAAATATATAAATAATATTATAAATTTAATCATAATGACTAAACTATTCATTATCTTGAACCAAAATAATATACAAACTAATTAAAAAAACCTATATCTCCTCCACTATAATTACCTCCACTCGACACCCCTTCTCTTAACACCTCCAAAACCATGATCCTTTTATTATTTATCAAAAATCCCTCCCCTAAACCACTACCCATGCTTTGGATATTTCTGGCCTCACCAAAAGACTGTTTCATAGTTCCTTATGTAAGTTATCTAGGAGAGGAATTCAATAGGTAAAATCTCATTCTTTTCATTAAATTTTCTTTTAACATGTTATATTCAATAATCCATTCAATACCCCTGATGTGAAAACATTGATGATGACATCAATATCATATAAATTTCAGAATTTTATTATGATAATGAGATATCCACCATCAATTATTTTCTATTCCACTTATTTTTCTAAAAATGAAAATTTCGCATGTGAGTTATTGATTCACCACCTTCAAGGATGATGATTGATTAATTTTATAATACCACCTTCAAACATGGTCATAACAATATTATTATTAAAATAGATTATAATATATATATTTTAACTTCTTTAGTGTTCTAGAAACAAAGTATATACATTATATTAATTTTAAAAAGTAGTGTGTGATGATCAAAAAAATTGAAAAAATCTAAACAGTCACCATTAATATTTTGTCATATGAATCATCCTCATGACTAGAAGTAAAATGTTATATAATCCCATTAAATATCTAAATTTTCATTATTAAATTATAATTTCAATTCTTTTTAGCAATTCCCATTACACATAATCATCCTTATGTATATACAGTTGAACAAATCATGAATACCAAGGAAACAAACACTTACAAAAAATTGAATTAAATATTATAAAACACTGAAAAAATATAAATTTGGATAAAAAACTTTATTAAATCCAATAATTGTTAAATATGTTATGAATTAAATTATTAATGAATCTAATTTAATTATCCATGACATTAATTAAAAGTGCATAATGCTTTCAGAAAATATGTTTGTCTTTATTTCTGATCCTCCATTTTCATTCGTGAAAAGAATTATCTATATTTACTAAAATTAATTTATCAATTATTATTATTTACTCATAGTGAATTCACTTTTTATGTCTCAAATATATGAATCTATCTCAATTATTCATTATTTAATGGTGAGTTAAGTATTTTATATGGTTCCTTCTTCAATCACTCCTTACAAGCAAGCCCAATTAAATGGATCATCCCAATTTCTCAACCACATTAATGTAAACTCCATAGTATATTTTAAGAAAAAAATATTTATCATAAATAACTATTGTTAACATGATACAAAATAATAGTTCTTATAAGGTTTTATGAAAACAAATGTGACATTTTCCATTTAAGGACTCTTTTATATTATACCATATAATGAAATGAAGTGACTCATTTAAAAAATTTCTTAAACACTCTTTTTACATGTTTTCACATTAGCTTAAAAATTTTAGCATGAAATTTCTTTTTTATTTTCTAAATTTACATGTTTAAAATATCATTTTTAAGAAAAATACAAATTATTTACCAAATTAACTATTCATTATGAAGTAATACATTATTTCCCTCAATATTTTCCTAGTGATTTTTTAAGATTATATTCATCTATTTCAATTCACTATATTGAATAATTTAATTAGGTGATATTTTCCTCATATATTACCATTTTCCATATTTTATTGAATGGTATATGATTATTTTTTTTCTATTTAATATCATGGTATCATTCGATATATTACACTAGCTGGTTTATAGTTATATTTATTATTTAGGGATGTTATTTACATTTAATCTTCCAATTTCAATATGAATTTATATGTTAATTTTCTTCCCCTACATTCATATGATGAATTCATTGTACTTTATATGTGATGGTTAGGGACAGCTAAAGTCCCTCAATGAATCGGAAGGTCTCATGAGTCAAATTAGACTTGGTTTATACTCACAAATATATGGTGTGCTGGGAAAAGCCTTGATGATATGTTTAGAATGTCCATCATTATATATTTCATCATTATGCGCTAGAAATTAATAGTCGATGTTATTTTTTCAAATATTAGAATATCCTTGGAAATGTTTATTTATCATGTGGTTATTTATGGAATTTTTTAATCGTCTTTTTTACTCCATATTATCCTATTGATTTTGTTTTAATGGAATGTGTTTTGGATTACTCACAATGCCTTATTGTTTATGTTTATTTATGATTGATTATACTATATTGATTAAAATTACTTGGTATATGTGCTCACACCATTAATATGTTTTATCATTACTTAGGATCTGATGAGGTATGTTTTGGATGACTTATAGAGATAATGAAAGAGTTTATGGGTGTTTATAATGGAGTTTTTATATTTTCTTACATTGATGTTATAATGTAATAATTATTTTTGTACCTGGTTTTCCCAAGAAACTAAATTTTTTAGTCCTTATGGATGAGATTTCCATGTTCATTATTCCAATGTAATAATATAAGGAACTAGATCTAGGATATTATGGTTAATGTCTTTAATGTTTATATAATATGATGATTAGTAGGAACATTGGAAAATAGAATTAAAAAACATATATTATGGGACAAAAACCTAAGACAGACACTGAGGATGCGAATAGAATAAAATTATAGAATTCTGGTAAGGTAGATATTATGTGAATCCTTCTACAAATAAATCACTGTATGGTGACTACAAGTGGTTATGGTTATGGAAAAAAAATGTAATTAGGGGTAAAAACATTCCAAGGAATATCAGGACAGAATCTTTGTAACTGGGTACATGAAAATAAGGCCATAATGTGCACTTCATTGGAAACCCCCATATCCTATGTGTAGTGAAATACACAATTTATTTATAGACCACTATGAAGGATTATATAGAAATTATAACCCCCAATAAACCATTATTAGGAATATGATATTATTTGTGAATAAATATTTCAATTTATGTTAATTATTTAAATATTTAGGTGGATTATACAGTGTGTTTCATAATGATATCATATAATCAATAATATATCATAATTTATAATTTTATTAGTGAATAAGGAATGGGAACATCACCAATGAACATGATCCAAAGTTTAATGATGATAAAATATTTTAAGGTCTTGTGCCCATATTTTTATTGAAACAAGTCTCCATAAGATTCTCGTCATATTATGTCAAAATATCACATCCTAACGAGGAAAATAATGAATTTTCTTTGTGTTGTAAATATTTAGGAAGGCAATTGATTAAGTGTAAAACAAGGGAAAAGTCTTATAACATATTGAACATAAATAAGTTTTTTCCTTCAAGTGATATCTGTGTAAAGTAACAATCTGGTAAAAGATAAATTTAATGGGGGTTTTCTACATCTATAGAGGGAATGGACACAATGATTCTTATTTAATGGATGACAAAATTGTTTCCAATGTATTAGTATTCATCAAAAGAGATATTTCAAACTATAAAAATAAATATTTAAAGAATAAATGTAATATACTGAAAAATAGGATAATTGATCATTGTTATGTTTATGACATAACCATATAAGAAGATTAATGATAAATATGGATGGTTTACAATAAATAATTATTTTATTGGTATATTTTATAAATAATGATATATTTATTTGACTTGTGAGATATATATGGATTGTACTATAATACTTATTTCTTAACGAATATGAAGCATGAGGTGAATCACACCAACAATAAATAGAATTAAAATTGTTATAGAATGAAATTTCGTAAAAATAATGACATGGGTAGGATACCCAATAATATTTTCTATACATTGAGTTAATAAAAATACATATTTATGGGACAATATTTGAGAACAAGAAGGCTGTAAGTGATACTATAGTTCATGTTATGATAAAATTATTAGGTGATTGAATTTAAAAAATATATTCAACAACATGTGATTTTAATCTGGAATTCAGGAATAGTTCATAAAGGATTATAAGGGATCATTGTATTGATATATTTATTATGTGATAATACATGATACACTATTTAAGGAAATCGTATGTTATGATTATTTAGTAAATTTAGTGATATTCCATTCAAAATATTTTCTTTTAATTTTGATAGACTTATTTTTTATGACTGTTATGGCTAAAAATTTATGTAATTAATTCTTTATATTATTGATTAATATTATGGTATAATACCGTGTGATATTTATTTTGGCTTCAGTAAAAATTTAAAGTCTAAAGGAATAAATTTTGAATCTTATGATTTTTAAAATCACTACAAAAATATTGATATGCTTCTATAATCCATATCATGTGGTATAAAATGAATAGGAAATAGATACAAGAACAACCAAAAGAATAGAGAATGACATGGAATGGAATAAAGTGTGTTTTTTTCAAATTACTTATAAATATAGTAAACACAATCCTTAACTCTAGGAAAATAAATTTTTAATAAAAAAATAATCCATTAATTTTTTTATTAATAATCAATGTACTTTTAACTGATTATAACATTTATAGTAACATATTGGTTATAATTCTAATGACCATGTAATCTATCACTCTCCATCAAAATATTAGTCATATTTTTTCTTCCATGTATTTATTTTCACTTTTCACTAATGTCAACCTCTCTATATGACTAATTATTTTGGAGACTTTGGAATTTACCTTTCACTATTGTTAAAATTATATTTTATTAACCCAATTTCTAATGTGGTTTTCTCACAATGGCTTTTTGTTGTACAAAAATTATATTTTTCATGTACAATTTGAAATTGAAATCACAAAAAAATCTGAAGGAGGAGAGAAAGTAAAACTCTATGATTTTTTGGTATGTATCATTTTGAAGTAAACTTCTTCTACATCATACGTTTCGCAAGCACTATGTTTAAAAGTACAATGATATACAATTAAATATCACTATTTAAAATGACCATTATAACATAGCTGTCAAATTTGTAAGAATGTATAATATTAACGAAATTATTTAATTTATATATTATATATTTTTAGTAATACAATTTATTTTATAAGAATTTTATAATATTGAATACAATTCCATGCAATTAAAGAATATGTTTTTCTAAAATAAATTTTACTTCTTTTTAATAGAAAATTTGTTTTAAAACTAAAATTTAAATCCATTACAAATGATTTATATAAAAAAATTAAATAAATATATCAAAATTAGCTTTGGGAGAATATTTTGTCTTTTTAATATTAATTGTTTTTCATATGAATTGTGAAATATGATAATTTTTTTAAACTTCATGGTTAATTACATTAATTTTTTTATGATTTGAATTAGATATCAAAAATTAAATTATAAATAAAACATATGTAACTCATAGATTAAAATATTATATCTTTATATTAGCGAATAAAGAAATAAATGTTTTAAAATTGATAAATTAAGTCCTCACATTTTGATGAGATGTAATTTTTTTTTACAGATATATTATTAATTTATTTTTTTAAAGGAAAAATTACATTCTATATATTCAAAAATAAATTTTTATTTTCTTATGATTTAAAAAAATTATAAGCCCTTAATTAATCTTTTATAAAGTAATAAAACTTGTAATAATTTTAGAGGAAATGAAAATTTTATTTAACAATTATATTTATAAGAATTAGAAAATTATATTTAAAAAATAGAGTCCATTTTGGAATTCTAAAAATCAAATAATGGTTAGAGTGATTTTTTTGGATTTTTCTAAAATAGATCTATTTTTTCGGTGTAATGAAATATTGTAATTAAACGTATATATAAATTATGTGTTAGATGAAATATTAATGGAGTCATTTATGATGTTATCACAATAATCTAGAACTCCCCATCTATATTTTAACATATTCAATTATAATAATTTTACTATTCAAATAATATAGCCAAAATAAATTACAAATGAAATAAATAATAAAAAAACACCACTCTCTTCCACTATAATTACAAACCATCACCACTTATTTTTCTCAATCATATAAATAAATGAATCTTATCATATTTATTCATAATACATCTACCAAACGTTTTGGTCTTTCTGGTTTTACCAAAATACCATTTCTATATTCTTTAAGGATGTTCACAAGGAGATTAATTCAAGAGGTAATATCACATTTCATTCTTTTAATTTAACTCAATTTATTTTAGTTTATTATCCTTTACATAACTATTATGTCAAATAAATAATGATAAATATAGTTTCCTATATAGACATTAATGTTATTACGGTAAAGGTATATCCATCGTCAAGAAATTTCAAGTAATTTTTTTGTTCTAAAATGAAAAAGTAATTTTTGAGGTTTTGATTCACCACCTTTGTGGATGAGGATTATATAATTTTCTAATAACTCATTCTAGGAAGTACATAAAAAATTATTTAGAAAAAATAATAGAATATTTATATTACAACTTATATAGATATATATAACTTTTATATTAAGATAATATTAATTATTAAATCAAATATAGTGTGCGATGATAGAAAAAATGCCCAAATAATGCAACAGTTATCATAGGTGTTTTACCTAATGTATCATCCTAATTTATGGAATGAAAAATATATATAAGACCATTCCAACTTCTTCATATTCTTTAAATACATTTAATTTTAAATATGGATTACTATTACTGTTTTACATGATCTTTTGTATATGTGTACACGTGAATTAATCATGAAAACTGAGGAAACGAATGATTCTAAATAATAGAATGGAATCTTATAACCCATCAAGAAGACCATAAATAAAAAAATTTAAAATTAGAATCAATGAAATAAATTTTAAAAAGGCTCTGAATTAAATTATTAATTTTTCTAACTTCATTATCCATGATATTCTGTATATGTGAAACAAGATCTCATAAATAAGTCATGGATTTCATCCTGATACAATATTTTATTTTGAGGTATGCTTTCTCAATATTCACCCCATTGTAATTCTTTTTCTTCTTATTTAATCATAATAAATTATTTTTTTTATGTTCCAATGATATGTATCTAGCTAAATTATTATTTCATTGATTAGGAATTACATGTTTTATATTGATATTTTTAAAATCTCTCCCAATAATCACATCCGATTAAATAGAACGTCCCAATTTCATAACCATTATCAGGTACACTCCGTTATATATTTTAAGACCAATTTTTTTCCTAAAATATAGCATCATAAAATAAAAAACAAACTAATTTCATTACCCATTTTATTAAAATAATTATACCATTTTCATCTTAAAACACTATTTTATATTTTCCCTTATACTGCACTAAAGTGACTCATTTCTAAAATTTCATAAACTGTTTTTTACAAGTATTCACTTATTTTTAAAAATATCAATATGACTGTTCTTTTAATATTACTCAAATATTATATAAATCCATTTCTATCTATAGACTATACATGTTTCAATCTGATTTTAATAAAAAAAATATAAATGAATTTCCCAAAAATACTACTTTCTAAAATGTAAAAATGTTTTTCTCTAAAGAATTACTCAATGATTTTATTGAAGTATTTTTGTCTATGTAAATACCCTCTATTTAAAATCTTTCTTAATGGTGATTTTTTTGTCATGAATTAAAATCTAACATATTTTATTTAATATTTTTGAATATTTTAGGTTATGTACTATATTCATACCATTCTCCATATTAGTCTAGATGGAATATGATTATGTTAATTATTATGAGATATTATTTTAATTTTATACGTTATTTCAAATAGGAATATATATATGTTGACGATGTTCCTCCCCTTTCATATGAGGAATTCATTGGCCTTAATAAGTGACCCGCGGGGCCCCTTATTCCCTCTCGATGCATCTGTAGTCCTCATGAGGAAAACTAGATTGGGTATTTACCCTTTAATGGATGGTTTCTTGGCTAAAGGCTTGAAAATATTTTTATGGTGTCCCATATTATGAATAACCTCATTATGATACTAGAAATTAATATTCCATATGATTATTTGATTAATAGAATCTACATGGTTATGTTTTATTATCATTTGATTATTTATGAAATTATTTACTGATATTTGATTCCTACAATACTATGATAACGATTATATTTAAATGGTTTTGATTTTATTTAATCACCATGACATACTGATTTTGTTGATTTATGAAATATTATACTATTTTTTACCCTTACTGAGCATTTAATATCACCTAGTTCTTATGATTAATCTTTACATATGATGTGATTGTGTATATTATGAATGAATTATAGAGATAATCATGGAGTTTATGGGTGTGCCCAATAGAATTGAAATATTACTCTCCCATGATGATATTAAATACTTGTGTTTGTATCTAGTTTTTGAAAGCTGAAATATTATTAACTCATTAAAGATATGAATTCCTTGTTCATTTTTTCAATTTAATAATGTATGGTACTAGTTCCTAGAACTAGGGATTATGGTATTTAAAATGATATTCATAAATAAGGGATAACTATGACTTTGGTGTATCACTCCCTTTTAAATTATTAATTGTATCAAGACTATATATTATTACATGGTGCTTCCACCAAACCTCTCTCAGATTCATGATATGTTCCATGTATATCTCGTGGTGAAGATACTACTAAATCCACCACATGTATTGAACTCAATGGTTTTCCAATTGGAACATGATATTTCTTATGAGGAAGATCCAAATAGGATTTTGGATCATCTAAAGAAACATAAATTAAACAAGACAACTATCATATTTTTAGTTTTAGGGAGAATCCCCAAGCTTGATAATGTTACTCAAGAACCTGATTACATATTGAGACAAATGTATTCCATGTTTCTTCATCCAAAATGTTTAATTTTTAGGGCTAAATTCGTTTTAATGATGGTATAATGTAACACAACAAGATTTTATTAAATATTATTTTGAGTAAATTTAAATTTTTTGATGGCATGTGTTACCCACATAGCCATGTTCTCATGAACCACAAAAAAATTAATTTTACTTTTTAGATATGACCATTATTACCAACACATTAACCATTTCATCATGAATAGGAATATTTTTTTGTAAAATTTTGTATAATTGTATTATATAATGAATATATATTGATTATAAATTACATAATTTATTTTAAATTTTATAAAAGTTTTCAAACTATTATTTCAAAAATAAATATTTTCTTTGAAAAAGACATTTAGGTTTCTACTGTTAGAAATTTTTTAAAAAAATATAAAATTCATTTTTTAAATCCAAATGTAAAAAATTATATTAGGTAGTCCTTGAGGGATTTTTCTCAAATGGTTATTTTTTTGATTAAAATTTAAAAATACTAGTTTTAATTGAATATTGACATTTCTATTAATGAATGTATATGTTATATTCTAGATAAAAAAAATTTATGAGGAAATTTTAGAATAATATTTTTATTATTCTAGTTTATTTCTTTGGAAAAAATTTTATTTTAAATTTAGTTAAAATCATTTTAATCATTTGAACATTTTCTTGTGGGAAAACCACCTTCCTATTGTGTCTACGAGTTTGGATTTATAATTTACATATTCCACTTATAATAATATTATTGGGAAAATGGATCCATATTTCGAATTATCATAATATTTATTATATTATATTTTTAAATTGAGGTTTTTTTTCCAAATTAAGTAGTAAAAATTAATTATCAGAATTATTGTTGAAATAATATTATCGATGGTTAAACTAAAATAATAAGCCGTAAATAACCATGAAATTTTTTAAAATCACATTTTATTGAAATTTTTAGACCTTATAACCATTAGTTTTGGATAATGACACATTTTGGTTCTTTTGGTATCTTAAAAACATGGATACACTTAATTGTTTTAAAAAATTCAATATCTTTCCTCTCCCCCACTTATAAAAAGACACCCTCTCTCCCCACATTTTCACACTTAAAAACCCCTTAAATGTTTCTAATTCCTTCCAAAAAAATAACATAATTCCTTAATAACATCCTAAAGGCCCTTTTTAGATCATAAATTCTATCTATAATTGAATAATTTTAAACCTAAATAATTTTTCCAAGGATGAGGTAATGTTGTAAACAATGTTTTTTCATTTTTATTCTTTATCCATATCCAAAAAATCATATTAAATTATTCTTATAGAAAAAACCCATTCTTTACCATATATTGATATGTGATTATAGTAATGTAAAAACGTATATCCTCCTAATATCGAACAAATGGGAAATGAAACCAATGATATTGTGTGTAATGACAACCACTTCACAAATTGATGTTATTCATTTTACATCATTACCTCTCCCTACATAATATACTTATGGAATTAATGTTTTCATATGATATTAATTAGGATACTGTACCTTTTTAACTATAAATACATGTATAACTTGTTACCTCAAAACCTGTTGGAAATCCAAAACATTGTTTGTGTGTATGGTGGAATCCTACACACAAACCGCTGTGTTTTGTTTTTCATTTATATTTTACAAAGATTCGAATAAGTTATATTAGATAAATATATATTTTATTTCGAATTTAGTTATTATTTTGGTTGTATTATATAATATAATACATATTAACATCCATTTAGTGGGTGATATTATATAATTGTTCATGTCTGTGGATGACTACATCCTCGCGAAGTGATGTGATTTATTTTTCAATAATTATTTTAATGGTAGGTAATTAGGTTAAAATTAATAATATATGGGATATATAAAACATAAAAATTATTCTGAAAATTTAATATTTCAATTACATTAAAGAAGGAATTTGAGTTTTATGGTAAGGTTTTTTTATCAATTTGTCATCTTTACTACATACGTTATTTTATAAACCAGTCATCTTATATGGAGAAAATATAACACCAACTTGACATATAATATCATGAATTTATTTATTACCATGATATTTTATGTATAAATTATTTTTATTCCTTTATGAGTGTTATGATTCAAAATTACTAATGTGGTATTGGTTTTATTCTGTTATTTCATTATTTATCAAGATTGTTTGGTTTTACTCTTATGATAAAAAATATTATGAAATATCTCTATAGAAACTCAAAATATTTCTTCTACAATGGATAAAGACTAATATTATTTGTTCCATTGTTTGTAATATCTATAAGTACTCATTATTCAAAAGGATTGTTTTTAATAAAAATTAACATTTAATCACTCTTCGGTCAAAACCCCACTTTTCTCAAATTGAAATGTTTTTAAAAAAAATTAAAATTTGTTTTAATGATCATATCAGATTTTTAAATTAATTTTTTCCCTTTCTGTATTCAATTAAAATTTATTCAATTAAATTTTTTTATATATATTTCAAATCAATGCACGTTTTAAATTTACAAAAAATGTGAAAGGAACCATTATTCTAACTAGATTGAAATATTCTTCCACCATAACCACTAAATATTTTTACACATCCTTTATATGTTAAATTGTTTATTTTCAAATAAATGTATTTATAAAATGTTTTATAATGTTTAGTTTAAATAATTGTTTCAAAAAAAGATAATTTTTCATAAATATTCCTAGTGTATTTCTGTAATAATTTTCCATATAAGATAACATCCAAGGATGTAAATTATGTTTTAATAGAGGTTCGATACAATGATACCATTATTAGTGTTTCTTTAAATGGATTATATTTAAGTAGAAAAAATGTTTATGAAGGCTACT